>OZ035854.1:5590570-6272820 GCA_964034905.1 Itoplectis maculator | reverse complement strand
CGGCGAGGAGCCAGGAGCGGCCCTCTGTTTTTGTAAATCCAATTCGTATTTACTGCATATGTAAAGAATGAATTTTTTTTAAATCACAAGCTCGGATTCATTCGTTGCGCACACGTCGAATGATCGTAAATTAGGCAGAGCACCGAAAAATTGGCGTTAAATTGTCGGATATAAAAGTTTTATGTTTCAATCGTATTTCATGCGATTATATATTTCGGAAGCATTTTTCTCTTGCACCGCTGGAAGGAGAAAAAAATCGCACACGCTCCGAACTGCGTATAGCGGTCACTGTGCTCCAGAGTGGACCAGGAAGGAGAGTGTTCCCGTGAAATATCAGCGGCGTGCCGCGTGTCCTCCTCTCGCCCCGTCGGTGCGGTCTCTCTTTAACTCCCCGACATTCTCTTTCTCGTTGCTCGAAACTTCCTCCAGTCTGCCGGTCGTCTCGTTTGCTCGGAGAATGGCGAAAAAGTAAGTGCGCGCGGCCAGCCCGAGAACGTAATTCAACGGCGGCGTCAGAAGGCAGCCACGGTCACTTCCCCAATCGATGTATGCCTATCGATTCCGGTTGGCGGTATTTCGAGCTCCACCTTGCTTAAAAATTCTTACTCCATTAAATAAAATACTTTCACCTAACGCAAACGATGAGCCCATTATAATTGCCCCATACCCGCGCACGTGCAAATTCTTTTTATTTTTATAACTCGACCGACTGGTGTCGCCTGGGTCTGTATATTACGGACGCTCCGTTCGGAAATCCGCTTCCATAGCCGGGTCTTTTAATGCCCTCGTTAAATATCAATTCGTAAATTATTTACACTAATCGCTACCAGTTTGTCAATCGTTGACGAGTTGCTTAATGAAGAAAAACATTTTTACAGCGCGTATGTCAATTTATCGTTAACCACATTTTTTTCGCAATGACATTCTGGTTACGCGGACGGCTCGTCAGATGAGGAAAACAAAAATCGGTGCGTCTTTTTTTTTGTCGTGTCTCACGTCGGTACACGGAGAGAAGGATCTGATAAAATTTACCAATGGATCTAGTAAAAATTACCAATGCGCCTGGTAATTGGCCGCCATTGCCGCCATCTAACGTTAAATACGAGAACTACGAGAATTTTTACCATATATATGAAATTTTTTACCATATTTCGTGGTAAAAATTCTCATTTTCGTGGTAAAAATTCTCAAAGTTCTCGTACTTCTTGATAGATGGCGTCGTGACTCCCCTGTGCCAGAAAATAATGGTACTTTTTACTAGATATATGGTAAAATTTATCAGACCCTTCTCTCCGTGTAGACGAAAGGAAAGTTCATCGAAAGAAAGGACCGCGCGGGATGTAAGTAACGAGACAGTTGAATTCCATAACAGAAGAGCAATTCGCACAAGTCGTCGCGCATTTCCCCCGTCGCTTCGTCGGTTCCAAGTGGCGGCCGCGTCCGAAGTGCGACTATCCATTCTCGCCCTTTACGGATAGCGCGAGTGCAGCGGCGCCGCACGGGCAACGGCAAATGGACGGTCATTACATGTTCGAGCGAATGCATGAGTCATGAGGAAAATAAATATCTCATCGACGTGTAAACGTAGCCAGAGCGAGCGGTCGAAACTAGACGCACGCGATAATAGACCGACGACCGGTGTCATTTGCATTTCACGAGTTCGCAACAAGCTTGAAAGCCCCGGGAGTGACTTGAAACGACGAAAGTAGGACCAACCGACGAAAAACTGGAAAATGGAAAAATTCTGACTTCTTCAACACATTCAGTAGTCGATGTACGAAATACCGCAGCGCTGAAGTTTAACTATGCATTTTTTCGTTAGCATTTTTTCGGGAGTCTACATGGTGCCATCGTTTTAGACCTTCGACGAGCCCGAGAGAAGAGCACAAAATTCTGGATTCACCTGTCGAGGTGAACCGGTTCAGCTGACCAGACTTAGTTCTTGTCCTTCGCTCGCTATTTTTTTTACTCGCCACAGAGGAAACTAGTCGCTTGGTGATTTACAGCGCTGCATCCTACAAAAAGGACCAGCCGCATGCATGGGTCTCGTGAGTTCAAAAGTATATTTCATACAAAAAGATACAGAAGGACTTTTTTCCCTAAAATAAAGGTCAACTCGCATTCGTCTTTTGTCATTTTTCATTTTATCATTTGTCTTTTCCAAATAAACGACTAATCGAAAGTAAGTTTTAATCGCTACAATCCGTGGCAACGGTAACGGTTATTTCACGATATGCAAATTTATCGGGTGTCCTGCGCGATCGAACGACTTCCACGACGGGAGTTGGGAAACGATCGCGCTGAGAGCGAGAGAAGCGTCGCGATTTCGGGTTAACACGGTTATATATATATAGTCGAGAAACGATTATATACTGCTATAGTCTCGTGTAGTTCACTTTCGATGGATTCGCTCTCGAGTCTGTTGAAAACTCGACTCTCGTATTTCTCTCAGCCGCCTTGAAATGCCCTAGACTCGCCGTAGCAGCCAAACGAGCCCACTCACTGCGGCCACCGCTGGACACTTCGCCGTAAGCGAATTTCGAGTGGTCACCTGGTCCAGTAAAAGTCGCTCGCAACAGTCTTCTCGGTGGACAGTTTTGTTTCAAACTGGAGTTTGGTTGGGAGGGACATCCCAACTAAACTCCAGTTTGAAAATTGCGCGTAAGATCTTCTTCTATTGACGCGCCAACTTCGGGGCGCGAACTCCCGAAAGACGTGAATGTTAACCGCACTTTTAACCGGAATCAAAGTTAAATTAAAATTATGCTCATCACGGTTCGCGCTAAAATCTCGAAAAAAAATCCGTCGTCGGGATCGTCGCCACCGTCGATTCGCCGCTTCCCGCTCGAACGTCCGTCGCACGTCTCGCGCTCGTCCCTGGCGATCTGACGTTGACTGCTGCAGTCGAGAGTCGTCGAACGAGGCTTATAATAAATGTCAACGTCGCTGGAGACGGTGGCCAAGAGTCGCGTGTACTACCCAGCGACCTCTAGGCCGTTGAGTCAACCGGTGATACACGTTTCCTCGGCAGACTCGGGACGCAAGGTCGACGCGGTGTCGGACGAGAAGAAGACCGTCCGGGAAAATCGCTCCTCTTCGGACGTGAGCGCAGCGTCGTCCAGCGTATCGTCGAGCAATTGTCGGTACGAGACGTCGAGCGAGGGTCCGCCACCCCAACGCGTCAAGCCGCTAGACGAGTGTCCGCCAATTAACGCAAAACCTGCCGGGACCGATGATCGCCGACTCGTCGGGTTCTTCGGGGATTCCGCAAAATTGGTCGATAAAAATCCCCGTGTACACGAGCTCGTTCGCAATGAAAGAAGCCTTCATGGAATTACCAGCTACCCAGGCGTCATCGAGAAGTCGGAATCCCTGCCAATTTTACGTCACGACCCTTTGTGTGACCCCGAGGACCACGTATCCCGCGGTAATGACACACGGACGCGTCTCGTGTCGGAATCTTCGCACGCACGCCTCGACAAGTTCAAGAGAATCGTCGCTCACGTCGAGTCGCACGGCTGGTCGCTCTCGGACGCGACAGTCATCAGCGAGAACAGGTCGAATATCTCGACGACAGCGACGACGAACGCCGTTGCAGCAACGACTTTGGCCACTTTGACACCCGCTCCGGCGGTGCGCGACGCTTTCGTGCTCTTCAACAAACCCAAAGGTGTGACTTTTCTCACGCTGAACAAAGAGGAGGACATCGGAGCCGAAGGTTTTTCCGGGAGAAATTTCGCCAAATCGATCACTGGACGCAGCCGCGAAATCATCGACGATCTCGTTGACATAGCGCGCAATCCGAATCCGTCGATAAAGTCGATTTACTTTCCGCCGAGCCCCGAGGAGTCATCGCGCTTCCCGTCGACCGATCTCGAGAGTCTCGCGAGGGAGCCCAGATCGAGTCGACAATATTCCGCCCGAAATCGATCGGAAATCGACGCCCTGACGCGCATAGAGGACGAGTTGGGTCCGCTGCAGTCGAAGTTCAGCGAGCTGACCGGTAAAGTTCGGGCTCTCAATATAATCGGTACGCCGCGCGTCGGTTTGCGCGTCGATTCGTCGTCTGTCGAGTCGCCCGGGCGATCAACTGTCTCGCACGATCCCTCGGGTTACTTTCTTCACCGAGCCGAGGCCTTCTGTCGTCACGACTCGGCGGTCATCGGTTATCCCTCGAGCTGTTGCGCGTTGCCTGCCTTATCGACCGCCGACTTTTCGACGGTCATCGAGACTCGGCGCAGCGTCGCCACCGCCGCCGCAGCCGGTTCCCGCGTCTATCGCCACGAGGACATCGACCGCGAGTTCCCGCGCTCCTTTCGCCGATCGCGCGGCGAGAATTTCCACTGGGACGCGCCTCGCAGTGCGCGCGACGATTTCGGTGACGCGTGCGAACGCGAGATTCGTTTCTATCACGAGAAACCCGTGGCCTACGGGGTTTGCATTGAGTTTCCTCGGGGATTGGACAGTCTGCCGGAGAAACCCGAGTGCTTTGTGCGAGCCTCGAGCCAACAGCGCGGTGATCTCCATCGGCAGGGATGGAACAAACTGAAATCGATATTACCGATCGATGTGTCGTGTCACTTTCACGGCCACTGTCAACACAACGCGGCAAATAATTTTCAAGCGTCTCGCGACGCAGAGACTTTCGAAGAAGGCAGCAAAACAAATTTACCTGCGACCAGTGACGTTCGCGGCGAACGCAGATGCGCCGACTCGATCGAATCTGCCGACGTTCACTTTATCGATCGCAATATCGTCGCGCCTTACTCTCGTCGCCCGGGTGACCCGAGCGACGAGCGAACGTATCTCACGAGTTCGCGCGCGACCCGCGAGCCCTCGAAGACCCACAAAATATCGGACGGTAGCGCAGAGATTCATTGGGTATCCTCGATCGCGTCCGGAGCATCCAGTCGCTCGGCGTGCGCGACTCGGTCGGTAAAAAATCGACCGTGCAGCAGGGAGAAGGTGCATTCCCGACACGGGACTCGGCGCGAAGCGACCGGAGCCTCGCACAGACGACATCGAACCAAAGAATCGACGAGCAGTCGACACAAGCACAAGCACAATTGCCGAGCTCATCGGGATGAAAGAGCGAGAGAAAAGAACGGGAGCTCAGTGTCGACGAAACTCGTTGATTCCCGGGACTTTCGAGTGGATCACGACGAGGAAGACCGAATTCCCAGCCCTATGAGCATATTCGTAAATGCCCCGGTGAATTCCGAGACTCTGGACATCGAGACGAAAACTTCGTTCATAAGTTACTCGCAAGTGTTGAATCCAAGCAAGACGCGAGTGGAGATTCACAGTCCGGCAGTTGAGCAACAGCAACTTCAGCAACTTCGGCAACTCCAGCACCGGCAGAAGCAGCACAAGCAGCAGCAGAAGCAGCAGCAGCAACAGAAGCAGCAGAAGCAGATGAAATTCACGGGTACCTACACTGAGCGAACCTACGTCAGGATGGATTCTGCGCTTGATCCCGACGCGGCTCATTCCCCGAGGCTGGAACTTGCCGTGGCATCCGAACTCTCGGCTAATTCGGTTCAGCGGGACGAAAGTCTGGCGAGGCCTTTGGGACTCGCGACAGACGCTCGGAACTCCGAGCGCGTCAGCGTTGAGAGGCAACCGAGACCGAGACGCGCGGATTCCGACGAGAGGATAACGATCGTTCCGCCGGTGACGATGCGAAGGACGGTCCGCGAATGCGTCTCACCGAGCGATCGGCGACGGGGAAAAGTGAGGGAGAAGCGACGGAAGGAGACCCGGCCGAACGTTTCGGAAATCGCTGAGAAACGAAACGGACGCCGGTCGATCGACGTGTTTTCCACGGGCAGCCAAACCTCGGGAAGATTTGCGGGTGGAATGACCCACGTGGCTGCCGAGGAGTCGACCATCGTGAGACGAGGTGACTCGTGGTTCGGCCAATGGCGAACCGGCAGCCGGCTCTCGATCGCCTATGATCTTCACGGAAGCTGCACATCGATCGCGACCGCGTCTTCAGCGTGCTCGACCGTTCGTACCGCCAGGGCTGTGAAACCGGAAGCGGCTACATCGAGACTGACCCTTTGTCGCGCGACCCACGATCGTCCGAGCCCTCGTCGCTCGTCAAACGTAAATCTGAGACCGACGAACTTCAGCAGTGTCTCCAGACGAACTTCAGTATCGCGCGATCACTCGCCGACGTCGCCGTCGCAGCAGCGACGAGGAGGACCGATAGCTGCGCGCGAGATCGGCGTGAGAACGTCGCCCGATGACTTTATCGATGACGAGTGAACGACACTTCGCGCCACGAGAATAGATAACGATGCACGTGTGTGCGTAATTTATTTGCGCGTCGTTTTTTTTTTTTTCTTTTCGATGCTGTACTACATCGAATGCGGTGCTGCTCGCGACGGCCACGGCTTTTTTCGCCTTCTTCTTCTTCTTCATCCATCTACTTTCGACGCTAAGAGGAATCTAATTATGCCGGGGGTGTCAGTGACGTCAGAGGAATTTACCGAGCGACGGCGAGCGCGCGGCTCTCGCGTGTCGCGACGTTTTGTGTACATATGGTCGGCGCGATGGCGATTATGATAAACCTGTCGCGGGCAAAACTCTGTCTGCGCGATTATGCAACTCGCGACCTTCTGCACGTGGTCTCGTTTTAATTGTCATATTGCAAATCCGCGCGACCACTCGTCTTACACGCTACCAGGCTCGTTGCGTCTGTTCCGTAACTGCGGAAGGACGCATTTCAGTCTGTGGGAAATTGATAGAAATATGGAAATAAAAAGTATCCTCGCAGTCTTCGGTTTTGCGTGATAATTTTTTATATTTTGGATCGACAGTAGGCCGAGTGTTGCTACGGATTAAAAAGTTTCGAGCCAAACGTATCGTCGTTGACTCTACTACGCTCGTTGTCGTGGCTCTCGAGTTGAAGTTCGGAGAAGCTGGTGCAGACGCTGCCTTAATCCACGACTGTCCGGATGGACCGAGGTTATAATCCTCGGTCGCACGCCGAGTCGACGCGATTACGCGACGAAATATTCCAGGCCCCGAGCGCGGTCTCGCGCTGCGGAAACTGCTGAGTCTCCATGCGGCGCTTATTAATTTTACCGCTGAGGCGGCGTCCCACTGTGAAACCACTGCAGGAATGAGGATCTCGGCCGTGCCGCAGCGCCGTGTCGTATTTTTCGACAAAATATGGTAATCATTGGGACGAAAAATCGGCGATGAAAAATATCATTTTTTTTCTCCAAACATTCACGGATATTTTCAAGGGAACGACGTCACGGTGATGTATTCGAAGCTGCACTTAGCTGAACAATTTTCAACGTAAACAAGAAGACTCGTCCAGTCGTCGAGACAGGCCAAGGCGAAGACGCCGAATGTGATCGGCGAGCGCGAAACGTCCGGACAACCAGAGCAGACGTCTAACCGCAATGTCGCTGCTTAGTCACCGCGTCGTCACTTGCGACGATGACCGGTCATATTTTTGGAACATAAACGCCCGCGGCGAACCTTCGTCTTCGAGGTGTTTCGGTGTTTCTCGCGAATAGACGCATTTTTGGCAACTGCCGAACGTACACGCCGAGTCAGCAGTTTTGTCGTCATCGTTGGCATTTACGTCGACTCCGTAGATAGACAAAGGATTGAAAATTCACGGTACGCAGTTAACCAAGTATCGTCTATATATATTTCGAGCAACCTTCGGGTTTTCTTCTGTCGAGTGTTAAGTCGACCGCGCGAAGGGAAAGAGCCAATCAGGGGACACACCCAAAAGTATATTCACGAAGTTTCGCGCAGAGTTCGCCGACACTGCGAAAGTTTTGCTCCCCACTTGCCGAAGGGTTAATAATCCATTAGCTTGTAATAGAGGAGACGTCGCTGCTCTGAACGCGTAACGTATACCTTAGATAGCGTTGGATATATATAGCTGTTCTCGTAAATTTCTACGGTATCTCTTTCGGATGGCTGTTCTATGGATTTTGCCACAGTGGAAGCGCACATTGACCATTACCGGCTGAGTGTCTATGACGTGGATCAAGGGTCGAGCCTTATCCTCGCCCGGAACTTCGACGTTGCTTCCCGATGAGACGGTAAGCCGGGCAAGATGTAACGAGGACATTGGGAGATCCGAGTAAAACACGCCTAACCCTGAATTGTTTCGTAGCAACTCACCTAAACTCGCTCGGCTTAAGGTAAATTCAATCAATTCTCTCAGCGTCAGAAAAAACCTCGTCCCCACCGTCGAAGTGTCGAGAAACTTGAATTGGCAGGCAAAAGTTTTCATCCGGTGCAAAGAAAACGGTGCACCAGATTTTTTGGTGCACGATTTTCATTCCAGATTCTGGGGAAAAGTAACGAAAAAACGGAGTTTTAAAAAGAGCGCGAGATGGAGCAGAGGGGGAGGTGGAGGGAGAGAGACAGAACGACGTGAGGCAGAGTGACGGAAGCGGAGAGAAGGAAACTTGCGCGCCTGAGGCCGCAGCACCAGAATCCTGGTGGTGCTCGCGCCTGGGGACGGGGGAGTCGAGCGGCCGGACGAATCGATAGTCAGCGAGTGTACGCGCGCTGCCCGTAACCGCCAAAGAGCTCTACGTTCGGAGATCCTCTCGTCTCTCTGTGCGGGGCGAAAGCAGCTGGCCTCGTAAATTTCCTCGTTCTCCGGTGGCGCTCGCGGAGGTTCGCATGTCGACCGGAAAACACGGAGCCGGGGGATATGTGGACGACGCGCGTCAAGGCTATCGAAACACCTCCCCCCATCGAGCCCCCGCCGCCGTTTTTTGCCGGGTCAGATCTCGGTTTCGATTGGAAGTCATCGATTAGATATCGACTTTCTTATCTTCCACTGGGTCGATGCCCTAATTCGCCGTTGACCGGTCGAACTGAACTTTCCTTCGTTTTACGAGGCCGTGTCAATTTTTCCCGTTCCTCACTTCATCCTTTGCTGGGGGCGGGGGGTCCACGGCCACAGTGGATTCTTCCCTGCAAGCGCACGTGCTGGCCCCGAAATCCGGGGAAACACGAGAGAAATTTGGTCACTAGCCAGACGTCCAAGACGTGTGTGCATCGTGTACATAGAGCGACCGAGAAGGGACCCTTCGTGGATGATGAGGGCTTGAAGTTTCACAAACGCGACGTCGTGCAGCGTGTAGGTGTGTTGAAAGTGCAGAGCGCATTACCACCCGTAGCAGCATCGCCACCACCAGTGTCACTGCTGAAGCGGCTGCTACTGCGTCCATTATCGCGGCTGTACGAAAGCACATGCAACCAGCATATCATCCACCTTCAGGTCACTACGCTCGAAGACGACGTATTTTGGTGTTCCTGAAATTAGCGTGAGACGTCATCGCCACCCACCGTTCACACATGCTAGCTCGAGATTCGCGAGTCCGCAGAATCTGTCATTGAGGGATAGTATAAAATAATTGTTACTTTTCGCGAAATGAATCAGTTTTCATCAACATTGATGTTCATAAAATTGGCGAAAAATTTGTAGTACTTCCAAGCTCGTAAGTCGGCTTCGTGTAGCAGGATCTACCCGGAGTTGAACTCACTTTTTCCAATGTATCTTCGCAGCGGTGAACGCTGGAAAAAACGATGCTCTAATTAAATACGAAATGTGATTGGTGAGAGGGCGGCAAAGCGTGTACAATGCGTAATGAGGAAAGAGAAGGACTTGTTAAGCCTCGGCTTATTCGAGATTAATCGAGATCCCCGCGGCTACGGTTACGTAATTATATTCCTCAACACACTTTGAAGTTCGAGTACTCACAGCCCGAGAGAGTGAGAGAGAGGAAGAGTGGGATAGTGGAACCGTGGAGACGCGAGCGAGAATACAAAGTGCACAAAGAGCAAATGAAAATGGAAACAGAAGAACGGACGGTCTGGCATGTAGAATTAGAGAAAAGCCCTTGGCGCTCGAACTTAATTGACGAGGGAGCGCGAGGGAAAGAGAGAGAAAGAAGCAATGAGGTAATAAGTCCGTATTCTCTCGCTCGCAATGGGCAGCGAATCGCGCGTCTGCCTCAGAAATTACCTGATAAATCCGGGAGAACTTTGCGGGGAAAAAATCCCGGCAGTCTTTTGGTGCACCGCACACACTCGCGCCGAACCACCTAACAGTTGATATCGACTGTACCTACTGGGGCGCCTCCTCTCGTGATTTTTCCAGGCTTTCATTATTTTTCATTGCGCACGACCTCACACACTGAGGTCGTATAATAAAAAGTACAGACCCCACTGACCCTTTCGCCTTTTGTAACGATTACCGGTATAACATCGTCGTTTCACTGCTCGCATCTGTCGTATCCATTCCCATTTCTCTTCCGCTCTCTTCAACCGTGCTTCTATGTTTTTCTCGTGCAGGGAACAAAAACGACTCAAGTTTTGTTTGTCCGCGGCTAAGTTTTGTTCTGGGATGAGTCTCGCTCGTAAACATTTTCTCAGGGAAAGAAGTCGTGAAGGGGGTATCAAGACACAATTATCTTCGGTGAAAGAATTAGGACGAACTCTATTCCTTTCTGTTTCTCTCTTTTTCTCTCTCCCTTTATCTCTCTGCGTCTCGTCGACGCGAAATATTCGGCAAGTTATGTAGGTCGTATTGGAGTGGATGACTCAGGGTTAAGCGATTTGAGCGCCGTACCGCACGCCCAACTATTCGCGCGATACGATCGCAGCGCGGCACGTGTGACACGTGGTTCGCGCTGCCAGTGAACACCCTATACATACGCCACAGCAGTGTGTATTCCACACCAGTTCTCGGATGTCTCGCGGTATCTCGGGAAGCGTCCGGACTTTTATTCGCCGGCTGAACTTTATGCTCGCACGTTGGACAGCAGCTGTCGAGGCACTGTGCATGGATATTGTGGTATTTGTCGGGCGGTATATATATTTTTTAACGCGCGTCTGTACGGCAGACGACGTTAGTTCGCGGTTGGGCGGCCGTTCGGTAGCGTTTTCCGCGACACAAACAGATATCCTTAATTTTTGTTGCTCATAGAATGATCTGCGAGATCAAACAATATATTAATCGACCAGACAAATCGACCAGAAAAATCTCAAACGATGTTCGAAACTGAAGTATGACTGGGTGAATAGAGGAAATGTACCGCGTCCATAAACCATAAGATACGAACGTGCCAGAGCTAGAACACAGTGCACAGACTGCGTCGATATCCGCAACATATGGATGCTTTTATCGGTGAAGCCGCGAGCTTTTATAGAGAAATCCTCTTTCCCTCTCTTTTGCTCTTCTTCCATCTCTCTCTGTCTCTTTCTGTTTCTCAGGGGACATCCGATCGCGAGATCAGATTTTCATCAGCTGCGGTATCGCCGGCAGCAACATGGAACCGTCGCTTCGCTCGGTTATGTCGTTCGCCGCGCATTCTTCGAGAGGACTTTTTTTTATTCGGTTCTCCGTGACGATTCCCGACACGAGCGGACCGAGCTATTTTTGTTATGTTTTTTTTTTATTATTATTTTATTGTGATATGAAAGTGTGGCTTTGGGGACACTGCCCATCGAGCTGCCCCGAACTACTCGCCATGGTCGCGCGGTTATCGCCCGCACAAGTGGCGGTCGAGGAATCGCGCGAGCGCAAGATTCTGTTAAACCGAGATCGGAAGTTATTAGCGTTAAACGATCGGTCCAACGTGAGAGAAATTTCAGACCCGTGCGTACAGTGCAGGTATAGCGTTATCGTGTACAGCAGTCGATTTCGGTGGGCCGGCGGTCGAATCGCTGTAATTCGCGTCACGTGTTTGCACCACGTTTATGCCTCGCGTTGCCATCGATGTTACGCGGAGCTCAAGACTCCAGAGAGAGGGTATAAATATGATTCGGCCTGAAAATAAACTTTTCTGGACGCGCTCCAGAGAGCCCGAGACAAACTTGTTAGCGTCGCTCCAGTTTCGAGCGATCTCCCTCCGCGATCTTTTCGCATCTTTCTCATTTACTTTCCTTTATGCCTCAGCCGCGACCTGCGCGAGACGACACTTTTTTTTGCGGATCGTAAGAATGTCGCAAGTTTTTTTTTCAAGCATGTTTTTAACGTCGAATAGGAACAATGACGCACGCTCGCACGCGTGAATGGAGGTTAGCCAACGTAAGAGGTTTTTGCGAAAAAAGCGTTCGATTTCGTACGGTTTGAAAAAACTATCCAATGACAAATTTCCCGCTTATTCCGAAAAGCATCGTTATTTGTCCGAAAAATATAAAAAACTCGACGAGACAAACGCGAAAATCGATTTTTGTTCTCGAATATTTTTTCTGACAAACTTCCAGATTTCGCGATGTCGTACAACGAACTACCAATTTCCCAACGACCAATCAGAGGCTGACTAAATTGTCAACAAGAGTTGGGTACGAACTTTTTAATACTAGCAAATATACCGAGACGTCGACCTCTTGAGTCATCAAAGTTTGTCAAATAATAGCAAGTATGTCGTTTCTGTTTTCCCGCGCGCAGACCATCGGCAGGTTCGTGCTGCTCGATACAGAAATCAAGGCGGAAGGAAAACAAGTACGGATTCGGAAGAGTCGAGAGAGAGACGAATGTGCCGCGGTCAGAAAATCGGCGCGGGCGCCGAGAGCGATCGATCAACGATTAGGAGGGACGAAAACGTTTTCGTCGAAACTTTTATCACGCTTCGGGCCCTGTCCGGAAGTCTCTCTGTTACTTGTGCTTTGCGGTCTCGGAGCTCTTGGGGCACCGATGGCCGCCCGGACTTTGACGAAGCGTGCGGCTTACTCAGCATCGCGGCGTCGAGGCTTCGAGGTATTCGTCGGTCGGACGGGGATTCGATAAATGTTTTGCAAATCCAATTCCCGATTGACGCTATAAACTCGCTGTCGAATGCTGATTTGCGCGCGAGCTGCACGGGGGCTGCGATAACGCGGAATATAGAGAGAGAAAAAGGGAGAAAGGTAAAGAGAGATACCATCGCCCGTAGGCATAACGCGGAACAGACGGAAACCTGGCAACCTTCCACAGAGTCTGGTTACCGAGTATATCAACACTCGTCGCGGCAGACACGTCAAGTACGTACACTTGCACACGCGGAGAAAATAAATCCGCAACGTAACAAAAATTGTGGCCCGCGCGGTGGGCGACCTCGCATCATTCACTCCCGTCACTCATTCCTAATCCGCGACGATATAATTATTATTAAAGTGCAACCTGGTTCATACTTTTTTTTTTATTTCCGTCGCCAGCACGGATTTCAAAATAGCATTTATCTTTTGCGAATACTTTTTTTTCCTCTCGTTGCATCCGTTGCAACGAAAAATGTGTCATCTGTATGAAACTTTTCAATTCCACGCTCGCGTGATCACCCAAAATTGCGCGTACCTTTTGCCGCACAGAAAAAAACCGCGACTGAATACAGAAACGTTTGGAATTTGTAACATATAGAGAGAAAAAAGAATGTAATCCGTTAATCCAGCGGTTGACCTGAATCTCGATAACTAAAAAATACATTCATCGTATACTTACTCGAGTGTTTGATAAAAGGATATCAATTATTTGCTCCGTCTACCGTCTTTTCTTTCAATCTGAAATCTCGGTTATTTTTTTTTCATGTCTTCTGTATCTCCAAACTGCGCGGATTCCCGTTTGCCTCAAACTCACCGTTGTCTCACGGTGAAGAATGGAAATTGGACGCCGTTGCTAGGGGGCCGCTGAAAATCCAGCGTGGAAGCGCCATCCACTGGAAACATTTAATAGATCGCCCGAAGCCGCCGGTGAAACTCAAAGTCTGAGTCGACAATGCGTGTGTGGAGGTTGGGAACGTTTGAAAAATAAATAAATAAAAAAAAAACCGCTGTAGCCTATCGGCTTTGACGTACGCGGGCAACTTTTTAGATTTGCCAACGAAGAGAGGAGCGGTTAGTCACGTGTGAGCCCCGCAGCATTAAGGGTCACGAGCTGTAAAACAGACCTCAACTTCTAAATTAATTTTGTTTCCCGTTCGAAACTCATTTTTTGCTGCGCTTTGAAACTTTTCTCAGTTATGCACACGCGCAACGTCACACCGTCATTTGGTCCTGTGAACAATGAAAAATTGGTACCTGATGAAAAGGCAGGGGAAGCGCTTTTGATCAAGAAACAAAGTGGCGAACGCGAATGCAGCGAGAGTGAAACAGCAATGAGACACGAAAACGCGTAGTTGCTAGGCAAAAGGGCGAATGCAACTCGGATTCGAGACCGAGCTTACGCGCAGCTCAGTCTCAGTCGGAGTTCTCGGAGACGGAGAGTCTTTTGAGAAGGATGCGGAGGTGTGAGGCATTGAGAGCTGTTCCAACGAAACTGTGTTAATTTTGCGATTCATAAAGCGGACCACCTAGCCGGTTGCTCGGAAATCAGTCGAGAGGATCGTCTGAGCTTCATTAGCGCCAAAGCTCTGCGTGAGTTATTTATATTTATTTTTTAATTAAATCCAACGCAGCGAAGACTTAGACCGTCGCAAGTCGAGACGCAAATCAAGTTTCGAAGGCAGAGAGTCGCGGTGGTGCCGCTCAATTATAACGCGAGAGACAAAGGGGGACACGGACGCGTTGACGTCAAAGTGTCAGGGTACAGGTGTCCCATTTAGTTGAGTAAATTTGGACCGCTCTGATGCATCGAATTTTCGGGGCGATTTTCGCGAATTTACGCCCTGACGCATCGCCGAGATGTCAGTACGTTGATGTACGTGTGCGAAAGATTTGGGAATACGTGTAGTACCGCATGTGCCAACTGGACGCGACCCCGACATCGCCGACGTTGTCGTCGTCGACGGATGCGGACATAGCCTAGACCGAACGCGGAGCGACGTCAGAGATAGGCGACACATGTACAATGGCCACGTATCGTACTTGGATAGCCGCGCTCTGTCCATCCGAAAGCCGCGAGACCGTGTAACGAATCATCCGTCTTCGTGCTCTACAATCGCAAACAATATCCCGTCCCGAATTAGCCGCATGTTCACTTAAAGACGCGATGGAAAAACTCGTAGCAAATCTGGTAGAAAAGATCAGTAGTCAGACTTGCCGTTGGTCGGTATCTGATCAGGCCCTGGTCTGGCCACGCCAGCCCAGCTGGGGATCCTAACCTGGGCCGAGAACAAAGATGAAAACGATTCGTCTGTATTGTTGTGAACGCGACAAACACGTGTGGACCAAGCGCGATCAGAGTTGCGAACGTGTTTACCGCGCGTTGCGCGTCGCCGCCAAGTTTACAGTTCGTCGCCGCAAAACTTCTAATCGAAACGTGTGGCAGCAGCTGCTGACACACACCACGCTGCATCGGGTCCCGCCGACCGGATATCCCAAAGACGTGAGTCGGACTTCGCGATTACTCGGACACGACAATTTCGTGAGTCGGGCAATTTGTTAATTTTGAAGAAAATTCATAGTTTAGCCATTTGCCAAATGAACGGTTCGCTGAAAGTGCGGTTTCGCGCGCAGGTGGAAAATGCGGACGATGGTCGGGTGCGGCTGGTGGAGGGGGCTATGATTTACACGCGTTTCAAAACGTATAACCACGCACCGCAGGCTATTTAGATGATTAATAAAAGGAGATACGAGGACGAGCCACAGAAATACGCAGGTGTTTGCTGAGCAAACGTTCGTTTTATTTATACAGAAAATAATCATATTTAACCGTTTGCAGAACGCTGAAGTCGTCATGTTAATGTAAATGTGAATTCGTGAGTTAATGTAAATCGTAAAAATGAAATTGTGTCGCGTGTTGTGTTGTGTTTGTATTTTTATGGTATATTTTATGATTTTGGTAGTTCGTGACGTACAGGCTGATTGCTCGGACGGGGTTGGAACGTCAGGCGAAACATTGAAGGCAGCGCGCGTAACGCACTGAACTCGACGTGTGACCCAACTTTCAACGCGAGATCAGCTTCGTCGCACGTTGTATGACGCTGTCGTACGGCAATAAACATAGCAAAACCAGTAGCAGCAGCAGAAGTGGTGGTAATAGGTGTGTGCGGCACTTGGCGAGCACTAACTCAGCGACATAAAAAACGTCCCACCGGGAGTACAGAGCACTGCGGTTACCCTAGTAGGATTGTGTGTCGTACGTACAGCGCGTATCGTCGAGTTTATCAGAGTAAAACTCTCCATACGCACATACACGCGGCTCTCGCGCCGATGATCAACTTGCTGCCACTGACGCGGGAACTTTTTTGTTACGATATTTCTTTGACCAACTGTTTCCGACTATTTTTCATGTATAAAAAAAAATTGCACACAAGCTATTAATTGATTACATTATTCGAAATTGTATAGGTTACGGCGACCGAGTTCTCGGTTACGTTTCAGGTTATGTTTACAAGGTAAATAAAAATTGGTGAATTTGATAAATTGGTAAATTGCGCAATGTATTTTTATCCCACTGTTTCCGTTGTTAAAATTTCCAATGAAAATACATATTGCAGACATTTAAACGCAGGCGCAAGGGATATTGGCAAATGTGAGAGAAAATAAAATTGAAAATAAAATTTGCGATAGAGTAAATCAAATAAAAAATTATTGCGGATGATTCAGCCAGTGGTTTCACCTCGTGACTCCGTTCCATTGCTTCGCGCTCGCTCGGCGCTCAGGCCTCAAGCCACGTCGCGTGCACTTTGCGTTTGGTTTATCGCTGAATATACGCGCGCGACCAGTCGCAGAGAGCCGGGGCATCGATAAGCCATACTCGTAAAACAGTCGCGACGCCCGCGCCCGACGTTCTCGCGCGCCTCCTCGGCCTCCTGTGACACCGGCCGCGCTTTTTCGCGTTATCAGCGTGAAATAACTAACGCACGCACCGTTCGTTAATTGTTTATCATGTATGTTTGCCTTAGTTGCACGAGTGGAGGAAATTAAAATACATTTTTTTTCTTTTTTTTTCGAGCATATAATTGGGTGGATACGTTCGATGTCGGACAAAGGTTGTGACACCTTGTCTCCTGTCTCATCCGGTAAATGGATGTATTACGTGAAAAGAAAGAAAATTAATTTTTCTTCAACTAATTTTTCCTGTATTTTCTTGCAACTTCGCGCTCTTCATCTCGATTTCATTTAACGCTTCGGGGTTGTCGCACGTGTACAATACGAATATAATGCGAGAAACCGAGAGAACATTGTATGCCGTCATTTTTCTACGTCATTTTCCTTCTCTCGCGGATGTCGGTTGTCGCTTGTCCGTGTGCGAACGCGCGTAACTTCCTCGTGCAACGAGTGAGTAAGTCAGCGAGAGCGACGGCGTTGCGCGAGCGCGAGTAAGACGCGTGTATTAGCTGCACACATGCGGTGTTAGTGCGTCTGTGTGTGTGTGTGTGTGTGTGTGTGTGCAACGTGTTTTCTTATTGCGCAATATTCGCGCCTACAAACGAATATTTGTATTCGCACACTCGGCGTTTGTAGTGGCCAGGATCGCACGTTGAATCGCGAGTGTCTTAAGCCTCTTACAGACGCGAGAACAACGGAATCCAGCCGCACCACTGGCTTTGTGCGGTGTGCAGTATGCAAATACGTCCGCGTTGCGCGCGTGTGCGACCAACCAGTATGTTGCCGACTGGATCGAAGTCTGATCAGGCTTTTCCCGCGCGCGCATAATCCCCGCGTGGTAGTCATTGCAAAAAATCGTATTCAGTCGCGGACAACTGAGTTTATTCGGTCGACGGACAACGTAATCGCATACCAACGGAACAACTGAACTTCGAAAGTTTTTTTTTCTCATTGTCTTTTTTTTTTTGCCGCAATTGATATATGTCGGTTGTGTCACAACTGAGGAATAACACGGAAGCAACTGCTGTTGTTGGTCACGCGGACGACTTTTGCGTCGAAAAGTAACCACATATTCGATTAGTCGCGTGTAATGAGCGAGGACCAAAAACTGCTCACAGTTGTGTCGCCGTTCGACGGTACAACGGAAAAAACCAATATATAACAAAGATACAACAATTCGCTTGAATATTTTACTCTCCGTTGGCTTAGAGGCGGCTAACACTATTTCTGTTATTATTTTAATCATTTTCATTATTATTTATATTATTATGATTATTTCGGAAAAGCAACCGAACGAAATTATCGCGCCCGGGCTAAATTCACACGAGTTCCGGGGGACAATGAATAGCAGACATCGCGGAGATTAGGAGGAACGGTGTGCCTCAAGGCGGCGCTACATATCGATTTGAAGTCAAGTTGGGCTTTTGCTTTTGATAAGCTCCTTTGGAATCTCGCGAAACGGTGGAGATGCAAGGCAGAGAGCGAGAGAGAGAGAGGGAGACCTTAATTCAGAGCTTTATCGTCGACTAATCGATCGCAGCGCGCTGTGCTGCACGAGGAGGCCAAGACGAGGAATCTCGCACACACGCTCGAGCATCGGGCTCCCGGCGTTCCGGACCTACCTCAATGCGCCAGGCACTCGTTCTCACGAGCTTTTGACTTTGAGTGTACTCACCGCGTCGTGTCCGGCCCGCGCTCTGTGTATCGTAATACGTATGTATATGCATAGGCCGCGTGCAACGGGGGCGCATAACCAGTCCAGAAAGGTATAGTATGCCGATGTGCGTTCGCGTACAGGGCCGTATTATTACTCATTGAAACGTACTCGACAATTGCAATATTTCGCAATGCAATTAGAATAAAAAAGCGCAACGATGCTTCGGGAGCACTGAAGCGATAAATACATAATTTTTCAATCAGCGGACGGTGAATTTTTCATCGCAGGTCCAGCGATCGGAGTGGAACAGCAAACAGATCGTTCGATATGAGGCAACGATACATTGTATTATATATTCATATATCGCCGGGAAAAATCTTATGGCACGAGTTTGCAACGTGAAAATCTTGTCACTCATCCCGAGGGAAATTTCACATCGCTTCAACCTCATTGGGTCTCGTCGTGTGCACAAGACTCGACGATCGTGTGTTCTCCGCTGTTGATATAGAAAAATACGTATACACCGTCGTGGAGGCGCGGGGACCAGTCACGAATGAAGGAGGACGAGAAAACTACGCGCGAACTTGGCCGGTAGTCGCGCGCGTGTTGCCCTTAGGTCACGTTCTCTCGACTTCCATTGTCTCGTTGCAGCAGCTGATTCCTCGTGACACACGAACCATTGTTAGTCGCGTTCGTAGCTGGCGGCTATGGCGCGCGGGCGGTCGCGGCAGCTTCCAGCGCCGCTTCTTCTTCTTCTTCTCGAGCGCCAAGTGCGCAACTTTCGCGCGCGCGCGACACACGAGACAAGAAGGAACGAGAACATTTTCAATGAAGTTTCCTTCAAATTGGATTGGATAAACTGCGCTCGAGTTGCGCCGGGGCGACTCTTCTCTCGCCGGGCGCCCAGCATGAATTCGTCGTCTTTCTCCTCCGCTCGCGACGACGACGATACTGAAAATCCCACGAGTCACGTTTCTACCCCTTCGCACGATTTGACGCGCCTTCCCGCGCGCACGTCTCATATTTTATTTGCTGCGCGCGGTCGAGAATCGGAAATCATCGATAATGGTCTAAGCGGCGAGACGTCAAAATTTCTCACCAGTCACCTTCGTGCCAGTGGGAGTTGTGACAGGGGTTGCTGTAGTTGGAACACCCTTCGTTTGGCATTCATCTCCCGTTCCCGCTTGGCTACTCGTGGTATCGAATAATTTCACAGTCCGCAATGTGACTCTGGTGAACCGTCAGAACGGTTTGCAAAATACGTGAAAATGTAACGAAAACAAAAATTTACGTTTCCAACGACAAATTTACCATAATAAATAGATAGTACCTGCGGTGACATAATTACATTTCGCGTGATGAAAAAATAGCGGTTGTGTCCAGTATCCTCAACGGGGAAAAAATCACGCTCGTGGTCCTCGCAGCTCCCTCTTCCCCTTTCTCTCTCTCTCCCTCTCTATCTCCATTATGAAGATGCGAATACGTCATTATTACCCGGAACTGCCCTGTAAATTTCCCCCACCCTCGCGCATTCCTCTGGGCTATACGTGCAAAGCGAATTTCCTCATGCATAAATCCAGGCATCTCTCTGCACACACAATTTCAATAATACAAATTCCAGCGTACGAGTAGCGCGATTAATGGGAATTCCGGGCTAAATGTACCGGGAATACGATGAATTATTGGCAATATTTTCTTTTTCGTTTTATGGAAACGAATTATTTACAATTAAAAAAAATATATGTCTGTCTCATCCTATGAATTATCGGTAATTTTTTTTTCCTCGCGAAGCCCAGCAGCGAATTTATCGAAGCGTCGGTTGATAAAAGTGCGACACGCCGATTCTCGCGAATTTCCGGTCGGGTCCGACAAAACCCGCTGCCGTCCGTGGCTGCTCCACCACCACCACTACGATCTCGAGCAGCCGCGGAACCGCCGCGAACCTCGCGCGAACGCGCGCTCTACCACCACCACCGCCGTCGCTGCTGCCGCCGCCGCCACCACCACCACCACCACCGCCACCGCCACCGCCAGCAGCAGCAGTAGCAGCAGCAGCAGCAGCGACCGCCGTGTTGCCTCCACCTCTCCACCCGCCCGGTGCTGCTATCACCGCTGCCGACGTCGTCGCCGTTGGGCTCGCGCGGTAAAGCACGCCGGCTTCGTTCATTCAGTACACGGTCCAACCTGAAATCGGTGCCACTACTTGCGGCGAGGGTGTCGCGTCGTAATGCGCGCATCCTGAGTGCGAGCTTTCGCTGTAAAAAAAAAAAAAAACGACACAAGAATAAAGAAACCATTGTCGTAAAAAAATCGTCTCAAGCGAAAAATGTAAAAATTGGTTCACAAGGACAAGTTGCAGCGACGTTTTTGTGTGTGTTAAAAATTCCTCGACGGCCAGTGTGAACGAGTCCGGAGTAATAACCAAAAATGTGCAGCGTCGATTGAGGAATTTGAATAAAGGTGCGGCCCACAACTGTACGACGACTGAATGTGCAATTATTTCCACCGCTTAATGTCGCAATCCATATTTACGTACGCGACGCGACTGCGACGTGTGTGATAACCAAAACAGTGGACGACGCGGGGTTTTTTCTCTCACACCGTTGTTGTGCGGGCCGTAAATTCGGCGTGCGTTGTCGTTGTTTCCCGATGATTTTTGCGCGGGACGAGGAGAAGGGTGCAACGACGATAGGTCGAAGGAATGCTCGATTGCCCGCGTGTGTTTAATCGTTTCGCGAGATAAATTCGCGGTTGGCGTAAGTATCGCTGCTGTCGACCGAGCGTGCGCGTGGCGTTTCGGATGTTCAACAATGTCGACCTCGGATTACGCGGGTTTTTTTATTATTTCGCTAATGTCGACTGCAAGACAGTGCGTTTTTTTTTTTTTTTTTTTTTTTTTTTCAGACCTATTGTGACGCTGTCGAATGCTGCTTTCTTTTTATTAATTTCAGGTGGTTCGTGTTTATGCGAAAATAATGTTCCGTTCGAAGGTAAAACGAGTCGACAATGACAACGACGACGATACGATCTCATGTAACTCGCCGCAGCTGCGATCGGCTTCGATTTTCTAATAATCACCGGGATTAGTGATCGCTGCAGTGTCGACACTGCCAATGCGACCTATGGCTCGAATCTCCGGATTCAAACGAGCATCATCCTCGTGGTCGCGGACACGACAATCGATATCGACTCGCACGTTTCCCCGTGCGTGTACTCGTTATTTCCAACGCGCACGCGGTGCCGCCTTTGGTGTCGCAGTTGCACCGCTAATATTGCAGAGTCAATAGCAATAAACACACGTTGCGCGTGAAACCTGTCGCACCGTCGAGACAGAATCGCTCGCGAGGTTCGCTAACAAATTGGTCGCTTTCGCTGTGCTACTAGCAATTGCCAACAAGATACAAAAAAATGTATACACCTCGCACGTTAAAAAAAAACGAATTGATTGCGAATGGCATTTCTTTTCGGATTTTGCGCGGATCCATCAATCGAGCATTCCGAGACTTGGGAACATTTTTTTACTTAGTACAATTTTTTTCCTCGAGAATATAATCGACCCCACGATTAAGGGATCGTCACAGTGTGAAACAAAAAAAAATTGATTTTTTTTTTTCATTATCGGATAGTATACACGGTTATAAACATTCTGTTAAATTTTTTTATCGAAATTCGAATTATTTCGGTCGCTACAGCCTTTCTTAGAGAAAGGGATTGCAGCGTGACAGTGGCGTGTGCAAACTTTAAACGCACTTTTCTCGGAATGTTGTTTTTCAAAACGGTGTCCACTCTCAAATGAAGAGTTATGACGATATCGATTTCAAATTTTGAGAGAACATTTCTAACGTCATTCTCTATCGCGTTATGAGAGCTTTTTTTTTTATTAAATCTTCCTATTTTTTTTTACGAAAAACTGTCTAAAAAAGGGCTAAATTCGATAATTTTCGTTCAAACCGCCGCCGTTTTGTCAAATTTAAAAAAAAATAAAAAAAAAAAGCTCTCATAGCGCGATAGCGAATTTCCTACAGATTAATAATCTTTTTGAAATTTTTGGTTCAGATAAAAATTGCGGCCGCAATCGTGGACATAATGCAGGACCTTTTTTTTTACACGAGCTATTTAAACAATTTATATCATTATTATACATTAAAGAAATGCACATAAAAAAATTATTTTGTATTCTTCAAGAATGTACTTATTTATTTAAAAAAAACCAGACCAGTTAGTTCATTACAACTTAACAAAAAAAATTCGCGAAAATCATTGATTTTTCGGAGGGTCACACTGTGACGATCCCTTAATACAACAGTTAAATTTGATTTCGCAGACGCCACATGTAAACCCTCGATCTGTATGAAGGAGCAAACGCAGTCATGATCGACACGGCAAAACGTCCTGATATACCAGGCGCTTAAAATGCACTTTCCATGCTAATGTCCGAGGGGCTGTTTTCGCAAGTACGAATTTCGCGATCATCCGACCACCACGAGATTTTCAGTGTAAACTTTGCCTGTTGCAGTGTCGTAGTGCATCGTGCGTAGCGAACACTTTTGCCTTGCCGAGTGTGTATACGTGTGTGTGTCTGTTTTGCCCGAGCGAGAGAGCATTAACGAGTGTGCACGGCTGATTTTAGATGGAAATATACGAGTCAGCGAGCGTAAGAACAGTCGTTAAAACCTCTGGCCGATGCTACTGCACGTTTTCCTCTGCACCAGACGCAAACTCAATAAAATCGTATCTTTCTCGTATATATATTAGTAGTAACAGAAAAGTCAGAAACGTCGACTGACTTGGTTGGTGCAATATCGTGCGATGAATCAAGTTAACATTGAATTAAATTATCAAAAGCAACAATTATAACAAGGCTTGAACCCGTCCCTCACTTTAAATCCCAAAGTTCAACCTGCGAACCGAACGCACACTATCCGATAACTCAGTTACAGCGGGGAACAGTTTTGAGCTGTGAGCTCCGACAGTTCAACTCGCGGTAGGAACACCTGACGAACGGATCTTGATTCAATCCTCGTGTCTCGCGGAAAAATGGGCAGGGATGATCAGACGAGATCTCTGGCAGCCTGAACTATTCGGCAATAGCAGTAACAACAACCAAAATAATAATAATAATAATAATGAGCAACGCATGTTGCTTCAGTAAATGCACAAAAATAAACACAGTACGTTAAATCGTTTCTCACGATCATTATTCGACAGTCGGTGCGGAACTCTCGTGTTCGCTGCTTTGCAGTTTGTCAGTTGCTTTGAAGTTTATCTGAAGGGCACTGCGGCCGGGGTTGTGTGAAGCACGCGAAATACGTTTGCCGACTCCGGACGAAGGTGTGTATGTGTGTGTGTGTGTGTGTGTGTATGTGCGTGTGTGTGTGCGTGTGTGTGTGTGTCGCAACAGCGGGAAAGAGGGGAAGGAAAACCGAGGTGTATGGTGCAGCCGCAGCAGCAGCAGGCATCAACATCGGCAACCCTTGCGCGAAGCACCCTTCGGCGGTGGAAACCTTCCCGTACGCCTCGAGTATCGCAAAAGATGCTTTTAACAGTTTATCCAGGAGAAAACGCTCGAGCGCCTCGTCGCAGACAGACAGGAACGGTTGAACCGTGTGTGTGTTCGCTCAGCACTCAGTTGCGTCACACGTATCCCTTGCGTCGTGTCGTTTCGAACGAGGCCGCACGCACAGAGCGAGCTTGCTGCTGGGTCATCCTAACGTCTCTTTACCTGCAAGACGAAGCTATGAAGGAACGCGCGGGGGGTTGAACCTTGGGATCACTCTGCGTTATCAACGGTTGGGAAATGGCAGATTGCAGGGAGGATCCGCGAAATAGCGGGAAATAAAAATAGCGCAATAATAAAAAAATGTATATGTATCCCATTGTCGAGAGTAACGACCGTGGACTCTGGTGGAAAATGGCACCGTACTACGTGTCGTACGCCCGTTCGCGACCAATATGACTATAACGCGACACGTCGCCCACACGTCGAGCCCGCGTAACGATTATCGATATGGAATTGCGGTCGATGGCGCGACATCACTCGATTCGCCGCAATCAGAGCGAAACGCGTCGGTCGAGGCGGAAATTGTCAAAGTAAAGTGTCGACCGGGCGCGTTGCCGAGCGAAGAAAACGCGCGCGGTGGACGTTTCGACGCCGCGATGCGGTCCACGGGCGTTTTGCGGAGCGTCCGCAGAGGCCGCGTTTGGACGACGCGATGGGAATTGACAATGAGAAATATTGTGTGCATATCAAGTGGTTCGCCATGCTTTGGGAGGTGACGGATTAATGACCGAAGCGATTGGGCGCTCTGCGAACTGACCGTAAAAGCTTTGTGTATCACAATCATCGACGAAACCGGTCAATAAACGTAGGTCTACGTGGAGTGCCCAGTGAATGTCGATGTAACAACTAGCCAGTAATCATTAGGGAAAAAAGAAAAAAAAAATAGAATTGCAGGTCTCGACAGACGTTGGTCCTGGGGCCATCATCACGCTGACGAGGGTTCGTTGCGTCGCCTCGAGATGAGCGAACGAACACCTGACAAACACTTGTCGGCTAATTACTTCCCGGTGCTTCGTCTCTGGTCTCCGGGCACCGATGGCATTTCCTGGATAGTTTTTCATTTGTTACGGAGCATCAGCATTTATCATGAGTTCCGTCGCCGATTCCTATCGAGTCGGAGTCGTCGCGACTTTGACGGAGTCGAGTCTTCGAAAGCTATTTGCCGTCATTGCATTTTTCGAACCGCATTTCTTCGCCCCTCGCGCGAAGAGGTGAAAAAAATGCGGTACTCGTGCGTCGTAAGCTGCCCTTCTGCCTGGTGAGAAAGGTGGAGCGTGCCTCGAGCACCGAGCCGCACGTGTTACAGGCACTGCGACACCATGACGCACGCGTCGGAGGGTCGTGACGAATAACGCACGAAGGATTCTAACCGGGGAGCGATGATACACGCGCGCGGGAAAGGAAAAATTATAAGCGTGTCACCCTCGGCAGCAATGAAGAATGCCGTGGATAACATTTTCCCGCGCTTCGGCGCTTCATCCTCCGGCGCTGAAAATCTGGTTCGCACGATACATGGCCCGAACCTTTTCTCTCTCGTCGTGCGGGTCGTCGCTTCTGACATGTTTCACGAGGCGGGTCAAGAATCGTTCGATCGGGTGCGGATGTTCCAAGAAGACCGGGATTCGCTTGTTATCGCAAATTATCGACAGGTACACGAAAAGCTCCGAGAGGAAGCCGCAATATTGTTGCAAAGTCCGGATCAACGGATCATCCCCTTTGCCCCCCCCCCCCCTTCCCCTTCTCCCGGTTTCTCTCTCAGGATTGTGGACTGGAACAATTATCCGCGGTTTAGTTCGCGGTTCAGCCGGGTTTAGTTGGGATAATCTGTGGAAGGATTTACCTATGCGTCTGTCGTCGCATATGTGCCCGTTGGTTCATCAAAGTTTCGCGCCGTTAAACTCCAAACACACGGGCTGCGGAGCCACAGACAGCGGGAGGCGATAACGGAATATACCGATCCGGAAGACACGAGTGGCTCGGCGCGAGAGAACACGTATCGAATCCGCAATATTTCGCAGCAACGGCGCAGCAGCCGAAATGTTTCCAATTATCATCCGAGAGTTTCGTCGCTACTCAAAATCCGAGAGAGAGAGAGAGACGGAGTGAGCGCGAGAGACTCTCAGCATGTGTGTTATCCTCGTTCCGCACTCGTTATTTATTCAAAACTATACATCGCGGGCTCTCGCGAAGTTCTCCCGTTTGCTGATCACGTACGCTATGCAGATTGCACTTCTACGTGTATATCCGCGCTCCGCATGCTTCGCGGAGAAATAGAGACGCGCAAAACGAGAAGAGTAAGACACATTGGCGGGAGTCGGGGGGAGGGGAGGGGGGCGGATTTCTTTTGTACACGGGAATTTCCATGCCGAAACGTGGTAAGAGGTCGACGAAAAGGCGAATCGTTCTGAGGATTCAATCGGTCAAGTAGCTGAATCCTGATGTATTTCGCGATAATCGAAGTTTCCTCTATCGCTCTTGACCTTCGAACATTAATTACAGGATTCTTGTGTTTTTTTTCGCTCTAATTTTTTCATTTTTCTTCTTTCCTAATCGACCATTGGCGGCGTTACACTCGGCGCTAGTCAGACCCTGATAGGTAGGGCAGTGCCATCCCTGTCCGGGTCTGATAAGTGCCTGACTTGGGCCGTATGTACCTTTACAGATTTTCTACCAGCGTTCAAAAACTCATGCAGCGTGAAACGACCTGTACGACGAAATACTCAATTCCTTATCGCCCGCCACGTCCCCTCACCATGCAGCTAATGCGGTTTCCTCGGCACACGAGAATAATACGCAGCTGTATATATATTAAACGAGCCGCGGCGGTCGCGGGTGTTACCGTTAATGCGCTTATTGTCTGCAAACCGTACAAGCGAGGGTGTGTTCCCTCGCTCGTAGCTCGCAACGAGCGTGAAAAAAATCGATTGGTCTTACTTTCGCACGTTTTCACGAGATGTGCTCGGCGAACGATATTTGCCCGTGAAAACCTTCGTGCGTCATAACCCTCGCGGCACGACTGGTTCGTTCGTTGCACACCCGCTACATACAAAAAGCACTCAATCAATTACACGTGGTTTATCCTGATAATTCGCAATTCACACTGACGACGGCGACGACTACGGCGACAACAAACATGTCATTTCGAACGCGTCTGCTGTTCACTTTGCCGATGACCAACAACGAGTCTTCCTTCTGTTTTTTCCGCTATCTTCATGTTCCTATTTCATTTGTTACATCGCGCGGAGAATACGCCGAGGCTTTTGAAAGCTTCTGTTCGCACATGCAAATGCCGCAAAAACAACGTGTGCGCAGAGCGTCGTATTTCACGAGGATAACGAGTGTCGTTCGTCCGAGTTAGACGCGACATTTATTAATCCTGCTTATATACCAGCTGACCGGAATGCAACGTTCGTATGTGCGAACAGCCGATTGTATCGAGCGAATCGTCACGTTCCTCTTTCTCTCTCTCGCTCTGTCTCCTCCGCTGTCGCGTTAGTATCGTAACCCTCGACGCTACAACGGCGCCTTAACGTCGTTTCTCCGCCGCCACACAGCCCCGCGCCCAACGAAAACTTTGCCTTGCCTTCGTCGTCGTCGTAAAACTGTCGCCAACGTGCCAGCGAAGCATCAGGCAACGCGTGTGTGTGAAGCCCCGACCGAGCGAGGCGTGACTGCTGATCCGTCGCGCGCGAAAAAGAAATTAGAGCGGCATGTCATCTGGGTGTAAAGCTTTTTTGCCTCGCGGGCTCTGATACGTGCGGTTTTTTCCTCTTCGGCGCTTGCCGGTTGTCCCTGGATGTTGCGGATCCGCCACATCCAAAGACAACGCGAAAAAAAAAAAAAAAAGGTTTTCGAACTTTTGTTTTCGTGGGTTCCGACGATCCAGGCTGGTACGTCATAGAGGCGAAACTGGTGAAGGGAGCTCAATACCGAAGTTCGGTGAAAACTTCGCGTCTGAACTTTTCGCGTTGTCGACGCGTGTTGCGCTCTACACGAGACGAATGTCGCACCTGCTTAGCGACAGATCAACCGTGGATGGATATTGCCGAGAAATTATGCATAATGCAATTCCGTTTGACGAGTGGGCCGAGCATTCGTTGCGCCGGAGCGCTGTGTACGTAATATACACGGAGTGTCGCACATCGCGGATAGTGAGAGAGATCTACCCGAGCGCATATAGCTAGCAGCTTCGTAGCAGCCGTGTTATACTATAACGTTTACTGCTAATAGCTGCCACTCACCGGGACAAACTCGCCGCTTTATCTTATCCACCGCGCGCGCCTGTCTCAATTTCTGCATTCACCGCTCTCGCAGTAGCGGCGCGCACCTGAGTCTCTGCTCCTGCATGTTCTCGTCGCGCATATCTCATTCTCTCGGCGCCTCAGCGCGGCCTCCACCTTCTCGCAACGCGCGCCCGGGGTCACGGTCGCTGAATCTTTTTCAAGAGCTTAGCGCGTTCTGCTCTCTCAAGGATGCGCGCGCAATCCGGTGGCTGACATACGTGCAATGTCCGAGACATACGCGAAGCGCCATTCAACCGGAGTCAAGTTTTTTTTCTCCGTACAACCGAAAATTCCACCAGGACCCCTGAGGATCGTCTGAGATTTCAGACGAGCGCAGAGATTTCCGCACGACGACTTTTCCGTCCTCGTTGTTCAGTTCGCACGCATCGTCTGGCTCATCGCTTCCCGAAGTTTCGCGAATGAGCAACACGAACGCGGAAATCACGTATCACCGCGAGTCGTTCGCTGTTTATCTCCGCGACATTTCGTATTCCAAAACTCTCTGCAATGTATATTCGCCGACCGGTTTGGCGTCTCTCGCGTCTTGCGAAGAGGCGCGATGAGCATATTTTTCCTTCGAGAGAGGTAAACGAGAATCAGCTTCCGGTGTTGCACTTCGCATGTTGAATTTCGTTCGATGCCCCAAGTCGCTCGGCCGAGTCGTCGATTTTTCGTCTCGTTGCCCTCTATCTGCCACTCGTACTCCTCTATCTGCCTGGCCATCTTGGGCACCGCGTGGCGACCGCTGCTCACTCGTGTTTCGGTGTCCGTGTGCTCTATATCTGGCCCAGCCTCCACAACTCCGCGCCCACAAAATGCTTTGCCTCCTCGGTGTTTTAAAGTCGAGGAGTTTTCGGTATACACAGTCAAGTGGGTGACTCTCAGAGCCGGATAACAAGTGTCTACGTACCCACTTATACCGTGTGGCCCAGTGGTTGGAGCGGGGAGGGGGGGGGGGGGGGGGGGCAGCGTCGACTGACAGCAACACCCGCGTCAAAGCGACGAGAGTGTTGCTATCCTCTCGTGTGGTCCAGACCTCGTTTTGCATTCGCTTGGCGTCTCGCAACACAGATACTACCTTCACTTTTGCAAATCGCCGCTGTACACCGACTCGATCCATTACGCATTCAATCCCATTGACGGCGCTTTGTGCGTCGCGCACGTCGCGTCTCTACTCACCGAACTCGGTCTCGATCCCAACCTCGCGCACGTCTCGCGCACGTTTTTCATCACGTAGACGACGACGACGCCGACGACGAAGCGAAAGACACGCGGATACAGAGCTCAATCGTCGGGTTGCACGTAGATGTATTCACGAGTTTGCTGTTTGCCGCGGCTAACGGAAGTCTCGGTGTGCGTGTCGCGTCTATTTTCGCATCATTCTGTCCTCTGCACCTGATGTTGTTCCCCGCTTCTTTTTGCTTTTCTTCAACCACCAAGTTACTCGCAAATACTGAAAAACCGGTTTGTCTGGAATTCTGTTTTATCATGAAAGATATGAATAGATATAGGTGTGAACATTGCTCGTGAGTGAGAGACACGCGAATGTCACGATGGAGATCAGTGCGTTTATCGTTCATTGACGGTTCGATTGCGCCTTTATGTGAAACCGAGACTATGTGGGTCACGAACCCGGATGTTATTCGGACCTTCCGCGTGCGGCACCTCAGGTTGACCCGGGGGAGAGCCGAGACTACTCGCACTTCCGATGACCCTCATGGTTCGATCGCTTCTTCGTCATCTCGGCGTCGTTCGAACGGCTGGGCTGAACGACGGGACGTAACTCCATCGGGGATTCCGAAAAGTGATAACCACTCGCGCCCGTATATAGTTCAGTCGCAGGCTGCGTTGACGCCTCGCAGCGGGACCTACTGACGTGTAACCCGAGGACCGTTCACGGCGAGTGTAAACGATGTCTTGGATGCTTTTCCGGATCAAAATTGTGTTGGCTCAGTTGCGATGACCCGGAGGAAGCTCAGAAGGTACCGGGTTTCCGGCCGGTTGATCCCTTTTACTGTTACCGCCGCCGTTGGGTGGTGCTTCGATGAAGACAGCAGGACAATCTCGAGGAAAACGGACATTTTGTCCATTGGAACCTAATGGACAGAGTTGATGGGACGGGCGAGGGCTGAGGGTGAAATTGCGACTCTGATGATGGTACGAGGTCTTGTCGTTGTAGGCCGGTTCAGCATATTCAGCATATGTAACGTCGAACACGGTGCAGAGGTCATCGGGTCGATGCGAACGGTTGTGTCGGGAAATCGAGAGTTTCATTGTCGATGAGAATAATGTATTTTATGTCGTAAACCGGGCAACTGTAGTCACCTGTAGGTTGACTACGATGTGCTGCGGTCGTGCACCGGGTCTTTGTCGTGAAACTATAATCCCAATGGGTCTAATCGATTAGTCTATAACCAAGCTCTGCCCTCACAGCGTTTGATCGGAAGCGTCGCAGGGCAAACGGAGGCGTAACGTTTCACGTCCCATTCCTGGTTTGGGAGAATCGCCGGTTGAGTTTGAGGGTCGTCGTTCACACACGCATAGAGGTGACTACCAAAGGCACAGGGCATTCGCATGAAGGTTCCGAGTTACCCGAGTACCGTAGACTCCGGGAGGGCGATACTCATCGTCCGATCTGGACGGACGATGGGAACGGTCTGCATATGCATAACGCGTCCTTTGAACGATCCCAGATTTCCGTGAAATTGGTGGTTGCACAATTGTGGCAGCACATCGAGACAACCAGTGGATATCTCGATCAGGAAACATGGGTCCGAGTTTTCGGAGGGATTTTAGTTTTCCGTCGTATGCGAAAGTTTGTTTTGCTTTTGATGCAGTTCCATTGTCCAATGTCTGTGTTGTCCTCGAGTTCAGCTTTAGACATTCGCAAGTGGGTGTGTGTTTTACCTCTTTTCGTCATTCCTTTGTAACACGGGACACGACAAAAGACGCGTCTTGTTCCTCTTCTCGCCCGACTGAATTTTACCTCGGCGGCGTTTCCCACGTACGACCCGAGTTAACCAACTAATTTAACTCCAGGGCCGAGAGTTTTCTCTGGCCCGCACACCGGGGGCTTTCCAGCGAATTGCGAACGAAACGGGCCCTCTTAATCGCGCGTCGTCCTCCGTGCTACCGCCCGTCTTAGCTTCTGCCGCCGGATGAGTTCGGGCTGTGTAAAGTCGACGCGGAGATCCTCGTAAGGTGGTGCCGCGACGACTTTCCGGACGTACCGGGGGCTTCCAGTTTTATCCCTTCGAGGATTTTCCCGCAGGTTGTTAAACGAATGAACGCTGCGAGTCGGAGAGAAGAAGCTAGTGGATGAGAATAATAAAACAAGTCTCGTTGCCTCGCGGGAAAAGCTCGCGAGAACGTGAAGAACCATCGTATGTTGAAGGGGCCGGGGGGGGGGGGGGGGGGCGCTTCAACATACGAAGAGAGCTGAGTAAACAAAAGACCATGTATATGCTCACAGTTGAAAACACATTGACTCGATGCAAGAAGACAATATTTGTCGGGCTGACACGACGGAGTGACGACAAATCGGTTTTGTTTCAGTAAAATCTTTTGCCGACCCAACAAACAGAACGCGTATGCCGTAATTTTTTTTTAACAAAAATGTTGGCCAAGTTGACGTTGCTCAATGATAAGAGACGAAATGATATCTTTAGATGCAATATCTCGCACTAGTAGATTTTTAATCGTCCGAGAGGAGCGACTGCACCCCTCCGCCCCTAACCTCCCCCCTAACTACTTACGGCGCGAGCTGCTCGATTTTTTCTTCTAAGTTCGGTCCCGTTGCTCGTGCACCGGAAATTTGCATAAAAATTAACCCACTCTCGGGCTGTAACGCGGAAATGCAAAATACGTTGATATAGCGAACGTGCTCGGTTAACGGAAGAGACCCGCGGCTGCCCGGCTGCCCGGCCGTCTCTTCCCACGCACTCGTAGTATATACACGTGTCGTACATACGCGCCGGGGTATATAATACCGGGTAAACGTCGCCGCGGGACTGGAAACTCGAAAGCACAACATTTATTTCCACGTTGTTATAATTCACAATTACCAATTCAACCCCCGCTCGACGTCGACGAGATTCGCAGTCTGGCGTCGACCATCAGGAGCTCCTTTCGCGAGCTTTGAACAAATATTCATAATTACTGCATAATCTTTTCACGTTTGTTTTTTTCACCAAATTTCTGGAAACATGGAAATAAAAATCATTAATTATTAAATTTGTCGGTGCATCTCGCGGAGTCGGGCGTATTTTCACGCTCGCAATTTTGTCGGACGATTTCGCGAATATAACTGAGGTGCCGATTGCCAATCAAACGAATCGATAAACACGACGCGATCGCACGGATGAGAACGCGCCGTTTGTGGACGCGCTCGTTAAATCGTTGTACAGTATTAGACGACGAATGTCGGGGGACCAGGAAAGAACTATAAGAGGCGCGCGAAAGGTGCGAGTGATTAGCCAGTATGTATTATCATAACATTGCATCTAACGTAATGAAACAGGCGAACTGAGTTGAGGAACTTTCCGGTTCGACTTTCCGTTCGGGAAACTTTTGCCAATCTTCGCTCCGGACGCGGACGTCCGCGCGCGCGAACGCGAAAGGGTTCCGCGCGCTCTCTCCCTCTCTCTGGACGGGCCGTTAATGAGCGCCTCCCTCGGGGCGAATCTTTCTCCTGGAAAATCGCGTTCTCTCTGGCTCTCCCATCGCGATATTATAAATTCGCGCGAAAGGACATCCGCTCCGTCTCGGCGCGCGCGATTTTCATTCGAAATGGATGGCAAAGAGCCACGGATTCTCCGCTGTAGCGTGAAAATGAAACTGCGCTCGTTTCTGACGCGTCTATACGTCCGCGTCCTTTTAAAACATCTCGTGATAATAATGAGCTCGCTGTTCGCGGGCGTGAAATCATCTGATTACGACGGTCGTTCGATTGTCGAATTACACATTTTTTCAAATTACATTGTGCATTCTATTCGCTGATTTTCGCGTAATTTTATTTTTGCTATCCAAAAGTTTAATTGCCTAAACCGTGTTCGTTTAATTTGCCAGTTATTTTAGTATAGCGCAAATTTTCGTAATAAGCTCGACGGAAAAGCTCTTTATTCGCGAATGTCCGTATCAGATTTTCTGCAATATCGTGCCAACTCAAGACATCGCTCAGCTGGGCCAATCACGAATCGACCCGAAGCTATACATCGGTCCGCCAACATCATATCCGAGCTGCTTTCAATTCTCGGTTATGATGTTGACCCGAAACCTGTCGGTTACTATATACCTACCCCGCGAGCTCCCAAATTAAGCGTCCCGGAGATGACGGGTTATATACGCGTAACTCATTTGCTTGCGAACTGCTTTTTCGTTCCGTCATTTGCATCACCCGTTTTGAATAACACCATCGGCGATGTATCGTTCACTTATCGGCGAACACACGGCAAATCAATAATACCGAAATGTCGCGTCCGAGCTGAACGGCATTCGACGAAATTGCAGCGGCTCTGTCGTATTGCCGACCACTCGCAACGGCGAAACAAACGATCGCATACGTTCGACGTCGCTCGGGGACCGCGGCGATGTACGATCGTGCAAAAGGCACCTGTTGCCTTTGTAATTATTTATTGAAGACGCGCGCGACGTCTCGTTCGTATCTCTCATTGACTCGTGCCGTGCACCGAGCACGATGTCGTCACGAGCTTCGCAAAACAGTCGCAAACAACACGCAGCTTTATCCACTGTCCACGATACCTGAAACAACAAAATATTTGCCGATGATATTTTTATTAATTTCCAACTAAATTTATCATTCGCTACGAAAAAGCTGCGAACCATGTTTTTTTTCGAACGAGACAACGCGTATCAATTATGTATTATTATTATTATTATTATTTAAGGGAGCGGTAGATATAACACGAGTTTCTAGTCATATTATTATGCTATTATTATTATTATTATTACTATTATACGCCGGTGATGGGCTCCGTAATACAGCGAAGTTTAGCGGTTCGCCATTCGATATGACAGGAAGCTTCCCCGTTCCGAAATTTGCATTTCAAATGTCGCGCACGAGACTTTTACGTGTCTCCCGGATGGTCACTGGCCTGTCCGACGCGACGCGAGCCCAAGCGCGCGGCACGGTGCTTGCCCGACTATGACAATCGCCGCGCGCTGACTAAACTTTCGTGGCCCTGCGTTAACGAGCGAAGGGGAATGTGGGCACACAAACGCCCGTGTATATATACACACGACACGCGGTATATTACGGAATGTGTCTGCTGCAGGTGGCGGCAGGTGCAATTCTTTTTTTTTCCCTCGTGGCGAAAATCTCTGACGACCCTTAATTTTCAGCAACGACCATTCCCTTCCACGATCGAGAAAACCCGGGGCGAAAGGTCCCCCAGTTTTTATGTACTCGGTTCTTTGTGGTACATTTTTTTACTTCTTATCTTCGCGGATTGTGCTAATCTGCATTTTTTAATTTGATCATTGTCTACGCGTAAGGGGATCGCTCGAAGCTCGGCTCGAAGTTGTTTTTTTTTGCTTCACCATTATATGTGAGAGAAAAAGAGTACACAAATTCTGGCATTAGTTGCTATAGTTTAAGATCCTCGTTTTCTCCGTGTAGCCGAAGGCTCAGTGTGGGTCACATGTCGGACTTCGCAAGCGAACTCTCCGCACGGCTTGCGCGTTGCGTTGTGCATCAAGTACACAGGAGCCAGCCGCGTGCCCTCCCTTCGCGTAATTATTAACGGATAAATTGGTAATCAATCGAGCCACTTACTCGCCGGCCGAGCGAAGATGCCCCCGACGCGCTCAATTCGCTCCGCGTCCGTGCACCTGGCCTATTTACTTCTCGAGCTTTTGTCTCCGCGCACGCTGTTCTTTTGACTTACGCGTCCGACGAACCTCGTTCGTTATTATTCTTTCGATAATCATTAACGACAGACGGTTCCCTTTCTTCCCGCCTGCGATGAGACGCGAGACTCCGATTTTGTCGAAGTGGCGAATGAAAAAAAAATACATACCATATCCGTCGATGTTTCCGGATTTTACATTCGGCGATCTTCGAGGCTCCGGGATAAAACAAAAACAGTAAAAAAATTAGTAAAAAATGATTATTTAATTAAAAAAAAAAAACGCTTAAAAACTATATAAAGAAAGATCTTGCTCACTTTGGCTACAGGCTAGAAAATTTTGATATTCAACAAAGCATTTGTAATACAAATAATTACGAACTAAATCGGGGAGGTCGAGGGTCAGACCCTGGTCGAAACGGGATGAATGCCCCATATACATATATTGGGTATTTTTCACGGTTACAAACCGCTGTCTCTCTTTCCCCGTTTTATTCGACGTTCCGCTTCCGCTTGGGCAAGGAAGATTGCGTCGGACAGATAAGAAAGTTTGTGCCCGGACGCGATTGCCGGCTTCGTGTCGTGGCGCTCGAGGCGCCGCGCGGCGGTGCAGCCGTATTATAATACAGCGCTCAGGGTAGCGAGTCCAATTAGGATTTTCTCCGCGCGTGAGAGAAGAGAAAGAGCAGCGCAACTGTGGCTAAACGAAGACAGGGGACACAGCAGCGGCTCACGAACCACCCGGCGGCTTTCCGGAAGTCTTCGCCGCGCCTTCAGCTCTCAGTAGGTGTCGTCCGCGCTGCTCGTATCTCGCCGCTGCTCTTCCTCGTTTTTTCCGCCTCAGTCTCTTGCTCGTTTTCACGCGCGACCATCGCGCAGGCGGTGAGCGCAACGTCGAACAAAGTCTCGTCGTTACTCGCGGGCTGTGGCGGGGGCCACGCGGGTAATGAAGAATTTATGTAAACGAGTCACTCCCGCAAACGCGTCGCCGCTGCTGCTGCTGCTGCTGCTGCTGCCGCTGTCGCTGCTGCTGTCGTATGGTTCACTGGCTCAAGGCTCGCTTTGACGTAGCAGGCGTGTCACGCCGAGGTGCGAAACACGGAGGAGCGAGGAAAAATGCGGGAGCAACGAGAAAAGTTGCGACAAACTCGTATGCGTTGTCTCGCGACTCGTGAATCTCATTGAAATATACATTGCAGAATTTGCGCGGTATTTATACGCATCGGGTTTCGGACGGCGGCACCGACACTGCGTTGGGGTCGAAAATCCGTGGAGAAAAGTCGTCAAATTTCCTTTAATTAGTTCGTTAATGAAGCTTTGATTGACTGGTTATTTCCGTCTTGGCGGTATCAATTCGCCGGATTGGCAAATTAATTGGTTGACCCGATGATTCTGCTTTCCGGGTTAATTACAGGTCCCCGTCGATTAATTGGCCAAACCGACTGCGTTTACTCCGTCCCACTATCGTCCGACACATTCTGTAGAATATTGCACCAATGAAGTCGGTTTTACAACCGAGAAATTATCTCCCCCGCTTGCGCGCTCGATTGTTCGCCACGCGTAGTTTGCGCTGTAATTGTAAGTATCGACCCGGTCTTGTCTTTGGTAACAATCTCTGTCGTACGTTTGATCTAGTTGGGGGCGAATACGGGGCGTCGAAACCCGTTCAAACCGGGGCCGAAGCGGAGGCTGCGGATGCGTTGCCCTCGCCGCGATCGCTTTGGCATCGTCGGCAGCATCGACGCCGATAACTGTGATCCCTTGACGTGCTGTATCCCGAGTTTTGGTGCCGAGCTTCAATGTGTGACATTCTTGGATATATAAAGTATAATTTTTCTTAAGAAAAAAATAAAATAAAAATCAAAATTTCTAACCAGGCAATAACGACGCATGGTGCAAGTGGAGTGCGAGAGGAGGAAGTGTCACTTCTTCTCTGATTATTATTTTTACGCTACTCGTGTCTGTGTTTATGTCTGCGCATCTGTGTGTGTGTTTCCTGCACGGAGATAATAAAAACACGCGCGTGTGTGAATTAAACGCGCGTCGCTGACGCAAGAAAACGCACTCGAGTGACACAATTGGCCTGACCACGACGAAGAAAAGAGCGCGGGAGGAAGGAGAGAAAAAAATATATCAAAAGCAAAAAGAAATAAAGAAATGAAAATAAAAAAACGACGCGCGATATTGTTATCGCTCGAGTGCGAATGAGCTGAAACCATTATAAAAACGGGAAGCAGAGGCGTCATTCGACTCGCCCCGAGTCGCGTGATTATTTTTCGGCTGCTTTCGAGTGTGTCGTCCTTCCGCGTCTTTGCTGCTTGTCGACAAATGTCGCGCCGAAAACGTCGCGATATAAATTGAACGCCGAAAAAAAAGAAATACGCATGTATATATCATGTCGGAATGGCGATTGTTGATCAGTGGGTGACAGCTCGTGGGGAATCGGCGGTTACAATGGACGAGTGGTTGTCGTGAGCGGAGCCTGGAATTCGCCGGCCGGCATCGATTCCAGGATGAACAACGGCAGCAGCCTCCAGGTGCCGGAGTTGCGGCTCCCGGCTGGCGATAGCGGCACCGCGGTGGTTATCAAGGGCACCGCGCCGCTTCTTCTCGTTCCACCGAGCAACATACCCAGAAGACGTCATTCCTGGATTTGCGGGTGAGTCGCGAGTTTCCTCAAACCGGTAGTTAGCGTAGGATCGGTGACACCGACGTCTAGCAATTCGGTAACGCGGAACAAAATGTTTTTCGAATTCAGATGAATAACAATCAGACTGTATGAAGAAGCAAAATTTGCAAATCGATTGAGATTTTTGCTCGAAATAATTGGCCGAATTCGTTCCAACGGTTTTTGAAGAAGCTGGACGTGAAAATATGGAAATGCTCCATTGATAAATTGAACAAAAGATATCAGTCGAATACATTTCGAGGCTTTTTATTACGTCGCGCTTACGGTCGATTTTTCATGCCGAATTTTCCACGTGATTCGTTTATTTAACGCGCGCCAGTCATATTCAATCACAAGGCCAGGGGCCAGGAGAGTTTTGACGTTGATAGCTCGATGTATGGTAATTGGTCGGACGTCACCGTCAATTTCCGGGCTTCATTTCGGTATTATGCGTGGCGATGGGGACGCCAGAGATAGAGAAAGGGAGACGGAGCATCGCGCAAACGGCTTGTGTTTCTCAGCTTGGAATACGATTGTCGGACGACAAGTGAGAAAAATAATGCAGCTGTCGCGTTATCTTTGTCCTTCGCATTTTTTCCCTTGCGGACACAGGAACAACAAAACGTCTGCGAATAAAAATATATCGGTGCGAAAATTGCTAGCAGCTCCTCGGAGCTCTTTGTGATATATCCTAAGTACTGAATACCAAGTCCACTTTCCCGGTGGCCACTTCATTTTACGACCCACGGTGGAAAAATCGAGTGTTTCGTGGAAACGGGCGAATTCCTTATTTACAGGCCGAATGAGGATTTATCTCGCTGACGATCGTGTGTCTCATCAGTCGCTTCCGCGACGTCGGGAAACCGGTAGACGGAGCTCGCGGTCCGCTGTCGCCTCCTCACCCGTCTGTCGGTGCCAACGTCAATACGCTTCTTATTGTTTGTTAAGGATCAACGAGGTTGATAGCCCCCGGTTCGTTCAGATTAGGAGGGACAAACGAACGACGAGAAAGCGGCGTATTTCACCTCGTCCACGGGAGACGTTGCACGACAGAAATTGAATCCAGTGCAAGTGCGCGGGAAGAAAAGTGAATCGCGCTCTTCTTCGCGAATGCCTCTCGTCGACGACCTCGATATATCATAGACATGGGGCTTTTCATTTCGCTCGTGGCACTCGCGATTCTCGTCGTCGTACACTCAAAGTTTGCAAACAAAAAGGAAATCGCTTCAGTATTTTACCAATAAAAATAAGACTATTGTTAACAGAAATGAGCAACACGATTGGGCAGACAGACCCTTATAGAAGTACCCAAAAATATGTGTTTCCACTGTTCGGATCAGAGAAGACGAGAAGAAGCTTTTTCTTCATTCCTCGATTCTTTACTTCCACAATAACCGACCCACGAGAACCAGCTTTTCCTCGAGAAAAATATATTCTTTTGTGTCTTATCCCGTCAGACGAGATATAAAAGGCTTTTCTCACTTCTTCTTTTTCACTACTATATCCCACTCCTCTTAGCACTGATCTATCCGCAACTCGCGGCCGTGCCGCTATCCCTCTCATCGGATTCAATCCTTTTGGCTCTTAATCCCTGTTAATCCCTCGTTCCATCGGTACAATACGCTGCTGCTGTGCCGTCATCAGATGCGTGACACGGGGAGCTAATATCCATGGGCAAAGGAATCCGAAATTTCGGCGAAACCGTGGAAGCTCCGCTTTCCGCTGTCGCTGCCGCGTATTGCGCCCTCGTTCTTGAGCAAATTCCATCTCCGCTGTAACCACCTAACGTACACCCTAATTTAAACTCTCGTGTAGTCTCAAACTTTCCTGTATAAATGCAAATTCGCCGTAGCCACGCGCCACTCAAGTAGTCGACTGCACCGCCGTGTTGCACTTTCATTCTAATAGCTCAGGAATGTACATACGTATGTATATACGCAGTATGTATCGCGTCTCTTAATATGTATAAAATAATTCAAACGCGCAGACGAAATTACCTTAGCGCATTCTTGCGTTGATATTGCTGCACCCTTGCGATAAAGTTGCGATCTCCTTCTAAAAAGTTTGGTGATTCGAAAATCTCAAAATATTGCAGTCATTGCCACTGTTTTATTCGTGCTGTGATTGGCTGAGACACTTAGAACGAGATCATGTTCATTTGTCCTTGGTAACATTGACAGTTTCGTCGTTTTTTTATTTTTTTCTTTGCAAAATCAACTGAAAAGGGTTGAACTCATTGTTTCGAAGGGTAGGAACATCCATTTATTCCTCTGTTGACCGAAATTCGTTCTCCGATTCGTCGTTGCGTCTGCGCTTCGTGTCATGTCGTCGCGATGAGCCGTCTCAGTACTTACAACCGATTCACAGTGGTCCGAGACGATACGTATAATACACACGAGGGCGCCAGTCTCCCGTTCGACGTGTAGACCGACGCGTGGCTCACGCTCAATACGTGTTTGGAATTCTTGAGTGACACCGCGCAAAAGCAGCCGCCGCGTCACTGCCGAACGCTGTGCACATGTTTTTCACTGGCGACGCCGCACGCACCTCGAGAATCAACAATTGGCTATTAATATCGTCAACGCGCATCGGTTCACCGCGGACCGGATTCCTCATTCGCTTCTCGTGAAGATCATCGCCAAATGGCGTTCTTAGCGCGACATACGACGAACGAGATGCTGGGTGTGAATTATCATGTATTTTTTACATATACTAGGCTAATCACACGCGCTTGCGCGCGTGCCTGGGATGCCTTTGCGCTGCTGCGATCTTATAAAGCTTTAAAATTGTAAATCGCAACTAAAAAACCCTTGTTTAGTTGATTTTGAAAACAAAAATGTTGTCGAACAGTTTGTCAGAAATCGTAGATCTGGCCACCGGGCCGAAAACCGCCCAAATCGGGGTCACGAAATTTATTTTTTCAAAATATCGACTTCTAACCTATACCATCGTTCTCAAGTCGCATATTCTACCCCTGAAAACACTGCTTACAACCCTTTTTTAGTTGATTTTGAAAAAAAAAAATGTTTGATCGAACAGTTTGTCAGAAATTGTAGATCTGGCCACCGGGCCGAAAACCGCCCAAATCGGGGTCACGAAATTTATTTTTCCAAAATATCGACTTCTAACCTATACCATCGTTTTTAAGTCGCATATTCTACCCCTGAAAACACTGGTTACAACCCTTTTTTAGTTGATTTTGAAAAAAAAAATGTTTGATCGAACAGTTTGTCAGAAATTGTAGATCTGGCCACCGGGCCGAAAACCGCCCAAATCGGGATCACAGTAGGTTAAACAGTGCTGCAGTGCTCATTACGACAAACTGTCAAATCTCGCGCTGTTAAACAAAAACAGTCGGTCGTCACGGACCTCGACCAATCAGAGGCCGAGTTATACCGACAACAATGGTCACGTTGGCGCGAATTACGCACTTTTTAGTAGTAGACTAGGAAGCAAATACGCGCGCTTATGCGCGCGACCGGAGGTTAAGCAGCGCTGCAGCGCTCATTACGACAAACTGTCAAATCTCGCGCTGCTAAACAACGGACTGCCGGTCGTCACGGCCCTCGACCAATCAGAGCCCGAGTTATATCGACAACAATGATGGCCCATGCACTTTTTAATAGAGGATCTTCACTGTAATTCTTTTTAAAGCCTAACCCTATTCTACATGATTTTAATTATAAAATAAAATCATTCCTTAAAATAAGTTTTTCACTACCTGACGATCGAACTACCAGTAAACCCTTGCGGAACAATAAACCCAGCTTCGATGGTCGCCGAATAGTTTTCTCCTCTCACTCCGCGGTGCTTCGGACTCAGGGAGAGAGAGAGAGTGAGAGAGAGAGAGAGAGAGAGAGAGAGAGGGAGGTAAATGACTCGAGGTAAAATTAGCATAAGTATTGCCCAAGTCCCCGGAGCTCGGATTCAGGCGCTAATGAAGCGAACGGGCGAGAGAGCGACGAGTCAAACACCCCATCAGTGTTCCAACTAAATAAGCCACTTTCGATGGTCCCGAGGGACCGAGACGAGCGGCTCTCGGAGGGCTCGCCAAATCCGCACCGATGCGGACATCATCGCCGGAAGATGAAGCCTGTTATCGAGTGCGGCTATGTCTACATGATGACCTCAGTTTCTCTCCTCTCTCTCTCTCTGTGATTTACGAGTGGACTATCGAGGCTCCTGAGTACCCGGAGCTCCACCTGTGTGTATCGAGTGGCCCGTTTGGCTCTGAGAACTGTGTCGATACACCACGAGCGAACCGCACGCGTCGATTGCTGCACTTTCAAGAGCGAACAGTTTCTCGTCGCCGTCCACAGAGTGGTATATCGACTACTTTTGTACACATATATGTATTGTAACGAATGTAGCTGACTACTACTTATGAGACACACGTTATGACAATAGACAAACGAATAGATGACCGACTTCACATCACGAGTGACAGTCGACAGTCTTGGCTAGAGATTGACAGCGCGCGGACGTGTCAAGGATCGCGATCGGGAAATAGAAAGCATTTGTAATTAATAATATCCGCCCCAACAACAAAGATCCCGTGTAGTAATTTCGGTCATCCGTAACATTGGTGTCAGAAGTGTTTGACGAATTCACGTAGGATATTTTTCGCGAGTGATAGTGAAATAAAGAAGCAACATTAAATTGAGACCTCGATGGCTCACACTGCGAAGAAACGATGTCAAAATTGAGAACCTCGACGACTCTCACTGGGGAACGGAGAAATGAGAAAATTGAAGTCTCGATGACTTCGACATGAGAGTAAAGGAAAGCGAAAATTGCGATCTCGATGACGCTCCGTGATGACGAAATAAGAAGTCAACTCTGGATGGATAGAAGGTCGGATTGAGCTGCAAAGGACTCTAACAGGCAAATCGAAATTACGTATTGTTTTTCATTCGAGATATTTGTGAAAGTATTGAGTAATTTGTGAGTGATTCTTCTCTCTCGGGTAGATGATATCGTAGAGTCGAGTTGTAGTTCGGGTAGAATATAATTTTTTTGGAACCTTGGACGACTTTTTGGTGAAAAGCGTCCTGGAGGGTTGCCGGAGAATTGTGTTGATGTGGTAACTGCTGGGTAACGAAGGGCCAGAGTTACGGATCGGGGGACTGTTGGCCTATGAGAGGTTTCGAACAGTGACCGATTATTTAGTGTCGTTTTATTGAGGAATCAATCGGGTGAATTGATTATAATGTCGAAAAAGTCGATGAGAGAATAAAAAAGAGAGAGAATAATCATTGAGGTTGTATTGTCCCAAGTTTGGCTAGTGATTGCGGAAGTCTACGCGATTAATTTGTATTTCACAGGTATCGTTGAAGATACTGTGAAGTGGTCAGAATCCTTCCTGCTCAAATCCTTCCAACTGCCAGAAAGAAATGGTGAAAGAAAGAAATGAAAACAGAGAAGAATAATGAATACCACGAAAGAACAATGAATTGAATGAAATATTTATTGATTGATAAGAAATGGACTTAGTATAAGATAATATGGAATTATTTAGCTCGGACTTAACAGAATAAGACTGGTATAGGAAGAAATGAAACTATATAGAATTGTAAACACTGTTCTTCCCAAGGTTTTTGGCCATGGTTTTCCTTGAGGACTGGGACGAATGTCAGAACAATGTAGGCTATTGAATATTGGACTGATATTAGGATGATGGACCGTGGCACATCTTAGGGTGGTTTAGGAGTTGCCGGGGCGGCAACTCAAAGGGAGGGGAGTAGTGTAACGAATGTAGCTGACTACTACTTATGAGACACACGTTATGACAATAGACAAACGAATAGATGACCGACTTCACATCACGAGTGACAGTCGACAGTCTTGGCTAGAGATTGACAGCGCGCGGACGTGTCAAGGATCGCGATCGGGAAATAGAAAGCATTTGTAATTAATAATATCCGCCCCAACAACAAAGATCCCGTGTAGTAATTTCGGTCATCCGTAACAGTATATATTTATCAAGGTATTAATGTCAAGTCGAACGCAGATCCTCCGTCTAGTCCGTAATGCCCACTTGGCACGGACTCGCGGCGTAAAAATTACGGGATTGAGAATCTATGCCCCCCTCCCCGCCCCTCGATGGCTTCTTCCACGCGTAGCATCCTGCTCCATTGACGTAATACTTACATCGTATGTTGTAAAGTGTCTTTGTGTCTTTGACTGACATGCAAAAGGAACCACGTGCCACCTATTTTCCTGTAAGACCGGAAAGTTTAATCGATTTTTCCTACGTCTCTATTCTTCGTCCATTTTATATCACCACTCGAAATCCAAGTGCACTCGAGATCTTCCAGAAGTTCGACGACAATCGCGAGTTGCTCTCGAATCAAATTTTTCCCGTCTCGAAGTGACAGACTGAGAGGGGCGCTTTTGACGTGCACGATTTTCTACGTATTCCGCACGCTAAAATATACGGAGCCGGCAGACGGAGCGCAGATTTCTTTTTTACTTTGGGATTCCCGGAAATTCATTTCCATACCGCATCGTGAACTCTAGGTCCCGGCGACCCTGCCGAATAGTCGCGAGCGCGGGAACGAGGGAGATAAGTGCGCGGGCGCGGAGACAGTGGCGAGAGACGCGCTCAGGAATATCGGCATTTTTCGAAAGGCGAAGGAGCCGCTGAGAGCGGAGCGTCGAGTCGCGAGGGGATATGCAATTTGTCTTCGTCTCGTGGTGCTCGGGAAAAGCACGCCCGGAAGGTGGAAGGAAGGAAGGAAGGAAGGAATGAGAATGAGAGACGGAAGGCAGTCAGACGCTCTATGCATATATTCATACGCGGGGATATTCCGCATCGGCGAAACAGCGAAACCTTTGAACTAAAATATTTTGCATTATTTCGGGGCTCGAGGACGCGGCAACCGTTACCGAGCTACCGGGTATTAAAACACGGGTTTCTTTTTGCGCTTGTCGACGCGCGACGATATCGGCCCCGCAGTTGTCATCACAATCTCATGGCAGCCTTTTTCCGCACGCTGACGTGTGGTAATTTGTACCAGAGCTTTCTAGTCCGCATGGGACCGAAAAGAAAGATCGTATACCCCGAGAAAACGGGCTCGGGTTACAAACAATAAATGCTATATTTATTTTAATTATGCTATATCAGCTTCTTAGAAATAAGTATTGTAACAAAGACAATTTTTCATACGCGTATGCTGATAAGTACTGCAAAATAAAACAGATTTTACTATGCAACATTGTAATAATTGCGAAAAAATGTAAACAGGTTCTAAATTTATATGCTGACCAGCGCTGAGCACACAAATTCTGGCAGTAATTGCTACAACCCTGAGACCCTCGTTTTCTCCGTGTATACGAGGACCGAGTGCATAAGATTGGCGTATACGCCGCATCGATCCGTGTATCTCGACAGACCGCGGAAGGTTCTCGCCGACTTTTATATTTTCCTCGTCGTCCGCGCGCGCTCAGCCGGTTGCTTATCCTGTCGGGTAAATCCGATCTCTCGCGCGCAGCTTTCAAACATCCTGCGAAGTTCGCTCGACCGTCGTCGTCCCCCGATGCTACTGGCGCAGGATCGACGTGGCAGCTCGCCGAGATCTTCTCGTATTCCCGGACGGTGGTGGCCGCTCGTCCAATTTTGCCTGAAAGCTTCTTGAATATCGAGAGGCGCTTTGTCGACGCGCGCCGCGTTTCAACCGATACCTTTCCTGCTCTTCGCGACTCCGCGCGCGCACCGCCAGTTCCCGTTCCTCTTGCCGTCGTTTCTGCCTCTGCGCGCGAGCGCGTCACGAGACCTTCGGAGAGCGAAATAACGAAGAACCGACCGATCTTCAATCTCGTTTGGCATTTATTTTCCTCTCGAATTCGTAGCACGCGAATTCGATATGTACCTCATGCTTTTCCAAATAAAACATTAGAAATGTCTTAACGTACATTTCTGGTTGACGAAAAAGAAACTGTGTAGATGTTGAATCCAACCCAGGCTGAAGGGCCGCGGTCGATGGCAATGTCAAACGAAACAATTCAACGCTTCGGAATAATTGCTGTAAGAGAAAAATTGTAAAATTGACAATAAAAACATTTACTACTACTTCTGATGTTATATTCATTATTTGTGCATAATTTTGAGATGTCATCGAGCTCCTCTGAGCTTTACACTCGACTGTCGTCCTCCGCCCATACGAAATGCTTCCGTTTCGGCAAGTACCGACTCCCAATATCTACGTGCGGCCATTTTGTAACTACACGGTATCTTTTTTTTTGCGGTCGCTGGTCACATCTGTATTCCTCCCTCGTCCGACAATTCGTCCCGTCCCTATTTATCCGGTATATCCGTATCGACTTCCGCGCCCAGCTCTTTATCTATGGATGCCGCGTGCGACGTGACCGATCGGGAAAAGCCCATCGATACATATGTTTAGCGAACCCACTACTCCGCCCCCGCTTCGTTCCCTCGAAGGGTTCCGCTTCAACCGCTTGGACTCGGGCTTGCACGATTTTGTGACTTCGACCGAGTTCACGTTCCAGCGACGATTTTTCCGAACTCTATTGACAAACAAAACAAAAAAAAGTTATCATCGCTCGAAATTGCCCCCCAAACAGTTTCACCGTTAACGAACTCCTCTGGGCTCGCGGCGAGTCAGGAATTTCTTGATCTCCGTGTTATTCAATTTTTTCCCACGTGTACTCGCTTGTAATCCCTGTTCACGAATATTGACGTTGCAATTACTCGGCGCCTAATGAGCGCTAATCTGTGTCGAACTTTTATTAAATTCTCGGTAAAATAATGCGCGTGGCAATATTACCCGGAAATTTGCGAAAACAAATTTAATCATTCCCGCGGAACTCTGCGAATCGCTGGTGATTCACTGGGCGCGCAAAGTGCAGAAAAAGACTGGCAGCCCGACAAAGGGATCGCCTCGATGATATGATTGGCAACGATAACGATTCGCGTGCATCCGTAATACGGCCCACAATCAACATTGATTGGATATTATCGTCGGAAGCGATAAATCGTAATTTCAACAATGGGCCACGCGTGTTCCGGGAAATATTTTCGAATTCCCGTCGTACACACGCGGTCCTTTGTACGTGAGTTCAATATATGTACATACCGTCCAAATGCGGCGCTGGAAAATACATTAAATTCGTTTTTTATTGTCTGTTTCAGGTGAGTCATCGAAAATAAATCCCACCATACTGTAAACGTGAGTAGAATAAACTTTTCATGACGGAAAAATGTATATTGCTACTGCAAATATTTTTCACGTTGCTTCGACAAGGAGAAGGAGGGGGGAGGTGTATGGAAATTGTTGCACGAAACTGTTCATTATCATCGACGTACGTGATGCAAATACGACTTCTTTTTCAATCGCCGGATGCGGCCGAATCGACGAAGTCTCGTGTGTAATACGTTTTCTGCGCGTACAGGACACAACGCGCATATACAGTCAACGTACTATCTGATATGTGGGTCATTTTTTATGAGAACGAACGTGCTAAGCCTGCTTTCAATTAAAGCGTAATTCGTGCTATAAAATGCGGCAATCGTAAAACGCCGCCGCTGCGGATACACGCGGAGACCTGTGAGACTATAAAATTAATGAAGCCTGGAAGCTATTCGGGTGTTTTCCTTTTCTCTCTCTCGCGCACACGTTTTTATTCCTTTCATCGGCTCGGATCCGGCGATCAAGGCACTTTCTGCACGTTTCTGGCGGCCATTCGATCGACGTCTGTATTACAGAAATCAATTATAATCGTAGCGATTATCTGCGGGACGACTTATCGTCTTATCGAAGACGTTAAAGCGGCAATTTTTTATTTATATTTTTATTTTCGATTTTACGTGTCTCTATCAATCCGTCGCGACGCCTCATTCGAGGAACAGTAATTTCGACGCCGTCTTCGTTCTCGAAGCGTGGGCGCCTCGATCGAGTGACATTCACGCGAAATCGCAGCGACGAAACGATAAAAAAAAATAATCGACACTCGCTCGATGCAACTGGTTTACTTGTCGGATTCATTTCCGTTCCAGCTCTCGCTCACTCACACACTAATGCAATCGCAAACACAGTGTGGGTATGTGTCCCAGTCCGATTGGATTTGGCCGGGATACATCCAGTTCATTCAATATTAGCTTAACGAGTGTACTTCGCAGTTGTTTCATGATCCCTTTACGCCGTTCGTAATTACACCATTGGTGGGACACGAGTACCTCATTTCAACTTCATTACAACGTTGACGGTTCGTCGGTTTTCCATATCGCAGTTCGGACGAGAAACTATTCTCGAGTAACCAGCTTCGCCATATTTTTTTTTATCAAAACTATTTTACACGCTGACGAAGTTTCGAACAACGCAAGGCTGAACTCTGTATAGTATAATTTTTGACCAAGCCTCGATGTTAATTAAACAAGTTGTCGGACAATTCTACATGCGCCTCGCCTCGCGCACCCGTCGTTTCTATTTACTCGCCTAGTCTGCCCCAAAGCACCGGAATTCCCAAAACACGGTAAACCAGTGTATCCGCGCGCACCGCGGCGCACGATGTGCACACGTAAACGTAATAACCCTCAGGAGAGGCGCGCGCGAGCACGGCGTTTTACCACGCGACCCATTGTCAAACTTTCGACAATGTAACAACCCGCGGCCGCGCGCGGCACGCGATTCAGATTCAGTGCGTATGAGATTTTTTCTTTTTATCCTGAAAACTGAAACTCTCGACAATGTGGCGATGCGAATCTGGGTCAGCCAATTCAAATGCGACAATTCAACGACTCAACATTGATATTCGACGTTTCAATCGGACGACATATATACATATATGAACAATATATTTATTTTTGTATTTCGAAACTAAATTGTCCTCGGTGGGCAAATTGAGATACGAGCGGCGAGGAAAATGAAAAACTAAAATAAAATGACAAATCGGAATGTGTTGCTCTTCGGGAACGGGTTGACTTGTGTTTATCCGGCGTTAAAGCGCGACGCGGTCCGAATGGCTTCGGGGATGGGGACGTTATTTGCGGTTGAATCAAACTGCGCGCTCGAGGGTTACGCGAATTTTCGCGAAAGCAGAGCGCGTCGCACGGAAATAAGTTTGCGTTACTGCGCAGCGATTTCGGGCCTCGTGCGTGCGTCACGATCCATTCGACTCCCCTCGCATGTGAAATTAACTGCACATTTATTAGCCGCTCCTCCGGCCAGAGAGAGAGAGAGAGAGAGAGAGAGAGAAGAGAGAGCGAGAAAGAGAACATGCTCTGCGATAATTCTTCCCACGACGAGCCTTATCGCTATCGCTTTATTACGCGAAACGCATGTATCACGACGACGTTAACTAATGTCCGGAGACGCGAGACGTCGTTCATCGAGCCTGAGCATTAAATATTCCTGAGAAAACAGATCGCGGTTGCGCGGGTCAACTAAATTCGTCGCTCGCGCGCTGCTGCGAAATATGTTTTTCCGTCAGCGAAACAATATGTGTCTTTTGTTCGGTCAGTGCAAACAAATATTATTCGTATTTTTTTCGGCGGAATTTATTTCGCGCGCTTGAAAAATTAATGAAGCAGCTCGTTATTTCGACCATAACACGCTTTTTCGCACTAGATATTTTGTTGCGCAGCGAAATGTATATTTTTTCGGTGTGTTTATTCGAAGCAACAGAATTTCTTTTCTCAAAATGCAGATCTGGTTAACTGCGAACACGCCCGAAAGCGTTGGAGTTACACTGACTCTTTCTCCCTCGTTCTCCGCCGGACACCGAGAGCTCGCGCAGCCCGCGGGTCTGTTTGTTTGTTTGAATTGTCCAATTATTCCGTCGGAATTCTTTTCGTTTTGCGCTTGTTGCTGGAACACCATGACGCAAGCGAGCTCGGGAGATCCAACTAGGTAACTCGGCGAAGGGGCGGGGCAGGGGGGATTTCGGGTTGAAAAGGATTTCACTTAGCAGTCGTTAAGCTGACGTTAAAGGGAGTGGGAGGCGGGCAGGCCGTGGTATCGCAATAACTCTCGTTAATAAAAAAAAAACGCAACGCGTGACATTGGGACGCTCGAATGAAACGGCGTCGATGTGACCCACCGCGAGGGTTGGCAAACCCGTCATCCCCGCACCACGTGCCTCTCGAATAATCGCGAGGGATCTTCAACATGTTTTTTTTTCACTCACTTGACTTACACGAGTAATAAACTTGCGACAAATATAAAATTTGCATACCCAAAGGCATTGAACGAAAAAAGTAAAAAAAAACAAACTGGTTTATTATCGCCCAAATTGAAAACCCTCGGAGCCCCTGGAAACCCGTCAGCGAGGGTTTTATATTTGCGGCACTGGTGGGATCCGCGGGATATTACGTCCTTCGGTCGTTGAAAACAGTCGGGCGAATCGAATTCTTTCCATCGAAGGAACCAATCGTTTTATATCAAACCCGACGAAAAAAAAACAGTTTCAATTCACTCTGACCGGCTGTCCGTGTTCCCGACGCCTTCCATACTTTTTCGCAGGTTTCGTGTCATTTTCGCTCGAAGTGAAAATACTTTTATTTTAATCGAATTTTACGGTATGGTAATTTTCCGTGGCTCTCTGAATTAAAAAGAAATTGACGAGAAAATTGCTAAGTGAATAGCGATGCAAAGCGGCGCGGATCTTAACATTGTTACGGTGCCTCTGGGGAAACGAGAACATATTATACACATTCGATGTAGGTTTTGCCTCGACATCCGAGAATCCGGAGAACGTGATTCGTTTACCCGACGACGATGATGCATTCCCAGAGGGAGCCGTTCAACGGATCGAGGTTGTGATTGATGCTGTTTATCAGAACAACTTTTTGGCTGATCGTAACTTATCGGACTTTAGGAACTTTAGAAATCGTCGAAGAAAAACTTCAGCTGGAGTTTCTCGTGCTTGTTCACGTATTTACAGGGGAACAGCAGTGGGGAGGGTTGGCCCACTGAAAACTTGGAAGCGATAAGTGTCTGTCCAAGGCTTTTCTCTTTTGCCTCTTTTTTTCACTGCTCTTTCCGCTTTTATCAAAAATTCGTGCTTTCCAAGACTGCTTTGGCCGCTGAATACGACCGTGCGCGTCCGAAAAAAAAATGTTTTCCGAAAGTTGCGAATCGTCAGAACTATCCCCTCGTCTCTTTGGCGAACGCAACTTTTCAGAGTCCATCGAAGCTGCGCGCTCGCCTCGTCCCACGGAGCGTGAATAACGAACTTTGCGAACGAGAAATTAGAGAAAGAGTAGAGTAAAGAGAGAGGGAGAGCCAGCAAAAAGAGACGGCAAAGAAATAAGAGGATTCTTTCTATACCCTTTTTTTTTCAAAGGCCAACCCCCAGCACTGATGGTCGCATCGGGAATGTCGCGCGGCGCTGGGCGAAATAAATTCGCGACTGAGAGACACTTTTCCGCCTCGGCGCGTCGATGCTCGAGAAAATTGATTAAAGTCCGTCGTTGGAAACGAACGCGACTGTGGAAGCAAAAAAAAATTCTTAATGGCGCCTAATTACATTTCATACTGCGCGGCAACGTGAAATAAAATTTTATCGCGTCTGCCGCTGTCGCGTTTTCTCACGAGAGATCTCCGACGAGTCGAAGTGCCTGGGCGATGAGCACACGCGAAATCGTATCCCGCGCCGAGAATGGCCACGGGCCAACCGCTGGTCGCTGCCCCGCGCGCTGTCTCCGTTATAGCTGGCTGATTCATAAAATCTTCTGGATGCTATTTAGAAGCTATTCAGCTGCTACGTTTTAGTCGCTCTTTCCCGCGACGGTGGATGTCAGCAATCACCTTGTTATCCCAGTCGCGACTCGCGAGCTTAACCGGAGCTTAACCGTGTAACCGGAGTTAATCAAAGGATCGAAGATAACAGCATCTCTCGCGTGGCTCTCGCCCACCCTACCCGAAAGTGGTGGCGGTGGCGAACGTCCCGAACTAAAATTCTAATGACCCCAACTCGAAGAGTCACGTACTCCGCTCGCTCGTTCCGTATTTTATCACTGAAATAAATGGACGTATGCAAAACTACCTATTTTATCCACGAGTCCGCCTTAAAATTCGTTATCCGACTGAGGCATCTGTGGTACGTGCATTAACTCTCGAGTGTTTCCTTAATTATTGGCTTAGAAAGCGAGTCTATACCTACGTTACCTATATGTACTGGCACACATCTATGTAATAGACATCTATGTAAAATATGATGTAACATTATTACAGTTCGCTTCATATGCAAATACTGCACCGCCGATGCCGTCACACGTTTCCCGGCGCTATCGATGCGTCGGTAACGAAACTAATTATTCGATTGAGCGTCGAGGCAACGGGATCTCAGTTTCCACGAGTGAGGCTCGTTAATTGTCGTAGACCAAAATGTATGTACGAGTGGCCCGGGGGTGATTGTTCTCCTATTGGAGAGCGCGGTGTGTTGGTTATTCGATTGCACTTACAGCTCTGTGTAGATATTCGAACATATGCATAATGCGGCTGCCTGAATGTGGAAATTACGCGTACTGCTGGTGGCAACCGCGGACAACCTCGAGACGTCGCTATTGTGTCGCAGTTGTGCCAACACCCTCCCCCCATTGACCCCCCGTCCCTTCAGGATCACGTCGCGCGATGGAGACGAGTCATGTTCCCCGAGACTCCAAAATGACGAGATGCTGATGGAATACAGTAGCGTTCCGCACAACTCGCCTCTCTTGATTCTCCGTCGCCAGAAGTCGATCGATCGGTTTGCCAGGAACGGAGGATTCTACTGTATGGACTGCGCATGAGTTACGGAACTGACCACGCACAAGCGAGTGTGAGGTACCTGTATACCCTGGCCCCACATACTCTTCACACTGAGCACACTGACCGCCACGTGTTCGCGTTGCCAACGCGCGCAACGTCCGCAACTGTCAGTTAACAACGAGTAACGTATGACATTTTTTCGACGCCTCGTTTTGTCGTCCAAATTGAAGAAATATTTTTAAAAAATATTACACGGACACAGGAAAAAATTGATAAATATATCTGTGCCGTGTTTTGTCCATGATACACTGAAAGAAGAAAATCGTTGTATTGTTGAAAATTTTTTTGACTCAACTAAATCTGGCGATCGATAGTTGTCACGAAATTGTATAGTTTGAAAAAATATCTCAACTAAACGCGTATGGAGTAAAGATTTGGAATCAGCAGCTTCAGTTAAATCAAGAGAATCTTTTGTTGAATCTAATTTAATTTGACCGACACGATATGGCGGACGAAAACTCGAATATCATCTTCTAAACTTGAAACTTTTTGCCCAATTTCACTTTTGTATTAGTTAGTTGATATAGTCTGAGTAACTAAATATTAATTCCAGTAAACAAAAATGATTTAAGTGAAACGAAGTAAGATACGTATAGTTTCTGAAAAATAGTGCAGCGAAGTATCGATAATTAATTTTTCTTTTTTCAAAATGACTCGGGCGCATTTTTCGTTTTTTTATAAATAAACGTCGAAGCAAGATGAAGGTTAATGTAACCATCGTTACACGTGTAACTCCACTTGCGCCTCCGGTGTACTCGCTGCAGAGCGAATCGATTGAAGAGTCCCGCGCGCCGCGCGGCTACGTCTGCGAAACACAGCAACCCGGGGCCTCGAGGGGGAGGTAGAGCGACATAAACTCTGTAATGGTCCAGGGCTGCACGGTAGGGGCAAACTAGGGAATCCTGGGCAGCGACTCCGCGCTGTGCCCACGTAGATGGAGCGTAAGGGGACGTAGTAGCGGTGGTGGCAGTGGCAGTAGCGGTGGCTCCCGTGGGATCGATACGAAACGCGCGTTCCCTGCTGCCGCTGCCGCCGCCGCTGCTGCTACTACTGCCGCTCCGACGCTACCGGTTCAGCCCCGTATTCCCGCGTTCCCGTCGATGCGCGCGGGCTGCACAGGCACCAATGGAGGACGACACTGCCGACCCTCCACACAATTCACGAAATTCTGCAATGTCCGCGAAAAGGCAACACCGTCCCTATACACAAACAGAGACACACACACTGAAAACTTCTCAACGCGGATTTACGTTATCTCTTCCGTGTCACTATTTTGCCACTTTCGCCACTCTTGCCACTCTTGCCACTCTTGCCAAGGGGAAAAAATACCGTTGACATCTCGAGAATAAACATCAGAGAGATCGAACCGGGGCGTACGCGCTGGATTCAGCAACGAGGTTTTTCCGATCGAGAGCAAATTCTGTTAATTTAAAAAAATAGACTTTTTTGATTGCACAGTTTCTTTTTTAAGGAAGATGTTTTTCCGGTCACGCGTTAGATGTATATCAGCCACCGGCGAAATAGTCGTTGGGATTGAAAAGCGTTACATTTTTATTCTTTGGCTGAAATAAGGGATTTAATTATGATGCATTCTGATTAATCGTAGGCAGCGATCGAGTATATCCGTCCCACGCTGCGGCACGTATAATTATACGACACGTGATTTGCGTGGCTTGACTGTCGATTGCTCGTGCAATTTGCAAGTAGTTATCGGCGTTTACGAGGAGAGAAGCGTCTGGAGTCAATCAAACGAGAGCCCGCCTCGCGAGTCTCGTGGTAGTTTCGCGCTGCCTGGAATGTCTGATGGATTCCACGTGCCCCGAGTTTTTTCATTCGCGCTCGCGTTTGAAACAAAGTTGCGCCACGTATTCGTCGGTGCGATACAAGCAGCTTTTTTTTTATCTCATCGACGATACAAAATTACAGAAGGTGGGGACATCGGTTCGGAAATCCAGCCTCGTCAATGGCTCTCGCGTTGCCATTAACTCGGTCAAATATTCCGTAACTAATTGCCAGCCTCGATACGCACGCGTTGACGATTTATTTTTACCTCAGCTCGTCCGTGTTATTCGCTGACAGGCATTGGGGGTTAACGAGTCTCTCGAGTGCCGAGGCTACACGTGCGTCGTCGTAATTTAATTTCAACGCAGGACGCCACGTGAACGCTGGAACACGCGTCCCTGTAGTATACAAGTCCTTTGCAATTGAATTAAATACGATTTTTAACCGAATTTGGTGAAAATTGCTGTCCCACTAAACTTTAGTGCACCTAAGATAAAAATTCTAAACGAATTTTCGGAGACGTTTGAAAATGCACCCTTGTTGTGAAATTCTGGCAACTGGGCAACTTTGGTCGCATTGGCCGCGAGCTTCGTCGAATTATTCGTATCATCCGATTACGCAATTTTTCCTTTTTCCCACGTATAATTTGTCCTTGCTTTTCCTCATCCTTAGGTTGGACCTTGTGGGAAAAAATATAACAAAACTCGTTTATTAAAACGTTCCCGATCTGAGAATAACTAAGCGGTGACACGACCAAAAGAAATTTAATTTTAAGTCTTCACAGCTTTTCCGTCCATCTCGCCCTCGCTCCCGTCTTTGCCTCGTCTTTTTTGCCTTTTATTCGCCGCGCGTCCAGTGAGGTAAGGACGGTACGTGCACCTCGAGGAAATTGAAGTAATCGATACTGCTGCGCGCAGCCAGGTAATACACCTTGGGAAACCGAGCCTCACGCTGCGTCCCGTGTGCCGAGTTATAACTTATAACACGATGTTTTTGAGAGATGACTTGGGAGATGTCGTTGAAAAAATAGCGGAAACTATTTTTTCGCCAATTTTTGTAATTTTGAGATTTATTTTGAATTACACAAAAATACTATACGTTTGTTGCGGACGCTGGAGAAAAATTACATATTTTGGCCAGTTACAAAGCTTTGTCGAAAAAAAAAGCACGGAGGTCCAACGGCTTTGCGAGGTGTCTCGACCTTCTGCTTTAGGCTTCGAAGTACCTAATATGAAAATTCCTACATCCCAGACTCGTTGTCATCGGGCCAGCGAGCATGTTGGAATTTCCGTGACCCTACGAAACGAGCCTCGCGCACGAACCGAGCTGTCTTCCGGTCCCTCGACACACAGCGCGATCATTTTCCCGCTACACAATGTGCACCTCGCGAGCCAGGCAAGGCGTTCCCCTCGGCGATGAAATTATATTCAAAGCAAAACTCCCGAACAATCCCACTATAGACCAAGTTTCGGAACTCCCTAAAGAGGATCTTCCCACTCGGCCTTACTCGTTTTTCTTTCGTCCCTAAATTAACCTGGCCTATAATCGTCGCGTCGAAAAATATATAATGCATCAACCGCGTGTACTTGTCACGGCGATGCAGTCGTTGCTCGTTTTAGGCCATACTGACATGAAAATCGCGACACAATTTTTTTTTTTCATGAAAACAAGGCTTCCGCTATGAGGAAGCAAAAATCATTCCGAAAATTACAACACCAACGTATCAATCTATCTTCTTGTCGTATGAAGTTCGAAGATCCCAGCTCCAGATAAAGTGACCGGGAAAACGACTAGGAAGTAAGAAAATTGCTTTGTGCATGTACAAAAAAAAACATTCAAACGACACAGTTAGCACACGATCGATACTGACCAATTACATCTTTAAGGTATGTCCCTAGTGCTTATAGCTCACATCGAGTGAATACTCGTGAATACGAAGCGAGGAACAAAGAGACAAAATAAATTAAAAAAAAATGTTAAATGTCCACAGAAGTGTGAACAGGCGTGGATCGATTCGTGCTGCCGCGTGACAAGTTTTTCGTTCTTAACCTTCGACCCCGCGCAACTATGTAAGCCGCTGTGTAAGCGCCTCGCGCGCGGGTCACGTGACTGAGCGATTCTGCTCTGACGTTTCTCACCTCAGCGTACGTCGTATTCGCCTCTCTCATCGTACACCAACAACGCTGGGCCGTTCTCGGTGCATTATCGCTTCAACACCGAGAATCGACCTGTTAACAGAGGGAAAACAGGGAAGGAGAGGGGAACGAGGGGTCTAGGCCTGTTGGCTGAACGACCGTGCCCTCCGACAAAGCATGGAACTTGACCTATAAAAGCTCACGAAGCTTTAACAGTGGTAATGCCCGGCCGCACGCGATTCAACGATTCCACAGGCGGATGAACGAAGATATACGAGCGCGCCCGAGACTCTACGGTCGCGTGGACGCGCCCCCGGAGCTTCCAAGCTCAAGTTCGCGCGGTCGCTCGCTCGTTGCAATAGGTCGGCCGACGAAGGTTCTGCAGATCGCGATCTGCGGAAACCGAAGACCATGGGACGTCAAAGTCGCGAGGACTTTGAAACGAGAGCTGTTATCCAAGGGTTAGCGGATAATTGGACGCTTGCACATTTTCCAAGAAATCAAAGAAAAAAACCTTCGCTCATAATTATTATATTTTTTATTAATTCCGCAAAACCTGACTGAAATAAAACGTTTTCATTTTTCTTTCTTCACTACATCGTAAAGGTACTCGTCGTATCTTTTCAAAGTTGTTCGACAAAACGCATCCCTCGACCTCGGCGTTCATTGTTACCGGAGAAATAAAATACCGTTATCTCCTTTTCTCACATTCTTCGCGTTTTACGGTTGACTCCTGTGCCGCACGCTCAGAGGATTTCGCTCTGAAATCCGAGAGCGGAGACGTGCATAATCGCACTGTTCGCGGCCCACGGGCGGTGATAAGGCGCTCGGCTTTGCGAGCTTCGTGTGTCTGAAAATGAGAAGGGTGAAAAGAAAGAAAAAACGAGATCCTCAAAAATCTGCAAAGGTCGAGGCGTTGTGGCTTGAGGTGGCTGCCGCGGTGGCGGCGGGAGCAACGCAGGACGAGATGCGGCCGGTATAGTAGTGGTGGCTGGTTGTGCGCGCGAGTTCACGAGCTTTTTATCCGATTAAGGACTCGACATGCCAGCCCCCACGTTCATCTGGGGTCAGCGCGCGACTGCGCTCGCGCAAAGCTTTCCCTCGTTTCTCCCCCCCCCCCCCCCCCCCGTTACCCCCCTCTACTTCTATATCCACTATGTGTTGCCTATAGAGCTAAAGACCCGTCTCTCTCTCTCTTTGTGTCTCGGCGGAAACCAAGCCGCATCAAAGGTTGACTGCAGTCTCCCTGTAATTGATCTAATTAATGTCGGCGCTACGACGAGAGAGCCTCGAACAGTTACCAGGTGTTTCGCAAACTCATATAATCGGACCCGGGAGAAAGAAGTGTCTTCGCTTTAATATAAAACACTCATCAATTAATTAATTATCTGTCGGTAAATACCTGAATGGATCTATAAATTAGACGTGGCCACATTGCAGCTCTATAGGTGCATCAAACGTGTTCTGTATGCCCCGACTCGTCCTTCGAGATCTTCGCGAAGCGAACGCCGTCATCCAATGGTCGCGATTTAAGAACCAAGACATTTTCAATTTGTCTGCACCGCGACTTAACCCGCGATAAATTCCCCGAGCAGAGAATCGCCGTAAAGCCGTGAAGAAATGCGGAGCAGCCGCTTTTTCTCCGTCAAAGCGTTGTTTCTTTTTTTTTCTCGCCTTCGCGGCTATCGCGAGTCAAAGCGAAAGAAGAACCGGGTGTCACACGGGCAAATGTCAAGGCTGCAGAAAGGCCAGGAAGCGAAGCGTTCGACGAGGACCATTACCCATGACACCTTCCTTGCGCCGCCGTCGCTGTAGTCCGGTGGTTCCGCGTCGACCCTACACGCCCATCGTCACCTTTACTGTTCATTTTTATGCAGCGCTACGTTTCTCGACCACGCGGTTATTTATTTTCCTTCCTGCCGGACGTAAATATTCTGTTTCTGATTATTTGCCCCTTTTTCGCTTCCTCGTGGAGGAAGCTTTACAAATTACTTTCTTATCGTATTTCCATCGCCACCGGAACGAGAATCGTAAGATTATTTTCCGATAAGGCGATAACCGAGTGCAACTAGTACACGTTCGGACATGGGTGACCAACAACTCGCGGCTATACTGAACGAACGACCATCGGGCGCGCATGTCGAACCGATACGTTGAAACTTCTTTCGACCGACAATCACCGAACGTGCGAAGTGTTTCTGTGTCATTGTAATGGAATACCGTGGTGGTGCACGCGCGATATATCGCGGCGACACTATAATTTCCTGAAACGGGTGAGCGCGCAACCTCGTGACACCCCTTTTCCCTCTCACTCTTTCATCCCCTGTTTCTCTTTCTCTCTTACTCTCTCGAGTAAAGGAGGACTGGAACAAGAGACCGCGCCGCCGCTACCCAAGGCAGACAAAGAGAGCGCGGAAGTGGAAAAGGAATAGGGTACGAGGGAAATAGGACGTGCTGAGCTTTTGAGAGAGCAAGTGAGCAAGTGAGAAAGAGAGAGAGAGAGTGAGAGGAACTGCAGAGTACATAATAGTAACGGAGAGTGTCCGGGACGTTGTGTGTACCAAGCGAAGACTCGACGCACGTGGCGTTGCGGCAGACGTGGCAGAAGCCTCTCGCTCTGTTGTGGTCCGTCGGGGGCCAAGGTGTGTTATCGACCGGCCCCGAAACCATCTCGCGCACCCACTGCATATACTATATCATACCCACATTTCCCTCGAACACCGACCACCCTGTCCCTTCCCTCCTCCCCACCCTCGTCCTCCTCTCTCGTACTGTGCCCAACGATTACGACGACGTGGTAACGAGCGACCGTGCGGCCCGCGTCTTCCGCATTTCCCATGGTTATTATTATACAGCTGCACCAAACGCGCTCGAGTCCTAGTCGTGCGCCTTTGGAGATTTTAAGTAGATGCCGCCTGCGGATGAGTGTGTATGGTCAGACAGTCAGTCCTGGTCGACTCTAACGGCCAATCGATGAATCTTTAGGACGAGGGGGGGGGGGGGGGGGGGATAGCGGGTTAGATAGGTGTACTATGTGATATATCTGTTCTAACTTAGGGTCAGATCTTTTTGGTCCTGTTCATTCTGAGAACCAGAGGCTTCTCTGGCTTAGCATTTTTAGGCTCATTTTTTTTTAGCTCTTGTCTCGAGTTGCGTAGGAAGACAAGAAATAATTTGTTTAGAAAAAACAAAAAAAAAAAAAAAAAACATATAATATATCCTTGGTTGTTACTTTCTTTATTCCTGTGTAATTGGTTTATATACATGTGAGCGGAAGTAGCATCTTGAATCTTCCCTGTTGTTCTCGTTCTGTACACGACTCGATGTATCGCGAGCGGACGGCATCGCGTCCATTCGCGGAACAATTTCGAGAGGACCGTTAAGCCCCCGGATATTGCCCAATTACCTGTCTCGCAGATAGGGGAACGTTCTCGTTCAGTGCTCTCGAAGAACCGGGCAACGAGGGTTAATCGATCCCTTTTACCGTCCTTTCTGCAACTAGACTCTCGCCTCTTAGTACACTGTCCACATGGACTCAGATGACCCACATGGACTCACACGGCCCACATGGACTCACACGAAATGTGTCCGTTGCTTCCTCTTTACGTAGCATGAGCTGAAAACGGAAATCACTGTCAGTATACCGAAACGAGCTCTCCCTCGCTCTCCCTCTCTCTCTCACTCTTTCTCTCTCTCTCATTTCCTCCATTCTTCTCTTTCCCTCTCCCTCTCGTTTCCTCCAGCTTCCTTCCGGTCCAGCTCTGGAGATTGGGTGCACGGAGTTTCTTTTATCCGGTACGACTCCTACCGTCGAATCAACTGTGTTGGGCGTCCGTGTGTCGCAATTACTTCGCCCTCCAAGACGCCTCTATTCTCATGGCGATCTTCTACGGTAAAACAGATCGCATAACGTGATGAGTGACCGAAGCAATGTTTACCCTGTGTCAGGCAGTGCGTACACTGCGTGCATTCTAAAAATATCTGTCATCGTCACCGTCAATTATGACCAAGCCATATTTGCATAGGTCGTCAACACCCGCAGTATTGGCAGGATATTTCCGTGGCAATTCGTTCCCGGTGGTCGGTCGCCGTCGCGCATCTTGCCCGAAGACGAGTTACGATCGGTCATGCGGTACGCGGGCCACATTCCGCTGTCTCGACCGTCGCCGTCTCGTGACCGGAATTTTTTTCCTCGCGCCGCACTCGCGCGCTTCCGTGTACGGAGACACGACGCGAAAAATTGTCGGGCGCGCACGAGCCGTAAATCAATTTATCGCGCACGCGCGCCGCGACGCTCGACAAACAACACGGCGAACCGGACCCGAGGTAAAAAATGCAAAAAAAAAGTTGTTTTATTTTTCTCGCAATTTCAATTCTCGTCGCTGCATTTCGCTGCATAGTGTTGAATTAACGGAATCCAGAGACGAAGAAAGAGAGTGTGTGTGTGTTGACTGGGAATTATCGCGAGTCAGAGCTGTAACCGATGGCTCGGTGGGTTGAACGTTGACACACGCGCCAACCGCGTTGCGGGCAAACGGAAATTAACATGTTTCTGATTTCGGCGCATGCCTGGGACGCTGCAGAGGTGCCAATACGACAAGCGAATGTGAATATGCAAATGCCCTCAAGGTGCATCTACGCGTGGTGCACATTGCCTGAAGAAAAAAAAATGCGTACCGTACCATACGGCAATACACTGAGAAGAATACAATTACCCCATTTCCCGTGCCTCCACCCCCACGTCTCAACAAGGGAGCGAGCTAGTGGACCAAAGTGACGGATATCAAACATGCGCATCTTTGATCTCGATTTCCACGAACCCGCGAAGTTTGGTGCGTTCTCGTTTCCTGGAATCCGGTGCCTGGTGTCCCGGAGATGATACATCGGGATCGGAGTAATCGAGCGGCAAATACGTCGCAGGGGGTGCTGCACGGTTGTTCGGTTAGCGAGCGACAAGTCAGGGAGAACGCGATGGCGTTCGCGCAGTTAGCAGTAGTTGTCGTCGTCGTTGGGGTGCTCGATTGCTGCGGCGCTCGCTCTCTGTTCTGTTGATACGCCGAGCGTTCGAGAGAAATATATTTGCATAATGGACCACCCGGGAGTGGATTCCCGTGTAACACGGGCGCTGCAGAATATCCGCCGAGCTCTCCTCTACTTTAGCGTCCGCGCCGGGTCTATGGAAATTTCTCGCCGCGGTCGCTATACAGCGTGTCCGGTCTATAAGTCGCGCTGCGGGTAAAGCTCGAGTGTATATTCCTTGCAAATAAGTCGGGCACAAAACTTCTCTCGAACCCCTTCCACTCCCTTTTCCGTCTCCCTCTGCCTCGTGGTTCTAATCGAGGAACTAAGATGGACCAACTCGGACCATAAGTCTCGAGACCGTCGATGCATCTTCCCGTTGTATTGACTAAAATACATACGGGCCTATTAATAGAAAGTTGTCCAACCCCAAAGCCGATTTTTGTCAGCGATTCATTTTGGGACTCATGGCACGGACCATATTTTTGTTTTCTACTCGCATTTCCTCCACGGGTAGAGAAACCGTCCGCTACGGGCGGCGGCGTCAACACGACTGCAGAGATCTATGTTTTTGTTCGTCTGACACTGACGAGACCATTTCCACTTGGACACAATAATATTATACTAACGTCCGTGACGATTACGACGACAACGACGACGGCGCGCTGTACACGCATCAGCTCGTCTGCATAAATTACTGCCGTCTTTCTCGACGCGAATGCGTCCGACGAAGTAGGTCTCCTCTGTGCGCACGAGTCAGTGACTCGTTCACGCACCGCGCGTACAATCGTAACGATAAAACGAGTGGGTAAGAGTCAACGACTCGGCGCGCAGTAGCAGCAGCAGCAACGGCGGCCGGCAGACGCTGCAGTTATCCATTCGCAGTTTGGTCTTTCAAATCGGAATTAAATTAAATTCGTGTGATTTGATGAAATGCGAGGAATCTTCGGAATGCGCGAATATTAATTATCGCTCCGAGGACGCTGAGTAAAATCGAGTTGGGTTCGGGAGTTGGAAATCAACGATTTGGAAGAACGGCCGCGAATTTTTCGGGGCTTCGGCGTCTACCCCACGCGATGTCCTCAAATCGGGCGAAACCATCCGCGCAATTTCCTGGACATTTAGAAGGGAGATTCTAATTTGTTCGGACCACTCAAGCGTTGTTTCATAATAATAATAACACAGCGTAAAAAATGTTTTCCGCATGTCGACGTCTGTGCTTTCTATATAAGAGTTCAGAGTTAGGAAATGGCGATGCGTGCGAGTGTCTGCATGCGGTGGAGATGAATAATGCTGGCAATTTGCAAGGCCACCTCTCGGAGATATCGGTCAGAACATGTACAGGTGCGTCGTGGCCGCCGCCGTCGTCTCGACGCGCTCGACAGAATTAGCAGCGCGCATCATCCGCGCGGTCGGTCGGCCGATACGTGGGCGGCGCGCTCGCCGCGTGTCCAGCGCATTAATAATATTCGCGAAATTGCGTAAATCTTTCTGGTGTACACCGAGGTAAACCTGTCCTCGGCCGGCCCGCGTTATGAACGCAACACCTGACGATAATAACTGCAGGCGCCCCGGAAGACTCGGGGCGAGAGAGAAAGAGCGATGCGTCTTCGACGAACGACGATAAATCGTCGAGAAATTATATTTTCACAGCGACGGCTCGCAGCCGATTATTTTAACTCCGTGCGCACTCGTGAAATATTATTTCGGTAACGCTGTACCTCGACGATCGGTTCACGAATTTGCGTTATATCGCACGTCTTCAAAGTGCGCGCGTCGTCGCGGAGCCGATTCCACTCAATCGGTATATAAATAGGAAAGTGCGAAGACCGAAAGTCCGAAGCTTGTTGCGCCACTTGGTATTGTCGAAAGCGACGTCGATGGAGCTCTATACGTCGGTGTACCAAATACCAATTCCTCCGTTTTCCGATAAGCAATTGAGTACAGTTATTTATAAATATATAATCGCACTGGGTGCATTACTCACGATCGAACAGACGTTGCATTAGCAGCTGCGTGTTATCAAACATCTGTTACCATAGCGGCAACTACTGTGCAGAGAGAAACGTTGCTCGAAAGTCTCTGACTTACCGACTGAGGTGCAGTGCCCTGCAGAGCTCAACGCGCGCGAGATGTTCCGACGGTAACTTTGTCGCTGATCGCGCTTACCACCTGCAATTGACACTTATCAACGGGACTTTCGAAATAGCGAACCGACATAGTGAATTACCAAACCGATTTTTTTCGTTGACAAAATATTTATTTTTTATTTTATTCCCCCACATTCACGTTTTATTTCGACAGGCTGGCTCTGCCGATTTTTCATTCACTATTGGCGTTTTTTCGCGTTCATATCCATTTATCGGCTGTCATCGGAAAATCACATGCCACGCGAGCTCGCCCGGTGATTGACGGCCAAAAGTGACGTACATCATACGTTCCTGCGAGGAAATGTTGCGTCTGACAGAGTCGATGGAGCGCCTCTTACGCGTGTTTGTTTTCCTTGCCGGAGATCGTGCAAGTAACGTGCGAATCCGGTCGAAGATCGCATCATTTGGTTAGGCCGTGAAAATCTTAGTTACGGACCGCAACGAAGATTTTTTACATTTTCATTTGCACACGTCGCCAACGTCAGGTGTGGCGGTGACTATGAAGAAACCGGCGCTCGCGGAAATTCGTCGCTTTTTCCTCGTCGGTTTAACAAGCCGACGAATTATCGCCTCGTTAAAATCGATTGTGTACTGCGCGTCGTTGTGACGCGAAGAGGCGCGTAATGGGGAAAATTGCCTCGGTGCCTATGCCATTCGGACATAGCACAAAGCGAGCGAGCGGCACTGCTGGTCGCCGCCGCTTCGAGCAGCGAGAGTCGTGGGAGCCGCGAACGAACCGGCTCAGAAGCTGCTGCTGAGCTGCTGCCTCCACCATTAATTATTTTGCATATTTGAACGCTGGCCAATTCGGGATTCTGAATTCGGGTCGGTGCTTAGTCGACGACCTCGACTTCTCTGGAGGGCGAGGCGCGAGTTTTTAAAATAAAAATCACGCGAACGCAACGAGGAACGGCGGCTCGATCGCGCGTCGTGGGCTGCGCTGCGTGCGAGACTTTGGGCCTAGATTGGCCCTTTCGGTTCCTCGGCAGAAACTCGAAGCTGTATTTTTTTTTCTTTGTTTCCCATGATTTTCTTCGCTTCGAATTTTTTACGATTAACCATTGAAACACCTTCGTAGAATCGTTATATGTGCACATATGTGGAGGACATTTTTCAAAATAAAAACCACGCGAATGCGACGAGGGGCGACTCGTTTGCACGTCCTGCGCTGCACTGCGCTCGAGACTTTGGGCCCGAATTGGCCCTTTCGTTTCCTCGGCTGAAACTTGAAACTGTATTTTTTTTTCTTCTTTGTTTTCCGTGGTATTTTTAGCCTTGAATGTCGGACGGTTTATTATTCAAACACTTTCTTCGAATCGTTATACGCGCACCTACATGTGAAGGGTTAAATCGCAATGGAGAAGCCCTTTGAGTTCAAGTTTCCATTTCAATCCTTCTCAGCTCGTCGCGAATACCTATACCTACGTACGTATGCCGCCCGCATACGCTTTCACGGTAACAATGTTCATCCCCTTTACGAGGCACTTTATTACTTCATTCCGTTTGTCGTATTACGCGAAAAAAAATTCAATAGATTCCGCTCTCTCGGTTTTATTCACTTTTTACGATTCCCACCGAAGCGAGGCTCGTTCGGATGGTTTCTAACCCTTTTCCACAATAGCCGAAGCCGTCATTTCATGCTCGCCACGGCTCCCGATTATTTTATCGGGTTTTTTTCTTTATTTTTTCACGGACCGTCTTATTCCGACGAGTATTTTTTTAATTGAATTATCAGACCGTCGGGAGGAGGCAGTTGAAGAGTCTCGAATCGTCGATTTTTCCTTCCACTCGCCGACTTTTCAGCGACGATTTTCGCTCAGAATTTTGCATGGCACTCGCATCGCATCTATATACCAATTTCCGTTTATACCTCGCGAACTCGTGATTCATATTTTCGAGGGATTGCAACACCGACTCGTCGTGGGTCGTGATGAAAATCTGGCGTGTCGGTTGTGTTACGTGCGCGCGATATTAAAAAAGAGACTCCTGCGATGTTGCGAGCCAAAGAAATTGCTGATAAATTTGGGACTCGAGGGTGTGAAACATTTTCGTCAAATTTCCATGTGTTCCGTCTGTATTATTAAAGTTGACACAACCTCGAGGTTCTTGCGCTCGGAATTGATATTTTTAGGACAATTATTTCGGATCGCGAGAGAGCGACGAGCGCGCGCTCGGTGTGAGATCGTTTTTGCGATATCCCGAGAGATCTGTGTTAAATCCTTGCCTTGAATTATTTCATATGACAACGCGTTGCTGGTACTGCGCGGTCTCTTGTATTTTTGCCAAACTCAACGTTGCGCGTCTGACCCGGCTGATCGAGCCAATAACCAGCATGAAGTACATCGGCTGAAACATCTGAATTCTTCTGCCCTCGTCGCATGTTTCGTGATACATTTTTTTAGTTCAAAAACACACGGCAAAGCAACTTGATATAAATACATCGGGGAAACGACTATAAGGTAACAGTTGGATTGATATCAGGTCGCATCCCTACGTCATTCGCCCGCGGATGATCGTGAGACGAACGTCCCAACCTCTCGGCGGCGAAAATGAATCGCATCGGATTTAAACATTCCTAGACTCCCGTGCAGTACCCGACGAATACTCTCGTCCCACTTCCTTGTCCGAATCGAATAACTCCGGACCCACAGCCAAAACACCGTCGAAAAACGGAGTCGCAACGAATGACGTGCGGTCTGCCTCGAAAATGTCATTAACACGGTCGGCGCCAACTCTCCGGAATATAAAAATATTGCCGTTGACATGTTTACAAATGTCCGAGAAATCCCGTTGCGACCTGCGGGACAAATACTTTTTCCCCAGCCGCGATCGAAGCCGCGCGCGACTCCGCCCGGTTCGTTGAGTTTTTCGGCGTTTTGGCGAAAAAAAAAAAAAAAAAAAAAAAAAAAAAAAAAAAAAAAAAAAAATCCGATGAAACAGCGAGATGGCTATTTTTTACTTTTTGCGAAATTATTTTTTAACCGTATCAGAAGTAATTCGATTGCAAAAGCGAACGAGGATTTTCCGTGGCGTCGTTCTCGTTCGGCTGTGCGATTTTTTCGCGAGACAGTTTTTTCGGTGATGTCGCCCCGGGGGAGTGCGGAGAGTTATATCCCAAGGGTGTATAATTCTTGTTGCACATTCAAATTTCGAACCTATCAAATGTCAGAGCGGCGACGATAGTCGAGCGCGCAAAAGCGATTTCGCCGATCGAAATGTGACCTCTCGTTTGTAGCTATTGGGTACGAGGCGCGTCCCACAGGCCGCGAGCCAAGCGTCGCTCGGATGTCCGATACATGCGTCATTTTCGTTTCTCTTCGGTATAATCACATTTGCGCTGTTGTTCCGGCTCGGCGTTACCGAATTTTTGGGATACGCGTCGGAAATACCTGCAGTCGCGATGTTATCAAAGCATCGTTATAACGTGGAAACGAAAAAAAACATCGCTTTTTTGACGGGTAAAAATGCTGATAGACTTTCCATCCGAAAGTTGTTGTTCCATAAAAAAAAATGTTACCCCTGCACCTTGCCAGCTCGGGTGCGAGATCCATCGGGACATATTTTTTCTCCGCACAAATCGCGGCGCAGTTGAATGCGTGCGACGCGTGTAGCGAGTTAGCGTGGCAAAGCGAAGATGCGAAGACGTATAAAAGTGAGCAATAAGCGTCGAGTGGTCGTAAATTATTGCCAAAGACTCGAAAGGGCGCGCTCGACGCCCGCGGAATGAGTCTCCAATGTCAGCGAATGCATCGCTCGTAGCTGCTGCTGCTGCTGCTGCTGCGCCACCCACCGTGTTTTGCTCGGCTTCGCCCGAAGCAACTTTATTTCCGCGTCGTAAAATTTATTTTGCATCTTTATCCTCCCGCTTCGCGTACACTTTAATTAAAAAAAAGTCTTTTAATTAAATATTTCTCAGACGGGGAAGAAAATGCACTTTCCGGTAACTTAGACACTTCCTCTTAATAGCTCTTTTAATACGGCGAAATAAAATCGCATCCGTGCGTTCATTTAGCATCCTAAATTGAGAATTAAACAAAGTTTTATCGAGCCAAGTTGAGACCCCAGTGATGAAAAATTCCTAGGTTAAAAAAAATTTCAAAAATACGTCAACTATAAATAAGCGAATAAATCACGCGGTCACGAAGTCGACGATTCGAAGGGTCCAGCGAGTGCGTGAGCGCTCTCGATGCGGGAGACACGGGCGACGATCCCTCTGCAGCCGTTTCAGGTGGCTGCGACGAGGCGACACAAAGAATTTCGCGCTCATTCTCGTATCCCGTAAATCGTCGTCGTCGGTGTCGTCGTCGTCGTTGCTGCCGTCGTCGTGCGGTCGTCTCACGCGCCGGTCGTAGACGACGCGCGATCTCGCATACACTTACGCACGTGGGAAAAGCAACGGTGTTCAAAATAATCCGAGTCGCTCTATAAATACAATACGACATTCAGTGCTGTGTGGAGCGTCGCGACGCTCAGATCGCTTATCTACTCGCTACTCGTTCTCCAAACATCCCCCGGGAATTCGTCGATGGTCGTCAGGGACCTGTTAACAGATCGCATGAGCGAAGCAAATAAATTAAAAACGCGTCATCGACCGTTGTTCCTTCATTTCATAATTCGTCCAAGTTCGATTGTACCCAAGTTTGATAGTGACTTGAACGTCAGTGGAAACGCGATGTGAATTGCGTGACAACCGTCGCTCAAATGGCAACGGAGGGCCGCGAAAATCCGGCGATAAAAATTCCGCTGCTGCCGTAAAAATTTGTCGCGAAGTTTCGCGCGACCGACAATGCGATAAGTGGAATCCGTATTGCCGGCGACTAAAAAAATACGACATTGGTGGTTCTTGCGCGAGGCTCAGATTCACGTCGTGAGCTCGTGTAAGCTCGCGCAATTGAAAAAAATATATATCGTTTCGTTCCATCTGCAAATTGTGGGAATTTTGGTTTTTCGAGTGTCTCTTCTTTATTGCGGAAAAAAAGTGTGAATGCTCGATGTGGAGAAAGTGATGGAGTTAGATTTGTAGAATTATTCAGATCTGACCCAAGTCCGTAAATTAAATTAGTGCAATGATGTAATGGATTGAAACCGCATTATAAACGAGTCACTGTTTTTACGAAAATATATTTGTAATTCGTCTGGAGTTTCACCTGCAACCGTTTTGACTATGGAACGTCTCAGTCTCGCGGAAGTCACACGACGAAAGGACAAGAGACGACGTCGCGGCTGGACGGTCGTTGTGGGCCACGAAATTCGGTGAGTCAACTCGTTAGTTATTTTTCCACCGCGTGTTAGTCCGACGAAATTGCCCATACTTTATCAATGAGTTTACCGCGAGTTTTTACGTCGAAGAAACAATCGCAATGACGACTGTCAGCTTTTGCGATGTACGACAGTTTGTCGGATTCGTTTTTTCGCAGGCGCGTCGGTAATGCAGAGAGTCGCTGCAGCGTCGACGACGTTGCGCGTGCCGCCGTCGCGTCGTCGACGAGTGTCGCCATCAATCGCGGAGATCCGAAAGCTTCTCGTGTCGTCGCTTCCAGCGGACAGCGACAAGAAGAGACGAAGGTGTGCCTCGCGGGCAGAAACCGCTTTTATCGGAAACCAGCGTCGACGACTTCGTCGTAGTTCACGGTTTTCACGCTTGACGCGCTTTTCCGTCAGTTTTCCACATTATCGACTTATTTATTTGTAAATCCGCCAGTAAAACGCAAGAAAACATGCATTCTTAATTCTTCGATTTATAGTCATTCACACTATTCGGATTGAATAATTAGTCGTTCAAACGATCGACGGGTTCATAGCCCGCGGTGGCTCCGATATCGACGGCAGCTTCCGCGCGTCCCGGCAAACGTTCGCGTCCCGGACGCGCGGCCGCGGAAAGCCGCGAGCCTGGCGCACCGGGAGCGCCGCAAATCGATTCTATCCTCAAATGCAAATCCACTTGTTCACGGATACCGTGGATTTACGAGGAAACCGCGGTACCGCCCAACGGTCTGCTACACGATACGCCGTATATATAGGGTGATCGCACTCAGTGCGACCGCGGTCCTCGACCGATCAGCGGAACACGTTGCGGCGCACGATTGCTTCACCCTCAAAAATGCCCCGAGCCAATTGAACAGCGCTATGAAGTGTGACACTGTAACAATCCCGTCGGTCGCAATCAGCGGTTAGACCTAATTCCAGCCGGCGTATACATTTTCCGCCGAGTCTCGCGCATTAATAACCGATGCAATTGAATTGCAATTATGTCAGACGAAACGAAACTGTAAATTACAACATTTCACTGAATTTTGCGTTTGCGCTCAGCCACAAAGGAACTCGCAAAATAGTTATTCCGCTTCCGGCTCCAATTACAATGAAAAAAAAAAAAAATCTTCAATCGCAGATTCGAATTGTAATTAAGTTAAATGAACCATTAAACGACCAATCGACCAATTGCACAAAACGACCAATATCGCGTTTTGCTTGTGAAGAAAGCACTTGTGTTTTCGTCGCCGCGACGGTATCGATATTTTCCCATTGTGGAAAATCGAAGTGTTCCAAAGTGGCCGAAATCGTGGCCGACACCGAGGGCGAAAAATACTCGCACTCCACAACCACTATAGATGTATTTTCGCCCGGAAGTGGGTTATACGGTTTTTGCGTTAAAACGATGAAATATCTAGCGCGAGAAATAAAAATTGGCACTCTCGGCTATGTTGACGATCACCGTCGGCTTTTCTCGGCTAGACGTCGATCGTGGCTCAATCCGCATTTCTCAGACGTTCAATGGGCCGAGTGCTAACGCGCTGGGTTCGATGAGCCATCGCCCGACGCGATCGTTCTCCGTGTGAATATTGACCCTTCGCGGGGAGCGAACTATACATATATAATACGTAGATGTATATAGTAGAACACCTGTGTGCAGTGCAAACGGCGCAGGGTCGAATGTGCATAACACTGTAGATTCCTCAAACTGCGTATATTACCTACTATTGCTCAATCTTCGTCGACTGTCGTCGACTCTCGCCGTCACCGCTCGGTACGACAACCGCGCGCTCCAGTTTTATACGCTGAAACACTGACATATAGCAACAGGGCGCTTGCATTCTCGCAGTAGCCACGATTCACCGCTCGCACCGGTGCCGATCGAGGCGTAGGTAACGCGATATACGGGCGTCGAGACGGCGGCGTCGGCGTGGTGCGCTCGCGTCGGATATGGGTTTTGCTTATTCAAACACGAATTTTCATCGGTAAATATATAAAGCAACCCAAACGCGCTTTTATCGCGTCTGGCGGACGGCGCTCCATATTTGTTTCACGCTTCGCCGACGCGATACACGCGGAAAATATTTATAATGTCGCGCGCAGAAGGGAAGCTGGCAATCGTGATTATAGCAACGCGGAACGCTTAACCCGAAAGGACGAGCACGCACCGTTCGAACGCGCAGCGGCCGAACGACGTATTATTAACAAACGAAATATTCGTAAATAATATCGGGCTCGCTTGCGTCGATATTCGTTTCGCACGGATTTCACCTCGCGATGTGCTCGAATTTCTCGCATTTGCCGGTTTTACTGACACATTTTCATTATATATATTTTATTATCGCAGTAAAATGCTCGCATTTTACTGACGATAATAATGGGTGTTTTGTGGTGGATTGTTTGTCGCTAAGTATTCGTCGGGAGCGACGGAATGATTTTTTTAGTTACGACACCTCTGGTACGCATAAACAATTTTTGAAGATATTTTCTAATTATATTTCCTAATATTCTTAATAATATGTAAATATTTAAAAATTACTTATATTTTCTAATATTCTTAATGATATTTGAATATTTTGAAATATTGTAATTGTGAAATATCCGGGTCACGAAAAGGTCACGAATTGCACTCTAATTTTCGATAATTTCGTGGCGAAGCGGCGTTCACGCCCATCCGTACAAGTCAAGTACGAGCTGCACTGTCTCAGTATTGTAACTCGTCCCGAGCCTTAAACGCGCGGAGCCACGGTCTATTACTTTATTTGCTCGGGTTTCGGTGCGACGTGCTTGTTGCGTTAAATCATGCGTGAGACCGCTTGTATTATGTCGTATCTAATGCATATATGAATAATCTCAAATATTCATGACGCGCGGGGAGCCGAAGTGAGAGGGTCGCGTTCGTCAAGCGATTCGCGAGAGCCGGTGAGACGACGGGACAACTTGTCTAGACCCGATTGCGTCTCAATCAGGGTGATCTAATTATCCGCGAGAGAGGAAAAAAGTTACAACGACGCGACACGAATCGCTAACCACCCGAGCGGAACGATTCTCCTTTTCCTCGCAAAATAAATTCGACTATCGCACAATTTCGCGTCTTCTGGAATTCTTTTTTTTTTTTAATAAAACCATTGTACTAGACGAAAAGAAAAAATTATAGCTTTCACAACCAAAGAATCAGTTGGCATATCCAATTGAACATTCTATTTCCCTTGTAACCCAAATGGCACCACCGATTCGAATGGTATTTTGGTAGTGTCGATTCGATATGGTTGGGGTAAATAATTTTTTTAATATTCCATACAGGAAAATAAAAACTTAGTTACCGCAACTGATCATTTCTCTCCGTGTTGAAAAAGCAATCCTTTTTCCAGGATTACATGACACTTCGCGCGATATGTTTTTGTCATCGTATGACAAATTTGGGCGAAATATCATTACGAAACAGCGTTATTGCCATATTTGGCTGACGATTAACATGCTAAAAATGTCACGTGAGGCAGATCCCCACCCTCCCTCGTACTGTGCATACATATGTGCACGCGGCGTCAGGTTCAATATTGGCGGACACATTTTTGCGCCGTTACTCATTTTTGACAACGCACAAACAACACGAAACCGGTGTGAAAATTTGAGATAACGAAATTCCGCGTACCACGCATGATCCGTTGTGGATTAAAAAGTCTGCTGACAATCGCGAGCCAAAGAATAAACGGCGGTCTTGCGCGATACCCGTCTCAAAACGCAAAAGCACCTCGAGCAATGCGCGTGCGCTACGTGAACATTGTTCAGTGGTGACGTGTTCGTTTATTGGTCCGGGTGAATGGATGCCGGCCGGGTCTACAGCTGATCAGGTGGCACAGCCGAGTGCCGCAGGTTGGAGAATACGCGCGACGCGATCGAACTATCAGAACTCTTCGGAGTTGACACATCAGCAATGGTCGCAGTTTTACGGCTGTAACTGTGCGATTGCGAGTATCGTTGATCGATACTCGAAATTGATGTTCCCGAGGGCACAGAGAGGCTCGGATAATCTCGACAGCGCGGTGCTCGAGGGCTTTCCGATCGGTTCTTCCAGTGCGCGCCGAGGACTCGAATGAGCGTGTACGAAGTCGGGGGCGGACGGGTATTCTTTTTATAGCGCGCTACGGATTTTTATGGAAGCAGCTTTGTCGCTCGTTCGCTGCAGGCACGAAGGGAGAGGGAAACTGTATTCGCCTCTCTTGCTCTCGCTATTCGTCTCGTTCGGCAAGGGGATCGATCGTCATCGACGTCTCGCGGCGGGAAATGAAGTGGGGAAGAAGAAGAAAAAGAAAAAATGTTAACGTCTCTCTTCCTGCTTTTGGACTTGGGCGCACTTCTCTGTCACGTCTTGCGCCGTTCGCGCGTTGATCCGGACTTGGACGGCGCGCGGGTCTTCGTTAATCGGTCGACTTCTGTGTCAATTTATTTTCTTTTTCTTCTCTCCCCCTCGTGCGCTCTCGGTCGCTCCCCAGAGTCACCAGTAGCATAACGAGCAATCCAGGCGGACTTATCGGGTATTCGACGTCGTCGCTTCCAGGCGAAACGCTCGCCTTGTGCCCGAGAAGAGCGGCGTAGTCGCGCCAGCAGCGACTGAGAAGCCGGCGAGCGAGCGAGTCGATGACAAATTGAATTAGCGCGAAAATAAAATCGACGCGATTAACGAGACGGCACTTCAATTTCTCGCGAACGTTTTGCCTCCGTCTGATCCCGCGTAGCATATCGACTGCCCCGGTGTGTCTGCTCTCAGCGAGCGGTTATTCACTGTTACGACCATAAATAGCGAAGAAAACGCACTCTTACCTCCTCCTTCCTCGCACGAGACTTCGCAAACTGCTCTCGACACCTCGCGACTGTAAAACTCAGCAGACGTCTCGCAATCTCTCAATCACGTCGCACTTTTAATCTTCCAGAGACGACACCGGGCTGTGCTCTTTTCTTCGCATTATGTCGCGTGTTTTTTTCTTTACATCCGAAAGTGCACTCACGGTTGGCGCCGCTTCGTGTCGCTTTCTTCGGGGAGTCAATTCTCGGCGCCACGCTTGCTGCCTCTATTCATGTCACGCGTATATTCGACCGCCGCGCGAGCCTCAAAAACTGTCTTTCAGAAGCGCACCAAACGACTTTGCTTTGTGCGACTCGGATTGTACAGATGTGAAAAAGCAAAGAGAGTCCCATACCGAACATGTCGCGAATTCGAGCTTCCTTTTTTTTCCAACTAAAAACGGGTTGAAGGGGTGAAGGGTGTTTTCAAGGGGTACAATATGCGACAACTTGAGAACGATATGGTATAAATTGAAAGTCGATATTTTTTTGTAAAAAAACATATTTTTTGTAATTTTAAAATCAACTAAAAAGGGGTTGAAACCAGTTTTTTCCAGAACCTCGAAGTGAAATATTTGTCACTTCAATAAAAAATTGAAGCCATAAATACCGGACGTGAAGACCGAGGAATAAATAACACGAACCTCAACAACCTCTCATTAACTCGTTTTTTCCCCCTCATAAACGCGAATACACGAATTTTTATAAATTCTCGAGCGCCTTTTTTCAGCTGACCCCGAAAATGCTCGTTTCGGCTCCCGAGGGCTCCTCGAAACCTTCGAGGGTCAGAATTAAATAAGTTTAAACGCTTTCGGAGGAAAAATATCTGGATAGTATTGTTGCGGTAGGTTCGTGTCACGTTTGGTGCGATGCTCGCGATCGGATTGAGACAGTCGCGCGCGATCATGCATCGTTCAACGCGAAGTCCCCGCGCGCAGTGTATTACATAACGAGACCTCTCGTGTCGCACTCGAGTGACTTAAAGTCGGTGTCTCCGGGGTAGTAGACGCGAATCGAGGGAAGGCCCGGGAGCGTGGGTATAGGCGGCGAGGAAAGTGGATAGAGCGCGGGCATGCCCGGCAGTGTAGGCGAGCAGCGTGATGCAGAGTTCGCGGGAGGGCAGCGACTGTGCTGGCTCAGTCCAACAGCACGCGCCACGTCGTTCGGATGTTTCTCTCCCGCTGCTCGATCGCTCCGTGTTGTTGCTTATACCCGCGTTTTTTCTCGCCGAAACGACGACTCTTCCGTCGTTCGTTGCTCACAATTGACGTGTAAAGGTTTAGTTATTCGCGCTTTCGTTTCAACGCGAAATTCGGCGATTGTGGTGCAACGCGGTACGACGCTCACGCCGTGACCGAGGCGCACAATAAAACGTAAACTTTGTGCATGTGACAGCTGCCTAGTGGCTCTTCTGGGATTTTCTACGTTTTCGCGAAGTTTCCTTTAGTGGAGAATTAAAAGCTGTGTCTGTTAAGTCAGGTAAGAGTGGACTTCGGTCATTTTTTTTTAGCAATGTCGTATATTAACATTAAGATACGGCATAAATACGACAATGAGCACTTGAAGTCTTCGTTTGGCGCTAATCGCGTTCACCTTTTTCGCGACGTTTTACCGTGCGCGGTATTCAGTCAGTCGGTAATGATTCCGCGTTCGGCGAAGCCGCAGGAATCGATATCGTTTAAAGTGCGCCCCCCCCCCCCCCCCCCCCCCTTCCCCCTATACTTATCGATGTCAATGAAAACCTTTTCGATATACAGTTCTCGTATTCAGCGTTTCGAGCTGCAATCGAGTTCATTCCGACGAATTCTCCGTAATTTGCGTAATTAATATTAAAGAAGCACCGTTCGCGCGACGTTCCGTCGCGATTCTTATCGAAAACGTAGAAAGGAGGATATAATACAATCGCAAAGTATACAAAGAGTGAACGAAGAACTTCGCGCGAAATGCTTTCCTTTGAATTCTCCGTATCTCGACATCTGTCACAAGACGCTCGAATAAATTTTATCACCGTGAAATGACGCTTCGTCTCGCAGTTTTCATTGTTTAATTTACCCGCAACGTTTCGTGTCCGGAAAATTCGGGTTGTAACTCGGTATCAATACATATCACATGGTACCAATTTCTTCTTTTGTTTGTTTGTTTTTTGTTTGTTTTTTTTTTTTATTCGAATTCGCGCTCCGTATCGAGGTCACCAGTATTTGCGTACAGACCTCAGCCGGTGTGCGTACGCACCTGACTCAACTAAATTATCAGTGTGAACTTCGGCAAACAGGAGAGCCGAGCATTAGAGAAGCGCTTTATTAATGACACTCTACTGCGGCAAGTTCGAGTCGCGCGAAACTGGCGACTTCCAATTTGCGCTTACTCCCGGCGTGTCGGACCTGAAGTTCTTCTGAAAATAATTTGCCTCTCCCCCCTCCGCCCACGGCGACTACGAAGAAACGAGACAAACGCGCTGCATTAGAAGATTGCGCCTCTGGCAATTTTTCCCAACGGCCGAGCGCCATCCACTCGCAGCGTCTTGCAGAGAGTATGCAAACATTCGCCCGAGTCTCGTTCTCTCTCTGTCAGCCCGGACGACAAATTTGCATAATGACAAAATTGGGTCAGGCAGTGCGTTCGTTTCGCGTACTTTTGTGAAAAAAAGCAAGGCAGGGAAGACAAAGCTTACGAACGCGGCTCGACTGCGAGGACTCACAATTTTTAATCGTTTTTTGTTTGGCGAGTTATCGGGAAATATTTATTTTCGGAAATCGTTAGATTACCATTGTTATTTCTTTTCGAGAATGTTTATCGAAAATCCGTTTGACACACATGACGCACAAATTTTTATCGTTTTTTATTTGACTAGTTATCGAAAAATATTCATTTTCGAAAATCGTTGCATTACCATTGTTATTGGGGTTCAAAAATGTTTATCGAAAATCCGTATTTCGTGCGCGATAACGTGAGAGTAGCGGACGGTACACACAGCGGTTAATTATTTACCACATCAATACACACAGCGCACAATTCAGAACGGAGTTACAATGACGCGGTCGTTTTCGAAATAAAACAAGCAATGTGCGTTTTTGTTTTTTCCGAGCTTTGTTTGCGAAAGACGTTTTTCGCTCGTTTCCCGATTATCGGTGTATGTCGGCTAAATAATTCTTGATACAAAAATGAATAAACATAAAGACATAATAATTAAACAGGTCATTGGACGAACGAAGAAAGATTCGATTGCGCAAAAATTCCAGCCGCCTCGCGCACTCGAATTATCGGCCTTCTCGTGTCTTCAGTCGTTTTTTGTCGCATGCCGAATTCTGTTTACTCCTCTACGAACTTCCGCGAAACAATGAAAAGCCGCCCGGATCCGCGGGACAAAATCGTTTCCAGTAGTTAATAAAAAAACACGGGGCTGACCAGCGTGGCCCTATGCCAAACAATTTGTATGAGTTGCTGCGCTGAAATAAAAGGCCACGTCGGACCATCCGGAAAGAGTCTCTAATATCGCTCATTAGCCATTATTGTTGGCCACGTTACATACACTGCCAATTCTATTGTTCCCGGATAATTATGCATTAAATCTCTCGGCCATTCACGGCACGCTGCTGTTCTCAATGCGTGATGAGCATTCCATAGAAATTCCCATCTTCATCGTACAGATGCGCTGTAACTCTATTCTTGGTATTTACCATTTACCCCCCCCCCCCTGTCCGACTCTCTCGCTACAATTTCATTATTATTATCTCGACGAGCGAGAATATTCTCGTAAATGTGAAAAATATACGGTAACGCGTTCGGCTTCGTCAGTTGCCGATTCCGGCTTTACAACGGATTTGCGACAATCACCTCGGAGTTTATCTTTCGACCCTGCTTGCTTGTCGTCCATTTGTCGTCCGATGCGCAGCGAGAAACCAGACCGCGCGCTGCGCGGATATCACCGGGGGTGGCAATAGTCGCCCCTTGAGAATCCGCTGACCCGACGCGCACGGATTAAAAATTGAATTTCCGCGACGATTCGTTAACACAATATTCCCGTGTCGAGCTTTTTCTCGTGTCACTGCACTGTGCACGGTTCACTGGATACATTTTTATTTTTTCAGAAAATCTCTTTCCATCGTTTTTTTTTTCGTTCTCTATCCCGCCAATATGTAAGAGGATTGATCACGTTGCATCTATTCATCAGGCGCGGCTCACTGAAAGCCAGAAAGTAATGAGAGACGCAACGTCCAATTTTTCGATTCATGTGCGTTTTGCTATTCCGACTTTTTTTTATTCATCATTTATTTCAATACACCAAAGATTCCCGAAAGACCGAGTTTCATTACGCGTCGGCGATCGAGAGCGAAAAATGGCCGAAATACACGAAAATCGTTTCAAGTCTATCCTTGACAATTCTCCCGAGACACCGGGGGGTTGGCATGGGGTGCAGGTCGAAAGGCGCGGAAGGGGGGGGGGGGAGGGTTGAAGGTCTATCAGTTAGGAATTCCCGTTTGATCAACCGTCCGTCCCGTCCTTTGTCCGCTTCTTTTTTTCCCCTTCTCCCATTTTATTTTCATTCGCAGGCTTTCCATTTATCCGGGAGGCTCGGGGCGGATCGCGGGGTTGGGTGAATTTCTGACGAGAAGGATCAATCGTCATTACATAAATACTAATGGCGCAAACGGAATGGGGCACGAGCTAGGGAGCCGGGAGCCCCCAGGGAAACGGAGCCGTTTGCCTCCGCGACTCTGTGCACGCCGCCGCCGCAGCCGCCGGAGCAGCGCGCGGCAAGTGCGAATTATCACGCGATAATTAATTGCCGAGTCTCCGACGTCAAAGCGGTGGTTCTGCCGCCGCGACGACGAGCGAGCGAGCGAGCGAGCGCGCAGCCCACTCGGCCCGCAGCACTCGACCCGGGTCAGTCGAGCGGGCGAGCGAGCACAAGAGGCTTGTCAGCTTCTCGGCCTGTGCTTATGAGCCGCGACCCCTGTCGATGAACTAAACGGTTATGGACAGAGAGATCGCATCGAGGTGTCAAAACGGCTGTCGGACGAGCGTGGACGTCGCCGTGAATCGCCGTCGCTCGTCGGACGACAAAATCGCTCATTCGACACGTCGGGATAATCGGAGACACGAGCGCGATTGATAATCCTTCATCGCCCGTCGAAATGCTGATCGGTGTGTGTTGACCCTCCAGGCGTTGTCGCAGGCATTTTCTCGGGCTACGAAACGAAGGAAGAGACCGCTATTCGGTTCGAATACGAGGCTGCGACGAATTCCGCTGCTACAATCGCGGCTAGTCGCGTTCTTGGCGCTGCGTCAAATGCGCAAAATATGTGAGTTTCTTTGGGTTTTCATTGTTTGCCTCGCCACTGATGTGATTACGAAATCTGTTTAGAGAAATTATTGCCGCGGGGCAAACAATGTTTCGAGCAGATATGAGCGACGTTGAGCTTCAGTCGAGCTATCGATTTTGCGTAAGGGCGGCGGGAGGGGATTGACGAGGAGGGAGGTTGTCGGCGGATGAGGAAGAGGGGGAGGGGGGGGGGGGGGGATTGAAACCAAAGAGAAACAGAGCAGTTCGCTAAGGGGGATAGAGGATGGCACGGAGTTGCTGCCCGAGGCATCGGGAAAACAGAGTGCGAGATACACAGCCGAGTTGGGGGTTACTGTATTATATTTATCAAGAGTTTATTTACATGTCCTGCTTCCCTTTTCGCGTTGCGCTTTTGTCGTGCTCTCTACGCACACGCCAACGCAGCTATGCACGCAAAGCGTGTCATGAAAAAATGATTCTTCGAACCGGCCACAATGGCCGCCGGATTTTCGCGTTTTACTGCTCGTAACCTTTGACGATACGTATGCGGTTTTTTCCCGCTCCTTTCGGTGCATTAATATGAAGACTGCGTGCGAGACGTTAAAGCGGTGCACAACATCGCAATTTTTATGGACCTTCCATGTGGTTTTCTTTACGGTAAAATTTATCGAGAAAAACGTAAAACAATGTTGCAGGTTGAGTAACAAATACATATAAACTTTCGGTGCCATGCAAAAACAATTTTATCGTCAGTTTCGTCGGGTTACTTCATTATGGAGTTAGAATAAAAAATGCTCACGTGTCTGCGACGCACTGACAGAGAGACAGAGAAAGGACGAAGAAAGAGACACAGAGAAACAGAAAGAGAGAAAGAGAGTTTTCCGTATATATTTCGCAATGCAAGCAGAAATGAAAGTAGCAGAGCGTCGGCTCGTTCGCGGGAGCGACGGAAGACTTTTCGTCTAATGAGTTGATAATAAAAAATGTAACCACCCGAGTTCATGGCACGTGCGAGTTCGCGCGTTTCACAGAAGCAGCGCTGGTAGCACCTGTTATTCACGATCTACGGGCGCGCGCGCACGCGCGAAGCCGTTTCCATATTTAATACGCGACCGAGGACGAGGGGGAATATGGGATAAGGATCAAAGGAATCAGAGGATTTCCATCGTAACCGCGCGCGCGACAGCCTCGAGAAGCGTCATTCCACGGTGCACGCGTCACCGCGCGCGGCAACGTCTCGCAAGTTCACCGAGCTCGCTCGCAGACGGTGAAAATGTCATCTGCTCTATATATTTAAGCCAATAGTAATATCAGGCATCGGTTGCATTCTCGAAAAGCAATATTGCTGCACGCATCTTTATTTTTAGTTCATTTCTTTTTTGTTAATATATTTCACCAGTCTCTGAATCTTTTCTCTCCAGCACCGCATATCCCGGTTGTCGTGTCGCGCATGCGCGACGAGAAATCACCGGTGGAACCAAATAAAATAGAAACGTGGACGGTGGGTCTGAAAAAAAAGTGAATAAAATCAGTTCATTCGTTTTGTTTTTGTTTTATGGAATATAACAAAAATATATATTGGGGAAAAGTATATTTTTCAGCCGACGAGTGAGTGCAACGTGCATTGGTGCAGGCGGCTATACCGACGGTTTTACTGGGTCAACGCGTCTATCCGGTACACGTGACGCCCGCATGAAATCCCAGGTGTCGGTAACGCGATCAGCGATTCGGGTCGTGCGCTATCACGGCTCGATTACAGAATGTTGTGTCTTCGCTGATGTATGCGAGGCGGGAAAAAAAACACTGCAGTGGCGCGGGAGGCAACGGTGGGTGACAAATGCGAATGCGTTTCGCACGCGATCATCGCCGGCAATAGTCTCGCGACGCTTTTGTTTTATTTCATTCTTTGGTACCCGATTCGCTACCTTGCACCGTTCGATTGGATTTGACTTCGTGGCTCCTCTTTCGTGAGAATTCCAGAAATGGCAAAAATTGTCATAAATAATTCATCGCGGTTTTAGAGGTAGAGTGAAAATATGTTTTTAAAACGAATGATGAGGTGAGGGACATATGGAAGTCGACAACCAGTAACGTAAAAAATGAGTTGACTGCGAATAAATTTTTCTTCTCAGCGGAACGACCGAAGTAATCCGAAAAAAATCGTAAATCCGGACGATCCACTGAAATTAAAGTGAACAACAACTAAAAATAGAAGCATGAATATTTCGAGCTTAGAGATTGAAGTACACACGCTGCTGAGAATACATTTTTCTTCCTAATGGAACAGGCAAAATAATCGGAAAAAGTTTTGACCCATTAATCCGAGGTACAACGAACTCGTTCGAGAAATCCAGACGACCCACTGAAACTAACATGAACAACAACTAAAAATGGACGCATTAATATATCTAGTTCAGAGGTTGAAGTACACACGCGGGTAGCATCATACTCAGATGTTTTTCACAAAGCGCGCAATGTGCACTAACGAGTATCCTAATGAAAATGGTAATATCGCTCTCGACATACGCGCGCGGGTGGAGGAAAGAGGGGGAAGAGAACAAGCTAGAGGAAGAGACGGAAAGAGCGGAGGAAAGAGATACAGAGGCGTCGGTACGCATAGTAATTAGCCCCGCGCGCTCGCTCGCGTCTCATCGCGCAAACGTGTATACGCGCGCGGTAACGAGAGTAGTTTGGTAGGCATGTCTCGCGCTTCGTCGAGCCACGAAGCGAAAGGTTACTCGCTTATTCCGCCTTGCTGGAGAGTCGAGAGAGGAAGAGAGAAAGGGAGCAAGAGATACATTTCCTCTTGTATCCCGCCATTTTGCAATGTTTTCCCTTTTTACCCCCGCGATATGGGAACAAATATTTGGCACAATGGAATTTCCGTCGAAAATATTTTAAGCGTAAAAGATGTATAACGAAAATATATCTGAAATATGGAGTGGAAGGGAGTGAAAAAGAGAGTGAGCCAGAGAAAACAGAAAAGGGTTAAGGGTGGGTTATTTAATATTAGCGACTCACCGGCTCTTTTATTAATAGCAGTCGTCGGCCCAGACCGGCAGAAGTTATGAGGATAGAGTCGCGCGCGTTGGAAAATTAATTACAAGGAGTCTCGGACGAGCGACGAGGCTCGCGCTTTGTTTGTTGTTGCCGGAGAATGTCGATGACGTTGCCGCTGCTCGGAAAACCCACTGGAGAAACTCTTTCGCTTTGACCGGTATAATATTTCTCAAGCGATGAGGTATAATATAACAACGAGCGCGGTTTCCCGTGAGGCGCGTGCGCGTTTAGACTTTTATTATCCTTCGGCAGCAATCAAGAAGGAAACGGCGGCGCTCGGGAATGAGCAGCCCCTTTTTATCCTCATCGCCTTGCGGGACCGCGCGGCAAAAGCGGCTTATATAAGAAAAGTTTCGGCAGATTCGTTGTCGTCTCTCACACCGCGCGCGACGTGGCCGCCCACATCGAGACCGCGTGCGCGTGCGCGCGGCTGAACCTACTTTTAATTCCCCATCCCCGGATAAGCCGATCGTACACCCTTCGAAGCTATTTTTTTCTCCTGCTTCGGCGTCGACGAGACCTGCGAGGAATAAGAAGGAATCACTTGGCGCCCTCGGCAATAATGCAATGGCTGACGTCCAACTTTTCGTTATTCTCAGTTCTTTTTCTCCTCCCTTTTTTTTCCCGCAATCGTGAAGTTCCCAATTGATGCGGCTGTACAGGCTTAAGAGGTGTCGTAAATTCTTGTGGAGAAAAGTGGGTTTTCATCGACCCGAGCGAGTTCGCTAATCCGCGCAGCTCGTTGTCACAAGTTGCGCTTTTTATACGATACAAAAACTCAATCCTTTTTTTAGCGTATGGCACCTGGCGGCCCGTGGGTTCCGTGGATTCGTGTGTTCGTGGACACGCGCGAAGAACGCGTCAAGACAACTGCGCACATCGCCTGTCAATTGTGACAGACGGCGCTTGAATATGCAGAAAGTTGGAGAACACGCAGTGAGAAAAGCGTCAGGTGCGGCGAAGGAGATCCCTTTATCTGTGTGTGTTACGGAAACGAGGTGAAGTCACGTGAAGCGCGACGCTCCTCGCGTTTGACACTGCGCGACAGTGGGACAAACGAGTGCGTGCGGTGGTGTCGCCTTTGGGGCTCGCGGCAGCAGCCTCGTCGCCGTTTGTTTTTCCGCAAATAAAACGGTTTCTTCGACGGCGCTAAAGCGTCGATGGTGGAGTAGTCGACTGTTAAGTCAATCCACCCGTGTTCGCGTGTTCGCCGACTCGAAGAATACACGCGGAACCTCGACCCAGATCCAATTTCATTAAGAGCCATTTTTTTCGTGCGCAAGCTTCAGGTAATTCAACGGAATTGTATGGCCGAGACGATCGTTGCCGAACGTTCATAGATGAGAGGGCTGTAAATAGCGCGCGCGATTTAAATCCGCGCGCGCATTTTATCGTCTCGTCGGGTTGTGCAGCCGCCGCGCTGCTTTAAATCTACTACAATCAAACTTTCGCCTCTCGCGACCGTTTCACCCGCCGAGAGAAAATTTTTGTATTATTCCTTCCGACACTACTACCGAGCTAACCAACTATTTGTTTTTTACCGCAAATAAGTCGTTTTTCCGTGGAGGAACTTTTTTTCACGTTGCGGTGACTGCCAGTCAGTCGACAGAGTCATTGACCTTAAACTTGGAGTCCTTAAATTTTTCTCTCCGAAAAATCGTTTTCCAGCCGTCGTATTGTGTACTCGGCTCGACGCACAAGTTCCGATTTATTGGGACGACGGTTTCGCCCGAGTTGTCGGCCCCGGTGGTCCAATTTCGTGGGAAATTTTCAAAGCGAAGGCAAATTCCGTGCGACGCGCCGCAAGGGACAGGTCACCGTTACGACTGGCGCGAGACGTCCGCAGGCTGTTTCGCGCCGCGCACGGAGGGCCCGAGTTGACAGGTAAATTATTCACCGTGTCGCGGGACTCCACTCGCTGGCCCTTCCGAGACTTCTCTCGGGCTGCGCGAATTTTCGCTCGGCCATGTAGGCCAGAGGATATCAACTTCAGGTCCGCGGCGAGCGGCGGGCTTCAACGTCGTCATCGTTCTCCCCAATGCGCGATATACGTCACATCGCCTTCGTCGTTCATAGCGATGTTCCAACGCGAGTTTTGCACTCCGGAGTCGCAGGGAAACCCGAGCCAACCGGCTTTTCCCCCGACGGCCCGAGCGAGCCGCACGCTGCTCCCGCTGCAGTCTTAAACTTCCGCACGCGTAAACTCTCAGAGCACATTTCGAAATGGCGGCGAGAGGGCGAACGTTAAAGCTTCGGCGACGTTTATACGCATCAGCGCGGAATCCGCATAAAAGACGAAATTCCCCCGATGGTCTATATACGATGAAAAAAGTGGAAAAATGTAGCAATGGGTGTACAAAAGTTTTTGAAAATGTCTTAAAAATGAAGGCAACAAAGTGTTTACACCGAGTAGTGAGATATTCTTTCTTACAGCGAGAAAAATAAGCTCTGTTTACGAGGGTTGGAACATTTTCGACCCTAAACCGTTGCATTCTGCACGGACGTGAAAAAAAAAAAAAAAAAAAAAAAAAAAAAAAATCACTGAATACACTTTTGGTCCCGTTCATATTTTCTTTGTCCGAGATGTACGCGAAATTTTGAGGTACGCGCTGTGATCACGAAGAGGAACCACAAAAGAGCAGAGCTCCCTCAAAAGAGCAGCCTCGATATTACGTATTTATGAGCCGATCGTGTGGAACGCGCTGAGGAAAAACTCGCGAGTGTGTGCGTGAGATCATAGGAGTAGCGCTCGAATCTCGAGGCTCCTAGCCGGAAATCTAATAACACACAGCTCGGGTTCCCCGGGGGGACCAGACCCTCTCACGTCCACGCTTAAGCCCGTGTTATCCGGGCGGACAGCGGATCAGCCTTCTCCCAATATGTTGTCTTTGCCATAGAGACATCTCCAGTCAAAATCGAGCATCTTCCCTGCGTTCTCGGCGTTGTGAAATAGATATATTGTCTCTCGTGTGTTTTCCGGTTGTGGGTCGTTGTAAAACAGGCTGAGCCACGTCGTCCGTACTTTCGGCTGTCGCGTACACAGAGTGTACACGTTTCTGTCCCTCCTGAGAATTGTCGCCGTAAACACGGTCGTCAACATTTGTATAGGACGCACTGTGTTCGGCTCATTGCATGTCTTCACTGAGATGTCTGAATAAACAGGCAGAAAGCTGACCGCAGGTATGTACCTTGGAAGACTGTATAACTGCAGTCTGCAACACATCGGGTGGGGTTAACGAACTGTATTGGTAGCTCAAGGCGAGAGATACGCATAGGGTTATAGTAAATGCCCTTGGGATTGCGATGTGTGTTCGTAACATATTAGTAGGTACAGTTTTGAATACATATAGAAACTATAGCATAGCCCACAGTAATTGCCACATTTATTTCAGTGCTACCTATGACTCCTTTTAATTTCCATCGTAAGCACATCACTAACGCAAAGTGGAACTCTTTCGGTTCGACTTTAGGGGACACGCTGGGAGGTGTTCACATTTTTCAAGGCTGGATTTAGCGCGTCGCCGTAGTCGGTGACCGAAATTTTCAGGTCGTGCGTCTTCCCGTAGAAGTCGCAGGCCTAAGACGTACGCCGCAGTGTTGGAGTCGTATCTTCGAGAAGATTTGGCTCACACCGCGAGAGAGAGATCACAGTTCGACCGCGTTGGTTATAGAACCGAACGCGACCCCTACGTCCCCTTCCTTTGTCCTATATCCGTATATATTCCGACGCATTCGCCAGTCCCTCTTCCGCCGGCTTCAGATTAAATTTCGAGATCTCTATGTGGCAAGGGCTTCGGGACCCTCCGGAAAGTGGCCATATTCGCGGTCGTTCTCGCGCGCGAGCTCCACACACGTTTTTGCTCCCCGGAGTTGGCTTTTCTCCGCGGTGCGGGTCTACGTCGACGGCCTGGCAGAGCGCCCGGGAAAACGATATTCTGTAGTATTGCCCCTTCCGGTATCGCATTCCCATCCAATACCGTTAGTTTTGGCCCTCTCTTGTGATCTTCGCGCGCGGTTACTGTGCAACGTTAAAGCCTGGGATTTTAACCGCAGCGATCCATTCCAGTGCTCCGAACAACGTCCCCCGTTTAACATTGAAAAAACGAGGCCTGTTAGATTTCGCGTTTGCTGCATTTTAAAAAATAAATAACGTCACACTCTTGCGACAGACCGGTGGACACGCAGACACGTCTGATACGTCAGAAGAACCGTAAATCGGATTCTCATATCGATTCCCATCGCGTTCCACATTTGAGAGCCAATCGTTGCTCGCAAAGAATGCGATCTCGTCGTCCCGCGTACGTCACAGAACTACTCGTGTTCCAGTCTAACTTCGGCCAAATGCCAACATAAACCACACTAATGGCCTCCGCGAAACCGGCCCCCACTTCGTGTCTACACACGCAAACAGCGTGGACGCACACAGCGGTTACAATAACCGTCGATACACGGTGAGACGTCATGAAATCATAAATTACGAAAGCAGTCGAGAAATGTGGCATCACCGCTTATGGTCAGGAGTTGGATAGGAGCGAAGAAAACCGCGACGTTATACTTTTGTAGTGTTGGCCTCTTCGAACGCGTCCACCTTTTCTCGATGGACGCGAGACCTCACCGGGAGCGCTCGATTAAAATCGCATCGTTATCTCTCAAACGGGGGCATAACGACATGGGGGGTGGGGGGAGTCTAAACGATTTGTGCGCTTCTGTACTTCTTTTCTTTCTCTCACCCAGCAGAATTGTAAAAAAGAACATTATAGAACGATGAATCCACGATAGGGTGATTCGAGGAGAGATGACCACGGTCATTTTCAAACATTGTTACGCCACGAAAATTCGAGACCCAAACTCGACGTTTCGCAAAAAAAAAGTTAATTAAAGTATTTGTCGGAAATCGTTAAGGCCACGGCTGAGGTGCAAAGGCCTAACGAACTGCGCGCGCAAAAAGAAATCACAGCCGCGGGTGCGACGCGCGGGTAACGCGCGCGGCTATCTCGACCGGAAATGCCCTTTTCCGCTCGATTCGCACTCGTCTCACGAGCGCCGGTTATGGAGGTGTATATGGCGTCGTGTCGTGTCGCGGGTAGGCGAGGTTAAATAAATGCTGTTACTATTGCATTACAACGAGAAAGGGAGGAAGAGCGAGGAAAGAAGAAAATCGCGAGAGACACGCCGAAGGTTCGCCGTTCCTTTTAGAAAACGTGCTTTTTAATGGCCGCGGCTAGACATATCTCGAAACGCGCTTCGATCGCTCGACGACCGGTTCGCCATCGATCGCCGCGCGGCGATGCGACAAGGCACAGCTACCGCGCCGCACGAACTTGTCATCGATCAATCAACGCGAAATCCCCGGTATATATCCCACGGCGTTTAATGATCAGCCGCGAACCCGTCGTCGCGACGCTCTTCTCGCGCTGTTGTCTCGCGTGATCTTTTGCTCCGCGCGTTTATATTTCCACCTCTCGCGCGGCGATCGCATAGTCTCCGCGCGCATGTCGCGCCGGCGCAGAAAAAGAAGTAAGATCGCTCGGGTTGCTCGCGCGTTGGGCTCGCTTCACGTTCGCACCGTTTACTTAGGGGACATTCCAAGCGCCGCGCGCGGCGAACCGATCGTGCCGGAGCTGGAGATCGAGCTCCGCACGACGCTGTGCAGCACTTCGCACACAGACGCAACTCGACCGGCGTGGCTTAAACAGCGTGTTTCGATTCCGCGAAGGCGTTAAGATGCGACACGCAATCTGTGCGGCGGGCAAAATGTGCGCGCGCACGTTTTGCACCTACCAATCGCTCCATGGAGAAAGAAACAGAGAGAAGGATCTGGTGATCGTTACCACATTTGGCGCGCAAAACTCGGTGCATTTTGCCAGTACCGCGCGGAACAAACTGAGTCAGCTGCGGAATACAGTGTGTGGTAATCGTTGCCAGACATTTGTCTCCACGCGCGATTCTGCCGATATGTGTTACTCGGAGTCGAGACGCTACCGCGTCTCTTGATGTATGTACATATGTGATGCATATACCTGTGGACGAGTTCACGGTGCTTCATTCAGGTTACATATCAAACTGCGGCCTACACCAGATTCAACGTTCCTCGAAAGAGAATTTCCCCGCTAAGGGGGAGAATGCCGTCGAAAAAGGCGAAGGATCGTAAAGAATGAGCATGGTCGCGCGGCCCCGTATGAAGGGAACACTGAAACCTGCTGCGATGTGTATTCTTTCAGCTACACGGGCCTTCTTTGCGCCACCCTGACCTACGGCCACGTTCGAGCTCGCCTTTTACGCGAAAGGAATATTTTTCTTTCCGCGCTCTGCTGCTTGATTATAGCGAGAAGCGCGTGCTGTAAACAAGTTTTCAATCGATATTGTATACTCGGCGCTGCGGAAATATTCCGTTTGAACTCATAAATACATATAGGGAAAATCCCAGGTAATCGCGCCATCAACCGGGATGATGCGAATTAGAGTTACATTATTTTGTTTTTTCCCTCCACTTGGCGAACATGGAACGACGGCGGACGCATCTTTATGCATGTTTTCAATGATTCTCGCGGAAACTCGCTGAGTCGTCGGCGTTGTTATCGTCATTATTCGTATTTATTAGCCCCCGACTGATCCGTCGATATCCGCAAATTTTTATTAGTGGACGCAACGTATATGAGTCGAGGACGAAAGTCATTCTACTGCACGAGGTGATTAGATTTCCGAACGACCACGAGACGCAGTTTCAGTTTCGTTGACATTCAATTTACTTTAAGGTAGATATACATATATACTTTGAGGTATATATGTATAGAATACATTTATATCTGTATGTATAGCATGCGTACGTATACTACATGGTTATGTAATTGATTGCGGTGTACCTGGCAGGGAGGCAGGTAGCGCACGAGGTACGTGCTGCACGGGGTTTCGAGCGGGAAATAGGTACCTGCTGAACGCGGTTAGCTCGGTCGATGGTTAACGTCATTTTGTCACGGACGCCTAAAACTAGGTGCTTCACGGGCTCTTCGTGTCCCTCCCCACGTCGCGACGAAGGCTAAAAGCTCGAGGGCTTCCGAGCATTCGCGAAATATGATTTGTCTTCGCGCGGAAAATTGCAAGTGATCGATGTGTCATGCAAAAAAATGTACCGTACGGTAGAGATTTTTTTTTTTTGGAAATGTACATTCAAGTAACTTTGACAAAGTAAACTAATAGAACGCTTCTGTCAACTGTGTTAAGGGTATGAGGTACCCTTTAAGCGGAGACCGACGAAGGTCTGAGCAGTCAGACAATTCGAATCTAGGGCCCATTTGTCATGGCAGACAACCGAGCTGGTGTGCACTGAATTCACAAATCTGAGCTGAACGGGCGTGCGCGCGGGTCGCGCAGACCCAGACGCTGTGTTGGGTGTGCAACGAGGCAGTATAACTCGGGTGCCCGGTGTGCGATAAGTTCAAACTAGTTCAACCTTGGTCGGCTTATGCGATCGATGACCTTAGACGATCGCGCGTATAGCATGCGACATGCCATCTCTCCGTTATAGTGAAACTCGGGTGGAAGGTAGGCACATAAAGTTCGTTAAGCACAACTGGCCTACTTCTTTTTTTTTTAAATCACCCCCTGCGTTCAATTATTCAAAAAAGTTTACTGAAGTTTGAAACAGTGCGTCAGTGACATATAATAACTTCGGGGAGAGTTGCGCTTCTCCACGTGTATTTATTATCGTTGTAGGCTGCCGCGCGCTGATAATGAAGTTTATCAAGGATTCCATGCGTATATACGCAAAAGGGCTTCGCGATGCAGAGCCCTCAATATTATGCAAAAAGGATTAATTTGCCCACTGACTGGAATACGTGATAGCGTTGCGTTCGTCGAGTACGTGTAATGGCTATTTTGCGTACAGTCTCCAGTGTCGCAGCCACGACAGGAGTTAATTACAACGTGCAACGTTTGACGATCGTGGCCCTATAATTCAAGCCAAATATTAAAATATTAGCATTGAAAATTGTTTACTGTGCATAATTACCATTCCACCACCTTACTCATCTTTGCACAACGAGTTTTTTCCTGCCTTCTCTTAGCCTTTTAATTCTGAAACTCGGAAACTACCGCTGAGATTCAATTTCGTTGCCCTTTTTTTTTCGTTAAAACTTTCATTCGCCTACTCCATGCGCATCTACCTGTTATGTAAAATGGAAAACCCGAAGGTGCATGGTGCTGACGCAGAAGCTACAACTCTGCAAACGAGTGTCGTTGCAATGTTGAACTCGTTGGAGCTGAAAATAGCGCGGCTTGACTAAAGCTCGAACCGTGCACATTTCGAAAAGACACGAAACGAGGAACAAATATGGATGCCATGCCAATTTGTATATATTTTTGTAATTTTACGTCGAGATGGCTTATTAGAATATACATGCTATTATTATGTAGTCTTTATTTTAGTGCACGTAATGAGACCAACAAAACCATTGGCTGTATGTGTACTGTGAATTGATTGCCCGAGTTGTACAGTTAAACTATAACTGACTAATGGAACGATTGTTAAATCAACGTCAATGCCATAGAGTGCAACCTTTGTAGCCGTGAACGTTTATGTTTGAATTTGAAAAAAAAGTTACGAAATAAATACGTACGTATTCATTTCGTAACTTTTTTTCGACAGTTGATAAATATCCGATAGTTAGGCAGCTGCGTTGTGAATGGTGGATGAATTCACAAACGCAAATGGGAAATAGGAGACCTGTTTACCCTGGGGTATTGTTCTCTTAATTATTTTCACAATAAAACTGCAAAAGTTCATCAATCGTCTACGCATTTGCGCTCTCGAATAAAAACATTCCGCACATGTTGTTGCCACTATACGCGGATGTTTGCAGAATATTATACGGTACGTCCACAACGGTTATGAGTTTGCCCAGCTTCCCGCGCACTTGACGACCCAGTTTCCTCATCTTATGACTACGATTTCCCTCGGGATCGACGAAAGAGGAAATCTACTTAAAATGCATGAAGACGTTCGATTCTGACTGACGACTCAATGAGATGACCATGAGAATCGGACTAGAAGCGAATCGATTGGCATAATTGCTTCTTGGCACAGAGATAAAAACCTCTCGACCTTCGGAAACAAAGATGCCGCTTTGGGATAATAGGAAGGTATGATCAATGAAGAAAAAAAAAAACGCTTATCAAAACGTTCGCTCGTTCAATTCTTCGTTGGACGTACCGGGACCGGATATTCATGCCAAGAATGTCATTACTGTCGTCAAGAAATTTTGCATAAAAAAGATGAACTCACTTTTATTTTTATGCAATTCTCTACTTTTATAAATTCATAAACCCGTGTCTCGATAATCCTCGACCCGAGGGGGACAGATAAGATCCAGAAATTCTGACTTTGTGAGCCCGGAGGATCATCAACGATCATGAACACTTTTGACATTCAGATAACGCAAAGCGTCACTTTTGTCGAATGTACACGACACACTCAGTTCCGTGTCGCATCGCCCGATATCTTTACCCTAGATCCTCGGAGCTTGGAATACCCTTTACATCTGCTGCTGGTCGTTATTTTTTACGATAGTGCCGAAGTTATGCCACTTTCTCTGTAAGGTAATAACCGCGCGACCCAGGAGTAAGCAATAACGACGGAGAAATCCAACTGCTAGCTCGTTTGCAGAAATGATCGCTCTAGGTTGCAAGCGAGAAAAATCGCGGAACGAGATGCACCAGAAAAGTATGCAACAAATCAAATGAATTGTCAGGGTGCTATACGCGAGAAAACGTTTATTGAAGTCATCGATAACCGCGGAAGAGAATATTTGTTGGCATCGCCTCGGCGGGCGCTTGGAAATACAACTGCAAGTGGCCTACAAACTGTATTGGATTTATAGAGATAAAACTGCGAGATATCGGTTACGCTAAATTGCACATTACACTGATATGTTGTAACCCGTTGTCTCGTGGTTTCGCTTACGCCAAACACATGCTAGCTTCAGATGCAGGATGACTGAATATTTGCACAAGCTTTTTTTCAGCTTTGCATTACCTTTTTGCTACCCAAAAGGATCCTTGAGTTTCATTACGTTAATAAATTAATACGAGTGTCATCGCCGCGTTAAGAAGGACAACTTATTAAATTTATCTACAGCCAGTTAAATTGCGCACTTAATTTATAGTCGTACGCTCTTAATATTGCGTTCGAAAAGCGATGGAATTTGCCGAGATTCCAGAATTCACCGCGAATTCAGTTTTATTATTAGCTGAAATGTTGAAGACCGCTCAGAAGCACAGAAAACGTGACGGGTATACCGGAACGTAGCGCCGCAATTACGCGCAGGATTACCTCGCGTATTCTGCCCCACGCGCGTCTACAGCGTATACACAGTCTGGCCAGTTTAACGGATGACTGCCTGATCATGGAGTTGACCGACGTTTTATTCTATTTGATTTTCTATAAGGTCGAATGGAACAACGATTAAACCAGCAAGCACGTTATGCAATCAGAAGCCCCAGATGCAGAACGATATCATCTATCAGCAGCAGCAGCATCAGGATGACGTTTAATTAGTGCCTATGACGTTATAATCTGCTGCGTCGAGGATTGAATACGTTTGTCGGCTGCGAACCATTAAATAAAACGACGGAGATTTCAATTTTTACGTACGAAAGCGGCCATTTCAAACGAACCACAGAAGTAGGTAACGTCGCAAGAAATGTTCCAAACGCTTGGACACTGTGCCCGGGGAGATTTGGATTGGCTCCGAGTCCGCACGGGCTTAGAAATTCGTGGCTTTGGTCGCACCGATGGCGATCATCCGGGATTCACTATCCCGCCGTGTGCTCGCATAGATTTGTTCTCATCGATTTTCAGTATGGTTGGAATTCCCGAACGTGTGCAATTTCGGCGATGAATTCGTCGCGAGCGTGCACCGTGTAATCCCTGAAATCCGGGATAATTTCGTTCGGACTATGTGATAGCATGTGCGTTGGTCATGCGAACTCATATACGTGGTCAATGCTTTTGCACCGAGTCGACGATGGTCTGAGACCTGCATGGAGTGCAATAGATCCTCGTTGGGTAATCAGCGAAATGGCTGGACGCGATCTGGAGAGTGAAAGCGAAGTAGAGAAGAGGACGACCCGTAGACTTTCGATGCAATCTGTATAGAAATCCGTGCACGTGCAAGTTCAGCGCTGCGGCATCTTCGTTCGATCTTGATCTCGTGCAATCGGCGGCTGGACATGGCCAAAGAGGAAGCCGACAAAGGGAAGCCAGGCACGACGAGGATCTTATAAGATATTCCCACAGAGATCTGCGATATGTCCTCTCGTTACAGGTACTGCTTAACTGTGCCAACGCCGGAGAGGTTTACGTGGGCCCGCGCCTGAATTCCCAATTTAAGCTTCTCTTTGAATTTCAAACTGGACATGGCAGCCAGTTCGGAACTTTAGCGCTGATGCAGAAATGAGGCGCGACGCAACGTGCTCTGCATAGTTGAACTACAAAAACATCCAAATCGAGCAAAAACACGGTTTATTCTTAGGAAAAAAAAAAAAAAAAAAAAAAAAAAAAAAAATCCTCAGAAAGTTTGTATTAATCGGTTAATATTTTTACAAATCCATCGCAATTAAAAAATTTTCAGCTTATTTTAATAAGCATAAAACTATGTATAATTTTTTATATTTTTTATATAATTATTCATATAGTTTTATATAATTATTTATAACAAGCTTAAAATATCCCGGATCCTCCTGGATGGGATAGAACGGATGCCAGAGCGTGGGTATGTTATTTGAACGGAAACGTGACGAGTTATATACCTCGCGGTATTCGAAAAAGGTCACAGATCTGTGTCTGTAGTAAGGGAAGTGTCTCGGGTATGACATACCCAAGGGACTTTTTCCAACGCTTCCTCCGGGGCAACGCGAGAAATGTCGTTCGCATTCCAATGCCGGGGGAATTCGCGGAGGTGGACTCGGGCACAGTGAGACTTGCAGAGCAGTTACAGTTTCCGTCTGTAGAAACTAGCCCGTACGGGCTATCCAAGCGGATATTCCCGTAAGCTGAATCTCTAGATCCAGCGTGTTCCGATAAGGTTGAGGGTTGCATCAGCGTCCTCCTCATTCTGCGTGGTGAACTTTGGGCCACTCGCAGTCCCTTCGAATAGCCCCGATGTAACTGCAGTCTAAGTGGATTTCCGTTTTGGTGAATATTGGCGTTTGAAACCAGAGACGTGCGATGGTGCAGCTGACTCGAACTTCTGCGTAAATTGGTGGACGGCCAAACATCGCTAAAGCTCGAGTGTGCTTTTAAAACGTTTATTGCTCTTGAACTTTGACGTACGTGCGCGTCATTGGAACGAATGCGGACATTGGAACCAATTGGCACGTTTAACCATTTTCGCGTACACAAGACTAGCAACATCGAGACAGACGAAAAGGCTGCTGAGGCTCTGGCCAAAGTGTCACTCGGCCGCCTCCCTCACCTGACCAACGGCCTCGACGTTCGAGTTTATATTCCGCGGCTCTATATCCTCGCGACCTGCGGAATATCTGCACCGGAAACGCCCGACCCTATCTATCTCGTCGTAAACAAGGTTAATTCCAGCCTGGATATTCATGTCTTTGGTTGAGAGTCGTGTGTCTCTATGAGCCCCACGACCATTTAACAAACTGTCGACCCCAGGTGTATCACCGCCAGACGGAAAGGTTGCAGGGGGGCGCCCGTGAGTTTATAGCCGCAGAACCTCCCTGTCATTTGCAGGCAAACATATAGGCAAATCACCCTTCCTTCGATCTCCGCGAGCTGGTTCATCTTTCGCTCGTTGCGATTCGGCATTGAACTCGTGTTCCACATTATCATGAGAATTACCGCGACCTGCACAACGAAATGATCTGCTGTCGCAGAATGCGAATATCGACTTTCGTTTAAGTCAACAAAGACTCCGCGTATATAGATTCTGATCAAGAGACGCGACAGCGTCTCGACGTCCCAAGTATTAAAAGAAATTAATTCGGTCTCCTCATGTTCTGACCGAGATGCGCAGTCCCTACATGATCGGATCTTGAACGACTGGTTGCAGAACTTTGCCGCATCAATTCATGCGTATTCTTTGAATTTCTTGCATCTCTCGCTTTCTCCCCTCAAGTGCGTGATTCACGGAGTTGTCGATATGACGGCTGATAGAATATCCCGGGCAAACGCCGAAGCAGCACATTCTTGGCAAGTGCACCGACGCCGCTACCTTAGGGAAATCTATATAATGTTATACACGTGGGCGGATGATAAATTTACGCAAAGTTTGGCATTTCATAAATGAAGATCCCTTCCCCGTGGTGAGTGAAGCTGGTAAACAAAACTCCGAGCTTTCTGCACGTGGAGTCTCGTTCATGCGAGTGCAGCAACTATATACTGTATACACAGCCACTTTCTCGTAATTGATTTACGGAGGAGAAACGAAGAGCGAGAGAGAGAGAGAGGAAGAGACGGTACACGTTTGACTCTAACAGTGTTATTAGTGATTTTCTCGGCGGAAGCCTCATCGGGGTAGAATGTGTCCCGGGGAATTTTCACAAATAGACGAAGGCTATATAGCCGGTAAATTTATTGGCACGAAAGTATTGGTGCTCGCGCGTTTCTAGCTTCGGTGGTTCTCCGTTTTGCCCTCCCGAGCTCTCTGCCTTTCCGGGCCCGCGTGTCTATCGACTTTTCGGACCCTCCGTAGAAAATTACGTCTCGCCCTCTTCGCCCAGCGACTCGCGTGTTGTTTCTCTTTTCGTTCACTCGGGCCGGGGCTGCCTGTGTCCCGCTACCGCTGCTGCTTACCGGGACTAATTTTCTCCTAACGAGACCGGAATTCGATGTTGCCACAGAGCCGCACGTACGAGGAAACACCGCGTCACTGTGCGGAATAAGCGGTCGACGTAGCCGTATAGGACGTTTCAAACAAATTTGGCGGACGATTTGGCGTACAGTGGGGGAATCAGTCGTGCTCGAAAATCCCTTAAGGCATGTAAAGTACCGACTACGTTAAGAAAAACCGTAATGAACGTTTTTTTACGAATCTTTATATTTACAGCGAAAAGAAAAAATTCATTCACTGCACTGATAATATTCGCAGTGAATAAATTTCTTCTTTACGCTGGTTTTAATTCGCACCACCGTGTCGTGCCACTCGATTGTCCCACGAGGCCTCGCGCCTATTCGCCCGCCAGCTCGCTCTCGGTATCACGCGATAGAATCGAAAAGAAGAAATTCATTCACTGCGGATATCATCATTGCAGAGAAAGAGCTTTTTCCCCCTACTAGGTTAATCACACGCGCTGCTGCGCTCTTATAAAGCTTTAAAAGGGTAAATCGCAACTAAAAACCCTTGTTCAGTTACTTTTGAAAAAAAAAAAAAAAAGAAATTTGTCGTTTTGCTTGTCAGAAATCGTAGATCTGGCCGCCGGGCCGAAAACCGCCTAAATCCGGGTCACGAAATTTATTTTTTCAAAATATCGACTTTTAACCTATACCATCGTTCTCAAGTCGCATATTCTACCCCTGAAAATACCGGTTACAACCCTTTTTTAGTTGATTTTGAAAAAAAAAAAATTTTGGTCGAACAATTTGTCAGAAATCGTAGATCTGGTCGCCGGGCCGAAAACCGCCCAAATCGGGGTCACGAAATTTATTTTTTCAAAATATCGACTTTTAACCTATACCATCGTTCTCAAGTCGCATATTCTACCCCTGAAAATACCGGTTTCAACCCTTTTTTAGTTGATTTTGAAAAAAAAAAAAAATGTTTGGCCGAACAGTTCGGCCGCCGGGCCGAAAACCGCCTAAATCGGGGTCACGAAATTTATTTTTTCAAAATATCGACTTTTAACCTATACCATCGTTCTCAAGTCGCATATTCTACCCCTGAAAATACCGGTTACAACCCTTTTTTAGTTGATTTTGAAAAAAAAAAAATTTTGGTCGAACAATTTGTCAGAAATCGTAGATCTGGTCGCCGGGCCGAAAACCGCCCAAATCGGGGTCACGAAATTTATTTTTTCAAAATATCGACTTTTAACCTATACCATCGTTCTCAAGTCGCATATTCTACCCCTGAAAATACCGGTTTCAACCCTTTTTTAGTTGATTTTGAAAAAAAAAAAAATGTTTGGCCGAACAGTTTGTCAGAAATCGTAGATCTGGCCGCCGGGCCGAAAACCGCCCAAATCGGGGTCACGAAATTTATTTTTTCAAAATATCGACTTTTAACCTATACCATCGTTCTCAAGTCGCATATTCTACCCCTGAAAATACCGCTTTCAACCCTTTTTTAGTTGATTTTGAAAAAAAAAAAATTTTGGTCGAACAATTTGTCAGAAACCGTAGATCTGCTCGCCGGGCCGAAAACCGCCCAAATCGGGGTCACGAAATTTATTTTTTCAGAATATCGACTTTTAACCTATACCATCGTTCTCAAGTCGCATATTCTACCCCTGAAAATACCGGTTTCAACCCTTTTTTAGTTGATTTTGAAAAAAAAAATGTTTGGCCGAACAGTTTGTCAGAAATCGTAGATCTGGCCGCCGGGCCGAAAACTGCCCAAATCGGGGTCACGAAATTTATTTTTTCAAAATATCGACTTTTAACCTATACCATCGTTCTCAAGTCGCATATTCTACCCCTGAAAACGCCGGTTACAACCCTTTTTTAGTTGATTTTGAAAAAAAAAAATGTTTGGCCGAACAGTTTGTCAGAAATCGTAGATCTGGCCGCCGGGCCGAAAACCGCCCAAATCGGGGTCACGAAATTTATTTTTTCAAAATATCGACTTTTAACCTATACCATCGTTCTCAAGTCGCATATTCTACCCCTGAAAACACCGGTTACAACCCTTTTTTTTAGTGGATTAAAAAAAATACGCTATTTTACAGAACTGTCAAAGTTATCAAGGACAAAGGAACTTAGACTCGATCTGATAGTCCCAGCCAATCACAGCTCGAATAGTTTGCTAACAATGCTTTCCGTTACTCATGAACTTTTTAAAAGAGGGATACATACAAACATGCGTAAAAAAACGTCCATTGCAGTTTTTGATACCGACTGGCCTCAGCGTAGATGTTTCACACGCTATTAATTCCTGGACACGAAGATATTTCTACGAATGAACATTTTTAGAAATATTTGTGAATCCGCAGTATTTCTAAATACCGTGAATTCACATTGTCCGCATGGTTTTCGTTTCCCAATTCGACACACTCGTGACAAACGATATTCCAGCGATTTTACAGATCATGGCACGCCCTTTACCCCAGCCATGCAGCGGCACAAGTGTCGACAGCGCCGCGATATCGCGGTGCTCGAGTACACATTCGGGACCCAAGCATCTCCAGACTCATAACATCGGGTATTCGCAGCCAAGAACAATAGCTCGTCGTCTCGACGTTGCGGTCGGCTCCGATGCTCCTCGTTCGTCGGCGTACTAAGATTAGAATTCAGAAACTCCCGACGGGCTCTCCCCGCGCTCCTGTTCCCGCTTCACCCAATGAACTCACCGCCGTACAACGCGCGCTTCCCGTTTTTACGAGCCTCTCAGCTGTGTCAGAACCTAACTGCTGTCGACGCGCACGCAATCTATGCGCTCGGTAGCTAGTAGCTGTTATCCATTAGCCCGGTCGTTCCCAGCGCACCGCGGTCGTCCACCCCTCTCACCGACATGATTCACGTGATCGCGTTAAAAAAAAGTTTAATCGCCACGTGGAAAAACCGGCGTGCACTCAAATCCGACTAGTAACACGAAAAATGTAGCGCGTACATTGAATCTTTTACTTTTATCTTGCTTGTCTAGCTGGAGTCGTCGCAGTCGTAGACCAGGACTGCGTTTACCTCCACGATTATTCCACGTTTATCTCACTTCTGTCGACAAACGATCGCCTGTCTTCTCGTCGCGGTGACTCGATAAAATCAGACACGAATCTCCGTACATTAGCTTCGCGACAGAGATCCTTGTTCTCGATTTCACCACGAGTCCCCCGGCGTTGAAACAGCGTTCGGAATAGCTCCGGCCGCGATCACTAAAGTCGATTCTATCGCGTGATACCGAAAGCGAGCAGGCGGGCGTAGGCGTGGGGCCTCGTGGGACAATCGAGCGGCACGGAACGGAAATGCGTGTTAAAAACCAGTACTAAGGGGAACTGCCCTCTATCGTCGATCGCCAAATTACCGCGTTAACAAACGTCAAAGCGTTTCGAGGTGTCACGTCCTTAAGGATTTTTTTTTTTTTTTTTTTTTTTTTTCACGCGAAGGTCCCTTCGAGATCTGTCAAGGTCCTTCCCGTCACGATTTATCATCAATGATCGAGTGCCGTATGAATGAGATTCAGCGAAGACGGAGCAACAAAATAATCATAATCCGGGAGTCGGACTAAAAATGCATGTGAATAAAACGGCAGTTAATGTCTAGAATATATATAGTGCGTGCACGAAAAAGCCAGTCAAAAAAACTGTATTAATATATTTCTCAAATGAAAAACATTTCCATATTTCTTTCCCTACAAACTCTTCGACCCGACTTCGAGTGCCCCCGAAACATAATATTTTACAGCCCGGATCCCTATAATTCTGCCAATCTTGCTCGAGACGATCACAAGCTGTTTTACGGCCGTTCAGACGTTGTTTTACGACGCGAATGAAGGGTGCAAAAGAGTTGCGCGCGAATTAAGTATATATGACAGTCTGAGAGCGGTTGTAGACCACGAAAGTTAGCTCGGGGCATTGGGAGCGAAAGAGAGTGAGAGTGAGAGCGTCGTAAAAGCTTCCAGCTGTTGGGGACAGCGGGAGGTCTCCTCCCGCAGCCGCACGCGAATGGAACATGATTTATGAAAAGCTCGGCTGGTTGTGCTTGGTTCGCGGGGTTACAAATGGACCCAGCACCATCGCCATCATCAGCAGCAGAAACAACTCGACGGACATCGCGTGAGCCGTATCGCCGGAAAGTGCGACACTGGCGCGAGACGCCGCGAGATAAGACGAGCGAAGCGTGTGATATAAAGAACGAAGTATTGTATATACGTGTCGCGTCGGTGCGGCGAACACCGCACGACTGCTTGTCGCGTGGATTTAGCGGCGTTGTATGAGCGTGGAAAAGGGAACCCGAGGAGTCGTGACGCGTCGCGCGAGCTTTTCTCGCGTTCTAAACATAGAAACCTCTCGGGAGGGACTCTTAGCTTTTTTCACCTCATTTGCAATCGTCTTGAGACTCGCCGAAGCGAGCATTCCTCGGGACCGTATCTAGACACGCGCGCGCGTGTGCGTCGAACGGCATCCGAGAAAATTTATATCGCGCCTCCGATGGAATGGCTCAATCGAGATTCGAGCCTGGGCAATATAAAGTAAAAAAGAAAGAGGGCAAAAGTACAATTTAGGATTTTTAACACTGTGCAACATTTTTACTTCTTGTACTTCACTTTTTGAAACCGATGAGCAAATTGTTCTAGTTGGAAATGTAGCTTCAACGAAGGTAGAACGAATGAAAACACACGGTAACTCGACGCCGTAGCGTGATTGTGAATTGAAGGCTTACGCCGGTGCACATAGGGATTTTCTATCAGGCCGATAGAGATAGTGGCGGAGGGCGGGATAAAATTGTGGAGAACGCGCGCGGAGCGCGCGCGCGTTTAAACGAGATCACGCGATGAGGCGACCCGGCTGTGTGTAGTCGGGAAGCCCGGGCTAATTCTACCGAGTATCTATAAAAATGTAGACTAAAGTGTTTCATGGCCGGGTTCCTCTAGAATTACTCAAAGCAATATAGGACGACGAGTGGGGGGAGCTCGGAGGGCGCGCGCTGTGTGAGGTAGATAATTGGAGTCAGCGGCTATTAAGTTCTCTGGCGCGGAATGAAGATGCAGTTAGCGTGGGTGAGAAAGATAAGGCCCGGCCCGTATAGTATTCGTCCTATCAGCGTTATGCGCGCGCGTGGCAAAAGCCACTTTCCATTGTTCAACTCGATGTGCGGACTAACGAGTTTTCGCTGATTTCCTCGAACGCAGCGCGTCACGCATGCGATTATCGCGCGCAATCGACGGGACTTCAAGTGCTCAGAATTCGCATGATATACACGTTGCGTCTAACTATTCGTGTTTTCCAATTTTACTTTTCCAGCGGAAGAAAAAAGATCAACCGAAAATCGATCCCACGCAATTGCAAGAGTGAGGAGAAAACTCGCGACCGATGTCATTGGCCCTGAGAGCTGCAGGTGACATGACGACGCGATCGCTCGAGACCTGACGGTCCCGAATAATTGCAAATTGGTCTGTCAATTCGGCGAACGGATATTCAAAGACGTGTCCGTCCAAGTTTTCCGTGACGTGTGAGGGGTGAGGAGATTTTCCGACAAATCGAAGACACATCGTCGCGCGGACTGATATCAGTAACTAGGCGTCCAGATGATTTTCTGACGAATCCTCACACCGACACTGGACGCTTGATTGTTCCGCTGGTTTTCCACGTCCAATCGAACATCCGACTGACCCGACCTGTGCGAGGTTGACCTGCGCTGGTTGTGTCGAAAAAAACTCGGCAGATAGGGTAGAGGAAAATTGCCACCAAGATGGAGGACGAGGATACGGAGGACATGAGGAAATCGGGTACGGTGACAAAAAAGGTGAGAAAAACGAAAATTCTCAGCACAACGAGCAGCAGCGTGATATCCAGCACGAGCAGCAGCAGCCGGGTGATGCGTCAACAAGTGTCGCCCGAGGAGTCGGACACAGTGGAGTGCGAGTCGGAGAACGAGGTAGAGAACATACCGAAGGATGACAGCGAGCCGGTGCCGATTGTCACGGATGAGACGGGAAGGCGGATATCCGACGAGTCGAGGAGCGAAAAGACGAGTCCAGACGATCCACTGCCGCGCAGCGAGGGTTCCACGCCTGAAGTCGCAAAGTTCTGTATTCAGGTGAACGCGGCCGAAGGTCAGAGACGTCACGAGACGGTCACGAGGATCCGACTGAACTCCGGCGAGATGATACAGCAGGAGGATATGACGACGAGGGCTGCGTCGTCGTCGACCAAGTACTCGGGCGGTCGTATGGGCCTCTTCATGTCGACCAATCGGAGTCCCCAATCGAGTTCGAGCCAGGAGGAATACGAGCCCGAGGTCAAGTGTATCCCCAGGCAGCACCTTCTATCGGCAACCGGTGTCGTCACCGCTGCCACCAGTCACCACCAGGTCGCCGCGAGGTCGATGGAGAGCCTGAAGACATCGAGAAACTTTTTGAGCGCCGACGAACGTTACAGCGAGGACTCGCGTTCGCTGGAGTCGCTCACCTCGACGTCCGAGACTCACGTGGCATCGAGCGCGACGTCCACGACTCAGTATCGCAGCTTCTTGACGTCGTCAACGGGCAAACGCGACATAAGACGAGTCGTGAGCGTCGAGTCGAGAAGCAGCGAGAATCTGCTTCATCGCGACGAGAGTCTCAACGCCGAGGTCAGACGCGGTCTCTTCGCCAACACCGGGCTCGAGCGGAAGATTCCTCAGCATCTCAGCCTGCCGCCGCCCAGCGGAGTCTTCTCGCTGACCAGTCCTGGCGGCAGCGATCGCAAAATCACCATACTTAGTCCTCATTCGCCCGTGCAGGCCCTCGACTTTCAACAGTACTCGATACAGACGCTCAAGACGCGCAGGAAGAAGGCCGTCGTCTTGCCGAGGTTGGTGTTGCCCCGAAGCGAATCTGAGGTCTTTTTAGAGTGAGTAGAGAACATCTAGATGACGTTTTCCTGTTTTTTACGGTGTGTGCGTGTGTGTATCTCTGTAGTTATTAGATTAGTCTCAGAAACTTGCGTGCAATTTGCAAAACTTTCCGTCGCACGTATTGTGGGGAGGCATTTTCTTTTTTCTTTCATTTTTTTTTTTATTTTTTTTTTTTTTCATTTTTAACATACCGTAGTTTCAATTACAAGGATCCGGCGTATGATATTGTCCGCGTGCAGTAATATTAACAGCCCACCTGCCGCCCTTCAGCTTTCGCGCTCGCGTCTACAGCGCTAAACGTACTTGAGGCGCAACCAGTGGGACGTCATTACTGACGAGTATCTTTCTTCACGCTGTGCGAGACAATTAAACAAGGCGCCTCCATAGCGCGCGTACACCAGTCGTTCGCTCTGGCCTAGTCCAACCCTCGTCGTACTTTTAATGCGAGCGAACTAGTTTTTTCATATGTTTCCCTAACCCTGTTCCTTTCACACGGCTTCTTTTTACCGTGTAATTTTCTCTTTCTCTTGAATTAGAGGACACGCGAGCCCTCAACTTTATGACTCAAATTGCGATTATACTGAGGTAATGCAATAGACACGATGCTTGGCAGCAATATTAAATACTCAACAAAAATAATGTCGAAACCATATTAGTATTCCGTTTTACCCCGATTTACCAAGTGGCGGTCCAGAAAAGCATTTACAATTAAAATATAAATTATTTTCCCGTCCAGATTAAATTTGAATATTCCACTCGGTGAAACCGCATCTGATTTATGATTCACCGCGTCCGCAGTCGGCGGACCCGCGTATTTACCGGCGAATAATTAAATAAAAATGCGGAAATTCCTCGCCGTTGAAATTTTCCCATTAACAATGATGCGAATCTTTCTCATTGACTTAGCTACAAATTTAATCGTTGTAGATTTCGCGCTTGTAAAATATCGGCAACACGGCGTTGCTAAGCACTGAAATGCTATTGATGCTCTCGAGCTCCCGAAGGTTTCTATTCGAACGAGATTATCGTCGTTGATTCGATTATCCGAAACGAGGAGGAAACTTCACGCAAATCGATGTTACGTGCTCATCGTACGTGTACATACATGACATATGATGAGCACACGACACGAGGACGTTAATTTAATCTGAAGGGTTGTCGTTTGATCCGAGGTCTCGAAGCTCTTAACGCAACGCGTTTACTTCAGAAATTAAAATTATTTCCGTATTTAATGACAAGACCACTTGACAAAACCACAGAGGTGAACATTGGTGGCTACACGATGAGACACACTCCGACTGCTAAATGGATTTTGCTCACCTCAAACATACATCCCGCCCGGCTCAAACGGACACCGCGTATTCATAGGGAAACGACTCTGGTTGCATTGGCTACTTGTTATACGCCTGACTGGGTTGCGCTTATCCGAGCGAGTGCGCCTGACGTTGCTATGATTGATAGCTAACGAATTTCCAAATTGGATCGTCCGTACGTGATCCCTCGGTTTCTCGCCTCTGTATTCTGTCGGTCACGTTCACCGCTGCGTTTGCTCTCTTCAATGATGATACGAACCGCTTGTTAATAGAAATTCAACAACGGCTTCTCAACTTGTTGCAAAAGGTTGTACAGGTAATTCTGGTATTCCTGGTCGAGACTGTTGAGCCTCGTTTGCGATACATTTTTCCATGGAGGGAACTTTGCAATTTGACTCTCGAATTCATTACTAGTGTTTACCACAGGACTTTTCCCGTGCGTGGTGATATTTCACGACGTGTGTCGAGCAACCCCTCGAGTTTCAGCCAGAGTCGAGCTGCAACGCGGGGTAGAAATCCGCGGCTCGATCGTCAAACCGCGCAGCCCCAATGCGATTCCGGGTTTCTCCCGCGTACGCGAAAACTGTGCGTACAGAAGCGCGACAGCTCGCGAGTTTTCACCGTCCCTCAAAGGAACCGTGGAGAGTATGGCCTCGGGCTGCCCGAGCGAAGCGGCGCCGGCGGCGCTCACTTCCCGTAATTAATAAAATTGTTTGCCAACTACGCTCGACGCCGAGCAGGCATGTGGCGTTTTTGATATCCCATGAAAAAAATACACCATGACCGAGGTAAATCAATAATTACGTTCGTAAATGGTTTTTATAATTAAGGACATCGGTTTTTTCAGTTTTACCATCTGCCAACGAATCGCCAGCTATTGAATGAATAAACCGAGAGACAGTTTTTCATAAATGATGTTCAAAAAGTGCAAATATAAAAAGCGAACCGCAATTTGCAACATTGTCGGAAGCAAAGTGGAAAGGCTGAGACGGGATGACGTAAGCTTCGTGCGTGGTCGCATCTTCGGTTGTTTGTCACTGTCGGATTTGGCTTACGGCGGAAAATATTACGAAAGATTTACGACAAAGTCCGCGACGCGTTCGTTAACGAAGCGCGGTCCACTTATATTCACGCAAAAGCAGCGAACCGCGTCGCGTATATCCAAAAGCAGAACGTATACGCAATACGACGATATCGTGCGCGTTCGGTCTGGTTCCACGGGGACACCTCTTGAATTATCGATATCCGAGCAGTCACCGGGCTGGTGCCAATTTGGCCTGTGCTCCGTTACAGCTGCGAGCGACGGCTGTCGCGTACGCCGAAACTGTAATTAACATTGTCGCGTATCGTTGTAAAACGATTATTAGCTCGAACCGCTCGAAGTGAATAATGTCCGCGAATAACGGGCCTGTCGGGTGTGACCCGGAACCAATATATCAATAATAAAAAAATGACTTGTAAATTATTAACAAAAAAAACTCCAAATGATTCATTCATTTTTAATAAAAGAGAAAAATCTGCTCCTCACCGGAATAAAACGTCGCAGGTCAAACGCGTCGTATACGCGCGGAAGCCAAAGCCCGCAATATCGCAGGTGCTAATGCGGGGGGAAGTGGGGGGGAGGGGGGTCCAAATCTCGGGGCGGCTCAGCCCCGAGCTTATTTTCATTCGACTTGAATCCTTCCGCGGCGGTGGCGTGTCCGAGGCAGCTTAGCGGCGCGTGTGACGCGCTCACCGTCACGCGAGGGGCGCCTCGCACGGTTGCCAGAGAGCGCGCGCGCACGAGTCGTCGTCGTCGTTGCCGTCGTCGTCACATGACGCGGTTGCCGTGTTTGCCCGGGTCGTTCTGAATCCGGTGACGTCGGTGGGTCCTCCGGGAAGCGGTCTGATTCGCTAGCGGGTGCTACCACCGCCGCCGCCGCCGCGACGCTCGGGCGCACGTTCCGTCGGTCGAAGCACACCGAAGCCTCGTCTGCTCTGCCTATGTGTGTGTCTGTGTGTCGTGTGCGTGCGCCTCGTTATATCAGCTGCGGCACATGAGTGTTTGACATACCCGCTAACCCGCTAAAGCGCTGAAGCTTATGACCCGGGTAGCGCACGCATCCGCGAAAATATCGCATTCTATTTTCGTGTCCCCGGTCGGCGCTGATCGGTTTCCGCGTCCCGTCCGCCTAGCTCTCTCTCTCTCTTTCACCTAGAGTGTATCAGGACTCAGCGGGTAACGCCGAAGTGGCGCTCGTCGTGTAGCTACTCGAGAGGCAATCGCCATCGATAAATCTCAAGAGGTCGACGTCCGTCTGTAAGCTGTAGGTTCGTTATACAGCGAATACGCTCAGCGAGACGCGCAGAGAGCCTCCATACTGATATCTTTATTCTGTACGACTGTGGGTGTGCAGCTGGTGCTGTGCGCGATCCTCGGTTACCTAGGATACGCGCCTCACAGTATACTATGGGATCCGTTACTTCGGGTCACCGCTTACGTCGAAACGACCGCACTGTGACGGCGTCGAGCGAGCGCATGACGACGTCGACGACGCGCCGGCGTCGGAACCGTTAACGACGGTTACTGCTGTAATGGTTACTGTAACCTATAGGCGCGGAATTACCCGGCAATGATTAGCCACCCGCGAGTTACTACGACTTTGCGCGCGAGCCACCGATTCCCTGAGGTGGCCAACGACTGCACCTCCGCCTGACGGGATTGCTACCGGAGATGATGTTGCGCACACGCGCGAGATACGACACTTCTTGTCGTAATTCGGTCATCAACTACACGCGCGATAAAGATTCTTGATATTGGTCGTTGGAGCGTGACACTGTTTAGTGATCGTAGGTACAGTTAAAATGACCGGAGTTGTGAGGACGCTCGTGAGAAAAATTAAAAGACAAAAGGTAAAGTTGTGAAAACCACCCACCAGCAAGGTTGATTCGAAAACGTGGCGGATCATGACGCCGTGTTAATTAAATTACATAGATTTTGACGCCACTTCAGTCTGCAGTTAACCAAACCTCATGCAGAACAGGAGTGGCAACTGTAACTGGTGTATCAGTATTGAATCAGATGGAAACCCTGTATTACCGTAATGCAATACGGGATAATCGTATACATATGGTCGTCGCTCAATATTAGTCGCACGAGTTTATGAAATTGGTCCCCTGTACGGTGAACCACACGGTCATAGTTAACGGTCGTGCAAAGTGTTATAACGGTAGTTACCCCAACTACAGACGGTTAATAAGGTCATGGCAATTGGGTCGAAGCATCTCGTGAAATGCACGCTGCGCATACCGCACACCACCGGCGCTGTGTATAGGGTACATTGATGGGACCACTAGACAAAGCTCTCACGCTCTGGCTGCCTCACCCTCTCTCTCTCTCTCTCTCTGTCACTTCCTCTCTCCCGCCAAGGCTTTCTACGCAGTCCTGCGGGCTTTCGGCGCAGCATCGGAACGCCGAAAGGGAGAGCCTGCAGTGTGCCGCTTCGGCCACTGTCGCGGCATACCCTTAGCTGCCCAAAGGTCCAACACAATACTTTTGTGTCCTGCGTCGCCACAAGTCAAACATCAAAGTAGCTTCCCGACAACATCCTCATCCATGGAACATCAGCTGATGGTCGGGTTCCAGCGCAACCCCACCACCACCCCCAGTCCCCACCAGCATCGCCACCACCACTTAGTCCGTAGTTCATCAGTCAGTAGTTAAGACAAAACCCGTGTAGACGAGAAGAGCTCATTGTAATTATTGTCGGTAGATGGTAGACCCATATTACGCCCCAATTTAAAACGAGATGATAGTACACACGTGTCAACCCTCACATCAGTCATACGAGCTTATGTAATTGGGTCGTGTTTGATGAACTGGACTGTGGTGATAATTACCGATCGAGGAAAGTGTTATAACGGTAGTTAACCCTTAACTATAGAGGGTAACAAGGGTATAAGCGAGAGCAATTGCTCATGCAATCGCTCATACTAAACTACACCATGCACGGGATCGTACACCAGCGGCCACCAGACAAAGCTCTCACTCTCCTGGGCAAGCTTCCTGCTTGCAGCCCTGGGCGTCTCCGGTGCAGCATCGGAACGCCGAAAGGTCTCCCTTTCGGCGCGCAGCGTGTGCTGCTTCAGCTGCGGCACATCCGCTGATGCCCCAGGATCTAACACGTATTTTCCGTCCTGTATCCTCCGCAAGTCAAACATCAAAGTAGCCTCCTGGCAGCATCCTCATCCGCGGAACGTCAGGTAACGGTGGCGGTTTTCGCGTACCACCACCACCGACGCGACCAACACCGTCGGCGACGAGGGAGAAAGCCAACACGCCGAGGTACATTGTTGCCCGTAGGTTGTTTACCCGGCGTTCGCATTAAGTCCGTTAGATTGCGAACGCGCTGCAGCAGCAACTATCAAATACGTAACGGCTGCAATTTGTTGGTTCACGTAGTCTCTAAACTACTAAGGAAGTTCCAAGGGAGCCAAGTGACCCGACGGACCCGCTGGCCGGCACTCGAAATTCAGTCTGTAGTTCCGATCGGGTAAACTTCGCCGTGGACATTGTACTCTCTGTGGACTATGAATTCAATTGATTTCCATCAGCTCTGTCTATTTGGGCAATTATTATGCATGTGTTTTCATGGTACAAGAGTCAAGAATTGTTGTCGAAGAACACGTTGAAACCTGAAGATATTCGATTAAAAAATGTATACATGGAATAAGGCCTATTGTTATGGGAACAGATATACATTGTTTAAAGTGCATTGTTACATTACTCGTAAGAGATAAACTGGTAGTGTAATCTCATGCATAATTTTCACGGCGAGAGAAAAAAACATGCAATTCAAAGGTTTGGATTTATCGTTGGTTGTCTCTTCGGTTTGCACCGTCACGTGACTGTTGCTTTCGTGAGTAGTTGCGGTTATTCCGTGTCCCGCCGTGTTACGCGAGCATCCGCGATCTCTCCCGTGAAATACTCGTCCCGCAGATACGCGTAGGATTTTCTACTTGCAATTTACCCAGCATCGCGACGTGACACATATAAAACATGCGAAGTGTCGGCTTGCGCTGCCGCATAACCGGCTTTTCCGCGGATTTCAATCTGACGTTTCAACTGTATGAGGTTATGTTTCGTATGTGGTACTTCGATTAACGCCGAAGATCATGTACATGAACCTGGAACGCCGCATGGACGTGATTACCATAGACGAATAACTTACGCTCCAGATAAACGTATAGTGACGGTGCTAAACTAAGTCAGATATGGCCACGTTAAGCTTGGCGATTGACGTCATGTTGCGCTGAGTTCAGCGTGTGCGTGCTAAGTGCCTGAACCTCCTAAATTCAGCTTTGCCATCGTTGGCTAAGCTTAATGCGTTCAAATCTGACTTCGTTTGGGCCGTCATAACGCACCTCTCTGATGTTGTTATTTTGCAGCCGTTTCATATGGATGGACAAACTGTAACCAATACTTTTTATTTTTCGTTGAGCACTCACCTTCTTCTAGGATATAGGGCTTTGACCCGTTTGAAAAAGTTTACACGAGCCACGACTGTTCGGTCTAACTGATCGAAGCGCCTCGCCGACGACTCCCCAGAATTACCAGGCAGACAGACACCAGAATCGCTGTTACCGACCGCGAGCCTGTTACCATCGAACGTTCCGAGTATTCCGCGTGCAGGCATTGTAGCTCGCGGTCGGTGAACTTCCATGCGAGTTTTCGAATCATCTGTGAATACACCAAGTGCGGCAGCAGGGTACGTTCAAAATACCGCAATGTTTGCATGCCACCGGATCAATACGAACGCGTTCCGCGTGATACGCGCTTTTCAAATGGTGTTTCCAGCCACGCGAGTGAATTGGACGTTGCAGGGAACGCCGCTAATCCGCCTGGTAAGCGAAACACACACACGTCTCGGCTTCTAAAAGCTTTTCTCTTTCATCATGTCGCAAATGGCAACGATAAATGTACCACAATATTGACCGAAGTCGTGGTGTGCGTTTGTGCACCGCCTACTGCTGCGAAGCAACTTCCCGACAGGTTCACCAACCCTGGGACAGATGGCAGCACTCGTGGCCGGACACTTTGTATACACGTATATTCTTTTGACGCGAATGTATACAATACAGATGCACAGAATCCCAGGTCGGCAATCTCTCCCGGGTAAATTACCATATTCCATCAAGCCCACTTTCCTTGTCGTCAATTACTCAACACTTTCCGAGTGTATTCCCCGAATTAATATCCCTTCGGTTGAGATTAAAAACCTGGAGTGTTGATTACTCTCCGGCTGTTTTTTATTCCAGTTTCCCTCCATTTTGACAATTCAGCCGAGGCCGTGTTGTTATTGTCGTCCAACTCGGGAACACGAACGGAACGCATCGTTTTCGGGGAAAGCCTGAAAAATGTTAAGGTGAAACGGGAGATGAGAGGCAGCGTTTAGCCTGCGTCACGGTGGTGTCGTCCGTGGCGCTCGCGTCGATCGAGGCGCACGAAATTCTCGGTGCTCGGGAGTTTACGGGTCCTCCCGCGCGCGAGTTTCCCGGCTCCCATCAGCGCCACCAGCTCACGCTGTTGTCGCGCGCGACCTATCCGCACCCGTCGAGATAAATTCAGGACCTCCGCGAGAAGCCGACTTCACCGACGCCGGGACGACCCTCGCGCCGAGTGGTTCCCTTTAATTCGAAGCACTTTTCACCGTCGCACCCCGCGTATCTCTCTCTCCCTCTCCCTCTGTTTCTCTGGCCGCGCGCGCTTTCGACTTTAATCTCGGCTACACGCGTCCGCGCGCGCGGCAGCCACCCCTACTCGCGCTTTACTCGCAGTAGTTCTTTCATCATCACAGAAGAGCGAGGGCGCGGGCCGCCATTCCTTCTTCCTATCGTGGACTTCCGGGAGGCCAGGTCGACCCTCTCCCGCTTACTCTCTCTCCCTCTCTCTCTCTCTTTCTGTCTGTCTCTCTCTTCCTTGCTTCCTCTTCCTCGTGTTACGCCGTCGTCAACAGAATTCGCTTGAGCCTCACGACAGCATCGTCGTTGTCATCTCCGTCGCGGTGTCTCGCCGCTCCTAAACAGTGCATCAAAAACGCCCACGCCGAATCGTGGAAAAGCCCTGCAACAAACGTGTCATGTGGTGGTTACGAACTTGTGTTGTCACGATGCCCCGTTGAGACGATTGAATTGATCGAAAGGTTCGTCGAGTGCGTTCAATTGTTCGAGGAATTACACGACAACCCAGGAACTCGGCTGAACTATGAACCGCGACGCGACCCTGTTACCCTGGGATTATCACCCTTGTGCCGGTTGAAGTGCTTCGTTAGGCAAATTAATTTGTGACGCCAATCGAAGCTGGGCAGGAATAACAAACCCGTAAAGTTGCTCCCACGCGACAGTCTAGCTGTGAAGACAGCGACAATGTTGTCTCGTTGTATTGGTTTTGGGAACTGACGCTCAAAACGCTCCACAATCGGCGGTGATGCGTGTGATTTTGTGACTGTGATTCATTGGTTCTTCCATTATGAAGGAAGAAACATCGGCGGCGATTTTCGAAGATAAGAGTCGGCGGCCTGGTCCAGCGATCGATTCGAGCCTACCCCAAAAACTCGCGTCGGACGATAATTGCGAAAAGTTTTAATGATCAAAGTTGCGGAGTTTGGACGGACGAAAAGTTGACACACGAACACTGTTGGAGTTAAATGCTGAGGGTAAAATTCGCGGGATTAATTCGTAGCGCCGCTGAAGACGAGCTGAAAAATGGAATTTAGGGTGAATTAGAAGTGGAAACGGTGGGCTTCGGGCAGACACGACAGCGAGGGCTACGTGAGACGCATTGTGACACAACAGCGCTTACGTCGATGATCGCTTAACGCGGGGCATTCGAGGAAACAGTAAACGTGGAATAACCACTGCCAATTGAAGTTTAGAAGCTCAAAATTCAAAGGGATCAATGTAAACTAGAGGACGGCTCGAAGAGGGTGCGACACAAAGAACTCAGTATCAGTCATGGGGCAGGACTGGTGCGCACGCCGGCGAAAGCGCTCGAGTAGCGGATGTTGCCCGTGTGGACCACGTGTTCATCCTTCGAGCTGGTCAGTTTTTTTTATTTCTACAAAAAGATGACATCTAGTGTCAATGGGGAATGTCTAAAAGATCGTTGGATTTAATCTGTATTGTAGATTTGTTACATTTTGTAATACAAATATTCCGGCTTAAATTATACAAATTTTCCCGCTACAGTCAAATTAATTATTTGCGCATAATTCGCATGGAATTACCAAGATCATCTTCGATATAGACAGTAGTTGTAGTGTACGTGAGTCTTGAAGTAGACCATTGGAGCGCAGCGGTGGGGATAAAATAGAACTGTAATGACGCAGGACCGTTGCTAGGTTAACGTAGTTCATAAATGTCCCTTACACGTATCTATAAGTATAAATCTCGACGGAACACGTGTGCATGCGGTACGTGTGTTCCCGAAACGTTGCACATACTTCCTCGTCCTCGCATTGCACACAGAAACCTTCGACCGATGTCACAAATGCGCTTGACCTCTGATTCCTACCTCATTTTTTATTCTCACTCATATTCCCGTGATTTTTAATAACGCAGGCACACGGAGTTCGTCGTGCGACTCTGTCGTGTGGGGGATATGTAAAAAAAAAAAAACAAAAAAAAACTAACATATCGTATCGTGCAGCGGCCGGAATAACCGCAGTACTCTTTAATATACTGCGAAAAAGAAACTTGTATATGCGGTTACATAATTAAACTACGACGCATGAGTTAACATTTTATTAGCACGCACCATTTCTCTTTTAACTCACTACTGTTACGATTAACACGATGTTTATTAATATCCAACCCAAATAACGATCGCTTAAAGACGCTGAAGCAGAATACTGTAACGCTTATTTTCCTGTAGGAATAAGATTAATAACTTGCGGTAATTTTATCTACATTTCTCTATGAAGACATAAGGCAATCTTTCTCAATCAATGACATTTTTTCCGCGCACGTTTATTATTATTATTTTTTTAATGTATTAACGTTTTCTATTTTCCTGAAATGATGCGCATATTCAAATTAGCCCAGGACAACCATCAAACGAGACGGTTCGTTACATGCACACATTCACACAGAGTCGATAGACATCCTTGGCGCATGTAAACGTATATTTGCAGCCTGGTGCTTGTGTGACCTGTGTAACTTTCGCCCGTCAAAGCTGTGCTTTGCTTAAGGTAAATACATCTCGGAGATCCGACGTTCATCAGCTTTGCACGTCGTTCAATATTGTCATACCGAGATGCACCGCTCTCCGCGTCGTACAATATCTCGTGTCCGACCAACCCGGAGCATCGCAAACACGTTACAATAACTCAAACGAAAATGTACCACTCTGTGGACTGAAATCACGATCGACTTTTATTGCAAATTGTCATTCGTGAAAACTCTTGAGCTAAGGTTGTCAGTCGGATGTGCAAACAGGCCGCACAAGTTGTGCGAGGTACTAATCAACGAGAACTTGTGGGAAGGGCAAAAGTTCACTACGCGTCGGTTTTCGTAATCAGCAGAAAAGCCATGTTTCCCCAAAAGATTGCTAAACAATCTTATTATTGCCGCGCGGAGCGGAACTTGACCTTTTCTCGCAAACCTTCTTTCGCGACTAGCCAGTTATACATTCGCCGGTATAGCGCGACCATCGTTTCCCATCGCTGGCTCTCGCGTGTTTTCGCCCAATTTCGACGACAAGTTTGAGTCTTGTGAATCCCTCATCCTCTTTGCCCTCCCGCGCTACACGAATCTCGTTCTCCTTTCACGAAAGGCCAGATACTTTTCATTTGTAGCCCACGAATTTTCTCGGTGGCTCCCGCTCGGAGCCCGGAAGAAAATCAATTACATCCCTGATACTGCTCTCCGACTTCGTTGGCGTGGACTCGTTCGCCAACCCGCACCGACCCCCCACCTACCAGCGTTGAAAAACGCTTCTACAGTCAGGAGGTAGACTCCTTTTTCAACGCCTCGAACCCTCCCCTTTTCACCCCCCCCCCCCCCCCTCTTCCGCCCCTCCAACATCCCCCTTTACGAGTGCCGTCATCGTCGTCGTTAGGTACCTACCATTTATTCTGTGATAGGACGAGGCTGCTTGATTATTTCGCGAACACGCCAACCTACCACCCGGCCCGGTTAGCGCGGCGCGCACGTAGCGTCCGCCCCGACGTCGTGCACGTCAGTGCGGGCGTATTTGCCGTCGTCACGAATCGAGCACGTCACACACAGTTTGGATAGGATTTTCGTATGGCAAATGGAGAAAATTAGGTCGCATTGATTGCTCCCCCCCTCCCTCCCCATACGCAGTATCGTCTGTGCCGCATCTCCGTAGCGCGAAGAACTGTGTCTATCGAGCTTAACGGGTTCGAATTATTCAGAAAGCAGGGAAAACAATGGGCCACCCGAGACACTTTGCGAGCGCGCACGGTGATCCGTACTACACAATGCTACACAAGCTGCCTCTGGGTTCTGGGCAACTCGAAAGCTCGCGTCGCTCGCCGCGTGTGTCTGCTTTCTATTTGCTCGGGGCTCGATCCGCGAGGCTGAGAAATCACCGCGATATGTATCAGTGCTCGCGGCGCGGTGTGCACAATCGAATTAGTGCTCGGGCAAGTATGAACTTTGACATTTGAAGCTTCGGACGGCGCAGTCGTTTTCGCGAGAGAAGAAGGGAGGGAGAGGGAGAGAACGTCTCCTGACTTCGAAAACTTGGAGAGGAAAATCAAACAATTACCGTTACGTGACTTTCCTCGGGTTGAGTCTGGCATCGCTGATCTTATAGTCACGAAGTTTGCTCCGAACTCAGGAGTGTCTGTGGACACAGAGCGTGGAACTCGGACAAATAGAATCTGTAGATGCAATTTTACGTCGTGGTGCCCTCTCGATAGTGTCGAGTGGAGAAAAATGGTGAATTTTTGGGGTTGTATCGTTGATAACATGTGTAGAGACGAAAGGCTTCTTCACGAAATTAACGAAGTAAACTGAAATTATATTTCTACGCGGTAAATATTTTTCCCACTTAACTGACAGAAAAGATTAATAAAGTGAAGATATATGGCGTTTTCTTTGTCCCGTCGATATGAATCTTAGCGCTACGTGACGTCCCGCTGAATCTGGCAGGTATCCAGTTCACGTATTACTTGAGATATTTTCAATAAAGCATGAAATATTCACCTGACAAACTGGTCTATTGAATATCGATTCGAAACTTATTCTTGCGCGCGCTTCAATGCGATTCGGGCTACAGCGAAAACTTACCAGATCAAGAGTGTCGTCACGGTTAAAAAAAGAGAACCGCTTGGCTTTATCATATCGTTTTTTACAAGTCTCAACTGTTTTTAAAATGTTAAATTATAATGTTAATTAATGTCCGTTGAATTTCAAACCGTCGTCGAAATTGCGAATACAACGTAAACTCGACAGGACATAAACTTGAAAATATTTTTAATATATATTGACGCGTAAGGCAAATTAATTAGTGTAAACCACGAGACTCCGTCGTGTCTCTTCTATGCCTCTTCCAAGTCCTCGGGATCAAAAATCATTATTAATACTGCGAGCAAAGGACGTGGATAGAGTGACGGAGAAAGCGGGAGCAAGAGCTATGCCATGGATGGCAGGCAGGCTTTGTGAGGTTGGTGTACGAATCGGCTTTCAAACTTGGAATGAGGAAGCGAAGAGAGGTTCAAGCCGGAATGAAATAGTCGGGACAATGCTGAATTTAATTAAGAGTACGGCGAGCGGAGAGAAGCGGCGACGCTATTAACGATATTTCCTCTGCTATCGAATAGCGCTGATCGATGTTGCGGCGGGGGTGAGTCTGCCGCTGCTGCTGCTGCTGCTGCTGCTCCCGCTGCCGCTGCTACCACTGCCTGGGCCAGTGACGTAACTGGAACCTCCGCCCCCAAGTTCTGACGTCATTGATGCCCTCAAATGCTCGACTCCCGCGCTCCGCAGGTGCGGACGCATCAATCTCTATGCCACGAGCTTGCGTCTTCTCGGTTCACGGAAATGCCCTGTATCGTTCAGCTCCGTCATTAACCCTGTTAATCCATCCGCTGTGCCAGTTAAACTTTTCAGTGGAATACGAAGGATTTTTTTTAATTCATTTTTATTCGACCATCAAAAGATAATCGCAGCCAAGAAAATTGATAAGAAACGATATCTCTAGTAATTTTACAGAAGATTTTGATGCCAGAAAAAATGACTAAATATGTTAAACGTTTGTAGCCCAGTTTCACGTACGTAAAGGTTGGGTGCTGTACGGACGTAGCTGAAGCTGCCCCGGCAAAACTGGTGATGGTCCATTGTTTCGAGGGGGTGAATTCCCGACTCGAGAGATCTCGTCGTCCACCCTCTTCTTACTCTCGCCGCCCGGCTCATAACCATTTCCCAGAGATTAAGAAATCTCACGTTCTTCTTCGAGCGCAGTAGCGGCGCGAGCATCGTTTCGTCGTTCCGTGCATGCGACGCGAGGACAGCACCCCCGGCTTCGCTCGCGGCCTCGTTCTCGAATATCCGACATTCTTTCTCGCTGGTCTCGCCCAGAATCATCACCACGTTCGCGGTACTCAGTCGAGCGGGTTACTGAAACGCAATTTTGCCAAGTAATTATAAAATGATATGCTCATTAGTGACACTTAATTCATCTAACTGCGTCACGTTCCTAAAAGTTTCATCATTTCAACTAAATTAGATATCTTCCACTTATGAACCCTCACAGATGCTCAAAGTTCTACGAAGCTTCGGTCAGCTTTGAATGTTATCAACATTGAAATATCATCCATCTGAACATTGTATGCCGAAAAACTCGAAGCGGTTTCGACATTAAATAAATAAAGAACTGAAAATATCTACGACTTACCCGATGTAATTTCCGTGAACATAGAAATTCTCTCAACCCTCTTTGGGAAATGAGACACAAAGTGTCGCTGCGCGAAAGCACAACAAATATTTAGTATACAACAGTGAATATCGTAACAAAGGAAATTCAGTGTTGGGCACAGTTCGAATAATTTTATTCAACGCATATTTTTATCGAACGCATCGCTCGGGCGGACTCGCATCCGCGCCCGAGCGATTGGATTGCGAGTCATTGGGATGGCCCGGAATCGATCGCGCTCAGATGAGAAAAACGTCTCTGCATAAACGACTGTCGCGTCGAAGCTCTCGTCGCGACAAATGCTGCAGGATTCTTCCTTACCCATCGAACTTTTCTCTCTACATTATCGCACGTAGGAACGGAGAGGTTGCTTGACTCCGACAGTCGGTAACATTTCATTCGCATTGCTTATCGTTCTGCGGTAACGGAATTAGTACGTAGCAATTCCAACTTTTGTCGAATTGCTCCGAGTTACAAAAATGTTACTGCCTTACCGACTCAATATTTCCCGCACGGTTTTGACATTCTTTTGTCATTAATTATTTACTCAGTGACGGCTGAACTACAAGTCGGTCGAACGGTAACGATAGGACAAACGTCTTGTTTTCCGCCGGTCTTCGATTAGCGCGAACTATATATGACAATCCGCGAATCCTGCCGGTTCGTGAATCGCAAATTGCCATAGACTATATGCGGACAGTGTATTCAACGTCTCTCGGATCGTCTTAACCCAGGAACACATCTGAGGCGCAATCGCTAGACGACAAACATAAACGTGTTACGTATAGCCATACGCTAAGGGTTTCTAACCACCCTGAGAAAAAAAAATTGCTTAATCCAACAAAATGTGCGGCTTGCGGGCGGCGAGATAAACATTTTGCACATTAGACAAAATATTTAATTGATCGAAGCAACTGGTGATAGAATTAAAAAAATCTCGATTAGCATTACCGATTATTTTGTCCAATCTGAAAAACATTTATTTCGCCGCCCGCAACCGCACATTTTGTTGGATTTAGCAATTTTTTTTCTCAGTGCACGTGGACCGAATCCACACCCGACGCGTTCCTTTAATTTACATTGCAAAAGCAATGAGCGACAATGATCGCCCGTGGATAACCAACGTAGCCGAGAGAAAAAATGACCTACTTAAAGTTAATACGCCGATGAAACTGTCTGTCATAATACCAAAGTAATTCAACACATGGTTCAATTTATTTTTTACTCTATATATGCCCAAACACCAAACACGCTCTATAAGACATTTGTTTTTTCTATGTTGCAGGTAAGTTTTCCGGAAGGATGTCGCAATACATCGTTAAGTTCGTTATTCTTGATAACTTCCGCAAGGTCGTGTGTGTCGGAACGGTTACGTAAGTCAGGCAGATACAGAAATGCAGAAAACGCGTTATACATGAGTAAGTAACAGGTGAGAATGAAGACAATTTATTTGCGAGTGAGAGATACGGCGGGAACGCGGCTTCGTGATTCCACAAGGTAGCTCAACTGAATGTTGTACAGTAGATACTGAATCCTGTACTATGGAGTGTCGCAAATGTAGACGTAAAAAAATTGCAGTGCACGTTTGGAATTTTTCTACGTTTGGAGAACTTTTGGACAATTTTTGTTGCGCCTTTTTTTTCGCAATCGCGAGGAGTTCCACCGTGACAATCGGCAAATCCCGGGTACAACGCGTGGTACACCCGACTTATCCGCTTCTGCGATCGTACATATTTCAACACGCATGTTATTAACGAACGGGCAGAATAACTTTGCATAATGAACTGCGCGAGCGTTGCGCGCGCGCGCGACATAACGAGCCTCGATCGCGAGGTGGGAGAATGATAATAACCGCGGCGGCCAGTGGCAGCGGCAGCGGCAGAAGCAGCTTTCCCTCATGACGCTCAAACGGACAGTTTAATAGACGCTCGGCGCTCGGCCGCGCTCATGAATATCCGATCTATCACTAAAATGTATCCAGCACCATGGGCGCCGGAAGAAAATTCTATCTCGTTGCGCTGCTCCGCGGTGGAAGATTATTCATCCCATGCATAAAATATCCGTCCGCGCCGTGCAAGGAGCATCCGAAGATTGTACTTTTTTTTTCTTGAGAAAGAAAAATAAAATGAGAAACACCTAAAAGTCATCTGGATATTTATGACACAGCGCGCGTCATTGATTATGCGTCGATCAACAAGTCGGTAAGGCGTCTGCGGGTATCGGCAATATCGAGTTGTACAAGGCGAAATCTCGCGAGATACGGGAAATACACAGAGAAGAATATAAAGAACACTATGAAGAAAAAAGAGATTCGTCTTTTTCGAGGCTCATCGCAATCTTTCATTTCGCGATACGCAGTCACGATGCGCTGATGTCTTCTGTTTCACTGTTTGTCTCATGCTCTTTCGGTCTCTTTTGCGCGTCGCTCGGCGGTTGTTTGGTACGTGTGTTATGCTGTATACAGCCGGCTCTTTACTAATGCTGCGCGACCCTAAAGCACCGCTCCCCGGTGGCTCGACTGACTCCCGCCGAGTGGTCTGAGTTACATAGGGTGCGAACGTAGAAGATACGGGCTGAAGCGAGAGAGAAAACGAGATTTTGAGGGCGACCCGTATGCGCGATGGAAACATATGGGACGTGGGTTCCCACTCCACGCGCGGTGCTATATTGTTCTGACTGGAGCAGCCAGAAGAGCAGCAACAGCAGCAGAAGCAGCGGTCGTGCGGCGAGGCGGGCGGCGTCCTTTTAAGACCCGACGCCTGTGCGTCCCGGAGGGACCAAAGACTCGTCCAAAAGCAAACGCGCCCTTATCCCTCGAGCAGCCCTCGTCCGAGAGACCGGGAGTTCACTCCCGGCAGCGGCGGCGGCAGCGATATACCACGCATTTCTCGCAACGTGACTCTCGTTACGTGGACCATTTTCCGACGTATCCACCCGACTGCGCGGCGCACGTTTCGACCAAATGTCAGCCGGGCACGTACGAGCGAAACCGTAGACACAGTGTGGAGTAAACTTTTGACTCACAGGGGGCGCAAATTCGGCCAAACAAAATCATCATGTAATAAAATTTATGTAACGTGATTTTCGCCATTGAGCGATATATATTTTTTTCATGGCAAGCGAGAAGCTCATTTCACTCTGGAACGCAAAAGTATCGATGTATAGTTCGCGCGGCTCACGGGCCATTTGGTTGAATATATCGCGCGAAAGTTTTGCGCAGTTCGCGAGTGGGAAGAGTCAAGATATTGATACAGGGTCGGGGGGAGCTTGATGGGACAGTTTCATCCCTTCACGAGGAGGGTGAGTGGTGGCGCGTACTCGTCGTCGTCGTCGTCGTTGGAGCCATCGTGATTTTCCGTCGTCATAGCCATCACCCGCCGAGGATCCTCGTTTGCAATGCAAAATTATTATCGCACCACGACACTCTCTTTGACAGATTACTCGGCGGTTACGTGCCTTAACCGCACATTTTTATTGAGATTCTTGCGCGACGCTGCAGGGTTTGTCGGTAAAATAGCCGAGCTATACGCGTTGTAGCGCCAAGGCCGATTTTCACGCTAATGTCTCAAGCTCGGATTTGCCTGCGCATACCGGATAACATAACCATAAAGTCAGACGTGCCTGCTGTATCGCGTAGATTCTTCTATGAATAACCGATACCCGCAAAAACATATATTTATTCGGGACATTAAAGGTAATCGTGATTTAGCTTCTGGTATATTTTGTGCCGGGCCGGAAGATTAAGTCACGAGCCAAACACAATTGACATTTTGCACGAAAAAAAAACGTACGGATTTTTTTACGCCGAGACTTTTTTCCGTCTAGTAGTTCTTCCCGGCAGCGATCAGACGTGAAAACGTGCGTTACGCACTGATGTCTCTCTCCCGCCCCAGGGTTATTTTTAATTTTGGCCGTGCGTGTGCATCGCGGGGCGCCGATGCTCGCAGTTACGACCATGGCGTGCGCGCGATATACCCACGAGGAATCTGCTCCTTCCGATCGATTTGTTTTCTTTGGACAGGTCGAGGTCCGCTCGCACGTACGAACCACGCACTGCGTAGGTCTCTCGGTTTGGCAATGCCATAGATGGAACGTGCAATATCCCCGGAATCGAGCTTGACATTTTCTTTTCTTTTTGGAAATCGAAAATCTGGGGCAAATGTTTTCTCGGGTCGGTGTCCTGGGCCTTGTACACGGTACGCAACTTTCGGGTAGATTGTTCGTCGCATCTTTGCACGAACAAACGTGCGTCTTGTTTCAATGTGCAATTTTCTGTTAACTTTCCGAAATAAAAAAAAATGAATCATCATTCAATAAGCTTCATCCTGATTTTTGATACTTCGATGTTCCCATGGATTACTTTTCAATAATACCGCGTTCGTCGACGATTCGCGCGCCCGACGATGCGCGACGCGTGCTCGCGACACGATCTCAATTTTCGTTATCATTAATTGGCTATCGAGTTGCAGCTCGGGTTATCAAAACTCGATAAAATATAAAACGATCGCTCCGTTCGTTCGAATCGCGTCGACGCACGCGCGTCGCGTCGCTTTTCCGTCTCGCGCGTCGCCTGACGGAAAAGCGGGAGACGCGGATTAAGTAAACAAGAATAATGAAAAAAATGTGCGTGCTAATGCGCGAGTGCAGGGCTGATTGCGTCGCTCAACTTTACGCTTAGGAGGAAATGATACCGGACTACGCATGCGTGAGTAATTTGTCAAAAATTAGCGATTTTCTACTCGCGTTGCGGACACGAAATGAGGTTACTTTAGCGAAGTCGAGAGAAAAGAAATATTAACAAATTATTGCGAGTGCGCCAAAACGACGAAAGCGACGCGTTGAGCACTTTCGAATGTTAACGAGAGGGCGCGCGTCATACAAGCGACGCGGACGAGAGTTTGCACGCCGCGCGTTCCCCGGCCGACACAACGCGGTTCGCGCGCGCCGCGGGAGACGCACAAAACAGCTGCCTGTGTCGTATAGCCCGCGCTTGGCCGGTGTCTCGTGACGAAGCCGATGGAAGCGTGGCGTGCGGTGGCGGTGGCGGCGGCGTCGTCAGCGGCGGCGACGACGACGACGGCAGCGGCGGCTGCACGTTAGTCCGCGCCGATGATTCACGTGGTGACCGTGCGAGCACCGCGCGCGCGCGTGCCTCTCTCGCCTCTCCTTCTTCTCGCTCCGCTTCACCTTTCGCGTCGATAAAATACAACAAGAAAAGCCGCGCGCGCTTTTGCTCTCCGCCGCGGTGCCCGCGTCTATTGTACCGCAGCCGGATCGTCCAGTGAAAAACAAAAGGAATATTCGACAGAAGTGTAAAATCAAAGAATTAATTTTTGTTCTCAATGAAAAAAAGTGTGACTGAGTGGTCGAGTGAGCACGCGAATAAATAATTATTTATGCATAAATATAAATAAAGAATAAATAAAAAGTACGCGCACGATGGACTGTGCACAAAATGAATGTAGTAAGCAATGAGCATATTTGTTGCAACGTAGTTTCGCTGTATCTATGTTGCGTGTATATATATTTTTATATATAGTACACGTGACAGAAGTGGCAGTCGCGGAAAAGGCAGAGCGCGACGATATAGAGAGAAGCTGCCGCTTGTGCGTTCAATGGAAAGCCGCTGTTGGTCTTAAAAAGACGATCATTCAGAATGTACGCGACTGCTGTTTTTTTTTTTTTTGTTTTCGTCTGCTAACAATCTGAAGACGGTGGCCGGTCAGGTGGTGGTGGGGGAAGGGGGTAGGGGTTCGCGTTGAAGGAGGAAAGAAGGAAAAACCTCGCAAGACACTTACTCGCTCTTGGCTCACGGAAGCCCCTGGCGTACGGCGTCTCTAAGTGGAAAAAGACGTAGTCGTATACACGTCAAGTACCACGCGTGACGCGCGCGCGCAGCGGATTTTACCAACACGCCGGAGATCGCGAAGCGGGAAAAACGCCGCGCCGAGAGAACGGAGACGGATAAACAAAATTCACAAGCATCCGAACCGCCGCACGCGTTGGTCTTTACGCATTACTTTCAACTTCCCGTTTCATTGGGTCTGTTATTACGAAAAGAAAAACTTTACATCGCGCTTTTCCACCTCTGAGGGACCATTTTTTGGTCTGACTGCTTTCGACGTAGTTACGGAGGGGGTAAAAAAAATTGAAATTCACTTGGCGAAGGAAAACACATTCTGCGGTTCTCTTCTTCTTTTTCATCCGACGTGAATGGTTATTTACCACCAACCGTGCCGCGCATTTTCTTGACCGCGCGACTGGAATACAACGTGGCCAGATGACGTTAACGAGATTAAGGCAATACACCATGCCATTTTTTTCGCGTTATGGCGTAAATGTGCCCTGCGCACAATTCACGACCGTTTTTTACGAACGCGTCGCGCGTGTCGCGCATTGCACGATATTCGCTGCCGGCGAATCCGACGTCCGCATGAATCCGCGTTCGTCGCATGCGTGAAACGCGCAAAAGTGCGTGTATGTCGCGTCGCCTAATTAATCTACGATAGGCCCGCGAGACGACCGGCGACCGTGGAGACGTGGTCGACTCGCCGTGGTGGCGAAAGGGTGGACGATCGCGGCGCGAAATTCACGGGTGCGGAATCCAATGGTCGGAGACTCGTTCCACCTTCCATCGGAAAGTGGAACGAGATGATTCGTCGAAAAAGAGAGAAAGCGAGACGAGATGGAGCCTCGATTATCTGCCAGGCGATGAAACAATTAATTTTCCATGGGATCCGACGCCTTTTTTCGCTCACGAAACTATAACCCGTGCCCACTCGACTTTTCAATGACATTTCCAGCATTCATCGGCGCTTCAATCCTAAAATCGAAATATAAAAAAAAAAACGGTACACCTATCACGTACTTCGTGATCGCAGGCACACAAATGTCTGACAGTAGCGCTCCGATACGAAAGTTCAAAACGCGCGAATCAAACGGACCTACCGAGTTCACACGTGAATTGGCGCAATGATGGGAATGCCGCGTTCTATGTCAAACCTTGTTGTTTTTATCTGCTCGATATTCGTATATTTTTCGGGTATATTGACGATCCGCGATAGCAGCTGTGCGGGTGTCACGTGGCCGCGCACGACCCACCTACGTGTGGTGATCCGCATATTTCCCGCTCGTCGTAGCATTTTCCGGGGCCTATTGCGCATCTCCGCGCACGCGAAAAATTCGCGGCTCGCGAATTTTTCGACCGATTATTTTTTTTCCTCCTCCTCGTGACGCGAAAGTTCATCAGAGATCACGAGTCAGGCATTCGCCGGATGAATATCCGAGACGGAAATACGACTTTGCATCTCGTTCCGCATGCACGACCGACGTCGTGTTTTCCGTGTGACGTGTACGCGCGCAAGGAAACCCCGCACGTGCGCGGGGGTCGCGTATATCCCGAGGCCCGAGGAATAAGCGGCGCGGAATTTGGGATGAGTGACAGCGGGGCGGGTGAGGCGGGAGGGGAGGGGGGGGGGAGGAATTCCTGCTGAGAGACTCGCATACGCCGCCGCTTGATCCACTTCGAAATTACGTCGGAATGACGAATTCCTCGGATTCGTTTGGGGGCTTCGGGGGGGCTTCGGCGTCTTCGTTATCCCCGCTGATCCTGGGTGACTGAGCCTTCCGGACCGTCACGAGGAAGAACCGTTTACCGCGTACGAGCCGAGGCAAAAACAATCCTCGGATGTCTCGTCGATTGTGTATTGATTTTTCCGCAGTGCCTTTGCCATCTTGCGACTATTTTTGACGTATTGATGCCAAAAATGTCCTTTGCTCTATACAAACATTTGTGTGTCCGCTATATATATATCCTGCTGTCCGAGTAAACATTGGAGCTCTGGGCGTGTGTCTGTAGCCGGCTACACTCGTAGGTTTGACCGTGATTTCCTTACGCTCTTGACAAATGCGAGTGTTTCTAAGTCATCAAAATCGGTTCGGGCTAGTAACTGCTTCGTCTACTGGACCTGTTAGGGGCCCCAGACCAAGAGGTTGTTTTCGAAAAAGAACCCCCTTTCCGCAATCCATTTTAACTCATTTTATATTGGCTCGAGCCATAACCAGGCTCATTTTACGCGTGGTTTCCATGCGCGGTTCGGATGCCGCATAGTACAACGGGCTCGGCGAGGAAGCTATTTAATCTCGCATCGACGGGTCCGCTGCCGCTGCAGGCGGTGGTGCTGGTGGGCGAGACGAGCAGCCGGGTGCTTATAATGGCACGAGGAAAATGTCACGAGCGCGCTGAGGCCTGACACACATACTGTACACATCCATTGTGTCTGCCAATGTAACCGGGACGGCGAAATGTTATAATGTGTTATAGCGCGTCAGCTGTATACATATGACAACAGCCGAACGTTCGTCCAAACTTGATGAGACTTGCTTCTCGACCAATGCGCGTGTGGCAATGACACACGAAATGCTTTGACCACGAGCCTCGCGCTTGCCACGGAAAAGCTTCGACGCGTCAATCACGAGAGATTTCGTCCGGCTGCTTCGCGATCTGCGCAGTGTCCAGCCGCGTGCACGGAAAAAGCTATGGTCTTAGGGTGTTGCGATTAGTGCCATAATTGGTATGCTGTAGTGCCGGCCAGCATGGCGCAATTTAGAACCTGTCTAGATTTTTTTTCAATTATTACAATGTCACGTAGTAAAATCTATCATATTGTAACGATATTTCACTTTATCCCAATCCGTTTTGTATCGCATGTTTGTTCGCTGTCCGATCCCGTATCGATCTCGTATCGATCGTCCGGTCCTTCGTCTATTGTGACACCTAAGTAATATCGTGTGTCACCGAATAGTCAACTACATATTTATTACAATAATTTCAGTACTTATTATTAACCTACGTATAGAAAAAATTGTCTTTATGCAATAGTTTTTCCACGCTAACAGCGTATACTATTTCAAATGAGTATAGTATTTATTTTGTCACCCGAACGTCTTTTTTCAGTGTGCGACAATCGATGACCGCATGGCACTGACCGAACACAGCCGAAATTACACCTGATTAACGATTATCGCGCGACACGATAATGGGTTGATTTACATTCCAATGCGTTATCGCCACTGACCGGAGCTCAATCGGACGCTCATCACGGAAAACATTGTTGATCTCTCCGGGACAACTACGGCCACCGAGTTGTCCGCGGGTTCATTTTCGAATCCGATGACTTTTGTCGCGGTCGTCGAGGTCGAAGTCGTCCTAATTCTTTTCTCCGCACTTAGAAGTCAACGTGCGTGGATCGCGAAATGCGAGACGCTGTGTCTTCGAGCACGAGTGTTGTCGGTCGCGCGCCTCACGTGCAGAAATAACCGATGTGTCCCGTCGGGTTGGTCCGAACGGGGCCATTAAGGACAAATAAAGCCCCGCGCGGTACACACAGACGCGCGCAAGCCGAGATCCGTGCTATATATCAATTTGGCCAGTGACACACAGAACCGACTGTGAGTGAAAACCGCGCGTCGCGCGCTCCTTGCGTGCAACTTGCGAACTTTTCTCTTTTTTTCCCCGCCGCCCGCGATAGGATAGACACTGATCCCCCAAGGAAATCGCAAAGTTCGCGAGGAGCGTGGGCAACCGGAGTGTGGCTGAAGGCCACGCGGAAAACGTGAGCTGCTGCTGCTTTACGGCCCTTTTAGGCTCCTTCGTCGAACACACTCGTACTACCTGAGTCATCCCGCCTCAGACTCCGCTAATCCGATCATTTCGTAACGATAAAAATGAAAAAAATAAAATAAAATAAAATAAATGATCCAGTCCTTTGCCGAGACGAAGAGCGGTGGGGATATGAGCTTATTTCTCTGAGCCTCTTTTCTTGCTTTCAGTACGTTTTCCGCACCCTCCCGGCTCGCTCCTTCATCCGACTTACCCTCCGGCGCAGACACCGATAGGACGGCCGAGACGAGGATTCGACTTCCTCGTTTTTGCGGCTCACAGATATATCGCTCCGTTCGAGATCCCTGAGACGAGCACGAGAGCGACCGAGACACGAGGAGGAAAATTTTGTTACGCGCATTTGTCACACGCGAAACAGGGGCCGGCAAATCGAGTCTATTCGTCAGGCCATTGTTGGACCCCGCGGAAACGAATTATTTAAGCGCGCGCCCGACGTGTGCAGACGACGCCGCGCACGAGCACAAAAGCGCACACGCCGGGCGGGGAGGGGAGGGAGAGAGAGAGAGAGAGAGAGAGAGAGATCGATCGCGAACGACCCGCCGCACTCGGCTCTAAGCGCGCACCCACAGGCGTCAATGAATTATTCGATTAACATGATTAATTACATCTCCGAACGCGGGGCAACTTCAATCGTAATTTACCGTAGGCCTCCAGGTTGCCCGGCGAGGCGCGGGGTTTTCCATTAAATTAATCGAATGCCACCGACCGACTGGCCGCCACCGCAATCGACAGGTTCCGCGATGCAAATATCGTTTGAACAAAAATATCGGTAATTGATGGTCGTAAATGTCGACGTTAAAGCGGCTCGTTAAGAGTCGCGAAAAAATTGTTAATCGTGGCAATTGCTCCGCGACAATTAGACTGCGGAATTTTAATCGTCGACTGACGTCTGCTTTTTTCCCCTTTTTCAACATCGAGTAGTACGCAAGCACTCGACGAGCTTTACATACATCGTTACACTGAATAATTTGAAGTATTCGTTCGATATTAAAAAAATATATATATAAAAAAATAAAAAAATGTTTCGCGACTGTGGCAGCGTGAAATACGCGTGGAAATGATCGAGCTGACGTTTTCCTACGTGCGCGCGGACTTTCGCAAACGACGCGTGAAAACAGCAGCAGCGACCGGACCGAACGCGAGGATAAATGTGCGCCGTACGAGTCGAACGAATCAATAGGGGCGAGACGACTGTGATTTCGCTAGTTGGTCGTCCGATCGAGGAGGTGACGCGCGGGGCTATGATAGCCCTGTCGTTTTTTCTCTGGGCGGTGCTGAGGACGAGCGGCGCTTCGGATTTTCATCGTAACGGCCGGGAGTCTCGGGGCGGCTCGCTCGTTAGGGACTGCGACGTCGAGCGACGGGACTCTCGGCGCGACTCGAAGGAAACGGCGATCAGCCTGCCGCCCTACGTCGACAAGCGTCGACATCGAATACGTCGGCACTCGCGTCGATATTACTTTGACCGCAACAAGAGGTAAGCTCGTTCGCCTAACTAACCACCGCGATATACGTCTCCCAAATTGTACTCCTCACCTCGCACCCACCTTATTTCAGCCTGTTTCATCTCTGGGCCAACGCGCGGTTCATCAAAGTGACGAGACGTCGGGTAAACGACACAATCCCTACTTTTATTAAAATGGGTGGAAAGGTTTAGTCATTTTGTCGAAACGATTTTTTTTTTTAGAGAAATTGCGAGCGTAAATAAAAGAGTATTTTCACAGATACGCTTCAGAAAATTTGGTAGCTCGAAAATCTCGAAATATCGCAGTCGTTTTCCGCGTTTCGTCGAATATGAAGATCAGACGCGTGGCGGCCGTGATGATGCGTTACAAAAAAAGCTCCGAGCTGGAGACGAACGAGACTTCAATTAATTACCACGTGCAACAAGGCGTGTATTTTTCATTTTTACTTTTTCTCGCGGCTGTTCATTTCTTCAGTGATCTGCAAGGGCCTCCATAACCCGGCATATCGGCGCGGAGTCCGTTACATTGTAGAAAAATAACGAATTTGTCAAAACTCGCATATTCGGTCTCCAAACGGAAGTGCGAGTTCCGGGCGAACGACTTTAATTTCCAGTGCCTCTTGTTACCGGCGCCCGCGCCGCTCGCGCGCGCTAATTAAACGTTCGCCAAAACCATCGGCGGCTGCGAAAAATCCTCGTCGAGCTTATTTCATCTTCTGTTCCTTTGACGGATCGCGCAAAGTCCGCGTTCAAATATCGTTCCCTTTGGTGGCTCGTGTTTTTCGATTAATATTATTTCAGCCCGCTGGATCTTTGCTTTCCGAATCATACTTCTGAAATAGATCGCAGTCCTGGTATTCCTGGCATCCATGCCAAATAGCAGCATTTGGCGAAAATGCTGTATTCAATTAAAACTATAAGAAAAAAACAGCAAAAAAAAACGCGAATGGCGCTTCACTGCACGTGTAAATATTGCGTCTTCCAAATTTAAAGCCGTCTCGACCCGCTCGATGTTGCACGAACACACCATGGAGTTTAGTTTTAATAGCGACAATAAGAAGCAATCAAACCTATCGGGGATTGGGTTAGCCGCGCGCGTACGACGAGCTAAGGTATAACGAGCGTAAAAAGCTCTTGACACAAATCTGGCGACCCTGAGGGTCGAGGGTGGTAAAGGAAGGGAAAGAGACCTGTTAGGTGATAATAACCCCGTGGCACGCCAACTTTATAGCGATCGATACTCTGCACGTTTTTCCACAAACCACATTACGCTATATATTATATCTACGTGTATGTATATAAAAACCTCGTTGTGTGTGTTTACTGGAGTAAATACATAAAAACACCCACGAATACTGCTACACTCTCGATGCGGAATGGGCAGCGGGTATGTGAAGAGAAAAAAAAAACAAGATTCCGGATAACAGCGCTTTCTACAGTCCGAATGTATCGACGAGCGGGATAATCGACAGGCGCGTTATCTACGGGAGAAGTACACGACGGCTACACACGCGCCACAACCGACGACCGGATGACGCACTCGATTCCAATCGAAATTTCCCGAGAGATATCAGCGGCGAAATAGCCGCGCTGCGAATACCCATCGCTATAATTGAGTATTCCCGGGTTTTCCAAATAAAAAACTCCGCGCTTCGCATCCAGCGAACGGCGAATCGCACGATTTTCCAGTCAATCGCGGCGCGCTGCGAATTATCGCGAATATCCTCCGCTTAATAAGTGAGTTTTTAATCATTATCGATAACGATCATTCGCAAAGAGCGAAGGTGTCGTGAGAAAAATTCCGCGTTACGTGTGTTTTAATAGTTCAGATAAAAATCGAGTGAAGACTCCCACGATTAAGCGGAGTAAACTACTTTATATGCTCTCGTGTTATCGTCCATTCGCGAGAGCTGCGAACGTGCGTGAAATTATGCGCGAAACGAAACGTGGTACATAATTAAATCGTATTTGTGCGTCACGCGAAAATGGATTTTTTTCTTACATTTTTCCGTAAATCGAATGCTAATTATATGCACAGGAGAAAGTGCGTCTTGCGTGACATTTCGCGGTTAAACGATCCCGAGGAGTCTCTGAAAAAGTCGGTTTTACGAGAAATAAAAAATGCTCTTGGAGCGCAACTTTTGTGTTTATCTTTGTGCGAAAACGAGGAGAAAGTCCTTCGTGAGTTTGGCCGACAGCTGCATTTGGGCTTGATGTCCTGTTGAGGATTCGACGTCGCTGTCGAAAAACGAAATTAAGTAGGATTTCAGATTCCAGAAATTATGTAGGATTGGCAGGACCAAGTATCTTGGCATCCTCCTGTAGATGCAGTAATATTTTTTATGTACGCGCGAATTCTAATTTTTAAGAAACTTATTTGTAAATATTCAGGTAAATCAAAATAGACAAATAAGCACGATTATTTCATTCTCATGATGGAGAGACAAAAAATTGGCCATATCTCTTGTCCATAGCCCTTGTCAATGGTCATTCTAGAGACGAAAAATGATATCAATCGGAATATACTCCGTATCTATTGTGAAGCAGCTGATAAGAAGTAATTTGCGAGTTCGAAGAACCTCGTCGTACGCTATGTCGACTCGATACACGCGGACGACGCTGGCTCCAGTAGCATAAACCATTTTTCTGACTGGCAGCTTTTTTCCACCGCCACAAGTCCGGCAACTGAAATAGAATATCCAAAATATTTGGATAGCCACCCGATCCCTCGGCCCAGATCATCGCACGCATGATTTGTGGTTACCGCACGCGTCCGTTGACGCAAAGTTAAATCATTCTATTGCCGCAAACATCCCACCAGTTCGTCGAAGCCGACGACGCGTTTATCGAACTATTCGCCGATTTCTTTCGCACGCGATTGCGACGGTCTCTCTCACTTCCTGTCGTATAAAATAACTTCGCCACTTCGTCGACTCGTGGCTTCGAACTCCAAACTCCAAAATGTGTACCAAAACCAAATAGTAAAAAAAATATTTGCAAAAGAGAAAGCGCGTCAGCGCGCCATTCGCACACGCCCGAGCGTCTTGGAGTCCATTAGAATGTCGTCGATGGTCCGGAAACACGTTTCGAATAATAAAATCCCGGACACTTCGAGTGTCGTCGGGCCGGGGGACCACTGACTGAACTTTTGCACGGCTAAACGTTCTAATACACGACGTGGCATCCGCAATCCCTGCAGTTAACGATATATTGCGTCGCATCGGAGCGCTCATCTGCGTTTCGACGGGTTTAAGGTCAGCCTGTTCCTTATCAGAAACACAAATACGCGCTCACGCAGATACATAGCTCGCGGCTTCTCGCCGGCTGCTTTGTGATTTGCAGGAATTTCCTCGACGAAGTTTCACGTGCGTTGTAAGAGTCAACAGACTATCGCACTGCTCTTGCCTCGTCGCCGATGTTCCTCGCGCAGTTCAAGCCGCGTAATTTTGCGACTTGCCTACCGCGCCGCGACCGTAATGGGCATCCTAGTATTAAACACATTTATTTTATTTTATTTCATTCCTTTTCTTCTTCTTCCTCTTCTTCATCTTCATCGTCGTTGTTTTTTTCATTTCCGAGCCTCGCGTTCAGCCTCTCGGCGAAGTAGGCAACGGGTTGATTCGGTTCGATAAGCTATGGTTACGTATAAGCAACAGTCGGCGGTATGGAGCCAGTCAGTTCGCTGCCGGCACGCGACTGATGAACATCAGGCGCCTAACGCACGAGACGTGTTTCACCGCGAGTGACGCGCGCGCGCGCCCTCTCCGTCTCCCTCTCTTTCTCGTTTTTCTTATCGCTCCCACCGTGTATTAACGAGCCTCGGTCCGTTTTGGTGTTTAATTTTATTCGTGATTGTGCGGAGATAACGAAAAAAAATTACAAAAATTCCGTGAAAATCCGTCGCGAAACAGTGGGAAAAATCGTTGATGGTGAAAAACAATGTGTGCGACGAGAGGACCGAATTATGAGCCGATTGTATACGTGAAGTAAAATGTTAATATCGGACACTGTCGTGCTGATAATTCTGTGATATCGAATCGAAACGGGAAGACATTTCATTTGGTGAACCTGCATCCGGCGAATTAGCGGCAGTGAGTGACACACGGATATCGATAAATCTCACGCCACGAGTCGTTAACCAGTCGTTTTGACTCCCTCGAGCGCAATTTCGAGACTTCCCAGGTGCGATCGCCTCGTCGACGTCGACTCGACTTATCGTTGCAGTGGGTTCTACTCGCGTAATCAGCGATGATAATTTTTTATCGCGTTTTGCGGGACATCGATTAGAAAAAAAAAAAAAATAGCACGTTGACGGTCGGACTGAGCTGGCCTCAAATATTTCTCGCTTCCAGCGACCCGATAGTCGGCGTCGATCCTCGTGGTTCGACGATTCCACCGACCGACGCCAATTTCCATCCAATCGACGAGCACGGCGATATGATTTCGTCGATCTATTCGTAGACATCGCGCGAAGACTCCGCCGGAACACGCGATAATAAACCGCGGATCTCGCGGGTGTATTCGCGTCGCGACGACGAAATCGATTCGCCATTACGGTCGGCCGGAGTGCGCGACCGGTTGTTTGACTTCACTGTTTCACCCTCCTTGTGGTTCTCAAAAGTTCGTGTCTTCTGCGCGAGATCCTTCGGCTTGGACTTCGTCGATGTCGCGTCGACGTCGGGGCAACAGTTTGTTTACATACAGCGCTGACGTCGAAATTGTCGGACGGAAATCACGACGACGCGCTTCCCTCTCACTCGCTCGGCAAAGTTGTGCACCCGATAGTCGCGCTCGTGTCTGGGACCCGGCGATACCGCAATCGAGTTTCCTATAACCCTGGCGATCGTTCGCTGAGCCTTCGGCAAAGTCCCTAGTTGTCGACGAATCGACGCTTCGTTCTCTCGGATTGAGCTGTGTTGCGATCGCATTCTCGCTGCTGAAAACGTGAATTCGCATTCACCGGATCGAAAAATTAATCCACTCGTCGCGACACAATTAAACGTGGGTGATACACTCGGCCGTCGTCGAGCGTCGATACGGATTCCGGTTGTTATTCGGCGTCGACGATTATGCAAGCGCATCCTCGAATGGCCTGGATAACGAGAGTCATCGAGACCGATTGACACGCGACTCTGCAACAATGATGCCCGGTCAACATCACGGCTCATCGCAGTGATCGAGGAACGAGAGACAATTGAATTTGAAGACACTGGAAATTAATTCCATCGTTAAGACGATCTGAGCTGTCGTGAAGCTTTGATATTAGTTCTAGTCGTCGTTCAGCACAAATGATTGATGCAAGCGTCCTCGAATGCGCTCGGGTGGATCGAAAACTCATCAAGACCTTTTTGCCTCGAATTCCTGCAACAATGATGCCCGTCGGTCAACATCATAAGTCACGGTGATCGGTGAAACAAGCGGAGCAGAAAAGGCATCATTGAGACCTATCGACGTCGTCGTGGAAGCTCCTCGAGGGTAATCAGCGGGCGCGCTGCGTGGATCGACTCGTCACTGCGCACTCGTGGCTCGTGGTTGTGGCGCCGTTGTAGACCGCCGAGATAGACAGAGGGAGAGCGAGAGAGAACGAGAGGGAGAGGAAAAAATCGTACGCGAGAACCACGCGGTTAGTGCCACTCGAGAGGAACGCGAGTCGATAGCGGCGAGAGTCGAGTGTCGGGTCTGACAGAGTTTTCTGTCCGTTATACCGCTGGGGAACCGAGCGAGCCTATCGATAAGGCGCGATCGGGCGTCATCACTCGCAATCTGCGAACCCCCCGAGAGCGGTCGACATTTGAAACGTAGGATTTTTAATTTACCATTTTTAATCGAACTTAAATCAAAGAACCTCGTCTCGCGTTTGACGGACAGGTCGATGCTTGCGTCGCCTTTGAAGTGAAGTGTGCAAGATATTTAATATAAAAATTCCATGGTGCGATGGACTTTGGTGCGATTTTTGGCGGATACTTCGACGATACGATCATTCGCATAACGTGATTTTAATAAGAGTGCGATAAGTCAGTGGACGAGTGGACGACGCGACTCGCAATCTACGACTGAAACGCGAGATTTTAAATTGCTTCTTTTTTAATCAAACTATATCAAACTTCGACTCATGTTTGACAGCCGGATCGACTCTGACGTGCCAACTGACTCCAAAGTCAAGTGTCCGCGATATACGAATAAATTCGACGGTGCGAGAACTTCGGTGCAACGTTCGGAGAAATGACCGTCGGTTAAGTGACGCGACAATGATAAAAGTGTAGAGATAGTCAGAGGAGCAAATATACATAGATATATTTTCACGTAGAGATGAACGAATACGCGATATTGGTGACATCGGATATGAGTTCGAAAATCGCGCGCCGAGATTCGGGGACTATGAGGGTCACCCTGCCGGTGACGTCTTTCAGAAGACACAGCGGCTGCGTTTCCACCCTCGCGCGGGCCAAGCCACATCCGAGACTTCTCTACGTCGCCGTTCCGTAAGTTTTCCCCGGGTTTTCCCCGGGTTTTGCGAGCAACTGCGATGAAATTTATACCGCGCGCGCCCACAGTGGCCAAAAAAGCAGAGAACCTGGCTGAGGGGGAGTTCTGCAATTTTCTGAGACACCGGCGGCGCCGCAAATGACGAAACTTTGGCGGTCTCGAGGGTAACGTCGAGAAGGCCGCGTGACAATTCGGTGGTTAGTTCGACTGCGTGAGAGAAGTCTGGAAAATTGCAATATTTCAGGTTGCCTCGAAGAGCGTCGACATTTTCATCATAATATTTGTCCACCCAAGTTTGGCGAATATATACCTCGGGTTTGCAAATTTTGCAACTGCGGGCAGTAAAATAATAATTACGTCAATCATTACAGTTCTTGCACGCGGGGGGGAAAAAATGGCCGACCATCATTGAACGTGTACGTTGAACTCGGGGAACGATGCAAATATATCTAGTTCACCGAGGGGTTTTTACAGTCTCAAGTAAATGCCAGTTATGAAAATGTAAATTTGCACTTTATACCGCTGGCTGCTTTGGACGTTTAACTGTCGAGTGTACCGCGTGTTTGCCGCGCGTAAACTGAAGGATTAAAAATATACGAGCGACGAGAACGTTCGACACGTCGATGTCACAATCTTCGGGAAAAATTCTGACGCTGACAGATTTATGGAAAAATAATAAGTGATTTATCTTGTCTGACGAAAAAAAAAATCTAATCACGTGAGGTCGCATGTCCGTCTCTGTGCGCAGTGCCGACTGATTTGCGGGGTTCATACAGTTCTTTTTTTTTTTTGTGGATATGATCGTAAATACGGATTGCGATCAACACGCATCCTCTCCCTCGCGCTCGAAATGGCACTCAGATTAATGCGTGAGTTTCGATTGACCTGGCTTATCGCTTCGGAGTACATGAGAAATCCTCGAACGCACAAACTACGCAGGGGACCAGCGGGGCGAATCGCCGCCGCCCTTCTGAGTTACGAAGACGCGAACGCGGTTACACCCGGTGATTAAGCAGAACGCCCGCGAATTGGGTCAACGACATTGAAAGACGCGGCGAGGGTGAACCGCCACGATTCTCTCTGATTAAAGGCTCGACGCGGTCGTCGCGGTCAACGACTCGTCTAATACGTACAAATGGATTTCCACGAGCTAATGAATCACGTCACACTCGGTGGTATTACTAATTAATTCATTAACTTCCTTGCGATATCGCGACAGCACTTTTTCGAAGAATCTTTTCGCACTGTTTGCAGCGGCGGGTAAAAAAAATCAGAGCGCTATCCACGACGGAGACAAACCTGCTTCTGCAGAGTACAACCGCATGCACAAGGGTCGTCCAACGCCGGGAGACTGGAATATTTCGAATCACTTTTCTATTTTAGCCGCCCGGCAAATATTTGTTAACTGGGCTCGGTTAGAGTTCCGGGCTGCAAACAAACGCGCCTTTGTGTCACTCCAAACGCGAGCGCGCGCTCGCGTTCGCGCTTTACGCCGCGAGGGGGCGCAGCGCGCGCATAGAGGTCGCACTTTGTGGCTCGCGCGCACTAACCGCGCTCTCGTTCGCGATATTACGTAAAAAGATTGCATTTCCCGCCCGTTTTCCACACCGGGCTTATAACGTCGATATAAAACAGCCACGAGAGTAGCTTCAACCGCGAAGCTTTTCATTGTCCCGCTCTGACGTCCCGTGCACAATACCAGGCAGACATTACGTCGCGTAGAACCAGCAACAGCAGGAGCAACGGCAACGGCAACTATAGCATAATATGGAATAATATCGCTTATCGGTAATTAAAATAATACCGTCAAACGCATTCCACACGGATGCGGGTTTCCTGGATGGAAACGTTAACAGTCATTCTGGACACAAACTTTGTTGGCATGAAACATAAATAAATAAAAATGGCGTTTAATAAATAAAGAAAAAAAGAAAAAAAAAATGTGTTTGTGTCATCCGACGTTTCTGCGATATTTCTCACGACACTTCGTTCTGCGCGCCTTTAACCGATTCACGTCACGCTTGACTTCCGTACAATTGTCGCTCTTCGTGTTGTACACGCGCGGCGGCTACGACGCGGTTGTAGCTGCGTACTCGCCGAGATAATATCCCCATACAATGTTCAATGTCGGCAGCGTTAACAGTGCCCCGGATAACTGATGAAAAGTACGTGCTTAAAGCTACACGCATGAGACGAGAACGCTTTTTCATTAGTGGAACTTTTTTCCGCAGAGCCAAATTCCGATATGTATGTTACCAGTTGAGTAAAAAAAAGGTCCTTTGTATTTTTTTACGTCAAATTTACGTCCTCAAATACAAACACGCAGTTTCGCTCGAATCTCGATATTGATTAAACAAAAGTAAGTGACAATACGGAAATTCGTGTTCGCGGTCGTGACGGAGCGCCGGATAAGTCATTGATTAGCTAATAACGGTTAATTGACGCGATCAACCACGTGCGTTCCTTTTTCCTTGTAGTACAGCTGCGTCACCCGGCGTCTCATAGCTCGAGATTGAGAGTACCACGTGCGTTGTTGGCAATCGAGCAATACAGCAAACGCCAAGTTTCATAACGCTCTCGCGATTGTCGCCGGAACGAATGCACCGCGTGAAAGAAACTTTTTTTTTTTCTTATTCGCGACTTTTCACCGCAAGGACGAAGCGAGCGAACGGCGCAACGACGACGAGAAACGCGTCGCCGGCGACGATGTCCCTGGTAGAAAATCTGTAGATTTACATTCGGCCCAAGCCAAGAACTGATCAGGCCCGGATAGGGATGACACGACCCTAATCAGGGCCTGACTAGCGCCGAGTGTAACGCCATAAATTGTTTACCATAGGCCGTACGGATATCGTGTGTGACGTGTCTGCGTCGTGCTACGTGTTTTTCACGCGAAACCCCCGACGACGACTACGACGTGTGCGGACGAATCATCAGCTTTGCGAGAAACTCGCGAAAAGGCTGAGCAAAGATTTATTCAAGAGTCGTACATCACGTTTAGAACGACGTCGCGACGACCGCGAGAACGTTCGAGCACTAATCGAACGTTATAGCCACTGATTGGAAAAGAAATTATCCTCGACCGGACTCGTCCCGTCGCAGAGTCAATTGCTCGACAAGCAGAAGCTAACGAGAACGCCTGACACTTCTGGTAAACGCGCGCCCTACCGCTGCTGCCGCAACCGCGAGTACTTTTCCGATTCTTCGATATCGGATTACGCAATCGATTGGCCGATTCATTGGTCCGACAGTGCCGTCTTATGTGTGCTCTCGACTCGTTCTCGGAACTATTTACACCGCTCGAAGGGTCGGACTGGTTGTGGCCTCTTCCCGCGCTGTTGAGGAAATCTTTCTTATCGACGTGAAACAGACATTTTTGCAACCTGTTGGTTCGGTGGCTATCACAATGGAAATTAATCTTTTCCTTCGAAATTAATGCGTGACGCATTGTTAATATTATTTTTCGCGCCCCATATTTTTTTTCGTCTTATTTCACATTAATCTTCGTTAAAGTCGACGGATTCGAATTATAAATCGACATTAACGTTTCGCCAGTGTCAGGCAAAGCGATCGTTGGCATCGAACTCGAGCGCAGTCAGCCGAGTTGCCGGCACAGGATGCCTGACAACAGAGGCAACGAGCTATTTAAATGTGCGTTTGATTCTCGCAACGTCGACGTAGGATTAATCGCGTTGCTTACATAATACGACATAATGACGACCACAACGTTCGCTGCAGCCGGAAGTGGTAGCGGTTCGTACAGCGCAAACGTCCTGTCCGAGCGAACAATCGTTTTCGCTAGCCAATATTCCACCGCAAATAAAAATCATTAATTCCTGACCAGAGCAGAATGGAAAAAAAATTGTTTAGTGAAGTCGCTGAGCGGTCGATGACGTTGCATTTTTTGCCAAAAGTCTAGAATCCATTATAAAAAATTTCTAAAAAACGTCGTATTTGCCGTAGTCTCGACGCGTTTCTTCATCGATGATAAGGAAAACACGTGACCACGGCTGATACGCAAATGACGTTCCGTTTACATATTTTTCCGGGCTGTACCGCTGAAATATATCTACGCAAATATATGGATACACTCAACCTGTACCTGTTACGTTTGAGCACACAAACGTATTCGACAGCCCGAACGATTTTTTTTTCTCTCTTCCCTTGGCGCCCAGCGGCGTTGCGAGCAGATGTTCGATAATGCCAGACAGATGGGCTTCGGTTGGGTACGAGAAACTCAAGCTTATTTTCGCGCGGGGTCATTGTTCAGTGTGTGTTTCGCCGATGTAACAGCAACAGTGCGAACCACTTCGACGTAATTTCTATTTTTGATTTTGCAACCCAAGCGGCAACGGCCTGGCGCAACGTCTGCGCTACTCGCGAGGACTCGAATTTACGCTTATGACCGAAACTATAGATTGGCCGCCGAAAATATCGCGTTGAGACTATTCTATTAACCCTTTTATGGCTTTTAACATTTTCGTTCTCTTTCGATTTTCAGTTTCGACGTCGAAAATGGGGCTTCAGCGCTGGACGGCGGTGCCGGAGGCGGCGGCGGGGCATCGCCGAGTGCTGGTCTGGTCCTCCAAACGCTTCCCCAGAGGAGAGAGAGCTTCCTCTACAGGAGCGACAGCGATTTCGAGATGTCACCGAAATCCATGTCGCGTAACAGCTCGATCGCCAGCGAGAGGTAAGCAATCAACTAAACCGTGGAAATTACATTCTTTTTTTATTGTAATAGTCGTAAGCCGGGGTAACACGACCGAATTGGAGTTGGAAATTCGTTCGAATAATTTGATGCAATTATTTTTTATGGTACTGGACGCCAACCTTCGAATTGTGATTTTGTCGAATTCCAAATGGCTCTCGATTGCCGCGCGAAGTACCTCGTATCGACGGAATCAAGTATAGCGAGTGATTAACGAATATACGCGCCTCGTCGATGATTATTCGGACGAATTTTATTTAATTCTGAAACGAGGTCAACACTGCTTCGACTTGTAATAGATGTCTAATCGCCGATCGTTCGAATATTATTATCGTCAAACACTTTGAGCATCTATGTTGCGGACTTTTCCCGCGACTCGCCGACCGTTTCTTTTATCTAATTACTGAATTGCAAGACTCGGTAATAACAGCGTCCGAGCGCAGTTTCTGTAATCACTGTAGTGACTATATCGCCAAGAACTGTCCCGCGTGGTTTCCTTCGCGGGAACAGTCGGCTTTCCTTGTTCGCGTAATTCGCGCTTTGTTCGACCTGGAGTGGAATCGTCCTAGGAGTTGAAGGCGTATTTTTACTGCCCAATAAAGTTTCACTGAAAATTCGTCTCCATTATCCTCGGAATAAATGTACGAATTACAGTTGGAAAGAATAATTGGCCACGATTATACGTCGAAGCAACGTTACTATCCACGACTAATTCGTGGACTAAAATAAGAAAAAAAAAATGTGTCTATTCAACGATATTCGGGAGACTAATAATAGCTTAGGGTCATAACAATGATTCCATATCCATTAACTTTCGGATATTATGAAATTAAGTCTATTTCATTGAAAAATATGTCAACTGTGAATTTCGTAAATTTATCCTCTACGTTCACCAAAAAATTGTACATGCTGACATTTTCAATACACAATTTCGAGTACAGATCAATGAGCACGTTGCCTACATTTCGAGTATCCGAAGGTTAAAGAATGTATGTTCGGTCGGTGTCCTTTGCGCGGCGAAACCGGGAAACCTCTGCGATGATACTGGACATGATCCCTCCCGGCTAAGAGCAATGCAGGGCTCTGCGTTTGCCCACTCGATTTCCCCTCGTTGCCCTCTGTAGTTGCGCGTCGTAGATAAAGCAGAGAGCGACAGAATATTCGACATTCCTGGCTTTCTGTCGTTACCCGTGGCGATGAGGAAAACTGTCGGTAAAGAAGCGCGATCCTCCTGCAGCGGAAAAAAACGAGAGCCGAATCCGTCGATAACGTAGAACACAGCGTGGAACAACCAACATTGGAATGTCAATATTAGATGAACAATTTTTTATGTTGCATCGCGGCAATGTCTGTCAAATCATAGTTTTACCGCTCATAGGGCGAAATTTATCTTATCCACCGGCCAAACTGCACCGAAATAATTTCTGGAATTTTTCATTATCGCGCTCCCGCGGGCCGCGCGCGCACGACGCCCCTCCTCCTCCCCCCCGCGTTAGCGATTACCCGGCGGTTGCCCTTGCGACGAGGAGGCACACGGCCGACGGGCACGACGTCACTATCGACCCGCGCGACCAGCGTTGCACACGTCACACACCGCGATTCTGGGTCGTTTCTGATATTGCGACCGATCGGAATTCATTGCAGCCACCTCGAGGCGCGGTTGTCTATTACGATCCGTAACCCCTGCGCGCGCAGTCGCATCATGGGAAACATCTCTCGAGTTTGTCCTGAAAATTATTGAAAAAAATTACTCCTTGCGACGCCAATTTTCACTTAGAATTCGTTCTCGCATCGAATCGCGACGGAATCCGTAAACGATTGTTGGCCGACCGCCAACGTCTGTTACCACTTCCCACAACCGCGCGCGTATGTACACTGCACTCGCGTGCACATGGCAATTAAAGCCGCGCGCAACAACAAGTTTCGAGATAAATAAATGAATATATCACTCGTTCGTCACTTCGTTTCGCGACTTTGGCCGACCCGGCGGGTATAATAAACCCCGGTTATCTTGGCCGCGCGCCACGGTGCATTACCACTGCGCTCTCGCTTTGCGTAAGTTTCGTCGTTTAGCTCGTGCCCACAAAGTTAGAAACATCAGAAATAAAAAAAGCAGCGTGAAATGATTGAACCTTGGATATTAAATGCAATAATAATAATAATTCAATTGTACCTTCGTGAGTCCGTTTTATTTTATTTTGTCCGTGACGAGGTCCACTATCATCGCAGAACCGAACCTGCTCGTTGGATAACGATTTATTTATCCATCCCGCAGTTAATATGGTTGACAGCTTGTTTATCGAGCAGATTAAACATTCGACGAATACACGCGGCAATTGGCAATTTCTGTAAAAATTTAAATATATATATTCCCGTCCTCCATCCGTATTGTCGTATAATTCAGTGTTTGTGACGTAACTGATGTATTCATAAAAGTATTACGTATGTATCGGAACAATTAGAAAAAAATCCTCTTTGAGGCTGACACATCGCTTTGACGTGTTTGAAAACGTGGATTCAGGATAATATATATTGTCTCACTGTTTGTTACACGCGAAGTGAACAACCGATTAGCCTCTAAATTGGATTTTTCTAAATGCTCTCAATGTATGCGAAAAAATATCTGTGTAGCTTTGGTGGCGATGGTGCTTAAGAGTAACTTATTATTTTGTTAATTGTGTATTGTCGGGTTTTCGCTCTTGTCCGGCTCTGAGAGAGCATCAAGCAAATAATTAAAATAATGGTTGATGAAGTGGTTCGCAAGCTAGATTCAATGCACTTGATCTGTTTCTCCCAGGCCATTACGCGAATCCATTCGAGCAAACGCGTTTCAGAGTCTTTATCTTTATTTTTAGATACCCAAGTTTAATCAATCCTCGATCGCCTACTAGGTTATTAAGAAATCAAGGCGGATCTCAAATCTCGTTCGGAGCGAGCTGCACGTTGCAGTGCCAAATCAATATTCCTGTACGTTTCGCGACGACCGAGAAGAGACGGTTTATCATTCCCCCCGCTCTTGGTAGAGAGCTTTCAATTTTTTTTTCATACAGAAATGCCAAAGCATATTTTGCGTGTAGTACGAAATTCACGCGAATTCCACTTTTGTTTGTGATATTATTTCCTCGAGTCCCATTGACAGTGCCTCGAAGGACTTTTGATGAAGTTGGATGTCTCATCCTTGGGTTGCAGGTTCAAAGAAACAGAGCCGCCTGTCGAGCGAGCGTATGTACTCGATCCTATTATCTATGCTCTTTGATTTTTTCTTTATTTTCGCTTCTCTCACTCGTGTATACAGCACCATTCAGCAGCACAAACAGATACACACACGAAATATCGTCGAATACGCCATACGTATACAGTCCGAAGTGACTTCCAAGTCGCCTTCGCACGTCTCTCGCTTTACCGTTTTTACTTTTTCTTCACTTTTGCCCCCATAAACGTGTCTCTCTAGCCTTCCCGCCCCACTTGCTCGTTACGTTTCTCTCGATCCTCTACCATCGATCATAGATTGCATGGCCTCTCTGTCTATCTCTCTCTTTCTCTCTCCCGTGTTTTCACTTTAATACTACGCTGTGCCAAGCTTTCGTTCAAGGGCCAAGAATATCCTGATCTTCATTTTCGTCGACTTTTCGAAAATGTCGTTTTTATTCCACGGTTTCCATGGTTTTTTTTTGTCGCTCTTCTTGCATCTGAAGTCTATAACTTTACGTGGTTCCGAACTGTATATGGAATTTTTTTTTTCAATAAATCTTGATTACACTATTCGCTCACCGCAGAATCTGCGATATCCTTGGTACCAAAGCTGTCTTAGTGCTTGCAAGCGCACCAAAAACCACTGCTATGATATTCACCATACAACGCACTCTCAACCGACTCCCTTCCGCGTATCACCGTACTTCCATGTCCGTTGTGTGTGTGATCGTTAAACAAAGTACCCCAAAGTCGTTGTGTCTGTTCTACTTAAAACGAACATCAACAGAAATAAACATCAAAGCAACCGAAACAGCAAAACAAAGAAAAAAATTAAGCTAATTACATAACTTGCTATACTGATAATGAACTCAAACGAGAATTTCCATTTCCAAAAATTGTTCTGAAGAATGATTAATTTTCGTACAAAAAACATTTATACTCCGTGTGAGCGTGTTGTTTTTTTTTTTTTTTCTTTTTTTTTCACGTTGCACCGGTGTTCGGTGAATTCCTTGAATAACGAGAAGGATATTTGAAATTCAGATTACGGTATTGTCACACGTATCGCTACAGCGACTGGTACACGCGACCCGCCATTCGAATCAACGCCGTAGCGCTTTAGATCATAGAGCTCGCGGACCGATAGCCGTGTTAGTGCCTACAATTTGCCGTATCTGCTGCAACAGATATGCCGCTGCCATAGACAAGATTTCATTTGTTTTTGTCCACTACGCTAACGTTGTTACCGTCGTGACTGCCGTATTGCGCCAGGTGCGCGCGGATCACAATCGCAGAGATGGAAATTCGTCGGTTTGACGATCCGATCGGAAGGTCTTGCGTGCCGTGCGCGTGTATTAGCTTTTATATACTGTAACGCGTTTATTATTATATTAATAACACAGCATGTACGATGTATAGTGGAGAACCTTATCAAATAAAACTGAATTGTTTTTTCAGGATATTTACCGATCAGTACAGGTAAGTCGCTTTATCACCTTACCACGTCGTTCGATGTGCGGCGCATCGCGCCCTTGAGGATCCTTGCGAAAAATTCGTACGCGCGAATACGGCCGAGCCGTGTCAAGACCGCAGATACATGTATTTTTCCCCGAGCGAATGAAAAATCGTGAGATCGCCGCCCCCGTTTCAAGAGCAGCTGCCCGTTAACCACACCTGCATCACCGTTTGCCGCGTCAGGAATAAAACACTGCCGCGTCCTCGCGTGTCACGTTATACCCCTGATTAAAAACGCTAATTCGTCGTTCTTATCAACGACAACATTTTATTTTTTAATTTATTTTCCCGCTTTGTATCACGGGACGTTAACCAATTTCACGTTGAAAATAATAAACGGAGCTGCGTATACATGTTAACATTGTTTTTTTGTTCATGTCACAATTCCCGGCGGAGAAAGCTCGAAGCTCGAAATTGTGGGAGATCGACGTTGTTGTCGAAGGAAAAAATCGTGGAACGCGCGCGCGTGTTCTATTTGCTATACTAATGTCGGGCACTCGAGGGGACCGAACGGTCGAATATCGAGCGTGCGCATCGCGGACACAATGACATGGGTGCGCAATGAGTGCACATTTTCCGAGTAACACAATCACACGCAAGCGGCGGCTGATTGGAAGCTCGTGATCGATAAATCCAATGATCTATTAATTAATGGTCAGGTTCGTTCGTATTTAGTTGTTACGTTGCGGTGCTGCGCCGCTTGCAAGCAGCGTAGGATACGTCGGCGAATAAGCCAATCACGTGCGTCGAATAACGAGAACTCGGCGAGCACCGAGAGCCTCGTGCAAAACTCAATTATTTTCATTCGCCATGATTGACTCTGATTTGCATATTATTAATGAGAGCTGCGAATGTAACGACTTATCGCTTGAAAAACATTTATAAATCACTTGAACGCTCGGTTTAATAGGCGCAGTATAATGAAGCGATGAATAATCGTTGCGATTCGTCCAGAGTTGAATTTCATCGATTAAAAAGATGTTTTGTCAGCTCCATCTAAATGTCCTTATCAATCCCTCGAGCTCCGAAAACTGCGCAAACAGGATGGACAATGCGGCTGTCACTGTCTGCTGAACCCGATGCACGCTTATCCACGTGCATGAATTTTCTCGAGATCACGGCACTCGAGATAAATTTCCCTCTGGATAACGCTGATTTGTCGATCGAATATTAAAAGTGCGTTCGCCACTGCCCAAATCAATCCGACTGTGGAAAAAAAATTATAAATCCATATCAAAATTCGCAGAATAAAAAAACGCTTTCCGTATATCGCGAACTATCATCGCAATGCGAATTAATCGATGCATCGATGCAAGAAAACATTGCGGGGAACTCGATCGATGTACCAAAGTGCACGGTCGTTCGACAGGTCGGAGCAGCCGACGAGGTATGTCGAAGCTGCTGCTCTATTCTCTCGGGCTATTACGTGACTCGACTATCTCGGTGGCAACGCGCTCCGGAAAGGCTAACGGTTAACGCAGCAGCAGCCGGAGTGTCATCGTGCGGTGGCTGTCCGAGTGTTGGTATACAGACAGCGATGTAATGTGTATACCCTCTGCGCGCGCGGTGGATCGACTCTGAGCTCTCGGTCATGTACGAACACGGGCGATACACGTACATATGTATCAGGTATATACAGCGTACAGGCCGCGGATTAGACGTGCCCGTGGTGCGCGTATAGTAAACCGCGAAGGATGCGCCGACACTAACCATGGCGCTTTTATCTGTCGCGCGGCGCAAACATTAACCGTATAACGTGCGAATTGAGTACAGTGGCCATTGATTCGCGCGACGTCGAGAGCCTCGTCGACGGCATCGACGCGGTCGATCGCTCCGCTCCCGTCGCGCACGACAATATTATTATCGTCGGAAATTTTCTCGAACGCGTCCGTGAATTGAAATCATTCGAAAAAGGCCGAAGAGCTCTGCGAGCTACGAGAAAAAAAAAATCCGACACTCGAAAACCAGTTCCGCGCCGACGTGGCGATATTTTCGATCTTGGCGCGTTAAAACGGTCGTGAATAAGAACAAGGATACGCACAGTTGGATGTTATTCGATGTTATTATTAAACGTGATTATCATAATTCATCGACGGACTGGCTCGCGGTAAAAGCGCTATTTATATAGGAATTTCGCTTGGACTTTGTGGAATGAATTTCTCTCCGTAATTGTCGCTACACTCAAGGACATTCGTGGCAAATATGTGGGAGGACAGCGAGAGAAAAAATTGCGCTGCCGAGAGTCGTGTCGGCGAGCGGGGAAGTATCCACGAGTCACGAGTGGCCGCGAAAATTGGTATACAAAAAAATTGAAAATTATATAGTGAATTTACGGGGTTTTGTAAAAAATCCGGCAATTGGCATTTAGAGGCTCGATAGTGGGGACGTTGTTTCGACGATGCGCGTCGTCGGGTCTGAAGAATTCGGCAAAGCGCGACGGATCTGCTTTGCACTTCATTCTAAGTGAAACAGGTCACTGTACGGTCGGATATAGACATCCCATTGTTACGACTCTCATCGCGCGCCGGGCAATCCGCGCCCTCGCCGTCGATTCTCGTTGCACGCTCCGCGAAGCACGTGGCCCCTCCCGTTGCTCTCGTGCTCGTGCCACGTTGGACAGTCGCCAGTTTTCGTCCTGCGAAAAATCAATATTAACTGCCTCGGCGTTCCGGAAAATTGCCCTACGTTCCTCCAGCCGCTGCAGCGAATGCGGGACGGAAAACACCTGTTTAATAATTCCTCGTTCACCTCGTTTTCTCGACGAGGTCGGGAAGGGGGGTTTTTCCCGACTAAAAATTCGTCCGCATTGCCGCTGCTGCAGCGTCGAAAGTATAAAATCTCTTGTGAAAAAGATACAAGCCGTTACGACTTACAAGTGCGCAGCGCGTTTTGGATAAATCGCAGGTTTTTCAAATTTATTTTGTCAGCACCGAAAAATCCGTTGCCTCGTATTCCTCGTGTAAGTCGAGGATCGTATCCCCTCCGCGTTCTCCCCCTTTGAGCCTCGCCATTCAAGGAATTCCCTCTCGTGAAAGGACCGTTCGTCCATTAAACGCGACATTCAATATGTCTCGGCCTTTGACTCGTCGTCGTGCTTCCCGAGGAAAATGTCGAAGTGCATTTTGCACTCGCGGCACGACCGCCCTCGGCTAGTTGACATTCGCAAAGCCGAAAAGACACGAGGAACGAGTGCGAAGCTGCGGTTCGAGTGGGTCGCGTGGCATTTCGATTTGCAGCGGTCCAGATGACGGTTCAATCCCGTGCTTACACAATTCGTACCTGCGCGTATCTAGGAGCCACATGTATTGGCGGTTTCCGTGGCTGCTGCAACGTGCATTACATTCGCTACGACATTCCAGGGTGGGAGTTATATCGGGAGTAATTATGAGCAGTCGAGGCGGTGTCCTTGTTGCCGCTTCATCGGTGTGCGCGTGTATGGGTTTGCTTGTCGTCAAGTCTGAAGAACGAGGAGAAAGACACATCGATGCGCAGACGGAGAAAGCGAGGAATACGCAATTGGCGCTCGGTCGATGCTCGAACGCGCGACGAAATACATGAAGACGACTGTGCGGAATATAATCGCGTCGATGGGACTCACATCATGAGACTCAGAATCTTAATACGGTGTCAGTGGGTGGGCGCAGCAGCCCAGGCGCCGCGCTCACCCACGTCTGCCGCGTCTCCGAGACTCGCGACGACTCGACTCGAGGAAGTTGCTCGTAATTAGTCGTCGAACCAGTCGTCGCCCCGTTTTAGACAACCGGAGGATTTTCGACGCGAGGCGGCAGCGCCGACGCGAACGCTACCAGCCAATAATGTTCGCATAATGTTCGACTTGCGCGCAAGCTGGAAAGTCACGCAAATCCGTGATTTGCCTATCCGCGTGTCCGTAGCGACTTCATAGCAGTTTTTTTTTTTTTTCGAATTTCCTGTAAGGCACATTCCTCCGGATTAACAGCGGAATTATTCGGACAGGTTTATTCGGACAACATTCCGAAACATCCAACGCTCGTTTCTACTTGCGGGGATTTATCGCAGCGAGGCTTGCGGGTTAGAAAAATACCTAGACAACGTCCAGCGCAGAAAATTCTTTGCTCGTCGTCTATAAATAGATCTCCTTGTCTTCTCGTCGGACGCGATGAAGATTCCTCCGTAAACGCGGCGCTGTGTTGTTGCGCTCGAGCTGTTTTGACCGATGAGAGATGAGCCCGAAGAGCGCGGAGGACGCGATAATCGAGTATTTTTTCTCGTCGAGACCAGCTCAAAAACGCACGGCACAGAAAAAAAGCGAAAAAACAGAACTGTTGGTAAATAAGCTCCCTATTTTTACCATTTTAACGAAAAATCGCAAAATCCCCACTCGCTCTGCCCCGATAAAAATGCAATCATTGCGAACCGGTCCGTGTTTCCTCGCTGAGTGACATTCGCAAAAATGCGGGGGAACCTGTCCATCGGGCGGAAAAAGGATTTTGATGAAATATGGCCCGCGGAGGTCGATGCAGCAGAGCTGTGAACGGCCGGAGGCAGGTACGACGCTGCTGCATCGCGCTACGCATTATAATCGGGAGTGACACTCGCGGACACATCGTCCGATTGATCGCGCGCGGTCCAGGACGTTAGTCGCTCGCGAGACTGAAGGGCCTACGCGCTCTGTGCGTGTTTTGCTCTTTCGTTCAGCGTTTTTTGTTCTTCCGCTCGGGGACCGTGCTCGTGCCTTGCGGCGTTGGGAAGTCAAGAACGCGCGGCGCAGCAGCGCGAGTCGCGGCGGCGGCGGTAGCGGCGGCAACGACGACGTAGTCCGCCGTTGAGCGATATCTGGCTACGCGCGCGGCGGCGGCTACGGCGGCAGACACGGCGCAATCGCGACGCGCAGGCTTCCCGCGCGATTCGTGCCTAGCCGTATGCTCTCCACTCTCTTGGCTCTCGCGCACTCGGGGCATCCCCACCACTCCGACGAATCCCCCGCGAAACCAGTACACCCTGGCCAGTTCGACATCGCGGCAAACACGACGTGTGTTGATATCGCCTCTTGAATCATCAAACGCTTCCTTCTCGCGACTTTTTTTCGCGCCTCTCGTCGGCCCCGCGTTAGTTCGCCACCCGCGAGTATGTCATGAATAACGACGAAAAATATAAATGCCAAGTTCTGCGCTGAATTTAAAAAAAAATCACACACGGCACCGACCGACGGAATGAATCGAAGTAAATAAATAATGCGAAGTGAGTGAATAATTCAACAACCACTGTGATCGAAATTCCTCGACGTCGATTCGTCAATGAAAACGCCATGTCAGTTGGATAAGATCGCCGGCGTGATTTTTTCCGATATGTCTTGAATTGGTTTTATACTCATGTTAGTCGTCGTTTTTTCGACGTCGTTGATCAACCTTCGGATGACGGGGAGAAGACACAATGTAAATCACGTGTTTACGTGAAATGTTGTAACTCTGAGAGTTACCGTCGTCGTCTACGTTTTGTTTGCACGCGGGGATAACAGGACGCGGTGTGTTTTTATGAGCTATCATCGATGGCAAGTCGTCGATGGCACGATTTGGCTCGCCCTTATCGCGACGAGAGAAGTCGGTTGGACGATTCGACGAGCCCGCCGACCGGGGCGAAACCTTTCGACAGCTGAGCCGCGGAGATAACGCAGAAATACCTCGTGTAACGCGGCTGTAGAATCTTCTACGAGACATGATAATACCAATCGCGCACCGTAATACAACTCGAACGCGCGGCTATTCACAACAAGACTAATATCTATTTCCACTCCGTGTCATGCTTCCGATTTGATAAGAAAAGCAACGATATTGGACACCGTGAAACAAAAACAGTAGGAGTGGGTAAATCTTTTCTTGTCTTTTCTAATCTCGTCGCTGAGATTATCATCGAGTGCTCGTTTTAATTATTGATTTAATTGTTTCATATATATATTTTTGAATACACCTGACCAAACCCGACTTCGATCGTCAAACTTATTTTCCGTCGCGAAACTCGTGGCAACGAGGTGCGCCGACGAGTAACACGTCAAACATCCATCGAAGTAAAAATCCATTCACACGACGTGTGCGATGTTCGCGAAACGCCGCGTTACAGCCGAATCAGCCGAAAAACTCGTTACTCGCCGGGCGAAAATTGCCAGCGCTGACAGGTGACAAGGTGAATGGAAGAATAAGGGAGGGAGGTGGGGGCATACCGAGGCAGAGATAAAAGATTAAAGTTTATTTTAACAAATAACACTCAATTGTTATTGTACCCAAATAAATACCATCGAAAACCATAAATGCAAACATCCATAACCTTTAAAGTTCACACAAAGATGTTTATAATTTTCGTGATTTCGAGGCCGTTCGGTAGACACACGTCTCAGCATTATCGATTGCTGAACCGCGCTGAATCGTTTGATAAAACGACGATTCGTCCGAGACGAGGATTAACATAAAAACCTCTCACGTTTCCGTATAAATCATAACCTCGACGGTATACCGAATAGCAATCGCGGCTCGCTGAATTAATGCGTTCAATGTGAAAGCCAGTGGGTCTGCCTCGTTTTTCCTTCTTTTTTTTTTTTTTTCGTTTTCGACGATATCTCGCCGCGTTGTGTGAACTCAGCGTGTGTGTGTCGTGTAATCGCTTTAAAATTCCTTTTTGCATTGCGTCATCCGACGTCACAATTCTCGCTGGCTCCTATTAGGCCCGGAGGTGTAATCGAGATTGTCCGCGCACTCGCGCTATAATACCTTTCCCTCTTCTTGCGCTGAAACGCTGGCCGTGATCGCGCGCGCGACGTGTCAGGCGTCGTCGTGCTCGATTAACTGTGATCTTGTGTCGACGTCACGAGATTAGCCTGTAAATTAAACGATACGCAGCGACGGCGCATTAAACGCGTTATTCAACGCGCCTTTTTTTCGAAACCACTTCGAAGCTCCGACGCATAAAATGTACTCGTTAAAAAAATTGCACAAATTTTCACTTTCGTTACCGACCAAACCTAAGCGAAATACTATTCGAACCCGTTAAACACTCGCGGGGTCTGTAATGGACGCACATAATCGTTCGAAGTTACTGCATTCCTCGACCAGCGAGTTTTACGTAACCGCGCCTTGTACGACGGTCTGACTAAGCGCAATTAAAGCGACGCCTTTTTGTTCGTCCTACGCCCACGAGACGCCTCGGATGCATCAATCTCGAAATTGATCTTGAAATTGCGTGATATCTTCGGCACTTACGGTCGACCGACGCAGATCGAACGTGGTTCGCGGATCGCCCAGTTTTCGTGAGGCCAAAAACGCGCGAACGCCGCGGCTGCTTTGGCTTCTGACCAATCGTCCCTCGAATCGTCCGGTTTCCCCGAGAGAGTTCACAAAAGTTGAAGCGACGATGATGCACCGACCGCGCTGCTGCTGGTCCCACTTGAGGCTGACGTCCCGGCGTGAGAGTCGGGCGTCACGACGGGTATGAACGACTCGATGAACGACGAGAGAGCGCGCGCAATAGACGAGTTCGGCTATAATTGGCTTGGAACTTCGATCGGTGTGTGTGCACTCGGGTCGCGCGTTGTACATCGGCCGCAGCAGCAGGTATCGGGTGTACATAGTCCGGCAGAGTAAAAGCAGTTACCCCCCGCGGTGCTCGCCGGTGACCCCGGGGGTGGCCTCGTGGCCGTAATCCCTTCAAGGCGAAACGTGCACTTTGCGCTCTACACATCGTCCGCACCGATCGAGCCATCTCCCTCGCGGCGCAAGATCTATATGCCATCTGATTCTTGGATGCGGCAACAGATGGTCCGCGCGGTCTTGTGTTATTTTTCGCGCTGTTTTTCCTCTATTAATTAAATAAAAATACCGATGCACAAGAGAATTTTCTATTTTTGGCTATTGACATTTCAAATCAAAATCTCATCGGATGAGTTCTCCGAGCACAACGGAAGCGTCGTTTTCGCTCGACAATTTCGCGCGGACAGTCGGACGTAGATAATGAGAGAGGCACGAGAAAATCTGGCAGGTCGTCTAACAAAGTCTCATCTCGCATCAACGACTCTCTCGCAGCAGCCAGGTGGATGGCTCGAGCGCGGACGATCGGAGAGTGCAGAGTTGTCTTCTCGTGATTCGGTCTTGTGACGACTTCTAAATTTACACGGAATGTTTCCCGAGCGCGAGGCCTATTGCTGGGTCGCGACTATTTTCGAACCGCGCTCAAAAGACGAGAACCCGACCACACGCGGCTGATCTGCATTCATGCCCAAATTAATCGAAAGCCCCCCTCCCCCGCCCATCCGGCATATTTGGTACAGAAATTCCACGATCTGCATCGAACTGACGAGCAAAAACACGCGTGTTTTCGAACCTTGTTCTCACCTGCTTATCATCGATGCAACAGACAGTAAGGAAAATCCGTTTTTCCTTGTTTTCGGATTTTCCACTACGAGCGGAAATCCGCGCGGAGCTCTTGCGACCGTTCTCGGGAACGCTCTCTGTGTGTATCCTGAAGATCGGGACGGCCGCCAACGATCGGGAGACACAAATGGTACACGTATATATATTATGCGTCACGACGCATCGCCTCAGCCACAGCAAGGCCCGAGCACTTGAGAGGCCAAAGGGAATTGTAAATTCACGGTATATCGGGAGGAGCATAAATGAGCACAAACAAGCGCGACGCAATCCATCGGAGTCTCGCGGTGGTCGCGGAGTATCGACTCCACCGGTAGACCAGGTTGCGAAGGTTTGGCCGAGACTAATTAGTTTCATTTGGTTGAGTCGACGCTGCTCCAGTTTAAACGTAGACGCGTCTCGTGGGAGGCACCGTGACAGAAATTGCGCGACACCGTTCCTCTCGTCGCTCGCAGCATTTCGTGCAGCGTCTTCCAAACGGCGTACGTCAAAGCAGCGCGTCGCGCGCGCGTTGATATCATCTTCTCTCCAGTCTCGTTTGTCACTCGCGCGTGCATGGTTAAACCTATTATATGCAATTCGCCTCCGCGCTAGTTGGATTCGCTTCTGTGAAAAAGCCGAGGTCTACGTGCCGCGAAACACGTTGCGCCGTGATTTGATAAAACTGCGTCACCGTCTCTCTCGTTTTTACGATTATTATCCATTTTTATTACCTCGTTCGGTGTCGATTAAAAAACGGGTTTTATTTTTATGAGATTTTTTTTTTCGCTGTCAGACAACGAGATGTTACTAAAAAAATCTGTAAAACACGTGCACGTTCGTGTTTCGGTCTATTTGTGGAAAGTTGGGAAAAAATAGAATATTCTGCGTTACCCGCGGGATTTTTTTCCTCTTTTTACTTCTCGTTCGCTGCCGCCGGCGAAGATGCGACGATTGAATCTACGACGTGGCTGGAGCTCTCTCGCTGATTTCGAAGGCACCGGCGGTGCTCCTCGAATGAGACGCGCGAGTCACGGCAGACGGATGTACGATTTTTCCCGCGGAAGAGGAAATTCTAGAGACGTCTCGGACGCCGTCGCGCGAGAGTGGCTGGGCTCTCTCATTTCCCGAGAGAAATTTCAATGAAACTTCTCGCCGATTCATTGCCATCGTTTGATCGTCCGCGAAGCGAGTTTTTCTCTCTGTCTCTGTCTCTGTCTCTATCCCTGTCTCTGTCTCTCTCTCTCTCTGACTTTTTTTCGGAATCTCCGAGATCCGACATCACAGGCTGTGGCGCCTCAAAGCTCCATGTAACACAAGGACTTTGGCTTGAATTATACTTTTTACGAACCGTCTGCTTCAATTTATTATTTTACAGAGGCCAAGAGTGCCACGGAGAATCATAAATTGATATTAAAATTTATTTCGCAGTTCATGAAAAGGTTATATTCCACTGAAAAAAAAATCATTCAAACGAATAAATCTTGTGCTACGTCAGAATACGGAATTTATTCCGAATCAATTTTTACGCGTAATTAACAGTTTTCACTCAGCCACGAATCTCTTGGCAGATGTGTCTGTGTCGGGCAGGTGCACATGTCACACTGTCAAACTGCAGGCGTCGGTGGTGTAATCATAATTTCGTGGTTATCATTGTGATCACCCTGGTTGCAGCTGGTGCGATTAAGTTGATGGCCGGCGTTGGACGCGCGCTTGGACTGATGGTCCGACATTATCCAATATTCCCTCTAGCCTTGGGGACGAACTGTGCAACGCGACTCCACGAGTAGATACGTAGCTCTTTGGGGCTAACGGTGCCAATAGTATATGCAAGGCTTATCTCGTGTAACGCGTGGCTTTTTCCTGTATGCAATAGTCGCACGTATTTGCGATATAACACATGACACCTTCGATCGGGACAACGGTTGAGAATAAATAAAAAATAATAACACATTGTTCATTTTTCCCTCTTCATCTGAAGGCTGATCAACGAGACTGACTCGTCACTCGCGATGATTGTTAGCAAAGCGTTAAGGAAAACCAAAAAATAAAAACCATTCGTCCCACAAACAGATTTCATCGAAGCCCAAATACACTGCAACTAAGGCAACCAACGCCCAGCTCACAGTTCCCAAAAAAAAACTGTGTTTGTGCTCGCGCCCTGAGACGGATATCGTTCTGCGGTCGAATGGGTTCAAGGAAAGCCCTCGAGCCAGGTCACATCTCGCGCAGTCGATATAGAAGCAACTCGAGACGTTCGAGCTAGAATAAAAAGAAGAAAGAGAGACACACACACAAGCGCCGAGCCAGCCTTGACCCTGATAAAGAGGACAAAGGATTCCTGCGCGCCGCCGACCAATCGACTCTCAACGCGTTGACCTACGATCAAGAAACAACCACCCTCGGACTTCTCCTCCTGTCACATCGCTGAACGGTAAAAAAACGGTATAACAAGAAACATCGCATACCGCAGAACACCAAAAAATTGGTGGTTGCACAGTGCATTCCAGGATATCCGCCAATCACTGGTGACACACAAAGATGCGCCGAAAAACGTGAATGACTGACTAGTGGATGAACGGACGAGTGACGACAGCACAGAAGGACCGATGCCCGTCAGCCGCCTGGCTCGACGTTGGTCGCCGCCGAATTTAAGCGCGTGGCAATAACGTGAATGCACAGAGGACGGCGGCGGTGATTTCCCGAACGGAAGGCGGAGAAAGAGGGGCGCGTGATGCTGGGAAGTGTGCGATCGTCATCGTGGTCGTTGTCGCGGTCGTCGTCGTCGGTCTAGTGGAGGCGGTGGCGGCGGCGTCGAGCGGAGCGGGACATTGATGAAAATGTCGGGTTCGAGCGGGGGTCTGGAGGAGCTCGCCATCACGACGGGCGGACTGAAGCGTTGCGGCGGCGGCATGAGCTCGCCGTCGCTCGGCGCTGGTGGCGTCGTCGGCGGTGGCGTCGGCGGACTTCCCCGCACCCTCTCGACATCGGCCCTCAGGGTCAGACCTGCCCGCCGCGCGGTTTTCTGGGAGCAATGCTTCGAGGCTGCGACCAAGCGTGACTTGTAAGTTTACCACCCCCCATTAATTGCTGTTATATACATTGGACGTAGTTTGTGTGCGAACAGAATTTTGGCGGACCCTCGGTACGCGCGACGATGGCGTCGCAACGATTTTGCCCGTTTAGCGCCACTTTGCTCGCCCACCAAGGACACGGTCACTGTTACGCACGTTACGCGGAACGCTGAGCTTGCCGAGGGTAAAATAGGGTAGCGTGTGTGTGGTGGAAGCTGGGCGACACTGTAGCACGACTGTTTTGTTTTCCGTTTAATTATTCGAGATATATGACTTGAGGGTAACGATATTAGCGAATCGTTGGGCAGGATTCGTTGCCTCTTCCAGGCATCAAGGTTTTTCGTCAAATCAACGCGCTAAGTCCTTTGGACGGAGAAATGCGTGGGCCACGTTATTATTATTAGTCTCTATAAATATCTTTGCTTTGAGATGCCAGAAGGACAAATATCGTTGGTGATGCTAATACCTTCTGGCACACGACTCTGACGAAAATCACGATGACCGTCTTGGATGCCGCCTTCAATTATGACTTAATGAATCTCTCGACTTGAACTCGCCCAGCGAGTATCGTCAATCTTGACATTCCGGCACATGTCTAGCGTTACAAAGTTATAAATTGCCCGACAGCATCGTTGCTTGCAAAGAAGAATTGTCCGCACATTCGGCTGCTCACGTCGCAAAAAAATGGGGATAATCGTTTTCAACGAAGATAAACTCGAAATTACGCGTATCGCCCGGGGCGCGGGAAAAATTCGTCGACGTCGCAAGATGTCGCGTTCCTCGGGATGTTATGGTAATTTTAATCATTTCTTTCGCCTCTCAGTCGCCACGCCCAAAGCAAATAATATTTAGCCAGCAGATTTAGGACATTGCCGCGCAGTTCAAACAAGAAAAGCGCGAGGACGGCGGCGATAAAATGCTTTCCAACCAAAAACGTGAATCCTCGTCCCCTGCGCGCACTGTCTCGCCTACTCCCGTTTTGCTTATCTGTGCGTGAAATGAGCCGTCGGGACGAGAAGGAGCTTTGTAGTCATGCAAAAGCGCCCTGGCGGCTGCCACCGTGTGTAAAAGGGGCACGATCTGACTGCTCTGGCAATTGCGTATGCTGGCAGATATATCCCTTGCTGGGATGGTCGAATGAGAGGGTGTCGCGTCTTCCGTTAATGGTAGTACGCGTGGAGGGGGAGGGGCAGGGGAGGGGGGGGAGGTTGAATCCGCAGATACAAATTTCACCAGGAAATGACGAGGAAACGCGAAAACGCAGTTTTTTACCCGAGGGCCGGGTCTCGGATCCCTAAAACCAGTGCGCCACCGCACCCGGGTACTATAATAAAATCTCCTAAATTTTTTCACCGGAATTTGTGCCCTTCTCTGGTAAATGGTAAATCTCCGGATTTCTGGTGTCCCTCGGAAAAACATCTGACTGCAACAAAACCAAAATGCGGATTTTCCTAGTATGATTGAATTCTCATTCGGATGATGGCTGGGAAATGCTTATAACACTCATATATCATACACAACTCGAGGTGTACGCGATGCATATAGCGGTTGATTTTCGTAGTTTCCGAGCGGCCTCCGGCCAAGTTCAGCCATCGGCATTGCCAGAATAGTGCTTGCATACGTTAACGCCGCAACGAGGCCGGAAGCATTCGATCAAATGGCCAAATGGCCGCGGACGATTGGTCGCCCGGGCAATCTGCTCATTTCGCTGACCGCGCTGCGCGGTGGCGGAGAATGTCGGGAACATTTGGCGCAAGCGGCGCGTGGCACGCCGGGCCCTTTGCAGCTCTCAGTCGCTAATCAAATAATATTCAGAGCGACCATTATGTTCTCCATCACTGTGTACCATGAATTCCGCGCAATTTAAGCACTCGCTGGCGCTCCTGCCGTTGCCGCTGCTGAAGGGCGCTTCAATCGTGCTGCACTTACGTAAGTTGTAGCTGGCTCCCTATGTGCAGTCCGCACATATATCCAGTCCAAACCCTCTCGAGGTCATCGAATTATACTCCTTATTTGTATTCCTCGGTACTTGTCGCCAATGGCCCTGTGACGATCTACCGTTTCTGTGGAACTCATGACTTTTTCCCCGCATTGACTTCGTCCTCGGGTTGCGCGGGAACAATCAAGAGCGAGAACCGGAGCAACAACGGATAATTGTATCATGGTTGATTCCGAGCATCGTCGTGCCAGTGGAAAAGCGATTCCGGTTATGCCTTCAACTTTTTCTGACTTTCCCCAAGTCTCGAATTTCCAATAATCCATCTTAACGACGGGCGAGATTCCGCGCACACGCTCTGCAGTCCTCGTGCCATTCGAGTACATCCGAGCCCGTTCCGTATTGTTACTTCGCGGCTGTAAGTACCATCCAGCTGTTATTTCGCTACGACGCGAAGTCACACTGTAGCGAAGAGAAAGATAGAAAAAAAATAATAACAAATAGAGGCCCGCGACTTTGAAAACATTTCGCCGGTCATACAACTTTTAACGAGCATTCTAGACCACGTCACCCACTGTGCAGCTGTTGCGAATGATACGTAGCTCGGCGGCAGTGGCGTGAAAAAAGATTCGTACCTAACTAGCGAGTTCTCCACTTCAATTTGGATAAATTTTTGCGCCGCAAACACTATAGCCAGAGGCGTGCAAAATAAAAACGTGGCGAATCCGTCGACACAATAAAATCTGATACATTCGAGAGGCATCGCGACGCCCATGTACCGCGCTTCGCACTGGTCTTCGGCGATGCGCATATACGTACCGGTTCAACTCGTCGTCGTTCATGGATATAGCGAGTAATAAAATGAAAACAAAAAAATAAAAACAAACAAACCACGTAAAACGATTTTAAAATAAACCGAAACGTTAAATATCTGCGTATTTTCGAGGTGTTATATAGCGTATTGAGGTCCTGCACGTGTCCTTTAAAGCACGCCCACGATTCGGGCGCGCGGGCGTCAGCGCCGACCAACCCGAACCCACCCGCGGCCAGCGCAGATTTACTCGGGTCCTTCGGTCTCGGTCGCCACGTGTAAACGCCCTCAACGTGTTCTACTCGTCGCGTTTATTTATTAAACGGGAAAGATTTTGCGTTGAAAAGGGTTTCCCTTCCGTTATTCGCAGCATTCCCGGATGCTCGTGGAAATCACCACGGCGATGCGGCTTCCGCGCGACCGAATCGAACGACACAAGAACCGATTCCCGTGTTGATTCGGAGCTGATAAACTTTCTGCCGTTACCGAGAACGGGTTACGCGGTAGCGTTCGCATCGAGGTTGTTAGTCTCTCCTCATGGGTACACGCGCGGTTCGCTGGAAATGCTCGAGGAGCTTCCGCAGCTTTTCTGAAAACGCACGTGCATTAATCCTATGAGTCGAAATATTACGTTTCCCAGGTCAATCCGATATCTGTCCGATTTGAGGGGAAATTCCAGCTTAATTCGCTGACTGTAATGGGAGCGAAAATTGCAGATGCGCCAACTGAACATTTTTCCGAATGCTCGCGATCTGCACGCCCTTTGTCTGACTTTTATTCTTGGGAAAAAAAAAGAGAAAAAAAAAAAATCTCGTAGAATTATTGAAAAAAAATCACTGGAAAAAGATATGCGGAAATTTAATGCTCCTAAGTTTACGCATAGAAACTTCCATACTCAGTGTATCAAATTCACAAAGGTTCTTTCATTGCGCATCGAGAAGCGCCAGGAGAGTGAATGTGATGACAAAAAATGTACTCGATTGCCAGACAAACGAATCCAACAATGTTTCGTTCCGTAAAATCCGCAAAAAATGTACTCGCTTGCCAGACAAACGAATCCAACAATGTTTCGTTCCGCAAAATAAGCCGATCTCTTTTTGCTTGTACCCGTGCAGAAATTTAGTCGGGGCGCCAACCTGGCCCTTTATAGTTTGCCCGATGTCTATTAGGGGCCCAGTATGGAAAATTAAGCTCAGCCTAACTAGGCTGGTCACGCTTCATAGTTCGGGGCCTACAAAGGCGTCCCCGTTAGGGCCTATAAAGGCCGCCCTATTAAGCCCCTGCTAAAAAAACAAATCAATTTTATTAAAAAATAATCAATTCTACATATTTATTTGAGTAATTCTGCACTTTTAATTACATATTCCGTCTTCCTCTACTTGGTGATGCATCTTAGGCGCTGAAAAAATTTTCAATTTTTTTACGTTGCCGGGAATCGAACCCGGGACCCTCGTTGTTTCACCGCGCCTTAGCTCATGCGGCCATTCCGGTCATGTCATTATACAATTCATTTTGTCTATTTGAACTACTAATGTGAAATATCAATCAGATACATTACGGTCAGCACTTTACAGATTTATATCACTGTGTCTGGTATGTGGTAAAAATAATATCACATTCAATGACTTTTCGCGGAAATTGGTTATATCGAATGGCGAGAAGGGGGGGGGGGGGGGGGAGTACATATTGCGTGAATTAGTTTGTTAGTGTTTGGGTATGTGGTCGCCTGACTAATCTAATGGGCAGTACTCGGATGGGTGACGACCGGACTCCAGGAGTCGATATTTAGATGGGTGACCGCTCAGCTAACCTCCGGACTCGTGGAATCCTTGACAAAATATAAACAGGGCTCCATTGAGGCTTCCTATCTGGGGCCCGAGCAAGATGTACCGTTTGTTAACTGCATTGGGGACGCCATTATAGGCTGTAACAGGGCCCTAGTGTGGAATCCCCATCGTGACAGCCCTGATAAAATATAAACGGGGCCCACTGAGGCTTCCTTGCAGGGGCCCGATGTGGATGGCCCGGTTTGAGCCTAGAATAAGTATTAGGGAAGCCTTTAAAGGCCGTAACCTGGCCTTAGTATGGCACCCCTATTGTGGACGCCCTGACAAAACCTAACAAGGCCCTACACTGTTTCGGGGCCGCCCGACTAGATTTCTGCACGGGTAGCTACAAATCCAACATGTAACATTCTGATCCGCTTGCGACCACTGAATCGTTGCGAATGAAAGCGACGAGCGTATGATTTTTCCTCCTCAACTATGCTTGGTTTTCTCGTCACCAGTCGTCCGCCGCGTTTTGACAAAGCGAGGCGACGAATGGCTTTGGCGCGTGACGAACGCGGTCAAAGGTCACGGCCGTCGCGCGCCCACGGCTCGTCTGCGTTGTCCGCGAGGCTCTCGGTGCTTTTACCGCTGCAACTCCCGTTTGCGCTGCCGCCGGGCGCGTGCTCCATTGAGCTCTGGATAATCCTCCCGCTCGGCGAGCTCCAGGATCCGCGCCGGCAGCGCGATCCGTATGCCTCAACTGGTCCCGCTGCTCCGCGTTTTCACTGCCTCCTCCGCTCTCTTTTTGCGGTATTTCAGCTTCTACTTATCTAACGCGGACCCGAACGTCGCAGGGGGAGAGGGAGCAACCTCCGATGACTAATGCACCAGAAAGCAATTTCCTGCCGGGAATGCCCGTAGTCGTTTGTCTTTTATTTCTCATCCTCTTATCTCGCGCACTCGACAGAGAGATCGAGAGATCGAGAAAGATCGAGAGAGAAACAGAAAGCTGTTACACGCTGCGCCGAAGAGCAAACTCGGCGTTGACCCAAATGATGCCACACGTTCACGTGTAAGAAACTGGCGGAAAAGACATTGAGTCATCACGCCGAGGCGTTAAATTACCGACGACAGTGCGTGCTAAACCCTGACTGACACACAAAGAGTATTACGATGAGGCACGGTCGCGAGTCGCTTCCGTCGCCGCGTTACGAGATTCGACACGAGGGACGCTGAAATACGTAATAAAGCAGTGAAATATGATCGCGAGAGAATAAGGATCATGGAGGCAATTATGAGAAGTGGGATGGGAAGTGCGTGTGAGGGCGGCTCTGGGGAAGGATACGCCGGCCAGGACGACCCGGTACTGTGTCGACGTATGTATTGACCTATCGACCTCGGTCTCGATATCGCACGTCGGGACGAAACTCTGCAAGCGCCGGACTTCAGGGGCTTCAGCCAACGTGGGGCTCCTTTGTTCCTGGCGTCGACGTTCCCGATTTCTCCGTCTTGTGTAGATGTCGGCGCGAAAATCGTACCTCGAGGCCTGAGGTACGATTTTCCGGGACGATATTGCCGGGAAACCCTGCGTCGCGCACACCTCTCATAACCGTTTCTGTGCTGGCAAGCGAATTAAATGGTGCGGCTGCTGCTGTTGCTGCTGCTCGGTGAGCGTCGGGGGTAAGCGAGGAGCGTCGAGGAAATGTACAGTTATCGTTTTGCGCAGAGTTGGTACAAGGTGGCCATTATTGAATGAGCTGGTAGCACCGTGCGAGCTCTGATGCGGGGTTGCAAAGAGGGTGGAGCGCGCCAGGGACGATGAGGAAAACAACTGGGTAACAGGGACGGAAAACGTCGGTGGAAAAACAGGATGGTGAGAGGGAAGCAGGAAACCCCGTCGAGTAAACTTTCGACGGGCTGCTCAGGCTCGAGGAAGGAAGTCATTCGTTCTTGTATATAAGTTCTTATACCCGTATATATAGTACAGTATCCGTGCGGACGTCATGGATATATGACGAGAGTTCATCGTAACCGGTGGTAAAAGCGTCCGCAGGTCCGCGTGGACGCTTCGATTTCCTCGAACCATGCGAGATCGTGCGAAAGCTCCGACAGGTTGTTTATGCGAATTCCATCGAATTTATTGCGAAATTTTCGGGGATGGGCGAGTGTTTTCGCTGGAGATAAATCTGCCGGCACGGACAGGAGAGGAAGACATTTGTTCCTCTGTGTGCGTGTTAGCCGAACGACGAGAACGCTGGCCCAGATTAACGGGTACGCTGACCCGTTCGCACGCGCTGATTTGTTTCGACGCTTTGTTTCGCATCCAGCAACGAAATTCCTGGGCCGCTCCACGGGTTCACCAAAATAGTAACTGATGCAGGAAAATTGCTGCGAGTAATGAACTTTTTTTTTTCAAGTTAATAACTCCAGTCTTGATTGTCTAAAATTCTGAGGCTCAATGTAAATGCACCTATTAGTGGCAGAATTGAAAGTATGCTCCTATTAGTGGTCCCTTTACAGACTTTCCATAAACACGCGTCGTACTTTTTGATCTCGAGACTCCGAGATGACACAAAATGTCGACGGTGCATTTTTTAATGCGGTTTTTCAGGTTCTCCGAGTGGATAATGGACAAACAGTTTGCTCGCTGCGCGTATGGCGTGTATGGCCCGCGAGTGTTTTATACTTTCCTCGTAATCTCTCGTTCCCACGAGCCGTGGCTCCGCGGTTGTATCCCTGAACTGCGATAAATCTCTACTAGTGGCACCCGCGGGGGACAGAAATACCGCACTGTATCCGGCTATTTACGCCGTGCCATATAAGTTTGCGAAACTTCGCGATACGCCGTCGAACGTAAGTTTCGTATCGAGCCCACGCGATATATGCGCTGCCGCTAATTGAAAGTGCAGTCGGCGATCGCGGAATGCTGGAAACAAGTTTTAATCCGCGCTAAAACGATCCCTGCTTTCCAGCTGGTGTTACAAACGATATACAATATTGGCACCTGCGATGTTTTACTGAACATTCGTGTACACTGAGAAAAATCCATGGGATAACAATGTCGAATATGTATAGCGAATTTTGCTATATAAAATAGTCGCAGGTACCATCATTTACTGCCGGTTACATTGTAATCATCGTCACGGGAACCATAAAAGCATTGTTGTCCTCTCAGACAAACCCTGGTAAAAAAATATCAGGGCATGGTCGTCTATACATTTTTCTGCGTAAAGTACCTGTGACAGGAATTTTCGCACTCCGGCAGGACGTCACTGTTGTTTGTAAATCGATCAAATACGTTCTCCAATTGCCGTTCGCTCCGCAGCATCGATCAGCGCAAAGGACGACGTCGAAGTCTTCCGGCGGATCGCGAACTCCGCGTCGGAACGAAACTTTAGCAGGCCGAGATGATTAACGAGACACCGGAAAACGCGCGGTTTACACTGGTTGCAAAGCGCGAGATTGGCAAGATGGTAAACGACTTCGGACACTTCTGATTAATCGATCCGATTCATAACGCCCGATGGGTTAATCGCGCAACTCGGTCGAAAAATTAAATTCAGCAAGATGTTTTCGGCAAACGCGAAGGAAAACATGAAAGGCAAAATACCTTCATTCATCGCCCTCATCTTTCATGATCTATCTAGCGCCCTCGCTGCAATTCCTCGGCGGAAAATATCGTTGGTTGACGAGAGAGTCAATGAATAATAGGGTGAGACTGAATATAAGCTCCGTAATTCTCTTTATTCCTCAAAGTGGGACAAAATTTATATAACGCGGTAAATGCAGAGTACGTGAGTCGTAAAACCGCGGCTATGATACCGCGCTTTCTCGGCCGAAGTTATTTATCACCCGCGGATGGTTACGAACCGGTGAGCAATAAGCTTGTTTGCGCTATTTCTCGAGGGTGAATGAAAGGAAAACGTGGATGGGTACACGGAGCCTCCGCCCTAAAGTAAGTGACGCGACATCGGTGGGGAAGATTTGCGTTTTTACTCGCGGGGGGGGGGGGGGGGGGGAGTGTAAGACCGCGCTCGTATCGCGAATGATCCAATTGCAGAAGAAAAAAACGTGCCACTCCGTTACACGTAGTCATTTGTCGCCTGAGATCCTCGCCGAAACGACTTGATCACGATGTAAACGTGGATAATTTTCTTCCTCAACGAGAACTCGTCGTGGCGGTCTCGTTCCGAAATCGAGGAGTCCGTTTTGTGGGCTATCCACGTGCACGTCGGATTAATTATGCGAGCGTATTGAGCGTGGGACGACAACAATGCTTAGTTCAACCGGAGCGGGTTGAGATAAGAACCGTCGGGTACTATATATATTTCGAGTTGTCTCATACCGCGGCTGGATTCGAATCAGTGCGCAACAATCAAAACGCCTATTAGAGCGTATTAATTAGCGCCAGGATCCAACGAGAGGACACGCATTACTCGACTGATTCACGCTGGAATCTCCTTGATGGTCCTGTTGCTGTCTGGGGCTCAATGATCAATGCGCCCGCCGGTCGGTGCATTCATATCCTATGCCGCGTCCTGTGTTTGCGAAACACACTCGCGTGGATTCCTCTTTTGCCCGGGGGCTTAATTTATTACGGTAGATTTGCTGTTCCCGGTACTCGGCTGCGCTATCTAATCTGTTGCGCCGCGTGCATATAATCAATTCACTGGCTGCTCTCAGTCCCGCTGCGTCTCGTCTGGTTATCAATGAAAATTCCCCGCGCACCCCGGCACGTAATTAATTTTATCGAGCGACTAGAATACGCGACGATGATAACAGACAGAGCGGCGAGAAAGGAAAACTGGCGCTTACAGGGAGTGGTAATTCATTTTACACGTTTGACCCCAGAGAGCACCGGAGGTCGATTTGTTCGTCCACGTTTCTCGGCAACCGGGCAGAGAAATACGCGTGCGGTGTATCACGGCCTAGGCAGTTTTATTCCTAATGAGGTGGCTTAATGAGCCTCTTCTCGGGAAGCTGGACTGGAATCACGCTGTTGGCGACACGATTTCGGGCCGGGTCTCTAACGATCATCAAGGATTTTCAGTTCCCTCCGCGCAGCCTTCGCCTACGTCCTGTCGACAGCGACCGCGAACTCTGATGAGAAAATCAATGGCGTACTTCGTCTCATATATTCGGGCTGTTTCGTTCCAATTATGAACAGGAATACGATTCCTATTCGTAATTCGGCGTAAAATCGACATTTGTCGGACTTATTTCTGTTCGAAGCGGCCGAAGCGCGCGGACAAAAATCTCGATTCGCGTCGTTGATTCTCAGTCGCACAATAGGATTTTCCCCGTGAAGTCGGTCTGTGATCTAATTTTTCACAGTACGACGGGGTTGGGTGGCTCAATACCCCCAAAGCTCCGCGCGCTCCGTGAGGAGCTTTGTTCGCCGGATAATTCTTCCCCCCGGGGTAGAATGCAACGATGAAAGGAAGCTACAGCGTGAATGAGAATTAACCCCCGCGACGACGCTGACGAAGGGCGCGGGTGTGTTGGGTGTGCACAATGCTGCCCGTAGCGGGGGCAGCACTTTCCGAGCAGCCGGAGCAGCACAGAGTGAATTGCAAAATAGTCCTTCGTAGCTACCAGCGAAACGCCCCCCCCCCCCCTCCCCCCCCGCTACGTCGTGTCCTTTCTCCGCTTACAATTCGTGGGAGCTTTTTTTTTGTCTCGAGCAATTGTCACAAACTTGATTTACCGAATGCGGAACGCGGTATCCGTAATCCGGGCTTGAGAATAAAACACCCGGTGAGAAATATGAGACTAAAGGCGATGATAATCCCATAAAACACAGGCTATCAGGACGCGAGTCCGTATCGTTCGCAAGGATCCTCAACGACACATCGCACGATGCAAATTACGCATGTCCTTAGAGCTTTGCAAAGCATATTTTATTATTGAGAGAGAAGACACTTGATCATTTTGGCAATTATTTTTCCCTCACTCGAAGTACATTTTTGAAAACTAAAAAAACAAACAGTCATCTACGCGCGACTGAGGAAGCGGTGATTGATGTTTGATTTGTCGTTTGCAGCCATGGAGAGGACCTCATCGTCACGCCTTTCGCCCAAATACTCGCCTCTCTCCGCTCGGTCAGAAACAACTTCCTGTCGCTCACGAATGTCCCGACGAACAAGTGAGTAATAATTTTTTGGTTTTTCTCCTTAAATAAGATGATAAACAGAATGATATGATTTTTTGCGTTATATTTCGACGGAGTTGCGGAGCTATTTCGATGAATTTGCTATTTGAAGGCATTTGCGTCGGAACTAAGTGGAAAACTGGGAATTTCCAATTATAGCTTGTAACCCGTATTGGTTCCGGCGGGTGTATTATAGGGTATTAATTATCCGTGATATTTACAGATCCCGGAGGAGTAGCGGTGCCCAAGGGAGTAGCACGCCACAGCCGAGAATCCTGGCTCCCGGAGGTAATTATTCCATTTATTGACACTGCCCCGCAACATCTTTTTTTGTTGCTTCTGTTTCAACAAAGCACACAAAATCGCTTCGGACGAATCTTCGAGACGCGGAAATTTCTCGTGGAATATCTTTCGAACACCGAGAGTTCTTTGACTTCAAAGCCAAACAAAATTTCCAGTGTAATTCACCGTTAACGCGAACAAACTCTCGAGAGCTCGTCGGGTGCACGAATCCCCGGACATACTGAGAAAAGTATTGAGTACTAAGAAAAAATAAAATAATTTTTTTTTTACGAATTCGCGTACAATGTTTTTCAAAGTCCTCGCGACGTTTTAATTTGCAGAAGAACCCTACATGAAGCTCGCGGTCGAGACGATGGAGGAGCTGGACTGGTGCTTGGACCAGTTAGAGACCATTCAGACACATCGATCCGTGTCCGACATGGCGTCCCTCAAGGTACGTACACCCCGCTATTTCTTTTAATTCCCGGGGTTCGGTGCCGCGCATTCTGCTCGATTTTCCACACCGCCAGCTATCAAAGACCATTCGCCTTCGGTCGGGTAATCGAATAAAAATTCACGATGGACGCGACGGCTAGCGGGAAGCTCCGAGATGCTTTCTTACAGATTAATCTCGAGAAACTCGAAGAATTCGCAGTGCGAGTCTTGGTGGTATCTTTGGTATCCTCGAGCGTCGCGTCGTCGGGAAAGTCATTGAATTCGGCGAGTCCTCTTCGACCTCGATAAATGTCCACGTTGAGATATAATCTTTTACTGTCCGAGCCCCTGGTAGAAAATCTGTAACGTTACATTCGACCCAAGCCAAGCACTGATCAGGCCCGTACAAAGATACGGTTCTGACCAGGCCCTGACTAGCGCCGAATGTAACGCCGTAAATGTTCTACCAGGGCGGAGTCCGAGAAAGTCGTGTACACCGCGCGCAAGGATCATACGTTACGCGTGCGAACGAAATTTCTACGGAAAACCCCAGAGAGCGCGGGTGGTTCTCTCTCGTCCTCGCGGTGCCGACGTCATCAGCTACCTGTACTTATCGTACAATTTCTCATCGACCGGTCGGCCGCAAAGGAAAGCAATTGTCCTTGGCTATTCCCGTGACTAGCGGCAGCGCCCGAGGAAATAATGAGTGGCGGAGCGCGATACCGAAAAAGAGAGCACGAAGAAAGCGCGTCTGGACGATAAAGCCCGCAGGAAGCTTCGAACTTTCCAGCGCAATTAAAGTCAATAATGGCGAAAAAAAGTGCGAAGAAAAAATTCTGCGAGAAGTTTTTATAGAATAAGAAAATGTAACTCGATTATTCAGCACGGGGAGAGAGCGTATGGCTCGTTTATCCGGGGCTTCTGAGAGCGAGCTGAATAATGCATCAAGAAAACGATTCCGGGTGCCCGAGGCGCGGAGATTAAAAAAGATACTCTGTAAAAATTTCACAATTTCCCGCTTTATTCGAGGCGACTTCGACAGCGTTAAAGTTTTCGTGCAATCTGCATGTTGCACAGTTCGCCACTGTCAAGACGGTTAATTGAATGAGCATTTTTTAACAGCTCAAGATGCTAAAAACATTTTTCTAAAGGGCACGAACTGTTCAGATCTCGACGCAAACATCCCTTCAAAGTGAAAGGTGAACAGTTGAATGTAAAAAGAGACGAGGGCTCGAAAGCGAGCCAGCTCAACTCTCCCTTTGAGTCAACGACTACGACGTCAGCGTCGCGCGGCAATGACGTCACCGCGGCCCGCGCGGACACAGCCGGCCTCGTCGAAAATCCTAAATAACACCCCTCGATATTGCGCGTGTCTAGTCGCGTGTCTACGCGGAATTCAGGTGTGCGAATAAAAATCAATCTCGCGGGCGTCATTGTAGGTTCACGAACCAACAATGCGAAGGTTTTCGCGCAACGCGGTGAATATTGACGTAAGAACGAGCTGGACGCCGTTTCGCGAGTGACGACATCTGCTCGTATCGATATTAAATCAACAGCAAGAATCGTTTCTACATTAAATCCAGTGTAAAAATAACTTCGATGTTGAATCAATGACGATATCATTTCGACATTAAATACAACAGTGACGAAAACGTCCGAGGAAAAAATTCAATACATCGGATGAAAAATGAATCACACTGCCCGTTGTCGTGCGTCAAAGGGCGGCGAGCGCTCTCGGCGGCTGGTCAGTCGCCCGAGTCGCAACAGGAAGAACATGGATGCCCTTTCACGAGTGACAACATCTCGTATTGATATTGAATCGCAACTGTAAGAATCGTTTCTACATTAGATCCAGTGTAAAAATAACTTCGATGTTGAATCTGCGACAAAATCATATCGACATTAAATTTAACAGTGACGAAATTCAGTGCACCGGATGAAAAATAAATCTCTGTGCGTTGTCGTACGTCAAAGGGCGACGAGCGTTCTCGGCGGTTGTATATACAGTCGCCGCGCGAGTCGCGAACGGAAGAAGAACCGGGGGTGCCCTTTCACGAACAGCGTGTCCGCCCAATGACTTCTCATTTGAAAACGCCGGCAACGGGCGTGTTAGGGGCGGCTGCTCGCGCGCGGTACTCGGGGGGGGGGGGGGGGGAGGTTCCTCATTCAGGAAAATTCAGGTCAGTTGGTCAAGGAATGCGCGCGGCGAGAGACCGAGCGACGCGGTGCTTTGGCCTGGGGGTTGGGAACAAGCGCCGCCCCAACCAACCCCTGCGTCACGACCGATGAATTCTCCGGGCGTGACACGCGATATTTCTCCAATTTCTCAATCGGGCTTCGTATTTTTCCTCCTCGGGCGCGGCCTTCGACGCGGCGAGGGACAAACAAGCGTTTCCAATTTACCACGCGGTGTTCGCCACGCGCCTCTCTCGTCGGTTTATCTCGCACCGCTGGAGGAATGAACGCGCGACGCTTAATCACAGCCGCTTCGTTATTACCCGTTTTTCCTTTTCTTTTTTGTTCCCGCGCCCTGATAAAACGCCGCTACACGTTCGTCGATCGTATTGATCAGTCGTTATCTCGGTCTACAGGCTTCTCGAGTGCTACTCGTACTACGAGTATATTGCACTACAAGTGTATTGTTGCCATTGACTCCCACCTAGACTGCGGAAAGCAGCGCCGACCGGTAGGGAAATTCGCGATAAATCGATGAATCGTTTCGAATACTCGCGTTTTTGATAAATCAAACCTGTTGGTATTTTCCTACACTGGGTTTCCCGGGTTCCGGTGAAACGGAAGAAAGAAGCATCGCGGACAACGGAACGAACCGGGTGTTCACGATAAAAAAGAAAATGACGCTCGATAAGTTTGCATCGGTGATTCACTCGACTATTGACGTTGTACTGACTAAGACGTCGATGGGTCTGGGCTTTGTGCGGGCTGTGCGTTCGTTACCGATTATGACTCGTCTGTCGTATTGAGAGGCGCGGTGGCGTCTTGCGCCAAGTGTAAAAAAAACGATATGCCTCTCGAGACGAGGCTCCACTACCACTCTTATTTACCTGAAGTCAGGCCATGCTCGGTTACTTTTAAATGTAACTCCAGTTATCTCTATCGATACTTCATGTATGATTATACGTATCAGGTTAAATATTTTTTATTTGTTGACCCTTTGCGGTCACCGCGGGGTCAAATTGACCTCAAATTCACCTGGAACTACTGTGTAAGCCTTCAGATGTGTGACGACGAAGGATTAATTAAGACGGTATGTCCGAAAAAATAATTTTTTAATACGAGCGAAGAGAATCAACCGATTGATATTAATCGGTTGATTATGAATTCCGCGGGGATCGGCGTGTTCGATCAGCAATTAATCGAATAACGTGCCTTACGTGAGTACGTGAAGAGCATCAGCGGGCGTTTCACGAGTACCTTGACCTGACTACGTGAGGACGCGTTCGGTCTATTCGCTCGCGACAACCGCGCGACACGAGCAGCCTGCTGCGTGTACGCTACATGCGCGAGATACACGAAAACTCGGGGCTGCTGCTGCTTCGACGCTCTTCGACTGGCGGAAGCAAATGTCAATTCGATCGACCCTCGAGCGTCCCGTATCCACTGCGCGAGCGATATTATTCACCGTAGTCGCCGGGTATTCCGAGAATTCACGCGAATTCATCGCTTTACATCTCTCGTTCTTGGAAACGCCCCGCGCGCCACGGGGCGACGTTGACCGATTAATGGAGGCTCACAAGATCACTCGAATTCGCGTGACAACGCAAAATAAGACGCGAAATTCGCGAGACACGTGAAGCGAATAATGCCCACGTTATTTCGTGCTCTCTCTTTTTCTCTCGACCGAACGCACGGAACCAAAAACTTGATCGAAACCACTGGTTTCAAATGCGAAATTCTCTTGTATTTTTTCATACTTTCGGCTCTTTTATTTTTGCATTAAGTACCTTCTGTGGTAATTATAATAGAAACTCGCTAGATGCTAAAACTGCGGTCAGGATGATTTGTTCCAGTATCCCAATCCGTGGCGAAATCAAATTCGACTATGCGTTCGAGCAAAAAGATTTTTCAAACTAGCTTTCAGCCTTCTCGGGTCGTCGCGTGCGACCAACCGTTCGAAGGAAATTTTTTCGCCGCTCGAACTTTCGCACGCGGCTTCGCTAAATATTTTGTGAATAAACATGAGGCTGTGGCTGCCGAAAAGGCGATACGTTCTGAGCTGCGAAACTATTTGGTGACACGTGCGATACGTCGAGAGCCCAAAACTCAAGCCCGGTAAATGTATGTATATCGCAAGGAGCAGTCGTCGGTGAAAAATAAATAAAAACAAATTCCGAAAAGTTGGAGTGTGAGAAAAAGTGCTGCGTCTCCTCTGCTCCCTATTGGCAGATTCTCTCCTCGCTGCTTTGGGTGTATCGCGCGCATTCCATAACTTTTGCCCTGGATCTTTCCTCAGTTTCCGAGTGTGTTAGTTTATGCTCTCCGGAAAGTGAAAAAAGAAAGAGTCGCTCCGCACGCGATCCTACGATATTTCGCTCCCCTTTCTTCGCGTTGTTGATCTCTTCCCCCCGAGTCCCGAGACCCGACGTGCGCTTTCTCCACCAGTACCGTGAATGTTATTTTGCAAAACGTACAACTCTCCCGGGACCAAAGAGAGATTTCCCCCTTCGCATTTCCCCGGTCTTCCTTATCTCGTTCCTCTTTGCGCGCATCTTTCTCGCTGACAAACTCGCGAGAGCTTTCAACGACGATTTCCGATATCCCGGGTCAAGTTTTATTTGTTTTACGGAGCACGAGAACGAATAAAATTCACCGGGACACGTACCGGCCCTTTGCGAAAAAAAAACCATTGGAATACGTCATATGGTTGGATCAAAGAAATATGAAATATGTGATAATAATAATACCAACAATAATAATAATAATAATAATAATAATAATAATAATAATAATAATAATAATCTTTCAACGAGCACTTTGGAAACACCGTTCTGAGCAACAACCGTGTGGGTATCGCGGGGGGGCACGACACGAGGAAGCCGCACGATAACGTCGAACGAGGCTTATCCAACGGAGTATCGCGAATGTTTCGCTACGATCCCGACGAATCCACAACAATGTGACTCACGTCGGCGCGGTTACTTCATACCGCGTATTATTGCGCAAGTGTGTTCGTAATGCTTGTCGCGAGAATGTGGCAAAAAAGGAGAACTCCCCCACTCCGTCTTTTCTCTCGCTCTTCGTGTACCTTTGTCTTGCGAATCAGGTTTTATCGATCGCTACGCGTTGCGGTGATGAATCAAGAGCGCTTGTATCACATGCAGCGCAATATAAGCGCTTTTCTCTCCTTTTTTCTATGTCACTTGTTTTTTTTCTCTTTCTCTGTCCGACTCAGTTGAATTCCATTTTCGTCGCAACATTCCCACTCCTATTGGCTTTCCGGTCGAGGAAATCAAGACGTTCCCGGGGATTCCGCGTCGATGAATTTATATATTCACCGTCGACGGGAGCTCGAACGCGAGATTCTTTTAATTATCATGCGCTCGTCCCTGTCTTCCATTGATATTAATTGAATAGCCGAGCTCGACTCTCACACTTTGATCGGTTTTCCAGGCCAATTACTGCGGGAAACCGATTTACGCACCAGCCGATTTTTTCGCGAGCGATAATTGTCCAGTGTTCGGTACTTCGCAGAAACTCGACCAATTAGAGGAGGATGCGATTGTTGGATTCTTTTTTTTGGCCCAGCGAATTTGGATATTCTATTGCAAACTCGCGAATTTCCGATTTCCATGGACTAAGGCTGGTTGGCGTATAGAGCAGTGACCCGATATGAATATCCCGTTGTTAGTATTATTGAGAGAAAAAAAAAAAGAGAATATGCGAATCTCGTCGTTGACGTGTTCACCAAAAGTCGTCACGCTGTGGACAATTTTCCGGGACTGAATAGAACAAATGAATTCATTAATTCAGGTGCACCACTTTTCGTGCATTAGCGTTTTTTTTGCCGACAAGTGGACGAGGTCGAATTAGCAATTTGGGACCGCATAGCTGGACAGCGAAGCGCTGCATGGGGGGAGCTCGAGCGGCAAGGCAGAGGTCTCAATCAGCACGTCGAAGGAATCACGAGATGTGCGTCTGCCTCAGAGCTACGTAGTGCGCGCGGCAAGGGCCACGTATCCAGCACGCAAGGACGCTGCTTATTGAGCCGCATGTGTCTGGAATATGAGCGACTGAATAGATGGCCTCCTATAGCATCACCCGCCGCGTAGTGAATGACCCATGCGAGTCGCCGAGCTGGAGCTAGAACCAGAGTGAGAGAGTCAGAGCGAGGGAGAAAGAGCGGGAGTGACCGAGTGTGAGAGACAAAGTGAGAGAGACAAAGTAAGAGAGCGAGAGAGACAGACGGAGTTGTGCCAATAGCCGGAGAGAATAGCAAAGGCAATTGAATGGCCAATCGCTGTGCCATTTGTCCGGCCACTGGAAGAGAGAACGAGGAGATGGAGGAGGAGAAGGAGGCAAATTTCCGACCCCCGGCAATCTGATTGACGGCGAAGCTGCACGTATATTCCGCGACGTTGACCTCTCGACGTGATTCCACCTATTCACGTCACGTGTGGGCAGACCCTTAGTCTCTGAGATAGACGCTCGAGTTTGCGCCAGGGATGCAAAGGGGAAAAGGGGAAGAGGATGGTAAACGGTCGAGGTGGACTCTAATAACGAGCGCCGTTGCAAATATTGAATGCGGCGGTGAACGCGCGTACTCAAAGCCACGTGTACTACCAAGTCAAGTTCAATTTGAGCTCTTTGCCCGATCCTCCCCGCCGCAAACTCGGTTGGCGTGGTTCATATGCAGACCAAAAATTGATACATCGATAAATGTAAGAGGGAAACTCGAGCCACGCGCCACCAACACGCGTTTTCGCCATATCAATAATAATGACCCGCTCGTGGTCAGCCGCGGAAGAAATATTTATAGAACTTTGCAATGTGACTCTCCGCTGGACAGGAATGTCCATATTACCGAAATGAAAAAAAAAGATTATTCGTCGTTTCAATGTGAAAAAATGAATTTCTTATCGAGCAACCAATTTTTTTTTCTTCATCGCTGTAGCGAAAAAAGTTTCTGCTTGCCGACTTGATTAATATTTGTTCGGTAAAAATTGATATTGCGCGCAACGCACATGTCTATTGAGATTTCGAAATTATTTTTTGCATTTCTACACATCATCGCCCGCGCCCACGCGTCGCGGTCTGAACAATAATAACCTCATTGTGTGCTCTGGATGCGCACTCGCTTTGGCTGCGCGTGGGCGAGGGAGAATTTCGCTGAAATTCGCGCCGGGTTCGTCTCGCTTACCGTTGGGATTTTGACGTTTGATCCTACGGTGATTCCCGCGCGGCATTCACGATAATCGACGAGGCCACCGAACGCTTGAGCGAGGCAAACGAGGGATTTACATGCCGATCGATTGCATTTGTGTCGAGTGTCGCTTCTGCATCGGAAACTGCAAAAAAGCATCTGCTTCTGCCGTATATATTAAACCGATATATACATCTTTTTCAATTGTTTCGAGAAAACTAGAAAAATTCTACGTGCGACAGAGACGTCAGCACTTCGCGTATATTTTGTGTGTCATTTGGTTTAAGTACGGCGCGACTCTCAGTCGCTGAGATTATTGGTTCGGAAAATAAAGACACGCGTGTCGCGCACATCCAGTCGCCAAGGCGGCGCGTACGCGGTTTACCCACGAAATTTGCACACCCGTTACCAGTAGCCTGCGAATCACTGAAAAACCGCGGTGCGAGGCGGCACCTCGTAATCAGTTTCCACGAGCGACGCGCTGCATTAATAAACGTAAAATGCTTTCGCGGAGAATTCCAGACCTCGGAAATTCAATACCACGCAAACTCCATTCGATAATGTACAGAAAAATCGTAAAAACGCTGACAATGCACTTTTGTGTCTTGATTCGGAGCGAAGAGCCGAGAATTTGCGTTTATTATTTCCCATTGAGAGAGCACAATTGCAGTAAGGCCATAATGAATATTGTAACCACCGCGAGCGTCTATCGGATTGGATTTTTATACGTAATAACGAATTGAATGTGAAAATTATAGCATATCAATTCAGCCAATCATTTCTTACGCGTTGTAATCGTATATAAATACGACATCACGTCGGATAAAAAGTGCGACGCGCAGTCCCGCATTAGGTCTTTGGTAGCGGTCAATAATTGTATACCGACCCAGACTTGGTCAGCGTAACCGGAATCACCGTCTGGCGACGGACAAAGCGACGCGTATCGGTTACCCCCCGGCGGCGATCGAAGGCTTCTAGCGCGAAGCCTTAGCCGTTGAGTTATCGGGTCTGTGATAATCAGCGTAAACTCGAAGTTAGGTTAACCCATCGGGTGTTTACATTTTTTTGCAACTTTGGAGATTTCCACTGTCCTCGACGCGTGCGGCCACATCTTTCGCGGCTGTTCGATCGTCGACTTTACCCGTCTCAAGTCGACGATCTAATGTACGCCACATCGGACGCGCAACGATTTCACCCGCCCGAGATCCTTTTGTTTCCGATATTCCTTGAACTTGAAACTAGGTTATGACTCCGATGCTCCGGGGATTCGTATCTCAGATTTATGCGATCATACGCATAAATCCGACGTACGTGAAATCTGCTTTAACTCAGAAAAAAAAAAAAAAAAAAAAAAAAAAAAAAAAAAAAAAAAAACAATGAATGCTTCACCCATCGACGACGAGCGCAGCCGAGTCTCGAGAGAAAAAAACGTGAATTAACGTTGGCCTCCGTCCTGAGGGCAAATATTGTTTCACCGGATTAAAGCTGCCATCGATTCGTAGCTATATGTGCCCAGACCCAACGGGAGGAACCACCACCACCACCACTACCACCACCAGAGCCACCAGCACTGCCGCTGAGCATATATGTTCTCTCCCGTTCGTCGTTGACCGAGGGATCAACGAGTTACACATCGAATTTCGAGAGCAAATAATACCTCAGCTGTGGAAAATTTGGCGCTCGCGAGTCGAGCTTATTATAGTTTGTTCGCAAGGTGAAATCGTGCTGGCTTTGATTTTCGAATTTTCTGAACGTCGACGATTGTCATGAATATCGGTGACAAAAGATGGGAGCGAATGTCAATTCTCGTAAATTCACGCGAGGTCCAAAGTCGATCGATCGACGGGTCATCGAGCTCGCGTGCTATTTCCAACATGTGATCCAGCCTCTCGGGCGTGCTATTCACGTGTCAATTCTCAAAGATGCGACTCAATTGTCGCTCAATTTAAGAAGCATCGGTCACGAGAGTTCGCCACTGTCGCGAGACGCTGCGCTCGCTTTCATCGACAGTCCAAGGGTTGAATTTATATAGAATTGTGTATGCAACGAGCACGCGTTTCTCGAGAAATCTGCCACGCGAAACGCAGATGATCGTCACGCAGAATCTGCGCTCGAACACCAAGTGACACGCACAAACATTGTGGTCAATTAGCCGTTGTGGTTCGGATCTCTCGATCGTGAGCCTTGGAAAGCACAGCGGTAGAGATATTTTTGCAACCCAAACAATTAGCGATGTTTTACTCGTTTTTATTTTTTTGGGTCAGTGAAATGCAATAAAAAAATAAGTACTTTTTTCAATCTGGAAGTTGACGACAAGTTCAACAACCCCGAAATACGACGTAGCTTCGGCTTCGGCTTCCGAATTGGCCCACTTATACTCGATTTAATCACAGCCTTATCCTAATCCTTAATTTAAATAATCCTCTCCTCGGATCCCGCGAAGCTCGGCTGTTTCTCGCGGAATCCATTTCGCACCAGATTCCCCACGTATGAAGCATCAGCATCAGCAGCAGCAGAAGGAGCAGCAGCTTCGTTATTGGATTTCCGGGGCAAACTTTATAACGCGCGTGAACGCGTGAAATTACGGCAAAGTTGGACTCGCTGTTCCAATCGCGAAGGACCCTAAGAATATATATTTATGTTAAACCACGACGCTAAAATTAAACTTCCGCCCGGCGATTTATCAGATTATCTCACTTTCCCCATTTCCGTGTGTATCTTCGGAGTATTGCCAATGCAAAGTCCGGAAGGGCGAGCGACATGCTGCGCGGCTGGGTTATCAGTTTTCACGTAATCTGGAAAAAATATAATTTTTTGCCCGTGTATTTTTGTATTTATTTTTCTCACTTATTCGCGGCGTGTGCAGTCATTTGACAATTTAGAATTTCCTCACGTGTGGCTGATTGCAGTTTATCAGACCGTAATAAGTACCTACGTGATTTTAATCCGCGACGGATATATCGGTGGCTGCATTAATCGATTTTTTTTATCGCATTTTGTCGTTTCAAAGCATGCGAATTTGTTATCTGCGAGTGACCATCAGATATTGGCGCGGGTTTTCCACGAATTCTCATCGGCCCACTGATATTCCGGCGAGGGGATTACAGAAGGAAAAATTGTATCTAGCGTCGTCGATCAATCGCTGAAATAATCCATCTGGCTAAGACTATAAATACAAGTGACGACCTGTCTTTTTCGGAGTAAAAAGCTTCTGCTATCAGGTTAAATGTATAATTACGAATAACAATTAAGATATGTCGATAAGACTCCCACTGCTGCGTCAGACGCAATAACATTGTGGGTTTGTACTAAGTATAAATTTCACACGGAGAATTCGACGACTCAATTAAGCTTCGTTCCTCGTGGAATTTTCTCGGTTTTCCCTGATCAAAGAAAAAATCCGTCAATGTCGCGTGTAACACACGTTCGTACGGAAGTTTATGTGTCTCAGTCAATGCGGATCTGCGATCCTCTCTATTCTCAGACCTCGTTAGTCGGAGGCACCGGGTAATATGATGTACGTGTCGCGTGGCCGATACACGTGCCCCACGTTATTAATCCAGCTTAGGTGGTCCTGACAGGCTCGGTCCGAAATTGCGCCTCACCATCGTACCCCCTGGTGCACAGAAACAATAGGACTGTGTCGCTAATTTTAGAGAATATCCCACGAACCTCAATGTCGAAATATCCCAAATTCAAATCCGTCGTTCGAATCATTCGCCGCTCGAGGGTTGCACAGATTTTCCGTCTCGATCGTGTGAGACGCTGAATCAAAGAATTTCTGAATTTCCCGTCAAAGCAAAAAAAAACCGACGCGACGATGACGAGAAAAAAAATCAATTCCACCCTGTTGCATCGGTCGCGTTGAATTCGCGGAAACATAAATACTAAGCAGTTTCGTCTGCGATGCTTCCGTCGATTATCTCTCTCACGCCATTGAATTATTAATGATCGCAGCGGCCGCGGTGGCGTGACACAATGATTGGCAGGCGAAATACAATGAACGGAATGAAATATCAATTTGCGTCGTGCTAAAACGTTTGTCTCAAAATCGCTTCACCGAAGATGCATAAAATCCCGAGATACCCCCCCCCCCCCCCGCTGCATTCTTATCTCTCGCTCTTGCGACGAAAGCAAAAAAAAAATGGTGAACACGTCGAGGCAGAAGGAAGGCAACGGTTACTTATCTCGCGTGTCCCGCGCCCCTCGAGATTATATTCCTCGCGCTCCTTTTGTTTTCATCTCTATTATTCAGATATTCGCGCGAAACTGGGTGAAGGTTGCCGCTCGCCAAACTGGCGAATCTCCGAATCGCGGCAGCCTCTGCGATGCATTTTCTCGAACGTCCCTCGCGTCCGCGTTGTCGTCTCCACCACCCTCGATATTTTATTCGTAGACTCTCGTTGCCTCGCGAAAAAAATCTGATACTTCGACGAACGGGAAAAATAACGTAATATTCATTGGAATTCCTCGAACAGATTTTTCCTTGTTTTTTTTTTATGGTCAGGGCATGTCAGATAGGATTTCACTAAGCGGAGACTGCGCGCGATTCACGCGGCTGCATCTTCGCGGAGGATCTTTTGTTTTATCGCAAGCGGCGTCGTAAATCGTGCCTCATTGCACATCGCACTTGCAGTGTACACATCAAACACTCGGGTGCCCGTTGCAGTGGGAATCGCGACTTAAAATTACCCGTACTTGACCCGCATCCTCACGTCCTCGCTGTTCTCTTCCGTCTCTCTCGCTCTCTTTATCCTTCTGCCACTCCCCCTCTCCCTCTCCCGGATGCACTCCCGAATCTTGTGATTTTCCGAGCCAACCGATGACCTCGCGGCTTTGCTCCCATTCGTTGTTGTTAGTTGAAGACATCACATAGACATCCGGTGTCGCGAGAAACTCACGAAAATTCTCAGAACGCAACGTTTCTTCCCCGAAAGAAAATTCATATTCCTTCGAAACGCCCGAATCTTGTGATTTTTCGAGCCAAACGATTATCTCACGGCTTTGCTCCCATCGCCATTGTTAAAAACAAAAAATTTATCTTCCTTCGAAATTAGTCTTTGTATAATTCGAGACTGCGGGAGCGGCCGTTAAAAAAAGCTGTTATTACCGCACGAAAAATCGTCCGGTAACGTGTTTGTTTTGACTGACGCGAAACAGTTACATAAAATTGCTGATGTTTTCGGGTTTCAGGAACGCGTGGTATATTAATTTTTCGCTATCGTCCCCGAGAGTCACGTACTCACTTTTGATCCGCGTTCGCGGAATGTCAGCTGACGCAGGGGTGGCGACCGTTCGATGTTTTGCAGTCGGTAATCACTCCGAGCGACAATTCGCCGGTGTCATATACAAGTTTTTTTTCTCTGGATTAAACGTCATGGCTGTTAATTAAACGGTGATCAACGGAGGTTATTTTAACCTTCCTGCATCTGTCGAAACGACTCTGTATAAATAACAAATAAAGGAAGACCGAGCACGCGGCCTTTGCCGTTATGACTTCGGTGTCGTAAAATTCATCGCGAGCTCTAAACAAGTCCGAAGTTCGAGTCGCAAGGTCGAGGATTCGTCTCTCGGACACGGCGAGTAGCTTTTCGAGAAGAAATGTAGCGCGTTCAGCAAAGGAATTTGGAAATTCACGGTGCGTTTATGAAGAAACGCGAAACTTGGCTCGGTTCCAGCGCGAGATGCCGTAGTGGCGCCTGGCGATTAACACCGGTGTCGGTCTCATCCACTTACATCGAGATACACGAGCAGTTATTTCTCGTCACGTTCGACTCTCGTCACGTCGAAAGCCAACCTATAGCGCCGATCTCTCGACGTCTATTTCGGGTTCGGTGTTCACAGATCGATTCCGCGTAGGTTTTGGAACATATACAACAGATTCGCTTCTTACTTTCGGTCGATGTTCCCAGCCTCCGCGTTCAATTTTTTTTTTCCGTACCCTCCAAACACATCCAATTGTCGGTTTAATGCGTCCCACTCCGAAGCCTTTTCTAAAATATCGTATAGCGCGCAAATTTGCACAAATTGTTATAGACTTCGAACGGCAGCCAACGATAGCCGTCCAAGCGTCCCGCGCCCATATGGATGATACGTGCAGCTATATCGATCAGCTCGTTGGTCTCTCGTCAACGATACGAACGCGTTACGCATTAGCGGACAGCGTTGTTTATACTCCGAAATCCCAAAAACACCAAGTATTTTCGTCCAGCCAGCGTGACTCACGGCTCGGACGACGTGATCCGCACCGATCCGATGTTTCCCGTCGGGTATTCCAGGTATTCGCCGTGTCCCCGCGAGTTCCAATAATAAAATTCCGCTTCGCAGGGATAATAGCAATTAAAGTGACAGTCGCAACTGTAGCATCGATTGTATGTCCGCGACCTCCGCGAGCCGAGCGCGTATCGCGTCGTCCGCTCTGGCGTTGACAGCTCGAGCCGTAGCCGTCCGGCCGGGCCGATCCGATCGAATTAAATCGCATTGCGTAATATTTTGCATCACCGATGTAAGCGATTTTTTTTTCCATCCCACGTAACAATCAACGAGAAAAAAAAAAGTTGAACGATCAACGCAATTATATTAGTAAACGCTTCTCCCATCGCACTGAATATGTTCCGACGCCACGTCGAGGTCCGTCGATACCGCGTTACGCCTCCCCCCTCCCCCTCCCTCAGCTCTCTGCTGCGGATAGCCGGGAAAAAAAATTGAATCCCCCGCCGATCGCACTCGATTTGCTCGCCAACGCGAAAGGTGGTGCACCTCGCGTCTCGCGTCTCGCGTGTCACGTGGCGGCGCACGTTGCTCCGGTCGTGCGCGGGATTTCTACGCGCTTGGCTTAAGCACGACGATCGCGCCTCGTGTGTATAGCGCGCGGGGAGCGATGAAAAAAATAATTTGCACGTAATTCAACGGCTCGCGACGCGGCGCAAAGTGGTGGTTCGACCGTTCCCATCGTCCGTACTTGCCTCTCTCTCTCTCTGTCTGTCTCTAGGTGTCTCATTGCGATTGCATAACTATTACGCGAGACTAGGAGATTCAAACGACACACGACGACCGTCAGCATCTCGGCTGTGTCTCTCTGTGTATATATACGTGCGAACGTTATCTGTGCGCGCGCACGCGCGCCGAGAGTTTTTCCTCGTACACGCACAGCCCAAAAGCCGCAAAGGCGACGCGGTAAAAGAGATCAGAGACTCTTGTTTGACTGAAATTTAATTTATTTCTTTTCGCACGCCGTAGAATCGTCGCACACGCGGATGCTTGTAAGTTTCCACGATCCCGAGAGCTGTATATCTATGCAGACTCATGGGCAGATATAACGCGTGCGGCGCACCGTCTAAATTGTCGAGAGGTTCGCTCCACACGTTTCTCGTCCACACGTGGGGGGTGAACGATATCGATCGCGCGTTCCATACGTCGAGTATCGCAAACACGTGTTTCCTTCATTGCAGTTTTTACCCCTCCATCCAAAAACCGAAGTCGACGACTTGCGGTTCGCATACGTTGTCACTTTGTTTTGCTCGTTTGTTTTGTTCCTCACGCATGTCGATCGTACGGTGTATCATGCATAAATAATTCGCCGGCGAATAGTCGCCGACTTTCGTGGCCCCGCGCGAGCACGTGGGACGCTGCGTGAGAAACTGTTACGTGCGCCACGTACACACGCGTATCATCATCATAGTCGATGATACACGCGTCAATCCCGACGGAGCTGAGAAGTTTGCCACTCGCGACGGTCGTAATAACAGACGGCACGATGTACCGATGTACTACACGTATATATACACTGTATATCGACTGTACGTGATACAGGCGATCGGACCCTTGGGACTGTAAGATTGACTCACACCCCACCAGCCTTTTGTTTCGCCGCGCGAAGAGGGAGTAACAGCCGCGGTTGAATCATCATCGACATCGGAGTTTGCTGTTTTTTCTTCTTCGAATATTCAAGACCCCCCCCCCCCCCCCCCCCGATCGCCCCGGTGTAATGTGTCACGTTTTATTCGGTCGCGCGATCCACCATTACCCGGCTAAATATGTTGCGGGATTGCACCTCGAGGCTCCGGTGCAGCACGATGTCACGTTTCGGTGAGCGACGTCGCTATACGGAAATCAGGAAGTGCACGACTCTCCGCGCGTACGTAGCAGTACTGTCAAGGCGACGGTAAAAGTTGTGAGCTGCTAATGTGTATCTATATAGCACAGGTATATTTATTCACGATCGAGACATCAACCTGACGCGGCTGTCGACGCGTTTACGTACAGAATGGAATTACTTTCCGATATTATTATTGTTAGTCGAACAAATGATCAGAGTCAGACTCTCTTCCGGCAGTTTTCCCCCGAGGCTGATCCAATATCTCCCAAAATCTTCCACTTCGCTCATCCTCCGGTCTCGACGTTGGTAATTGTCATCCAATCTCCGGAAAATTTTCCACCCTTCGCATTCCTCGTTTGTAATTGTCGTCCCATCTCCGAAAATCTTCTACCCTTCGTTTCTCGTTCGGGTTCTGTGGATACACATCTCTTCAGCCGTGGAAACTGCGCACGCACGTCAAACACTTTTTGGCATGAACATCCGCGCACGAAACTTATTACAAGCCTCGCAAACGCGCATCGCAGAGACGCGATTGGCTTCCCGGTAGTTTGGTGCTTTAACCGAGTTTCCAGCGCAAAGTTCGACCTCCCTTACCCGTCATCCGCCGCCACCGCTGCTGGGGTTGCTCGCGACCCGCTGTATTCCGCAGCCCCGTCCCGGTTTATCTCGGGCGGCACGCGGTATTTGCGCCGCGCTGCGCACGCTGTCGCTGACAATGAATCAGCGGTGCTTTGGAATTTCCTCGCGCACACCTTGACACACCTTCTTTGGCGAACACTCGATGAAGCCGTCTTTTGCTCTCCGGCTCGTTACTGCATTCAATGAAGCACAAGAGCGTAACTTCACCTCGCGTCAAATTGCTCCAATGTACGAACATCCAGCCTATTGTCGCTAATAGCCTGTTTCTTTCTTCAGTTCGCTCTGTCTCTTTCTTCCCCTCTTCGCCCGCCTCTCCATCTCCGTCTCTCCTTTTTTTTGCACCGTGTATAATATGCACCCGGCTATATAGGCGCCACCATCAACATGGTGGCTGCGTACGTGCATCCAGTCGCGTATTGCAGCGCGCAAAGTAGTCGCATTCTGCGCAGACAAAACTTGTTGTCAGCGGCCGAACAGTAGTTCTCGACAATCTCGCATTCCGCCCGGCACCTTCGCGCGTCCGCCGCTGCTGCACGCGCGTCGATAAACACACAGCAGCTGTAACTCGTACGGCCGCCGCTATTGTCGCGGTGATGCACTTAAACTCGCGAAACTCTCGCAACGCCTCGTAAAGGTCTTTATCGTCCGCGTACTAGAGAGCGGGAGGTACGACGAAATGCTCGGTACTTTCTATGGAAATTCATATACGTGGAGCGCCGGAGATACGAGCGATATTTATTTGCATTTGACGTTCGGGGCGTGAGCACGCGATACACATGGAGCGGAAGTGTCCGCGCCTAGCGACCGTTTCACAACTGCGCGGATATCTCGTAATCAAAAAATATTCGCGTTACGCGATAGAAACAGCTCCTAGTTCAAGCGGGTGCTATTATTCAAAATGTCTCAATGCGGAGTTTGTTGCGACAGACGCGGGAGCTTTGACTATATCGAAATGCTTCCTCTCGTTATCGGCGATTAATGCGAAGAAAATTTCACCTTTTATTGTGGATCACGTGGCCGTCGAGCGGAATCTGAGGGGCTCCGATGATTTCAACGCCAGAAGAAAGAGTCGTAGTTTCAAAAAGAATAAGACGGCCGATAATAAAGCAGATTCAGCGAAATCGCGGAGATCCCTCAACTTTCTTTTTCACGGCGTCGCACTGCAGCCAATTGCAAAAGATGGGACCAACGAATGTGATTCGCAAAGCTCAATCAACCGGGGCGCTAACCTCTAGAAACACGCGCGTCAACTCAACAAATCGCTTCGTGGAAGTCGCTCTCGTTCTCGTCGCCTCGTCAATCTTGGCGAATCGCCCCGAGCGAATCCGCGAGTCTCTAATTGCGAGTCGCGTCGCGGACGAATTTTCTCCCCGTGAAATTCGCTTAATTCACGCGCCCTCGTTACTTCCCATTCAATCTTGTCGCTCAGTCGCTTTCGTGTTAAGTGTTAATTAGAAAATCGGGGAAAGTCGTGACTCTGATGAAAAGTCCGCCGTCCCGCGGATGCTTTAACTCTTTGTAAGTCACGAACAGTTGTGGAATAAAGAAATGAAAAATCGAAAAAAAAAGCCAGAAGAATTAGGTTAATTTCTGTTTGCTCTCGACAACCACATGTGGTTTGAAAATGTATGTTAATTTACTTGTCAACACTTCCTCGAAAGAGGCCCAAACGTTTCGTGGGAATTCATGTATTTGTGAATCTTATCATTTATCCAAATACCGATGTTACTCCTGGAATTTCCGTCACGCGGTCTGCGCTGTACCACATAGAGAAATTCGTGGCCGTGACATCATCTGCAAATAAGGACCTGACGAGGCCCAGACTGCGAGCCGATTTGCGCCTGATATGACGATTGAAATTTCAAGGGGGTGAATTAAGCCGAATGGCTATTTACGGTCTAAGCGCGGTCACGTGCACAAAGGGGCAAACCATTGTCGCGAAGGGTCAAAATCTTCCCTTTCAGCATGGCAATACTCACGTCTGGAATATTTATAATAATATTAAAATACGCGGAATATAATTAGCTCGAAAGTGGCTCTAATTGCGACGACGACAATTAAATTTCTGATCCCGAATATCTCGTTCCGATGGTATTTATGTAATGGAATCTGTCTGTGTGCGACTACGAATTTAGACGAAGGTGGACACGTGGCTCACTGCAAACGAGCAGGTGACTCTTCCCTTTGGTCGCGAACAGTTGCGTTAATACAAAAGTGATGAATGAGCCTCGGGGGAAACCCGACGAGTAAGACGTCACGTTGTGCGACATTCCAGTCAAATTTGCTATGATTCACTTCGAGCTTTAAGAAGAGCATTTGTCGTTCGATCGTGTGTCTCAATTCCCAAGCAGCCGTTATTCATTTCTTCGTCATCAGAGTCAATATTGGATGTTATTTATTTTTTTTATTGGAATGCCAGTTCAGTTTGAAATAATATTTGCAAATATTTTTTCTGCTACCGTTAACCCAAATCATATTTTTTGCTAGCACTGCTTATGCTTGTTGGGCGATTATCCTTAGACCGAAAAAAAACACATTGTTTCTCCGAATCGATGATTATGCAATCCTAAATTCCGCGATGTCGTTTATTTTGTTGGAGCTGTCGCACCTGCGTTCCACAAATGATCTCTTCGTTGTTCATTCGCGAAGAGCATGTGCGCTGCAAAATACGCGCCAGGTATGCGTTTGCACTTTTGACTTCTGGCAATGCAAATTCCCGGCGATGTGTTTTCCCCCCAGAACTTGGGAAAAACGGCACTGAGCATTCCACGTTGTACGACTCACCAAGTTGGACCCTGCGGTCGACGCTTTACGAGCACAAAGATGGGTCGAGGTTCTCGTCGTAAACTAAAATATTCCGAGGAAATTACTCGCTTTATAGGGCGGATTTTATTAGGCAGACAGCGGCGACTTCTCTCAGTTCAATTTGCTGATTCTGCGTTTATTCGCCCGATCACATCGGTCATCACAATGCGACCTTCGGTGATCATTGGTCCTCTCCATCGACATTAAAAACGCAGTCAGCGTTCAGCAGGACTGCCAAAAAGGCTGCAAGGCCAAAGAGGCTCCTGGGCATCAACAGGAAATTGCGCGCGCTCACCTTAAAACCAGAGCTCGCGCTCCGAAAGCTACGTTTCCAAACTCCTGCATCCTCGATGACGTCAGTCGCCCGACGTCAGACGTCGAGACGATACGTTTCTCGCTAGGATGTTTTTTTGTCATACAGTTAAAACGGCTGGTATACCAAAGTAATGTAAGTACGTTATTAGTACAGTAGCTCGCCCGGCGTGCAATGACGTATACGCGCGGCTGCTCTAGTTACGAGGTTATCGATTTCCTGGGTTCTATCGATTTCCAACGACCGAGAAAAGTGGCGCGCTCGTCGTTAGTCACGTAGAGGTTTCGACCACTCGAACGGCGTAACCCCGGGTGACTCACGTACGTCATCGACACGATCAAGACTCCGGCGCGCGGGGAGTTTGAAGTACGCGACGTAACTAACACGACTGCGTGGACTTGACGGTGCACGTGGAGAACCTGACGTACTGTGCGTCAAAGAAGCTGCCGAATGATCGATGCTATTCGTGTGTGTATTTCCCATTGCGTACTTCGGGACGACATTGCCAATAGCGTTTATCAAGACTGCATTTTTCTTGCATCTGATCTTGAAGACCTGCCGTAACTATCGTAAATGGGCATCAGCCCGGATGTTACCGCGCGCGAACCCCGAACTTGACCTCAGCGATGCTGTCGGTCAGTAACGCTGTCATCCGCGTGTCGGACAGGTAATCCTCATCGCTATCAGTTTCGGTGTTATCCCATCTACCAGTAAAACGCTTGAGGGTTCCATCAACTCCGGACCGTCGACGAACAATATATACAAGGACTCAACATATTGTTACATCACGTGGTTCGAACGTTATCTGGACACAATCTCCAACGTAATTTCCCGCCGACGCTCAGGACGAATCGTACGATACGGAGTGCGGTTTTTCCCGATTGATTTTCCCGGTTCAATTATCAAGGCTCTCAATCTGTCACGCAAACTCGCCTGCAATGTCGAAACTGTCTGGGATGTGGCGAGCGAGACACGAGCGTCGCAGATGCTCCGGTCGTCTCTTTCTCCTTTTTGTTTTGTCTACGTGCAACCTAACCCTCTTTCCCTGTGTTATTGGCGCTGCAAATGTCGATGTGTTCTCGTTGCGCAAGTCGTGCGAACGTCTTTGCCACGAATTCCCGGATCGACTCGACTAAACAAATAAATTGAAGACATCTCCGATTCGCGATTCCCGCGTTCATCCGCTCGACCGTCGATTCGCGGTAAACTCTCGCCGTTTTCTCCGTATTACCGCGACTGTTTTCAAATATTACCGCGAAATTATCACCCGATTCTCGCTAAACTCACGAACGTTTGTTGCTCGCGCGCGAGTTCAGGGGAGTTTTTAATAAACTCGTAAGCTCGTTCGTACGTGTTGCCGAGTTGGTCTCGCGAATCGCGGTTCCACGAACAAAAGTGTCAGTGACGCTCGCTGAGCCATCTGCGAAGACTTATTTTTCTCATTTCGGTATCATTTGTTAAATTAAAAAAAAAAAACACACTGTAACCTCGTATATCGAAAATTCGTGTACAGACGATACGAAACGAAATCTCGGCGAGAATCTGACCAACCGAAGCCGCAGCAGTGTTTACAATTCGTCGCGTCCATCAAACTTATCGGCGTCATAATTTCTTGGCTGAATGCAAATTTCTCGGGTCGCAGTGAAATTGCGGCGCTCGCTGTAGATGCGTCACGCGTCGGACGCAGCGACAATTTTCCTCGCTCGTCTCATCGCGCGCTTCACCGTCGAAGAAAGCTCGTGCGGCCTCATTAGGCCTACGCGCATCCCATATATTTCACCGAGAGTCGGTGGGGCTCGTTGAGAGTCACGACGGAATCGCGCATCGTCTCCCGCGTTGCGGGACCCACGGGCCATGCACACTGATAAAGTTAATAACCACGGCAAATAAGACAACTATGACGTAAATGTGTATACGCGACGCGCTCGTCGCTCGTGTCGGCGTACGTGACGACGCCATCGAACACACGCGCGCGCCGCATCGACGCGGCCGCAGATAGAGACAGTGAGGGGGAGAGAGAGAGAGAGAGATAGAGGGCGAGAGCGGTGGGGGCTGACAAACGGTGAGAGTGCGGTTCTCGTTCGCAGCCAGACAAATTGCCGCTATCGAGTCACGAGAGAGACTTTCGGTCGCGGCAGCAGCAGCAGCTGCTGCTGAGGTTAGCCCTGCGCTCTGTTGCCCCACCGCCATCTGATTCGATTCATTCAAGACCCTGCTCGACGTTAACGAAAGTAGGAAATGCGTACTTTGTGTCAATTTTTTTTAACGAACATTTTTTAGAATTTTTTTTTGGAAACTAGCCTACGATTCAAATAAAAAGTTGTCGTGCAAAGCTACATTAAAAAAGGTTATGTGAATTGAATGCGTGTTAAGTTATAGGGGTCGAAAAATGTGGACCGAAAGGATCAATTGGGTAAAAATGAGCAAGGTCTCTTTCTCGGTCAACTCGGATCCAAGATCAGTCCGAGCTCTTCGAGGACGGAACGGATAATATTAACGGAGATAAATCGTCAGCGTGCGACGACGCGCGTTATAGTTCGCATCTGCGAAATTGATGTGCAATTTGTTTCGACAGCCCATTCGTTCGCCTCGTGCGCCACTCGTCGCGCGCATAGGTCAAGAACGGGTTAAGAGCTGTTCCAAGAGCGTCGCGAGAGTAGTGACCGCTCGCGCTCGCCGGAGAGACACGAGTCGCACGCACGTTCGCCTTATTCAGCGTTACTCGGGTCGAGCCGCGCGTGTCCGCCGCAATCTGCCCGCGATTCGCAGCACGCTGACTCGGCTTATAAGGCGTGCGTGCGTACGTGCTCGTGATCTCGCGAATTATTATTCTGCGTCCACTTCTTTGTAAAGCCATCGTCTGTCTCGCCTTCGACGCTGCTGCTCGTCTGTAGATAGCGACTCGTGCGAAGGAGGCTGCGATAAGTCGCGATGACGTTTTCGGAAATGAGACGACTTAGGAAAAAGCATAGAGACAAAAGACGAATAACGAATGAGCGGTATCATTATGGGATGCGACACGTTCATAAATCCATCAACGCTCCGGGTTTGTAAAACACAAAAATCGTACGGCCGGTTAATTCCGGTGAATGGTGCCTAAAAATGGATTTCGTTAAATAATGTTTGTTCTCAATTTCTACGCTGAAAGATATCTTGCGGTAGGTTTGCAGTATATCGGCATTGCTTTTTTTTACGGAAAAATCAAAAAGAAGCTGAGCTAAGTCGCGATGACGTTTTCGGAAATAAGACGACTTAGGAAAAAACATAGAGGCAAAAGACGAAAAACGAATGAGCAGCTATCTGCGACACGTTTATAAATCTGTCAACGAACGCTCCGAGGTTGTAAAACACAAAAAATGTAATTTCGGTCTACGTTGACTAAAAATGGATTTCGTTAATTCAAGTTCTTCTTTTTTTTCTCTATTTTTATGCTGAAAAATGTTTTGCGGTAGGTTTGCAGTATATATCGACATTGCTCTTTTTTTACGGAGAAATTAATGGTGGCGTTGTAAACGTGTCACCGAGAATGAAATCGCCGAGTATGTGTGTGTGTGTGAGCGCGTGAGGTGTGCGTCAGAAAGTCGCGCACACGAATCATTCGCGTGATATCGCCGAGTGAGATACCGCGCGAAAAACGCGAATCTTTGCGGCGAACGAGATGAACGCTGTGTGTATGTGTGGGTGTGTGTGTGTACGTATGTAAATTCGCTGGATGTACGTCAAAACAAGAATTAGCCGCGTTGTACTTATACATACAAGCGTTGTTTACGATTCACGTAACTCACCCCGAGAATTTATGCGCTTTCCTATAAATTTATAGCGAACACCGCGAAGTGATGCATTATTTTCCCGGCGAATAAACAGCAAACACCGTCGCATTGAGATTCGCCGTTGCCGCTGTTTTGGCGCAATCTGCGGGCCAGGTCGACGAACCTGAATGATAAAAAGTGACTTCGTCTCGCGCGTCGCTTGCTTCGATCCCGATCGATTTCGCGAGAGCCAGAGGGAAAATTAAGCCTACCTGTCATTAATTTGAGCGAAGATTTTTATCAATTGTTATTATTATTATTATTCCATTTCTCTGAATTAACTCTACGTCCATATTTGCGTATTGGTCTTCGCCCGCGATTTGTTTCACTTGTCCCGCGTGTCTCGTGTGACGCAACGAAAAGAAGAAAAACGAACGTCCTATTTTCACAACTACCAAAGTTATTTCGAGTGGCTGAACAAATAGTTGGGACATCCGAGAATTTTTTGTTTACCGGAATAAAATATACACGCGGGCGCACGCGATAACTGTTATTATCTCGCGCGACGTTGCCTTGCGCCTGTGCGCGATATGCATATACATACAGACGCGAATACATTTCCACCTGTTTGGCCCTGTCCGTATTAGTGTCAGTGTGTCTGTGTGTTTTTGTGTCTTGCACCTCGCGTCGAACGAGCGCGGCGGCGCAACGATCGTGACGAGAAATGTATTTTGACGAGCTGACAGCCGTAATTTTGATGCAAAGAAAAAAAAATGTGATTTCGAATCAAGCGCGCGACAAAACGGTGGGTGAGGAGGAATGTTGTTTTTGTCGTGCTGTCACGAAAAATTAACAATAAACGTTTTTTATTCACGTGGCCGAGGGAGGTAAAAAACTAAAAAAAAGCAAAGATTTTCATTGCTGTCCAGCGATCTTGTCGTATGCTTCTTACGCTGGCTTAAAAAAAAAAACATCACGTTCTCTCTGCAAAACGCAGGTTTCACATTGAGCCCGCGATGCAACCACGAACCGCGAGAGTGGATGCATCGCCGGCCCAATAGGAATTTTGCGTGAAATCGTGGATTTTACGCAAAGTTCTCGAATGGCACAAGAGCTTTCATCCTCGCGCGCGCGCTCGCTCCTATTACACGCGGTAAACGCATTTTTGCACTTTCCACATAGTTCATCGAACGTGCGCCGTGGCACGTACTGCACTTCGCACTCGACTGCGCGCTCCCCATTGATTGCGTAACGCCCGTCTCCGCGCAGCGATGACTGCGCCGCCGCGGCGAAGTGCATGCAGGGTTTTGCTGCGCATTTGCATGCGAAAGAAAAAAAAACGAAAACGAGAGTGAGAACAGAGGCGAGAATTAGCACTGCGCTTCCGCGACGATGCGGCAGACGGTTCTTTCTAGGGGCTTCCAGCTCGCTCGCGATTGCAGAAAAAAATGCGTGTCACAGGCAGTCGGATCTTGTGCTCGACGACGACGAATTTCAGACGCGAAGCATACACTGAGAAAACGGGGCTCGGGTAACAACCGATAAACACTATACTTATTCAAAAATATGCTATTAGCTTGGAAATAAAAATGGAAATAAAGAACAATTTTCCTACGCTAATAAATACTGAAAGTATGACAGATTTTACTATACTACATAGTAAAAATTGCGAAAAAATCTAAACAGGTTCTGAATTTCTATGCTGGACCTGAGCAAACACATTCTGGCACCATTCTTTATTACACCCCAAGTCCTTCGTTTTTTCCTAGGTATTTTTATTTCTCGGGGCTTACACATTTTTCTTCTGTCCACAAACCCATCTTGTCATTGACACGACCGGAACCCTGGTGCTTCGGCTGATATTACACAGCTTAAAACTGTCATCGCCTCTGCCCGCCGCTCATTCGTCCCGTCACTACGAGTGCCAAGGAGACGCAATGCGTCTCGAGACAGCGTATCGCGATGTTTGTCCGGCGTTCGCGCGTCTCGCCTGAAGCACGCGCTGCATATCACGAGCGTCTCGCGCACCGGTTAAAGCCGCACGCGTGCACGTGTCGACTATCTCGAAACACCTGTGTGCAGCGTCTACCTCGCCGCACGCTCTACATTTTATTCATCGACATATCCAAGCACCGTATTTTTTTTTATATGTAGTCGTACGAACGCCATAACGACGTCAAATTCACAGATCGCGACTGCAATGATCCGAAATTTGCGACTGCAATGATCCGAAATAAACAAACCCGGGTTTTTAGTGAATCTCGATGAAACTGGTGGTAACCAGACGTACACCGTCGAACTTTTAGGGTGAATGGAGGGGGGAAGGAGAAGATAATAATTCAATTTCAATAGAACCGTGTTTAGCGGCAATTTCGACGACGATATATAACGCGACAATATATAATTATGTATTTGTTTCAAACGACTTGTAGTGCGGCTAGAATGTGCAACGCGGTGTGCGCAAATTTGATTATCTATGGACGAGCGAGCGCACGTGACGCTCCCGTGATGGATGAGTACATAGTATCTTCTCGCACAGATCGCTTCCACATGTCCTCTTTATATTCTTTGTCTTGTCGTGGCGACGACGACGGCTGAATGATCCGAGCGCTACGCATTACTCGATCGTCTCCCTCTCATGACTTCGACAATTAATAATTGATTTTTAACCTCTTCTCATGCCCGAGGGGACGTTCGACCCTTATCCGATTTTTCCCGACGTGACACACGCAGAATCTTCCTCCATCATTATTAACGCAAGATATTATTAAAAAAAAAGAAAATAAAAAAAAAACATCTTGTTTTTTTGCACGGTGACAACGACTGCGACGTGTAAGGCGGCACGTGAGAGACTCACCAATTTTTTTTCTCTTCTTCCCAATTATCACTCCATTTCACAATTGGGTTCTCCCCGCTGCAAAAAAAAAAACGACTCTGACAATGATGGCGACAATAGCATCATTTCCGACATCGCACGTCGTTTCGGCGACCTATTTCTTTTTTTACGACTCCCCGTCGTCGAAATACCGAGAATAACACGTGATCGCGCAGGCGGCGCGCCCGCATGTAATTTCTTCTCGCGTCGCGCGCGCTGCTCGGTCAAAACAGGTGACAACGATAACGATATACAATCGAAAAGAAATTTCATTTTGCACCACAACGGGTGAATTTCGCGTTTTTTTCGCGGTCGGTATTCCCCGGTTGTCGCCAAGCTCCGGTTTTCATCATTTTTCTCTGCGGGGAATCCGGCAATTTTCTGTGAACTTTTTTTTTTCTAGATGCTTCGCGAATGTCGTTTTTACTCTCGCGTTGACGCGGATTTCGCCTCCCGCGCTTTGTGCTCCCGCGTTGATGGACGCGTTCGCGAATTGTGCAGCTTTTTCCGCCTCTTTCGCCGGGTATATTTCGTGTCTCGTGCTCCGGTGAACATTTTTTTTTCCTCGCGCTCTCTGTATCTCCGCGCACGAGGCTCTTATCTCGACCCGGAAAAGCTCGGCTTACGCGCGCGAATCTGGCGCGTCTGGTGGGAGGAGCGCGAGAACGGCGAAAAAAATGATACATTTTATCCGGGACACATAATAACGGTGCACAAAAATGTGTGCTGCAAATTGCCGGGGGAAATCCGGAAAATGCTCGAATAGAATTTTTTCTCGGAAATGGTGCGAACACTGCACGTGGTGCAGCATCATTTCCGAGTCTCTCGCTATTGTAACGCGTGTGACTCCCCGCGCGCGAGCGCGTGAGCAACTGCACTTCCCGCGAATGCGTCGAATTTCGCAAACTCCGAAAATAGTTGTTCTCGATTGTGTCCGGAGTTCGCTGAGAATTCACGTTGATAATCTGCATAGCTTCATCGAGATGAGAATAGAAACCGGCGCCGTGAGCGCCTCATCCTTATGATATAGAAATGATCTTCATTTTCAGCCGATCATCTGCCATCAGCTGCGCATCTATTATGGAAAATGCAAAGAAAAAGTTTCGAATAAAAACAGAATCGTCATTTATTATTAATTCTCCGACATCTCCATCAGACACAATTCGATTTTGGCTCGAACGAGACTGCGACTCACCGACCAAACAGGTTCACTGTTATTCACTTTTTTTCCCCCGCGAGACAAAACAGCACGAAAAACGATGACAGTGGAAATTAATAACTCGGTCGGGGTGGCGGAATTTCGAAGAAGCGACGCGATCGTGTGATTCAGCACGCTGAGTAGGATTTAAAAAAAAAACTTTCGGTGTCTTGTGGATTCGTAGAAAGTGAATTGGACGCACCGGTTCACGGAGAACAAAAGTGCTAAGTGACGCGTTAATGACGGAACCGAGTTGTATCTTTGCGTCCCGTCAAGCATCCGGCTTGGAAAAAAAAAAATGATTCATTGCTCTTTACGAGATATTCGTGGCCTCTGATTTATTTATGTTCATTATCGGATAACGCCGGCAACAAAAAATCTGACTGGGAGAGGTCAGAATGTGAAAGCGCAGACGATGTTTGCTGCACTCTTGTTTTTTTAACAGTCGACTGTCGTTTCATGCGCAGCGCAAATGGTTTGGGATGCGGAGAACGATCTTTTTTAAATTTCTATTACGCGCCGAATGTTCTGAAAAACGCGATTATAACTTTTCTCTGTAAAACGTCTGAAAAGCATAATTTATTTTATTTTGTACAACCATTCTTGGAAACTAAAATCTAGCGCGAAGCACCGATATATTTTAAAACACAAAATTTATCGAATTCGCGCGAACGTTGGGTCTGGAAAAATTCATTCGGAAGCACAAACAAAGCATCTTATGCGCGGAAATACGGAGACAAACGATTTTATAACGAATTTCGGCGAAAGCCTAGCAACACTCGGAAAACAAGTTTGTTACCTCTGCACACAAACTTCAAGGATTTACACGAGCAAAACGTGCAGAGAACCGGCGTCGCGATCCCGTTTCCTACACTAAATATGCCAGTCGTCTTATCGTTGCTATTCTTAATAAGCGATGATACTAAAAGAAAAAATCACATTCTTAGTAGGCGATAAATTTGGAAAATACAATGTTTCCGAATCAGCGCGAAGGTCGGACATGTTCTTCGAATTTTCTGCGTTACCGATAGTTGCGGCTCCGATAGCTCGGCGTCACTTCCGGTGAACTTTTATCTGTTTTCATTTTCCCAGCTCGCGTTCGTAAAATTCGTGTCGCCTTCTCAGACGGCGAACAAGAATCATACGTCCCGTGAGCTTCACGTCGTCTTCTCGGTCCCGCGGCGCGTTACGTGGAAGGCTCTATAAACGTTGCGGCCAAAGTGGCCCCCAATGCGCGAGTTATAAACCGCGCGCGAGTGGCTGGTGTATCTCTCATCCCCACTTGGATCGAGGAGAAGCGGCAGCACGCGATACAGAACGTAACTGGCGTAGAGCGGGCTGGCTCTTCACGAGGCCCGCGTTACATCTGCAGCAGGCACGAGCGTTGAGCAGCAGCAGCAGCCGACGCTGCGCCGCGGCGATTCCGGCGGTTCTCCGTGGGGGCAGAGCATCGCGGCCGCCTGATAAAAGCCTCGCGGCACGAGCCGGCACGTAGATCACGTTGAACAGTCGAGCGAGAAGGAGCCGCCGCCTTCGCGCGCTATATAACAAATAATCATACCGCAATCAGTATAAACACCGCGCAAACAATATTATTATTTTTTTGTTTCAAATAAATATCTTTGCCAACGTTATTGCTAATAAACGTTATTGTATTATACGAAAACGCTCGTGTGATGCCTGAAGTAACTCGCGTCTTTGAACAAATATTATTTTCGTCCAATAATTCGTTTTTGTCGCTGTGAAAAAAATCGATTTCCATTAGGTCGAATCGACGAACGTGAATACGATAACTCTGCACGCGAGAAAAAAACTAACAAAGTGTCGTCGGTCGACAATAATCGTCGATAAAAATCGTACGATTGGTGGTGCGAGAGGAATTCTTCACGGAATTACAATTCCAGGCGAAAGATTCGAGTGCAAAGGAACTTTCGGTACCAGCGCGAGTTATCTCAGTGAACGGAGGGCCCAGACTCGTTGAGCCCTCGTGACTTCTGCACCGCGATCGGGACGAACGTGTAATTGAACATATTTTGTGCTGCGAGCGATTCGTATCGCTGACAGTAGTGTGCCGACGAATTAAAGTGCAAAAAACTGGATTACGTCCGGTCTGTCGGGTCGACGAGTGTCAAATTTTACCACGAGGAAATCGCGGTAAAGATGGTTCGACAGGAAACCGGCGAGTTTGAGACCGGCGTCGAGGAATCGTCCAGATACTTCAGCTATCTGAGAACCCTCGCCGATCTCACGGCCATGGCCAGTATTATGGCAGTTCAGGTACACGAAATACACTCGCATTTATTAAGTATAAATCAAAATACTATTTTTTTCACCTGTTGATGAATCCGTAAACGTAAATTTAAAAACGGCCAATTTTGTCTTCTTCTCTTCCCGTTTTTGTCCCGAGCACGAAAACTGAGTGGACCGCATAAATTTGCGTAAAATTTCAACTTCGAAAAAATTCAAAAACATTCAATCATTCGCATCGACGTGGAAGGCGAGTACAGTGGCCTTCCGCGATAATTCTTGATTATAGCGATCGTAAAATGTTGTTTATCGGACATGCACATCCGAGGAATCGTTGATGTGCCAAGACCTTCGACGACGACGACGACGGCGGCGACGTCGACGAGGACGAGCACGCGTGTATATATACAACATTTCGCCTCGTCGCGTAACTCGCGTGCGCAGGCGCGTACGTAACTTTCGTAACAATGAAATTTGAGATATGAGACCTTGACTGGGAGTTCTATTCCCAAATAGCCGGCTGCTGTATTTAGAGCGCAAAAGGGGCCGATTGTGCTTAATTTCTGTGTCAGGTGCGAGCGCGCGGCTGGTTCGAGGCCCACGGCCGAGGTCGATCGATCGCACTTGCCGCCGCGTCCCACCGAAGTATATCGACTTCTCGATATAAAATATACGACACACGCGACACGTGACCTGTAAACACGCCGACGGCGACCCAAATTTTTCCCCCACACCTTTATTTTCAATTACATTTGCGCTGTTATTGTTTGCGTTATCTTGGCCTCAGGGGTTATGTGTCAGGGGAAAAAATGAAACAACACACACACAAACAGAAAGAGATGGCGATTCGCAAGTAATCCCCGATGAAGATACCGACACCTTTTGTGCACACATTGATTTACAAGAGGATCGCAAAACCCTCCGCAAATCCATCCAGATATTGCGCCGAATCGTATTGAATTATCATTTCCGTTATCGCGCGGCGCTCTCGCAACATTCGAGGGAATAAAAACCGAAAAAAAAAATTGAAAGCCACGCACCGGGATCTATAATTACATTCGGATGTTACGTAACTGCTGTGTCTTTATGCTTGAATATTCAAATATTTGTGTACTAATGCATATTTACATTAATTGACCGTTCCAACGTAGTATTTTTATTCGGATTCTCCTGAATGTCAGCGGGATCTGCCCGAGAACGTCCGGATTCGAAGTCGCTCGTTGATATTTTCCGTGCAGAGAAACTTTCGGGAATGAAATAAATTACAATAAATTTTGCAAGAATTCTTCTCGCCACGCAGAGAGAGACGTTGAACTGCGAACTCCGAGCGATTCTGGTTGCTCGCAGCGGTGATTACTTCGCACGGGGTTATCGGGACTCGCGAAACGTCAGTGCAGGAAAGGAAAAAAAAGAAAAGGCTTATAATACATTAGCGCGATAAGAAGTTTCGTGAGGTCAGTGCGGGAGGGCATGTTGTGGCGCAGTAGATTTCGGGCGTGCAAACTGTGTCATGAATGGAGAGTTTGTTTCGTTAATTCAATTCAACGTACATGCGTGCCGCGCGGGCGACGGTGTTGGTAACGCGATGATTGCTGATTTGATTACACGTCTCGTAGATTAGACGCCCGCGCCCGCTCACGACCGGAGAGGACACGAGGCTCTGCGTGTCGTATCAGCGGCGTCGATCGATAGCCTCGAGCTGACACGAATTTTCCGCGCAGACGACAAAAACCGCCGGTCCTATCGTGTAAAGCGGATGTACGAAAAAAAAAACGCAAGATCATCGATGAAACAAACGTAATAAAAAAAAACGTTGCCTAATAAATTACAATGTATTAAGCAACATTTTTCAGTAACGGATGTTTTTTCAGTAATTAAAAAATGTCAAAAATGTCACCTACAGCATTTATTTGGATAACCAACAGATTCAGAAAAATTAATCAATACTTCGTATCCAAACGAGACGAGAGGTAATAATAATAAATAAACAAAATTTGCGCTTTATCGGCTCGTGACACTGCGTAGCGTATAAACAGACACGCAGATACGTGTAATTCGCGTCTGGCGAGCTCTGCTTACCGTACGATTACGAGAAAGTATACAACGAGGAAGATATCACCGCGCGAGAGACAAGAGGGGCCATATCGATGACGTTACCGCACGGCACGAACAAAGATCTTCGAGTCGCGATTGCGTGCGCGTATCGAGGAAATCGACCTGGCCTCGATTTTTCCGCCAAGGATTACAAAAGTTTTCCTCTCTCTATTCGCTAGCCGCGTATATATATATTGTATTTTCGTTTCTAGACGATTGCGAAGAAAATAAGGACAAATCCATAATGCATCCGCACATGAAAAATTCATTCGCCGACCAAAAAAAAAAGAAAAAAAGATAAAAAAAAAAAAAAAAAAAAAAAAAACAAAAAATCGAGGACTATCTGCTTTACTGACTGTGCCTACGTTAGCGAATTACGAGGAGATAATAATTCGCGAGATAGGAGCGCAAGGCCAATATGTACAGTCGCCTCGTTTTATCAAATCCCCCGACGTCCAGACGTTGCACGGCGTCCGAGCGATCGACCCTTTCGGCTGACGCACTCGACGACCGAAAAGATCGAAGACCTGACGACTCTGAGCGTTCAGAGCCGAAGATACTGACGATTGTTTCTTCCAAATTCAACACGTCAGTTCAAGTGGCGTCGAGACGATTTCTTCTGTCGCTTCGACTATAAATTCTGAAATTACATTTTTTTCGCACTCGTCGCGCCACAAATACTTCACGCGTTATCCAACTTTAATACAATTGATTGCTATCCGTTATTTGCACAGATGGTCGATAATGTGGGCCGCGAATTATTCTGGATTGTGGCGGTTAAGCGATATCAAATTTATTGCATGACGTCATTGATGAATTCGCCCCCCCCCCCCTTTCGCTTTCTTCCAACGCGTCATCAAGTTAAGCACATGGTCGATTACGACATTATTCATTAACCCGAAGCATACCGTTAAAGACTTCGCCACGTGCGATGATAGTTCCATGAACTACGCTCCAAGCTTAACCCGTTGTTTATGAATGACGAGAGATCCGCTTCTACGAATCGACTCGTAGACTAAATAAAAAATGAAAACTTCCGTGGCGATCGCAATGCAAGAAAACGCTCGAATCTTCTGGGGAAATGTATTCAGCATCCGGTATTTTTTCCGTATAGCACCAAAATGGCATCGTCACATTTTTTTCCGTATTTATTGTTCTTTTTCCCGGATTGAGAGATGAACATTATTTCGCGAAATAATTTCATTTGCGATGTGGGCCGATTGTTATTTGTGCCTCCACTGTTGTTATTGCGGTTGTTTCAAAAAATTATTGCGAATTTTTCGAAGAGCAGTTGCGTTGCAGCGGGTGTTTGCACTCAAGTGCGTGCGGTATCTCTGGATTTTATTGAACTAGCATACGTCGGTCGTTACTCCCAGATTTTGCGTTTCATTCTGTAATTCTCTCTTTCTCTCTCTCTCACTCGACGCTTTCGATCCCCGGAGGTCTGTATTTTATTAACAATTGAAACGAAAAAAAGCGTCGCTAAGCAAAGAGGAGGGTAACCGATAACGAGAACGCGTTCACCAATCGCGCTGCGTTATTTGCAAACCCCAGCGAGAATCATCGGCAAATATCGTAAAAAAACGAACGCACACCACGAGCTCGTTTCGAGAGGCGCGCGCGATAGCGAAGATTTGCAGCGCGTCTGTTTCGCGGCTAGCGAACGGCATATTGAACAGCTGCAGGGTTTAAACGAGACAGAATGCGGCAAACCGAGTGTCCACCGGTCATAACACGAAGGCAGCCTTCGTCACTTTTTCGATTTTTTTTACCCAAACAAATTGATTTCGCTTTTTACTTACGATTATTTTTTTTCCTGATTGCAGTTCAAGAGGATGCTGAACAAGGAGCTCTCGCACTTCTCGGAGTCGTCGAAATCCGGGAACCAGATCTCCGAGTACATCTGCAGCACCTTCCTCGGTGAGTTGAAACGATTTTTGAATTTTTTTATTAAGATTATTATTTCCCCGGTGAGTAAAAAAAAAACAGTCAGTGTTCGAATAGCACTCGAATTCGAATTGTCTACTGTAGCTACAGTAGCAGCTCACTGATGAAACACAAGACGTTTGTACACAGACAAACACACTCAAGGAACGTATAACTGCGCGATCGCGCACGTGCTCGTGGTGAAAGTCAGCGGCCTTGTTTTATCGCTGACGAACACTCGCGATTTCCCATCAATATAACGCTCACGTGCTCTCCAATCAAGACATGCTTTCAAATCGTCACGCCTCTTGTAACGTGCAAACATCGTTACTTTCATCGATAGCTGCGAGTGTTATCCTACCGTCCTGCGCACAATGCGCTCTGTTTACGATTGCGATTATTTATTTCCGCAATCTACCAGGAAATAGTAATATCTGCGGACACATCGTGACGTTAATCGATATCGCGATCTGTTATTTCGATAGATGCTATTTGATCGTGGAAACGTTCAAATACCTTGAACGACAATTGGAAAAAAAAATGTCAGCTCTTGCAACGTTTGAAAGTTATTTATTTTGATACAATTTTCTATCGGGGTAAAAGTTAAAAATAGATCGTCGCGCTATTTATTGGCACGACAAAAATACCGAGACGCGCGCGTTGAAAAAACCTTATTTTATCGCACAATTCGACCGCGTATACAATTTGGGTCGAAAATAACTCGCGACAATGCAAGGTATTCGATTTATTTTCTCGCAGTCGAATCTCAAGTTCATCGATCTGGAGACGATATCGTCGAGAGATATCGATGATCGAGGCGCCTCCGAAACAATGAAATTTCCGTCGGATTTCGTCATACGTTAAAATCGCGTCTCGTCCGTCTGGGTCTCTACCCATTTTTTTTTTTCGTCAGTTCTCCATACTCGGAATATATTTCCAATCTCCGCGCCACGCCGAATCGTTTCGTTATCGTAATCCGTATCGCGAAGCGCGACTGACGACCGAGGCAACTCGGCGATCGATTAAGCTCGCCGCGAGACCGCGAAAATATTTCAATGTCAACCGAGCGCGCCGCGAGACTCTTTATATAATTTCATGCAAATTGTAATCCGACCGGAAATCTCAGTGGCGCAGGTGCCGCGACGATGAACTTTAGCCTTGCACTCTCCCTCGCCTCTCGTGACACACGCGGAACGAATCACCATAAATCTAATAATAACAATGATAACAAATTACGGATCAAGTCGCGAGTGTAAAATAATCGCCACATGTGTGAACATGTGGCGATTATTATTATATTGTTATATATTTCGTAATCTCGTGTGAAATATACGAATAGGATTTTAATACGACACATCTGTTTCTGTCGTCTCTGATAATGCAGACAAGCAACAGGAACTCGATCTGCCGTCGTTGCGCATCGAGGATGCCGTCGCAGCGGCCACCGGTACCGACGCGAGGGTCGCCAAGAAGAAGGACCGGGCGCAACGCGGACCGGCCGCGATGTCACACATAAGCGGCGTCAAACGTCCGCTCACGCACACCAACAGCTTCACGGGAGAAAAGGTGCCGTTGCACGGAGTCGAGACGCTTCACGAGGAACAGCTTGGCAAGGTAAATTCCCACGACTGATACAATTCAATGACATTTGATTAAACGAAATTTCAATCGACAAGTAAAAAAAGCGGGAGCAGGAGCCTTTGGAAATTATTTTTACGGTGCAAGTCACTCGATCGAGACACTGGAAAAAATATACCACAGCCGCGGAAAAAACGAATAGAATGCCGGGCATAACGAGGCAATTATACTTCCTGTCGACCTCGATGGGCCGCTTAGAAATTTCTTCGCGTTCGACGCTATCGCGACATCGAACGGCAATCGAATGAGTCACTGTTTGTCGCTAGCGCTGTTGTTGTTGTTGTTTGCCGGGGTCTCAATTGCCGCTATAACGGACAATACGAGTTAGTTACACTACGATGTAGTTCCCGGGACTGTGCAATACTTTGTAGCAAAAAAAAAAAAAAAACAAAAAAATAAGGCGATGTCGCGTCGTGCTGTTTTCCTCGGCGTCCCACGCGTCCTAAAAAAACCGAGAGATTCCGGCAAGCCGAGTGGAAAAGCCTGTTTACCGCGACTACGGTAACCTGAGAATTCTGCTGGTGGGGCGAACTTTTTCTGCGTCACGGAATGCAAGTGGTGTTGCGACTTACATTGAAATCAATGACCGGGGAATTCTTTGCTTTGAAAATTTTGAAAAAAGAATTAGAAAACAGAAAATATGTTGACGAAATACGAAGATGGATACGATACGACGTAAACAAATAGGGCCTAAAGCAAAAAACGTGCGTCATTGAGCGACCTTTACCATTTTTGGGCGAATGGTAAATTTCGACTGAAACTCAGCGACGAGTCAAAGTGACCAAGATTCTGCGACGCTGGCCGTCTCTACCTGTGGGAGTTGAATCACGCGCGTGGGTCTCGCGCGTGGCAGGGCAAAATAAAAAGAAGTCGGTGGGCTAAAAAAATTAGGAAAAAATAAAAGGTATCGCGTGGTTGTTCGAACGGCGACGACCCGCTCGGGATCCGCTACCGTAAAGGGTGATCCCGAGCTCGTCCGAGGATCCGGTTCGTTAAACACGCAGCGATGTTGTGAGCTCGATCATCGCTTTGTCCCAGTGACACAGAGATTATAAGAAAAAAAATAAAAAAAAATTAAACGCAGCAAAAGTAGCTTAGAGAGGTGCAGCGGTGTGTTAGGCGTCGTGAATAATGAAGCAGACCTGACGCCCCGAGCTCCAGCAGCAACAGCAGCAGTAGCAGCAGAGCAGCAGCAAAAGCAGTCGCGAAAGCCGACCGTCTGGCTCTTCAATTGTTATGAAATAAAATAGCAAGTGGATAATTCCTCGACCGTTGTTAACCGCTTTTATTGTAATTTTGCACGTGCGGAACTCGCGGGCGCGAGGTCAGATATTCCAGACTGGTGCGGCTCGTCAATTGCACTGAAAACGTTCGGCACGTTTTGTACGATCAACACTTTGGTGCAATTGTCAGCGCACTGACCATTGATTTTCAGAACATCCTCAAAGAAAAATGGAAAAAAATGAGGTCTCAGTCCAAGCTATTATCATTCATTAACCTTTTTTTTCTCTCAATGCATGAGTTAATAAGTAATTACAACCTGAGTTAGTAAAACACAAAAAGAATGCGATATGAGTGTTAATCAGAGCCTGGTTAATCGGTCGACCGACAATATTCATCAGCCACGTGACGAGAAAATGCCGATTTGTTATTGACCTTTGATTGGCTAGACGCGCAAACATCGTGTAATTGTAATTGACGACGTCTGCACTTTGCGCGCTCGTTTACTCGATCAGCAGGAAAATACGCTCAACTTGCAGGACAAGCGACACAATTGATGATGTTCGATTTCTAATAGCCCGGTCACTTGATCCGAGAGGCGAGCATTCAATTGCCGCAATTACTTCGTCCGAGCTTAATTAGAAATAACATGTCGTGTCGTCTTACGCTGTATTTATTCGTTCTCTTCGATTGCAGCTCCTGTCGGACATCGACCAGTGGGGAATCGACATATTCAGGATAGGCGAGCTAAGCAACAACCGACCGTTGACCTGCGTGGCCTACACGGCCTTCCAGAGTCGCGACTTGCTCAAATCTCTCGCGATTCCGCCGAAGACCTTCGTCGCCTTCATGATGACCCTCGAGGATCATTACGTGAAGGACAATCCCTTCCACAACAGCCTTCACGCCGCCGATGTGACGCAGTCCACCCACACTCTGCTCAATACGCCAGCCCTCGAGGTAAGACGTCGTTATATGTGCCAATTAAACGGCAATTCTCATCCATCGATGTGGACGGAAATAGCCTGGCAACCCGAATTCTTCTGCCAATCGAGAAAAAAATATACCAACGTTGTAGTACTCCCAACTTCAAAACTACAATTAAACGTATGTGTTCCTTTTTAGTCCGTCTTCACACCACTAGAGATCACAGCAGCTCTTTTCGCCGCTACCATACACGACGTCGATCATCCAGGCCTCACGAATCAGTTCCTCATCAACTCCAGTGAGTATGAAAATCCCAGTAGCAGCGTTCAGAGACTCTTCGGCAATATTTACATAAGCCATACATTTTCCGCGAAAAAGTGCCTAACGATTGCGTCTCGTCTCATTTCGCAGGTTCGGAGCTAGCGCTGATGTACAACGACGAGTCAGTCCTCGAGAATCATCACCTCGCGGTGGCCTTCAAGTTGCTGCAGAACGAGGGCTGCGACATCTTCGTGAACATGACGAAGAAGCAACGTCAGACGCTGCGAAAAATGGTAATCGACATGGTGCTTTCGACCGACATGTCGAAGCACATGTCGCTTCTCGCCGACCTGAAGACCATGGTTGAGACGAAGAAAGTCGCTGGTTCCGGGGTTCTGTTGCTCGACAACTATACCGACAGAATTCAGGTTCTCGAGAATCTCGTGCACTGCGCCGATCTCTCGAATCCCACGAAGCCTCTGCCGCTCTACAAAAAGTGGGTCAGCCTCCTCATGGAGGAATTCTTCCTTCAGGGCGATCGCGAGCGCGAGCAGAACATGGACATTAGTCCGATGTGCGATCGTCACAGTGCCACAATAGAGAAGTCGCAGGTCGGCTTCATCGACTACATCGTTCATCCGCTTTGGGAAACATGGGCCGATCTCGTGCATCCGGACGCTCAGGCGATACTCGACACGCTCGAGGAGAATCGCGACTGGTATCAGTCGATGATACCACCGTCCCCGCCGTCGGACGATCAGCCCAGCAACGAACAGCAGTCCGATAGGATACACTTCCAGGTAAACTTGAAATACAATAAATTGCACGAAAGATGAAAAAATCGCTAAGATATAAAAATTATTTTTTCCTGGATTTGCCATTTTTTTTGCATACTATTTTCAGTGAGTAATGTAGATGGTATATTGAAGGATAATTTTTGTGTTACAGGTAACCCTGGAGGAAGGCGATGAATCCGGTGAGAACTTGGAAGGCAGTGGTTTAAGCGAAACAACGCTGTCCGGCGACGATCGAGGGGGTGAAGCCGACGAAAATCCGGCAGATGCTGGGATGTGACGGAGGCTGGCCGGTATCTGCAAGAAGCTTCACGAGAAAGTGCAGCAAACCTGGTGGCGAGTGCGTCAGTGACACACACTGACTCCTGCTTTCGATTTTCTCTGATTTGGGAAGAGGGCCCGCGCTTCGTGAGCTGTCGACGTGCCGAACCCCGTGACACCAGCGCGACCACCGCGTCGATTGGTGCACAGAGAGGGCGAGACGCATTGCCGCGGCGGTTGGACCGTCCACGACGAAGACAACGGTGCATACTGTGAGCAGAATAACATCCCGGAGACAAAGCAGAAGAACGAGTAGACGACGAAGAGAACGGAGAAACGAATGTCGTGCTTTTGAATGACGAATGCGCACACCGGGCCTTACAAACATATACAGAACGGCTCGTGCGATCGTTGAGAAGCGAAGAACGAATGCAACACAATTCAAGAGTGATCGAAGAGAGTCGCGCACAAGAACGAACGGGAAGTGCGATCGAACGATAGATCTTCGAATCGAGGCCTCCGAGTCGGCGGGTCCGACGAGGAGAGCAGCACATCGGGATTCCACGATTCTCCAGTAACTCAATAGCCGTCGTCGTATCGTCAAAAGTAAAGAAAACAGCAGCAACAATAACAACGTTAAAGTGCATGGAGAATGATAAGGAACTGATATCATCAGCGCCCAATACGAGAGAGAGGAGGAAGAATCTCACAATGTACCTGTAGATGAGGGCAAAGCAAATTGATCGGGGATACGTGAGGGAAGATGTTCGTCCATCGGATCAAGACAGGAGGCTCTGCTGCATCGTGTGTCGATCGCGATTTGGGATTACACGGAGCCGCAAACTTTTCCTCGGAACCTACATGGAACTGCGTTGAAGGCCGGGACATTCGATTGATCGCCGAATCGCGAGTTCGAGAAGAATTCTCCATTTTTGACGGATCAAACGACATATCAAAACACGAGAGCGCACGTGCTACAATGGAAGATTTTCGAAGTGGAAGAGGATCAGGAATGAATCGTGACCGATCGTCTGGACACGTCGAGGAGGATGTGGAATGGTCGCGCGAATTGTTATCGATTTTCGATCGTTCTGAAAAAATCTCTGTACTTCCATAGAACACGCGGGAGATTGAAGTGAAACGACAAACCAAAACGCGGTACGTCTTCTATAACGCGCACATGGCTTGGGTAAGGAGAAAAAAAAATTATAAAAACAAAAAAACTTAAAAAAAAAAATGAAAGAAAGGAATGTGAACGAGCGGGTGCGGGACAGAGCGACAACGAGAGAAGTAGACGCTACATAAACTCCTCTGTTCGCCCTTGGTATACTCCGATTCTTCGATATAGAATCACCTAAGAAAAAAAATCAATAGACAAGACTAATAATAGCCTTGAACGTAAGATTTTTCTGTCTCGATTGCTTAAAGTGAAACAAATGAAAAAAAAAAAACAAAAAAACAAAAAAACAAAACATTTAACAAGTAATTAATATAAAAGGAACTACATAGAGCTTAGACCGTTCGCGAAACGAACGAAAACCAGAGTAGCCGACGCACCTAATAACGACAAGATAATGGTGACGATGATGGGAAAAGCATGTCGGAAGGTTATCGCATGTAAAAGCCAGTAAAAGCAAAGGAAGAAGATCACTAGCTATTACAAAGATAAAGTAATCTAATGTTTGTTGGAATGATTTTTATGAGAGTGAAGATGATTGAATTCATTTTAATGTAGGACCGTTTAATATAGAGCTGGCCTCTCTGGGGTTCGTATATTAAAATAAATTCGTATCTGGGCAACACTTTTTTCTTGCGATATACATAATATATATAATACATATATACATGAACATTGCAGTATCGCGAAAGATCGAACGCGTGTGCGAGCATCTAAGGGGATAACTGTTTCTAACCAAAGAGTAATATTAGTTAACGTAAGTTGGATTCATCGAGGTGAATCATAAGCCAACCCGCGATGAGTTTTCTTTCAGCCCCATCCTCGTGCATTGTCCCGTCGTTTTTTCTCGTCCATTAAAGCCGCCTCGTTGTCCAAAAAATATCGTCCTTCATTATCGTCATATCCTCGCGTCAAATAGGCTTTTAGCGACCGTAGAAGCTAGGCGTGCGCTATCCTCTCCCTCTCTTAGACCTTGTGAATCGATGTGCAGAAAACAAACAAACAAAACGACAAACCTTTACTCGCTTGAATGTCACTGTGGGCCGCTCAATTTGTGGGAGAATCGATAACGAGGAGAGATAGGAAAAAAGGGAAAAGTAATAACGATGCAAGTGATTTGGATTTGGAAACTGGCGAAGAATCGTCGAGTCGAGGAACTGAGAGGACGAAAGACGTACAAAGTGGCTTTGGCAAATTATTTTTAATTTGGATTTATCTGTTTTTGACAATTGAAAGAGATTCAAGTGATTTGCCCGTTTGTTTCATCTTAGTTGTTTGAGTGTGATGAAAGTATCTTCCGTTACTTCTTTTACGAAGTGTTTTTTTTTTAATTAAACATGAGAAAAAATAGGATGCAATGGAACCAGTGAAATCGTATTATAATTATTCATAAAAGTTCTGTTGCGATAATGGTTCAATACCATGGAAGACCAGACGAAAAATTGGACCTTTCGAAATGTTACCAATTTGCGCGCAGTGCTCGAGAGATAAAAGAGGGGGGAAAGAGAAAAATACAATCATATTTAATCTCTGATATATTTATCTCTTGAGCACTTTCGTACGTCAATGGAAAAACTGAAAGCTTCCTGCGTAATTAATCACGGTCGCGATACGGTGTGGATGAAGAAAGCTGTGACTCAGAAATGGAAATAAATCGCGCCTGTCGATAATTATTAAATGATCTAGAGAAAAAGAGCGAGAGAGAGAGAAAATTATATAAGATAAAAAGTTGCGAGAGATCGAATCTGTCTGTCTGAAAGGAGCAAAGGCTCCACTCCGATGTACCTAATAAGTCTAACGTAATCGTACTAGTTAAAGCAAAACACATACAAGAAGAAATAAGTAAGAAAATGAACAAAAAAATGAAAACAATGGAAAACTCTCGAAAAAACTCTGTATCTGTGTCGTAGGCGTTGAATCCTAAGTAATATGCGAGTGCCTGAGAGAATGGGAACGCCAATGTGCGTGTCTGTCTGTTTGCGTGTGTGCACGACTATCCTGTGGAGTGAGGATGCGTTTGGTGCTGGTCACCAATTTTAGGCGAACTAAGGTCTACTATTACGAATAGCTGTTAAGATTGAGCTAACTTAACGAACCTCTAGCGCGTGAGTGTGATCATGAAACAAAACAAAACAAAAAACACAAAAACAAAACATTTAAGTAAATCATTAAGACGAATAAGTTAAAGAATACTTGTGTCGGAGTGCTCCCTCGCGAATTCACGATCGATCTACAGGTATTATACACTGACGTCGCGTTTGTACAAAAAGAATTAAAGAAAAAAAAATCGGGTGACGTACCTCCGCCTATAGGTTCTCGAGAACCCTCGAATATCGTGTAAATCATTTGAAAAAAAAAAAGAAAAAAAATGTTTAAGAAAACGCAAAGATCGGCTGATCCAATGGGTGTCCAGGGTAATACAAGAAAGCACTCCCTGCGATTGGCCGTTTGTTGCAATTGCACACGACAAAAAAATGAAAGAAAGTGTCCGTGGTGGAAGGAAAACGTGAAGTAGTTCATGCAGAGAGAGAAAGAGAGAGAAAGAGAGAGAGAGAGAGAGAGAGAGAGAGAGAGAGAGAGAGAGAGAGAGAGAGAGAGAGAGAGAGAGAGAGAAAGAAAGTGAGAGACTGAGCACTGACTATTTGGCGATTAGTTATTATTTACTTCGAGTTTCTCGTGCTTCGGGGGATGATTACTCTGATGACAAATGTTTTACAAGTAATAACGATTGCGATGATTTACTGAGATGTGTAATAATACTAAAGAAAGAAAAACAAACAAAATGATACAACGTGTTTGATTGCTGGACAGTTAAATGAACATGTATTAATATCGTGTAACCCTCGTACGAGATGTATGTGTAATAAAAACATATTTATTGTCGGAAATGAAACTTTGTTCTGCTTTTCTCTTCCTTATATTCTTATCGTCACATAAATAATAATAACTGAGTGAAAAAAATTATTATCCAAAGGGAGTTCTGAGACCTGCACTAAGACGTTTGGAGAAAAAAAATCGTCCGCCATCTTTATGGCTCGTAATATAGATTGTACGGATCCTCTGACGGTATTTGATCAATTAACGGTCGGTAAGAACAAATGTCATTAAATTTTCTCGGATGTTCATATTTCAGCGGTATGAAAAATACAAGTATCACATCGCTTTAACTGATATTCATACGTGAACGAGATAGGAATGGGATGATGTTGAATAAAACACGAAATTTTGCTTAATTATTTGTAAATATATTATCGAGTAACATCTATAATATAATGATGAAAAACCATTCATAGTAATAAGTATATCATTGTAATATTTCAATCCAATAGTAAACACTCAGTATTTATAGATTTCATAGCTGCGGTAATGGGGCGAGTGCGTCGTCGCATCTGCTCACCCACAATCTCAATATAGTAATTATATCCGTTGCTCAAATATCCTTCACGCTTTTATCTCTAGACTCCGCTCTGTGTCTTGTTTCTGGTTCGGAGTTAAGTCGCAGCTTCGATCCCCGTCAATCTTACATATTTTTCGCAAGAATTCTATCGCCGTCTTTTAGGGGGTGTAAATCGCTTCGAAGCTGCTCGCTTTCTCGTTTCCAGTAAAAAAACTTGTTATCTTTACACGTGTGATTATCGCTTAAAACATACTCGTCATTATTGCGGGTATATCGAATCTGTTTCTCGCACTTGTATTTCTCGGAAAAGACTCAACCGGTTGATTTCTTTTTTTCATTATTCACCGATTAATTTTCGCTAAATACTAGAGACGGTAAATATAGTCGTTGTGTTTCAATCTATACAGGTAAGTGGGGTGGGTATTTGACGTTCACGCATTATCAACACCATTCGCCGTTGGACGTGATTCTCGCATTGTCACTTACGTTTTTTTGTTTTTTTTTTTTTACAATTTCGAGTACAAGACCCGGCAGTTCGCTAACTACGAACGCACGAATTAAATTCTTGCCGTACTCCACCAATTCAGTCACACAAATTTCTGTATTCTTACGAAACATTATTTTTTCTTATTCACCTCGTATCGAAGAATTATCATATTTAAATCTAATGTGCATCTCACGCACCTGTGGCAAACGTCGAACCACTCCCTGTATCGCTATATATATTTTTTTTTCTCATAATTATCTGTACAGCGCACCATTGATCAGCTTTTTCGTCGCTTAGTGATCTAGCTTTGGATTGTTTTTTTTTGTTTTCTTTATTATGTATATTGTGATTAGTTCGATGGATTTCTTGTTATTTAAATTTATTTATTATAAGTGCTCGCGAAACTAAGCGGTGTCTCGATGATGGCACATCATATCACGTTAGAAACAAATAATAGATAGGGCGCATTGGCTACATTGGTACATTAGTTTCGTCATGAATTGGGAAGGAAAAGAATTCTTTCACTCGAAATGTCAAGGGTTATCTATTACACTCTCGTTTAAATGCAACAGTATCGACTGGCCGAAATTTCTTAGCGTCATAGTCCTTTCCTTCTTCTCTTTTTATCAACTAGAAAAAACCAACGATACTCGGTGTCTCGTTCCAACAATTAAAATTAATATGACACACAGTATTCAAATATCCTTCAATTTGTATACGTATAACTATTTAACCCTCTATATAATACCCTGATATCTACTTCTCTTAATGTCTAAAAAAGAAAGATAAAAAGGAACGAACTTTTTGTCACAGAAAAGCTTAGCAATTTGATGTGCCACGATAAAATTCTTTAACATGGAACCGATTGACAGTGTCCTTCCTAGGCGATTTTTTTCTCTTCCTCTCTTTCCTACTATGTACAATAGCTTAGCGAGCTGTGTATAAGATTTTATCGAGGATCTTTATTAATGAGTATCGCAACAATTGGGGAAAACTGTGCGTGTCCCCCTAATTTACCGTCTACATTTCGCGCGATCCCGATATTCAACTTTGTTCAATTATTGCCTGCGGTGCAAGTGACAGTTAAACAGTTAAAATATAAGAGATGACGCTCGGTTCGACAAGTATAAATATGGGGACGTGCACTGTGTGCATCCAATCGGTGATCTCGTTATTATTAGTAAATTAACGATTTGATTCGACCCCTGATAAAATCGATTTGCCGACAACTCACACGGCATTTAACTTGATCTAATAGTGTACAATTGTATAGCCAACACCAAATATTACATATACTATAATCTTATTTGTGTTTTTATTTTTATTATGTATGCATACTAATCGACTATTGTACAACTCGCCGCGATTAGTCTCCCCTTCACCGCAAAATTCTCGTCAAGGATCATCAATCAGTTCTTAAGTAAAATAGTTCGAGTCAAAAATATTTATACTTTGTCGAGGGCTATGGGTTCGCTAAAACGGATGACCCGAAAGTCGAGGCCCTTTTCTTCATTTTTTTTCCTTCCATCACGCACCAATAATGTAATTGTCCTCGTACCTGAATTAGTCGCGTTATGCACGTTAGTTTTCGCGACCGCACTAATCGGTCACATATTTGTTTTACACTGACTCTATTATTTACTTCGTATCGATATGTCATTTTACAGAATAACTCGCTCTTTTAAAACACCCAACCTGCCATTAATGTTAAAGTTTTAAGGTATCACGTGAGCCTTGAGTCTCGATAAAGTAAACTACAAAATGAAAACAGCATCCTGCAGACGGAACGCCAATAGTTGGTAATCCGGCTGCAATCGTTATTTCCGTTGTGAAGTTTCATTATCGACATTTAAGGATGACGAAGTGCCTTAAGGGAGAACAATCGTCCCACTACGAGTTCGATCAAGAATCCGCAGTGTCACACACGCAAACACGTACACACATACACACGAGTAGTAGATCGTTTCGCCCTTCTCTTCGTCGTACCCACTTTGGAGGCAAAAAAACGATTTTGAAAAGTCGACGAGTGGAGAGGGATATTCTGCGACAAAGACAATTTCTATTTATTTGTTTTCTTCAAATTTATCCACTGTCGTAAAGTCAGCGAGCCACAAAACTCAACGATAACGCGTTGCAGTCCGTATTCGTAGGAACAAGTTTTCCATCGTGGGCTAAAATCACTTTTGCGAATGAGACAGAGCTGACTGACTATTAACGTATTATAGTTACTCTCTCAATCTACTTTCAACACTCAATTCGTATATAATTGGCCCCTTGCACCCTTATTTTCTCGTTTTTTTTTTATTATACATCATTTCGTGTGGCACGTAACCCCCGAGACAATCAGATTTACGATATATCCTCGATGACACGTGCAATTCTACCGAAAGTCTACGTTCTCCCGGTGTCCTGTCTTGATATGTTAAACAGAACCAAATAAAATTGTGACGCATCCAACCAGTTGACTATCAGTCTTGCGGTCACTTGGCCTGTTATCTCGGTACATCAGAACAACTGGAGCAAATATGAAATTAAAAAATGGATCACGTTAGTCAACCCAGATACATCGTAAAAAAATTAGGTATTCACAAGATAGTTCAACGAGTGATGTAACAGTTGCGATTTTATTTGGCAGTACACGAAAGTTCTCGAACATTAATTTATCGTTCTTTTTCGACGCTCATTGAATTTAACATCTCAACATTTCAGCCCATTTTTTCGTCATAACTATTATCGAGTATCACGAACGTTTGGAAAAATAATCTGAACACATATCATTGCCCTATTTACGGTTATTCTCATCAGCAGTTAATTTAACATAGCCCCACAATAGCTATAATTTATTTCAAGGAGCTTTCAATGACGACGGGGGCAGATTATTTTGGCCTGTACCTACATTTAGCCCCAGTTGTTCTCTTTCTTAATTTAACCATCCAAAATCATCAGATTCCCAGGATCATCGAGCAGAGATCTCTCGAAGGTAACGCACACCGTTCTCGCCAATTCTATCTACGTCACGGTCCGTCACGTGTCCGAACGAATTATCGTATACCCCCCGTGAATCTCGTTATCCCGGCGCGAAACTTGTTTCCCCACTCCCGGCGTATAACTTGGAGAAGTTCGCTCTCTCGCTCGCGGGGAACTCGAAAACTTCAGTGCGGACGAATGTGACGACGTTTATGTACACGCGTTCTTTCGTAATAGTATAGTAGTTCCCGATCTCGTTTCTGGTCTGTCACATTCGCAGTCGTGGCTCGCCGACGTTGAAACTTGCACGTGCTCTTAGCGCTCGCCGCGCGTCGTATTACACACTGTGGCATCAGTGGCACGTTAATATATATAATATATAACGCTATATACTGTATAGGTACTCGGGAAGAAAAGGGCGAAACAGTCTTCGCATCCGACGTGGGGGGAGGGAGGAGGGGGGGGGGGGGGGGGGCGCACGACGATCGTGGCGCTCGGTCGTCGCGCTTACTTTCTCCGAATCGCGCTAAGCCTCAGGTTTATTAACTATACATCCGCCAGAAGAAGGTGGATTCCCGTCGCTCAGTGGCTGCATCACCTCGTGACATGACAGACGAACAGACTGACGAGAACGACGACGAGTGTGCCGATGGAATTGCGCGACCTCCACGAGGTCGTAGCCGACACGTCACCGCACTGAGCTGCAAGGAAAAAATGAAATGATTTTTACAAAATCACATCGTCGATCGAACTCACGTCGGGTGTCCATCGAGACGTACCGTATGAAGTGAGGTTGACTTTCCACACGTGTTGCTGCTGGCGATGCGAGGCTCTCGGGCAGGAGGCCAGATGACCGGTGACGGACAATTCTCGGCTACCGGAGGTCGCCGCCGATGCGCTGTACACGAGGCAGTAACGTCCGTTGTCGGTGCTCGCCACGAGATAAGCCGTGTCGTTCTCCACCCAAGTCCCGTGACAGAGATATTCTGAAAGGGCAACAAATAATTGAATTATCAGTAACAAAGCGACTATATTTATTTGTGAAATTAATTGCAATTCGCGTCTCGCAGGTGTCTCGTGTATGAGACTATATAGTACTATATAGTGTTTCCCCCTGGTGATATTCATCATTTTAATCGGCGTGGGGATTAATTCAGCTTACATTTCCCGCTCGGGCGGAAAGGGAGGCAACGTTATAATCGCGAGGTGGCGCGGGTTTTAAGATGCTTGTCAAGCTGTCTGCCGCGCCCTCGGCTGCGCGAACAGCAGGTAACCCAACGTGGGTGGCGCACGACTATAGGGATCCCGAAGTAATCCGATAAGGTGTTCCGGCCAGACGACTATGTTTCCTCTCGCGTCGGGAAACCCGTCGGACGCTCAACCACCCCCACGTAGACAATGTCCCGAAGGAAGGTACGCGCTTCCCGTGCGCCAGCTCAAGCGTTACATCAAAGCCGACCCCCTCTCGACTATATTGCGTCTATTGTAAAACTGTCGAAATCCAAATTAGAACCGCACTCCGCATGCTGGGGAATTTAATGCGAACTTGCCCGTGACCGTGCGGTCGAGTTGCGCGATATTCAATGGAACGAAACCGGAGCTGCCTGCACGGCCTACGCCTCATTGTTCTCGAGTCTCGCACACACGTTGGGCTACGCAAACTACGGCAAATTCTTCGCAATCCAATCCTCTCACGCAGAACAACGTCAACCAAGTACATAACCGCAAAGTTATACAGGCAACGGGTTACGCGGAAATAATCTCGGAGTAAAATCGCTCGAAAATTTATATACGATCCGACGACGACGGCGCGACGCAAGACGGCCCAAAGTTGACAAGGTGTTGAGGATGTTCAACTCGATGTCGATACCCTCCCTCCACCTAGATGCGACGGGATCGTTCGCTCGCTCACACTATATATAGACACCTCATGGATCAACGCACCTTCACCTGCGGGAAACTTACACGCCCGGAAGGAGGAGGCGGAAACGACGTGAGGTGGGGGATTTCGCAAACGGTCGGCGTAACGGCTACGAAGTTTGACGAGGGTAAATGTACTATACCCGGGTACACGCGGGGGCCAAGTGGGTATGAAGTGTTAGTTGGATGACGCAGTTTCGCGAAGCAGTAAAGTAAAAGTGTAGTATGTACACGGAGGAGCGGGTGGGGGGGGGGGGGGGGGGGGAGGTTTGCGCGAAACTACGAAGCGAGTCAGGGCCAGAAGTGTCGAGAGGGTAGATGGCCAGGGGTTGGGAGATTCGGGAGGGGGGAGGGGGGCAAACGTCACGAAACTTACCGGACAATGCCTCGTCGTCGCAAGACGTGGCAAATTTCATACGATCCGACCTCTCGCAACCGATGTCCAAGCCAGAAAGGCTCGTGTGCTGACACGGTCGGGGAAATGGCGTTGTCGACGTGATCCTCACTTCCTGGGCCTGCGCGACGTTGTCGTCCTCGTCCGATAGCCTGTGGTGCTGCTGCTCGCTCTCCGACGCTCCGAAACTCTCCTCCGCGTTCTCGTTCACGTGCGATCGCATCACGTACACAACCTCGTAGTGCCCGAAGTACGGACACTGACGAGTCGTCAGGTCGGAGGCTGTAAAACAACGTTCGGTTGTTAACACTCGATGGCTTCTATCGATTAATATTGATGAGGGTGAAGAAAAAAATGAAAAAAGTTTTAGACGGGAAGATATTTCGCGTTTGGCAGAGTGGAGACTACATTTTTTGTGTGCATATATCCTATGATTGTCATGGATTTTGCAAAGAGGCTCGCACCGAATACGACACCCAGCACCGAATTTCCGGCAGGCACCCCCGGTTACAAGTAATGTTGTGATGCTCGTCGACGTTGTCGAAGTTCGATATGCGGTCCATTAACACACCGCCAGCGTTAATTTTTCCACGCGCGCGGCACCCATAAAAATGAATACATTAACTAGAGTACGCTTTACGTCAAATGTGTAAAGTGTAGGAGCCGGAGATATTTGTATATTTAATCCAATACTGTACGGCAAATCGGATGGAAAGGCTTTTTAATAATTACGCCCTCTGAAATGTCACGTCAAATATTATTGCGTCGAGTGTAATCGAATGAGCTATCAGATTTCTGTAATTTTAGATATTTTACGATAATTTAATGTAATATCCGGGGCGTCCCCAAGTGAATTCACGTTTCCTTCGCTCCGCGTTGTCGCGTTTCGACCGAAGAATCACTGTCTCGCTCTGCATCCAGTGAATATTTTTATCACCGTAGACGCCTCGCGCGCGACACAAGAGCAGAAAGGGTGCCGTCTATTTCGGGGGTTGCAAATCCTCCGAAACTTCCGTCGAAGTAACCTACTACCACCACTGGTAAGTACTGTATACTCACGGATGCCGCGCACTCGCGCGCACTTACAGATATACGAGAACGCGGTGCATTCGCGCGAATCTCCTTTTGCCCCGACGTCGAGCATATACATATAACGGCTCGGCGTTACACCAAAAACGTGTCCCGGTCTATTTTACGACGTCAAACCGCGTCTCCCGACGTCCCAATTTCGCGTGGCATATGCTCTCCGCTGCTGTCTCTTCCTTTCCTGCTCTCCTGCACAGTCGCTGCACAGACCGTCCCCGGCCCGGCTGCCGACCCCGATTCACCCCATTGCGAAATATATACAGTGTGTCGTCACACGCGAAAAACAACGCTGCCGCTTTGCGCGTATACAGAACGCGTCTATATATAAATAAAACGGCTTTGCCGTTGAGCCTATCGGAAAAGCTTTTACGCGGGGAGAGCTGGGCAGAGGTGGAGAACGCCTTTTACTCAAATCCATGCGGGGTCCAATGGGATATACAGACGACACTGCCGCGAGCGGCGAAAACTTTTTTTTTCGTAATGCACCACTCGGCGCGGTCACTCGCAGTAGCAGTCGCAAATTGCGTTTGTCAAAGACCCGTTAAAGCGTGACTCGCCAAAAAATTCATTTGTTCGTTCCCCGTTCCATCGCATCAAACGTTTCGACGTTTTTTCCTGTTTCGTCGGATAATGAAGCAGCTCCTGCTATTTGGCGGGAGCTTCCGGCTTTTTGCGCTTTTTACGCCGTCTACGCGCTAAGGAACAAACGCGTTGCCACCGGCAGCTGCTGCAGCAGCAACAGCAGCAGCATCGTCTTCGACTCGCGGTACCAGTATCGATGCACCAACGATTTCTTCCGGCGCGAAGATTCGTCGCCGCTGCCAACGTTGCTCGTACCGACAACGTAAATTTCGCTGCAACGTCGAACACTGTAAATTCCGGCTCAAGAACGACGACGACGACGACGACGCCGACGACGACGACAGAGCGGCGCCTCGGTATACGCGATGCTCTCACGTTACGCGACCAGGATAACGCGACGTACCCCCTACCCACTCTCTTCGCTTCTGCCTCCCCCCCCCCCCCCCTCCCACCACTTGCACATCCTTCCAATCCCCAATTCCGTGCACTCCCCGCCGCACACCATTCCACGCGACCATCCGCGCGCAGCTTTACGACGGATCCTCCGTATGATCCTTTACGCGATCGTATAAAGCCGGCGGAATTGATTGTTAAACTCCTACAGCATTTGCAATCTCCAGCCCTCTGAACAACCACCCCCCCCCCCCCCCCCCCCTCCTCGCCCACGTCTCGCTCCTTTCTCGACGCTGTGTCTCGCGTGTACCGCGAGAACGTCAGTGACTCTGCAAGCCGATCGAGGTAACGGGATTATACTGCACCGCGATTTATCGTTCGCGCGAAGTCCTCGGAAAAATTCTAGGAGGTAAATGAGAATTTATGGGTGACGGTGTATTAGCCTCTTTTTTAGTGGGGGAGGGGAGGGGGGCGGTGTTAATAAATTATAGAGGGAATTAAATTTTCATGATACCCAAAAAATGAAACGCAAAGGTCATCATTTATATTTTACTCACTTATGTACGTTTTGTAAGGAGCCGTGAGATAATTGAATTTGCTGGAATCGCAGGCCTCCTCGGGTCCCTGCGTCCACGTCTTGGAAATCTGCATCTCGATGACGGGATCGTCCCTCTTGTGAAAGACGATGCAGACGTATCCGTTGTCGCTGCGAAGCAGAAGAAACATTTTTTTTTAATCATTAGCGTCGCGATGAATATTTTTTAGCTTCCGCGTTTACAGCTCATTCTTATTGCCAAACTCGGGAAGACGAACCAACGTCGTCGCGGGAAACACGAGTTAACTCAACGTCTGCCCCAGATTTCCAAAGTGTGCCACGAGGGGGGATTAACGTTTTATTTTTATTGCAACGATTTTGCGCGAATACGTGAGTCAAATTTAACGCGATTTTGCGCTTTTACGAGACGCGTCTTTATGACGAATCGGGGAGTTCGTGATATTCCACCTCTCGTCTTTGTCCGGCGCGCGCGCGGCACGTTCGTCTCGATGCTCCACTTCACCAAGCTGTAAATTGCGCCGTACAAATCCGCCACTGCGAATAACATTGTACGCATCACGGATATGTTTTATAATATTAAACTAGACTTATCACACATTCAGTTACTTTTGAAAAAAAAAAAAGAAATTTGTCGTTTTGCTTGTCAGAAATCGTAGATCTGGCCGCCAGGCCGAAAACCGCATAAATCGGGGTCACGAAATTTATTTTTTCAAAATATCGACTTTTAACCTATACCATCGTTCTCAAGTCGCATATTCTACCCCTGAAAACACTGGTTGCGACCCTTTTTTAGTTGATTTTGAAAAAAATCAACTTAAAAGTCGATATTTTGAAAAAATAAATTTCGTGACCCCGATTTGGGTGGTTTTCGGCCCGGCGGCCAAATCTACGATTTCTGACAAACTGTTCGACATTTTTTTTTTTTTAAATCAACTAAACAAGGGTTTTTAGTTACGATTTACCCTTTTAAAGGTTTATAAGAGCGCAGCAGCGCAAAGATATCTCGGGCACGCGCGCAAGCGCGTGATTAGCCTAGTATACCAAAATTATGCAGATCATAAGCCAGTCCGGACTTTCTTAAAAATACGAGAGAGATGAGGCACCACCGGACCAGGCTGGACCCCAAAATTGTTCTCGGTGACTTGGATTCCGTGTGACAATTGTTAAACGAAAAAAGAAACAAAACCGCAACTGAGAGTGAGAGGGTTCCTTACCCCCTTAGCTTACCCTTACCCTCTCCATTCAACACCAAGAAGTTTCAGCGAGATTGCGCCGTACGCGCGCGGTCCAAGAGCGACGGAGCTTTCGTAGAATCTTAAAGCTATTCTTTCCCGACCCGGAGGGCCATGAGAGACGCACCGTAATGTAATTCCGCGCATAATGCCACATAACGAAGCGTTTATACCGCAGGTTATGACGCATGGCCCGCAGCAACGCGCCCGCTTAATTAATTAAGTTGCACGCGCGCCCGGTATCATTTGCATTGCGCGAGATATTTTCTAAACTCGAACGCGCATCGCGAGCTGTGGTTGGCACAGGGGCTGCGGGGAGGGGAAGGCAGCGAGGGGGTATGAAACGGTAGGTCGGAACAGACAGGGCGCGCGGGGGCCGCAAGGAGAAATGGCCGGGCCGGCGGTGCAGCTCGATGGAAACTGTCCCTGGGGCGCAATTCGGCGGTTCTTGCACTTCTCTGCATACACCCTGGCGCTGTAACTGCGACCAACAATTTGGCCGTTCAACAACGTGGCCGGAGTCGGCAGCATACGCGCCCGGCGGTTCTCACCCGGCTGTTTCCACTGCGGCGGCCGCCGCGTGTATTAAAGTAGAAACGGATGTCGTACGCCAGACGCGAGGCACGAGCGACGCTCGGGCCTCGCTGCATCCACACCGAGAGTCACGGGGTCGCTGCTCTTGCGTGTGTCGCCGACAATTCAAGAATCCTGAGATCCGACTTCCGGTCAACATATGTATGTCAAAAGTGGGCGAAGTCGACCTTGCGAAATTTGTTCTCTCTGACGTATCGTGTCCCTTCGTTTATCGGCCTACATCGTCGTTCGCAGGATATGCAACGTCGTCCCGAGGGTACAATTCGGGCGGTTCTTGCACTTTGCGTGCGGCCCAACGGTAACTGCGACCAACAATTTGGTCGTTCAACGGCGTGGACGGAGTGCGGTGTACTACGAGAATGGTGGTTCTCACCCGACTGCTGCTGCTGCTGGGTGGCCGTGTATCAAAGGAGAAACAGACGTCTTGCGGCAGACACGAGAGAGAGAGCGCTGGCGACGCTCGGGTCGAGAAACTCCGCCTAGCCCCGGAGTTACGGGGTTCCTGCTCTCTCTATCTCTCTCCCTCTCTCTCTGTGTTGCAAACAATTCGGGAATTCGCTTCTTGGACGCAGAACGATTGAGCATACACAGCGAGTGGAGAGAGGATTGAACCTGTGCTGCAAGTAAACCTCCACGTGGACGTGTGGTGATGCTGACCGACTCGGTGCATTATCGCGGTCGAGAGCTCGCGACGAGAGCCTCGACGTCGTTGTTGTTAGTTATGGAGGGGGCAGCATCACTCGAAACGGGTAGAGCGGCGGCGGAGAAACTGTTAAGTTTGCTCAAACATCATATTCACGTTTCCATGGAAACGGAAATTTCACGCGAACCCCCCCCCCCCTCCCCCCCTCCTTAGCACAACGACCACCACGACAAAACGATAGAATTCTTGTCACGGAGAGAATGACTGTTTTTTTATTCATTTTAAATGGTCTCCTCCTCAAAAAGTCCTTGAGTAACGGACCATTGTAATTGTTTTATTCGTGGTGTGATTAGCCGAGACTCTCAGACCAAGATCAAGTTCATTTGTCCTTGGTAACTTTGACAGTTCGGTCAAATATCGTTTTCTTTTTAATTAACCGAAAAAATGTTGAAACCGGTATTTTTAGGGGTAGTCAAAGTAGAAGAAAAAAAATGTATAACCACCCATAGTCATTGAACGATTTGGCTAAAACAAAAAGCCTGAACTGACGTAACTTGATGGAAGCGAATAATCCGTTCGAGGTTCGGTTGGTTGAATAGTTTCTATTCGTTAACATCGCGTGTTTTTCGTTGCGTCGACTAGCTCGATAATCACGGCCAAGCAAAAACCTCGCTGTGCTGGCAATGTTACACATTATCGCGTCACCATCAGCGCATTACGTATGCTATTATTTTACGTGTCAATGCGCGCGAAATTCGGTCGGTTCGGAAAACGCGGCCCATTCTCTCCGTCCACAAAGGAAAGCTTTATATATTTTTATGAAAAAAAAATGTAATAAAAATAAAACCTTGGGCGTTATTGCGAACATTACTGTAATTCATGCACTCTGTATTCATAACGTTGTAACGTGGACGAATGAAACGAAGGATCGCTACTGTACATGCATAACGCCGAATAAATAGAATGCCACGAGCTCTGCACGAGAGAAATTCGGGAGTGTGTGTGTGTGTGTGTGTGTGTGTTACGCGTCCTGACGAACGAAGTTTGCCGAGGTATATGCATGCCTAAGTGCATGCATCTCGTTCGGTAACGTCTCCCGATGCGACTCCACGTCGTGGAAGTAGCAACAGATGTCGCGGACAGACATCCAGGTATATAAACTGCGCCACTTCGCTACGTGCAAGTACAACCTTCATATGTATATATATATATACAAATATATTTATCAGCCCTCTGTATCTACTTTCGTTGTACGTATGATGTGGTATCCAAAGGGAAAGACAGGAAAAGGGGAAAGAGAAAGACGGAGGAGGGGGGTGGGTGGGGGGATAGGGGATGAGAGCGAACTGCTCAGCGACGACTTGAGCGAGAATGCAAATTGCACACGCTTCCGTATCTCGTTCCAATCTAATTTACGACGAGACATTAGCAATCCAACGAAAGGCAGTCGCTTATCCGACCAATTTGACGTACTCGCTGCTGCTGCTGCTGCTGCTGCTGCTTCTGCTTCTGCTTCTGCTGCTAACCCATGCTCCTCAACTACTCTCACCATACATACACGCGAGGTTCACTGCTACACTCACATTTTCTTCGTTCATTCGCAATAATTCTGATCCTTCCCCCCCCCCCCCCCCCACCCTCTTTCCTGCTGAACCCGCACGACTCTTCACGGTGTTCATTCTCATCGTCGAACGAATTTCTCCGCTGCAAACTGGGTCGTCTCTATACACGATCTACATTTACGTACGACTTTTCTTCGTCTGTGTTAATTTTTTTTGCTTCTTTTTTTTTTAATAAAGTGCTCATTAAAACTCCGTGAGAATAAATCCGCGTAAAATGGGGAAAATGGGAGAAGGCGGGCAATGAAGTAAATAACTAAAGTAATTAAAATGTTTCAATTTTATTTCCGGAGAGAACTCTATTCCCGGGATATAATAAATCTGCTTGCGTCCACGGCGAACCATTTGGATCACCGGGCAGGCTGCTGGATTTTTTTCAATTATTAATTATCATTTATTAATTATTTACTCAGTTTAGCGAGTTGAACATATTTTTGTTCAAAGGGCAGAATTACGTACGAACGTTTTTCGTAAATCTTGCGATTATATTCATAGGATTATGATAGGAATCCGATGTGATGGGCGTCTGCCCGGCGCTGCATGTATCCACTGGCCATTACGGTATATCTAGCCGAGCGAAGCGCGCAGGGCTCGCGAGCGCTCCGGGCTTGCTCGCTGCTGTCTCTCCCGGGCAATAGTCACCCGAGCGGAGACAGACGAGCGCGAGCCCCGAGGATATTATTCCGCGAGTCGAGTATGATTTAGTCCCTGGACGCTTCTGCCCGCCCGTTGTTATATCCTCTGCGAAAGTTCCGCCAGGTATAATATGTTCGTCTTAAGTACCGTCATTTTTCCTCAGGGCCAAAAACGTTTTCGCTTCTTGAATAAGAAAAAAACGGCGCTCCGAGAACTCCGGACTTTCTTGCCGTAGCGCCTGCACACGTTCGCTCATTCGATTTCCAGTTCGCGAGACTGCGCTCGCTATTTCGCCCGGAAACCTTCGTTCACTCGTGCATTAAGATTTTCCATTAATACTTCGCGAACGTCGAGACTTCGGCGACTCGTTCGAATCTTCTCTCTTTGTCGAGCGATTGTTTCAATTTTTTTCTTCTCTAACGCGATTTAATTTGTTAAACACTTATAACACTTGATAATTTTGTACTTAAGAAAATATGTGCTCACAGTGTACTAGAAACCATTACGATTATTTCGACAGTGATCATCGTAATGAATAATTCAACCGACAGCATCACTGAATCTGTTACGACAGATTATTATAATACCAGACGTTCACGATTCTATAGATTATAATGACATTGGATATTATGATCGACGTCTATACATTCAACCGTGATTCCTCCATAATTCGCGGACAATAAATATTTACTCGTCTGCTCGACTGCACCGAGCAACGTATTGCGTTTCTGCAAAACAATTAATGAATGATGTTTTAAGTGCGTGAGGCGCGGAATAAATTTATACGGGAAATCCCGACGATCATGTTATCTCATCTGAATTGCAATTGATTTCGGCTCGTGAAATTATTCATAAGTCTCGTTGTGTTTATGGTAGGTCGAGTGCTATTACAGTCTGTCGTGTATTTTTCGCATTAGCTGGGCCGGCCTCGCTCGTGTCGTCGAGTGGAACACGTAATCCACGCTCAAAATTGTTGATAAATAACAATTGCCCCGCGAGGCGAATTGTATTTTGCATTGTAAAGCGAAGCTACGCAGTACGCCGGACGAGGGGGGTAGGGGGCGGGTTGGGGGCAGGCGGTGAAACACGAGGATTGCGGTGAGCTCTCGACGACTCAGCATCGACACGAGGGACCGAGTTGTACGTGGTGGACGGGCAACATTAGCGGATATTTGGAATATTCATCGTAAACGCGAAGAGCGCGGAGTCGTCCATGGATTATCGGATAACCAGAGGCGGCGGATGACCGTCAAATTATGCGTGTGAGTACGTATCAAAGGTGGCGGTGTTGAGAAGGGGGGAGGATGATGGGAGTGCGCTTAATTCCGAGCTACGAGAGCAGAGCGATCTGTTGGTCGAGACGCTGATCATAGGTTGGTCCGCGCGTTCGAGTCCATTCGCTCGGCGAAACAACGTCGGTTGATCCACCGAATCCGATCGAACCCATTTGATGATCACCACTGGAGCTTACGCTTGTCATTGTTCTTTTTTTTCTTGTTGACCCAACTAAGTAGGTCGTTTGGCGGTTAACACAAAAACGACTGTGCTTCTTCTCACAAATTAAAAATCAAAGTTTTGTGTTAAAACGTAATTATCATTATTTTTCTTAATGACAAAAATATTGTAAAGCGAGACGAGGGGAGGGTGGTAAAATTCTTTTAATGCACGATTAAATTTTCTTTAGAACTATACAAAAGATCCTCCCTGCCAAATCTTCTTCTCGCCCGCCGCGCGCCTCGTTCCATATCGCGCGGCGTTCCCTCTGCCGTAATAATTGCCGAAATGATTTAGAGGCGTAATTTTTCTTCCGCGGCGAACCAGAAATTAATGCACAACGCCCGGGCATGGAAACGATACATGGATACATAGACAGGGAATCTTCTCTCGTCCACCATTTTTTCCCTCCCACCACCACCGCGCTGCCAATTTATGTACACCGCACCGAGGCCAGAGTTTATTGCTGCCGAGTAACGAGCGGAATCCAGCGTCGTGCTTGTTTCCGTGCTTCCCTCCCCCCTCTGCCCCTCCATTCCTGTATCTCTTTATCTCTCTCGCTCTCTGCGTCGCGTCTTCGACGGAGCCGCAGCACACGCGGCGCGCGCCCGGCATCCGCCTCGCAAACATAATTGAATACAAGCGAGATAAATTTGTTGCTTACTTCCGTTGAATACTTTATTCCCCGGAGGATAAGCCACGGGGAGGCAGCGGTGGTGGGGGTGGTTACGGTGTCGAGAGCCTCCGGGATGCGAGGCAAAGTGCCGGGAAATGTAACTTAAAAATGCAGAACTCGTGTCGAAACGCTGCCCCTCCGATCTCTTATTTCTCGAGAATATGGCAATGCGTAAAACGGTCCATCCGGGTCTTCGCGAGTCCAATGGCGAAAATGGTACGACACTCCCGGAGCTTCACACTGGATTATTTAAAATCCGTCTACCCCACTAAAATATATTTACTTATATTCGATGCTTTCCCCTACGTTTCGCATCTCCATAAAAATCGTCTTTGTGACGAATGTCCCACGATAATCCCGAGACCAGCCACTGTCGGCCCGTTCACATGGCGTTGCTCTACCTAAAAGGGCGAGCGCTGATCTCGGACACGCTCAAGAGGGAGAAGGAAACGGGTCGCTCCGCGGCAGTTGCTGTGCTATAGCCGCGCGCGCACGCTATACGCGCTGTAACTTTGCGTGAGACGCGCATAAAGATCCGAAGGACCAAGAGCGTTCGAGACTCTCCGCGGAATTTTTCCTCTGGCTCTGGATCCCCCAACCCCCTGTCTCTCTTTCTCTCGCCCTCTCTCCCTCTCTCTCTCTCTCTCTCTCTCTCTCTCTCTCTCTCTCTCTCTCTCTCTCTCTCTCTCTCTCTCTCTCTCTCTCTCTCTCTCTCTCTCTCTCTCTGACCCCCACTTCGCAGCTTCTGATGCTCTAGCTCCTTTTATTCCTGCCTTGCGTCCCGAGAGAGGGCGCCTCAATCCGCCCCCCCCCCTCCGTCTCCGCACCACGGAAAAGCCTCACCGCCAAAGTACATCGCCCTTACGATTCGTTCTTCCGCGTTCTGCTTTCTGCGCGCTTTCCCTTTACTTCCCCATTTCGCGAATACCGTGTGTACTTCCCGGCGCGCTATATACGTATATTTTTCCATACTCTCCGCGGTGTGTGCATTATATACATACATATTGCGTCGTGGTACTCTCTGGTACCGGAAGCGCATCCGTGACGCTGTAAATATCGCTTGGATGCATGCGCGACGAGAGCAGAAAGAGGGAATACAAGATAGAGGAGACGATGGGGCCGTAAGATTGCGGGGTGTTTTCGGGGGGTGACTACCGGGCGAAGTCGAATGCGTCTTTGCTCTCTCTTTCTCTCTCTTTCAGTCGTATATAGAGCGCGGGTAAGACCCGGTAACACGCGGCGGTGGAGCCACGAGGAGACCGAGCGGACGATGCGGCGGTGCCGCGAGACTTGCCAACTCGCTGCGAGCTGTCGCGCGCTGCGAAATCCCGGCTGCGTTCTCACAGCGGGGAAACAATGCGCCGAAAGTCGAAGGATTCGGATATAAATACGACGTCGGATGCGCGATTCTCGTGCCATCCGGTGCCGCTCGGCCGCGACCATTGCCCCCCCCCCATCCCCAACCCCACCGCCGTTCTACCTTTCGCGTCTCCCACGCTCTGGCAGCGCCAGATCGGGGCGCTGGGTCAGGGTGCTGCCGGGCGTCGTGTATATTTCGGTGTATACTGTCGCGCACGAAACTCCGAGCGAACGCGAGCTTCCGTGGCACGAGGGAGTCTTACGTAAAATTCGAGGAAAAACGTGGTACGATCAACCGCGCGGTTCTTGGAGTTATCGATTTTTTTTTTTTCATCATAGGAAATATAAAAATAGGAACAAAAACGGGATGGACCGAGCCGACATTTATTGGGTCATAGGGTACGATTTCGTTGGGTTAAAAAAAAACCTCTCGATCTTTTTTTTAAGGGCAATTATTTCAAAATTCAAAGATATTTCACTCCCGCTACGAAGTCTGAATCGGTCTAATTAATTTCGAGGGGGGCCCAGGACTGAGGGGCACTTTGTAAAGAATCAAGATTGTTTTAATTCTCTCGCCCCCTCCCCGCCACCCCCCTTGGAAGATATGATTGAGGGGCTACAGCGGATGAATCGGAAGCTCCGTGGCTCTCGAGTGTCTTGTGAGATTTTTTTCCTTCCCGTCTTTATACACTCCGAGCACGAGTGCGGTTCACCCTCTCTCGGTTCGTCCCTCGCGCGCGTTCGGTAGGGGAGGAAAAAATGAATTTGCAATGATTCATGGCGAGGATAACGTCCACGGTCGTTGAGCACAAAGCTTCCGTGACGCTTGGCCATTTATTTTCGAGGAGCCGCGAGCCAAGGCGCAAGGGTTGGGAATGACCGGTCCGCGGGGGCCCTATAAGGTCCGACTAGTAGGGATATATTTATCCCGCCGTCGCTCGGAGTCGACGTTTTAATCGATTCGTAAGTACGTAGCGGCGCACGAAGCCCCCGACCCGCATCCTCCACCCACCCCTTAAGCCTTCCCTCTCCCTCTGCCGCCAAGAGCCTCCGCTGCTACTCGAAAGTACAGCGCGGCCCGCGTATATACAGACCAAGAGTCGAGTTGCCGACGGTGGTGACGGGCGTGTTCGCTTAAAAAGGAAAGAGCGAGAGAGCATTAAATAATCATGCGGTGGCACGTCGACCGTCGGCAGCGCAGGAGCTGATGGCAAGGGGGAGGTGGGTGGGGGGAGATGAGGAGGGAGGAGAGCGAGGGGAGCGAAGAGGGCGCCAGGCACGACCGGCAAGGAACTCGAAACTTTGCCGTTCGATGTTTGGACGACACGTTTTTCCGCAACTCTCTCACCGTCGGTGACGACGCTCTCCCCGCGGATGAGAGTAAGAGAGAGAGAGAGAGAGAGAGTGAGAAAGATCGAGGAGGAACACGACGAGAGCCAAACACGAGGCGTGCGACCTACGACGACTTTGGAAAGTTTACGGTCGGGTGCCGCCCATAAATAATACCATCGACGCGTTTCACCGACGACGACGACGACGACGAGGACGACGACGACTACGACGACGACTACGATGTTGTCCGAGGTGTTCGCGCCGGGGCGAAAACTCTTTTTCCACTTCTCGTTTGCCCAGAGAGCAAGAAAACAAAGTTGCTAACCGCGAGAATCCCATTACCATCATTCTCGTCTCGCTCAAACTCGCCATCTGTCACATTCTGTCTCTCTCTCTCTCTCTCTGGCTTTTGCTCGTGTCGTTGTCGGTTTTTTATTTTCCATTTTCACCGGACACGTTCCTGTAAATTAAGAGGTTCGACGCCTCGAGGGGGGGGGGGGGGGGGGGGGGGTGACGTCAAACGTCGCTGACACGGTCACAAATCTTTGAGTTTTTCCTCGCGGGAAATTCCCAGGCCAAATGATTTTCGACACTCGCGGTGATCTATCGAGGCAGTGGCGAAAAGTTTAAGGCGCTCGCGTACAGGGAGTCGACGGATTGACGTAGATTTCGCGACAATGATTCATGGCGAAAAGAAAAAAAAAATGAACCGAAATTGAAAGTTTTTCTTTGACTCACCAGCCGCGAGTCGCTTTCGCGACAATCATGACGCGATTTTCCCGTCGATTACCCATGGTCTGGTGCTGATCGTCGACGCCAAGCGTCTTGTAGCACGATAGATGAGTCTCATTGCGATCAAGAATTGTGATGTTGTACGTCGCGGCGAGAAGCGTCGATGACGTTTGGTCCAGAGCGATCCACGACTTGGCCATCACGAGCCACGACGGAAAAGCGCAGCGTTGCGGAATGGGTCCTGAAAAAAAAGAATCTCCGTTTTAGCCTGATTAAGTATTATCATTTCATCGTGTATTTCGCGCCTTCGTAAATTATTCGGCCGACTCCACGAGGCCTGAACCACGTGACCTCGTGACCCTCTTTCGGTCAGCGTCCGATCCGGCAATTTAACCCGGGCCTGGACGGATTAATTTCATACCGTTTTATCGCCGTCTGCAAAGTTATTTGCACCGAAATTGCTCTCCACTCATCTCGAATTGTTTTCAATTAAAGAAACAAAAAAAAATCCAGCACTTCTCGCAATTATATCTCGAGAACGAGAATTAATAAGCCGAGAAAAAGTTTAATACCGTGGATTCTGTAAGCACGCGTAAAAATTAAAGGAAAATATTAGTCAGGACGATGCTGATAGTTAAAAGGAGGAAGTGGGACGGGTGCGCGTAGGAGGTACGGTCGGGGGTCGGAGGAGGGAGGGAGGGGAGGGTTGGCATAAGGAAACCAGAAATATTTCGCAAGCTCGTCAACTCGTCCATGAAAAGCTGGTGCGCACGACGTAGCCGCGTCTTAGACTAGCACGATTTGTCGTAAACTCTTGAGGAGTTCCTGGGAGGACAGGGGTGGTGATCGTGGGGAGGGGATAGGGGGAGGGGTGGACGCAGTGAGAGTTGCAGGAAGTAGTCTAATCTGAATCGTGGAAAAGTTTAAATGGAAACGCAGAATACCGAGAGTGGCGGGGAGGAAGAGAAGGGGATGCAGAGGGGGCGTGGAGGGGGGGTCGAAGGGGGTAGGAAGGTCGTCGGACGAAAGCCCTGGGAACGAAGAGAAGGTTGACGTGAAAGCGAGCTGACGTTTCGCAGAAATGTGTTACCCCCGTATAGTCTGCCGCAGGAAGCGTTCCCGGGGGGATGTGTGTTGCTCCGTATATGAAGCACGATATAGGTATATGTGCGTAGTCAGTCGGCACGTGCAAAAAGCGCACGGAGATACAAAGAAGGATACGGCAAATTTTTGATAGGTACAATGATAAAAAAGCGGGCAGAGGCTGGATATTAAATTTGCACATTTCTTTCCGACCCCTCGCTCGCCTCGCTCTAGCGAGACGGCGAAAAATAGAAAGCGTATTGCTGGTGTTTTTCTATCGTAGCGTAATCTGGCGGAAAATTCTGCCCGCGGGAGAAACGACCGTTTGCGAGGTGCACGAAACTCTTTTTTGTACGCTTCGTACGCGGCAGATAACAGATTCTGCGTGTGCTCAGTGGGAGTTCTAGGATTTTATTGTAATCGTTGCTTCGCAACGATCGTGTGAGTTGAAGAAAAATGTCTATTAACTTTTTAATAATTGACAAGACGTTATTTTGTGAATTAAGTTTATCGAATTGTTATAGACAGTTGAACCTCATATTTTGGGAAAATAATGTTGATTTTACCAAGCTGTGCGCAGACGCAAATGCGTCTGATTTATATTCAGCTTCGGATCCCACGATTGCTGACGATTGCCTGCATTCAGCGTCTCTATGCTCTCAGCGAATAGTGAATCTATAGCCCTCTGAATATTTCACGGGTACCGTGTGCGTAGATGATGCGCGCGGGGGCAGGAGGGGGGGGGGGGGGGGTGTTTATAATACAGACATTTGAGTGCAGAGAGCAGCGGGACACCAGCGCGTTGCAGCGGCGATGTTATTTTTAAGCGGCTTAGCGCCGCGGAGCCAAATTTACGAGTACAGACTTGGCGCATACCTGGCGATTTGAAATATTAACATGCTGTGTGTCAGGCTAGATAACTCGCCATTCGCCAAGTCGCCGCGACTCAAGGGGCCGAGTAAATTATAAATTGTACCCCGAGCCGGCCCAGACGACCCCCCGATCCGATGGGGGGATGCACATTTTTATCGGCAATATAGAGTTCTACGACGTACTAAAAAAAAAGATACGGAAATGTATGAATATATAAATGTACATCTAGACGAGCGGACGTTGAACTCTGGATAAGAAACTTCAGACACAAAAGTGGCGGGTGACCGACGGAAGAAGAAGCTTCTCGATGCGTCCAGTAGTCATAGTTCGACTGCGGTCGGACGACGCGCGTCGTCTGGCTTTTTGCGCCGTGTCCTTCGATCGAGAGAATATTAAACTATCGAGTGCTGCGAGAGCATCGACGATACGTCAGGGCATTTTCTGCGGGTACCACGTGGATACCACGCCGAATGCGCGACTCTTGAATATTTTCGTTCGTCAAAGCTCCGTCGCTTGGTATTCCATTTACCAAAATGCCGAGGGACAACGGTTGCGTCGAACGCGCAAGAGCCATTCGTCGATGTAAAATGGATCAATGCGTCCGCCGTGGTGGACATGAGTTCGCCGAGAATATTTTACGCTCGGAGGCTGATATTTTCCGATGTTCTTCGCTTCAATTAGCCGATCAAAGTGACGGCATCGGCTAGAGCCGAGCCAAGTTCTGCTTCATTGATGGAGCCGACCGCCCGACGAGAGCCTAAAAGCTCGAACGTGAGTTCGCCAAATACGTTGCTACAAAATTGACGGGCGGAAAAAAGATTACGCGAACTTCCGCGCAGCAGCAAAGAGCGCGCGGCGCGCAGCTGCAAATTGAAGCTCTAAAGCTTAGAGACTTATCTGCCTCGCGGGTTTTCCCACTTTTCGCATATCGTCAAAAGAACTCGCCTCTTTTCGCGGTGCATTAATATTCGCGTCAATTTTTGTGAATAAACAGAATCTTAAAAATGGTCTGTTGGCAAATTGAAATGCCGGAGATTTTACGTCCGCGCGTAACTTTCATTGTACCGCGTAACATTGTGACAGACACAAAATATATAATTGCCGTCTTAACAATATATTTGAGCAAAAAATTGATCCTTAAAACGTGGTCCTGATGTCGTAACGAAAATGTAATGTAATTATATTCAAGCTCAACAAAGACCCCGAGATTGGGCGCTGCCGCTTCAATGCGAAGGTTGCACATCCCCCGGTGGTAATATACTCGGCGGGCTATATTTGAATATATAGCAGCAGTGACATAAGCCCGCCGTCGCTGCTCGATCTCGATACTATGTGTCCCGGGTACCAAGAATTCGATCCAGTGTCCGCAAACCTGCCATAGTTTGCATGCCCCTCGGCGTCCTCGAGGGAAGCGCCACGGTCTGCGCGGTGCGCGGCGCGTAGCTGACGAGAATGAGGACGTGAACGAGGGTGTTCGAGTGCGCGCGCGCGCGTTCCCGTCGACGAAGCCGTCGAGCGAATGCGAGCGACGGGGGCGCCCCATAAGCGGCTTCTCGATGCGATGCAACCGAACGGTATACATGCTACACCGCCGCCGCTCGACCGATGTATCGCTATAGAGGCGCCAGTCACGCGCTATTTGCATGGTCGCGTCCTGCGAAATTCCCGAAACGCTCCACACCCTTGGATCCCTTTATCTATATCTATATCACCACCACCAGTCACCACTCACGACCATCGAGACACCGCCAAAAACTAACTTCCAGCCAGTTTGACCATGGTTCACCCCAAAACTCGAGACTCCGAGGTACTCAAATACCCAAAACACGAGACACGTTGTTTACGACATGAGATCACGACGTTATCGATATTCTTCGTCGCGAGTTACTTGGGTCTCGTAAATCCACAGTTGTTTTTCTGACATCCAATGAGCGGAAGATAGGAAGAAATTACGAAATCGTTGATGAAAGGATTTGTAGACACGGTTAAATTACATTGTTGCACTTGCCGAAGTTATCGCGGCCTCAGCGACTACTAAATAAATTTTGTTGGATGAATTTTCAAGACCCTGTTAGACTTAAACTTGTAACCCGCTGAATGTCCGATCGCGCAGATATCGAACAGTACAAAAGGTCGCGAGGTGAAATAATTCGATGATTCCCGGTGCTCGTCGGCGTGAATAATAGAAAATGTATTGATTGAGTGGCAGACGCGCACGTGACACGACGAACCGTAATGTTATTCGAATGGCGAGAGCAGTTCCATTAATATCATACCGTACATCATCACGGTATATAATATATTCATGCACCAATGGAATCATTTTCCACTTCCCCGCCGGGGCAATCAATTTCTCGTTAAATCTAAATTAGCGACTCGTCGACGAGTTATGCCTAGATCAAAACACGGCGTTGCGTACCGTGATCAGCGAGAGTTCCCAAATTTGGTTAAAACAAAATAAATAATTTCCGGCGAAGTCAGTCGCGGACGCACTTGGCGTCAAAGTTGCATGTTGCCCCCGGTTGAATCACGTAACCTTCGTTCTTCAGCTTGAAGCACACGAAGAGCGCGCGCGAAAAATAAGCATATATCTCGTCGAGAGGTTGGGAATCTCTCACAAAACGAAAAATTGTAGAATCGTGAATTCCACTTACTTTGCTTCATTTTGAGGGTCCTCGCGCCGTCCGTGACGCTGTCCAAGGCCGAGCACGTAGCGTCGCCGCTCTGAGCGAGATTCCACGTGTTGTTGGACGTCTTGGCGTAGACGAAACACCTGTAACGCTCCTCGTCGTTCGCCAGTCGGCGTTCCGTCTTTCTGAAGAATCTACGGGCTACGAGGTATTGGGTGCTGCCCTCCTTCCACGTCGCCAAGCACTCCAGTTCCACGTCTGCGACGGAAGGTGAAAACGTCGAAGCGAAACGCAACAAGGAGAAAAAGATTTAATAACGCAATTTGTCGAGAAATTCCTCCGCCTCTCTGCCGAGCTGCTGCTGCTGCTGCTGCTGCTGCTCCTTGGGCGTTCTCAGCTGCTGCTGCTGCTGCTGCTGCTGCTGCTGCTGCTGCTGCTGCTGCTGCCTCGATTTCCGAGTCCGCGCGCACAAGCCAAATACCCCGGCTGATATCGAAACGCGATTTTCAGCTTGCCACGATGGCTATGCGCTTTTCCCATGACCTCTCCCGATTTCTCATATAATTGCTCGTTGTCGAGGAATCATTTGAGCGCACACGCGAACGAGAGAAAAAAACGACAATCGTATCCGTGTTATGTTGTATTTTTGATCGTTACCGCGTTTGCGTTTTTGTTCAATTTCCCCCAAAGCTTGCAGACCGTTAAATTACTTATCCGTCAAATACTGACGCGACTCGGGAATTTTCACGAACGTGCACATTTGTGAGGTCGAAAAATCAGTTTTTTTTTATAGAGACGAAAAAATAGAATTGTTTCGCCAGTAAAGCGGCTGAGTCATCGGAAAATAACAAATAATATTGTACCATGATATTTTTTTATTTTCGTGTATTTTTAGGTGACTCACTTTAAACTACGTAAGGGACAAAATTGCGTAACGAAAATAAATGCCCGGGCTCAGGGTGTCGACGACATAGAAACGCGATATTCAACTCGCTATGGTTATACGTTTTTCGCTTGACCTATCCCTATCAAGAGACGCGGTAACGTCTTGACGTCAAGTAACTGGCCGCCGGTCGTTTTTCGGTTACGTTCAAATGTGCACCAAGTTATTTCTAATATCTCGTTCTCGGCTCGTTGCCGAGGAATTATTTCTGCGTTCACGTGAACGAGAGATAGAGAGAGGAGAGAGATGAGAGAAATAAAATAACGAGCATCTCATTGCGTTATTTATAATCCATAACGTGTTCGCATTTATGCTTCATTTCCCCGAAATTCATCGACCGTTAAACTCTACATCTGCCAAATACAGACCAAACTTCCAGAATTTTCGCGAGTCCGTGAAAATTCTGGAAGTTATCCGTGAAAAAAGCCGTTTTTTTTTTTTTGTTAAAGAGAAACAGAGTACGAATTGTTTCTCCATGAGAGCGACCAAGTCACCGAAAATCATCGAAATAATATCGCATTGAGATTGAACACATTAAATACGAAGCATAGAATTCATGGAGTTTATTATTGAATGAAATATTGGCACTGCCAGACTGAGCTACTCGAAGCTACTTCACTTATGAAAATTAATTAATTTCGCACTCGTCGAAATTATCAGCAAGAGACAAAATGTTATACGCGCCAATGCAATGTAATTTTATTCTCGTGTGTGTGCATATTTCAGGTGACTCAGCCTTCGCGACAACGAGAGACGAAATCGAGTGAAGAAAAAAAAATTACCTGTGCTCTCGGTGTTGGCGACATCGGGACAGGCCAGGTAACGCAGCAGCAGCCTGGAGTCCTGAGTGCAGGCTTCCGCGAACGACGAGGTGCTCGAGCACTCCTTCCCATCGCTTCCTATGCTGTAGGTAAACTCCAGGGGTCCCTTTATCGGGCAGGGTGACGGTGCCGCGCCCGAACGGAAGAGCGAATTGAGAACCGCGTCGCCCGCCAGATAATCGCACGTTTCCTTGAGACTCGCCACGTTCCTTAGGCAGAATGCTGGAAAAAAAGTACAAAAAAAAAACAACAGATTAAAAATACTACCCCCAACCTCCGAACAATTGGTGTGAATAATCGAAAAGCGAATGACACGAATTTCGTAACGTGGATGTACTCACTCTCCTTGAACTGCAGGACATTGGGATGCTTCTCGTGAATGACGACGCATCGGAAACAGTCGCTGAAAGACAAAGCATTGGATCGACTGAGTTTTACGACAGGAGCTCGCGCTAACTTTGAGGTTTTACTTCTCGCTATTACTTTGAGGACCAAAAATAGAAAGAGAGACAGAGATAGAAGGAGAACAAAGCCAGTACAAACGTACGATGGGTCTTTGCGGAGAAAACGAGCGGCTGGAAGAGAACGGACCGAGCGTACCGCACGAGGAGGAGGGCAGAGAACGGGAAAAGCAAAAGAGACGGAGGAAGAGCGAACTCGGGCGTCCTTCGGGTCTCCCGACGACTATAATTCTCGGCAATCAAGTTAATGCGTGTCGTGCGCGAGCCGAGGCGAAACCGAAGGCGTCGGAAGCGACGCGAAGATTTTTGCCTCTTAGCTCGATTGCGCCTCGAGCGTCGCGTTTCACATATTTATCGCTAACTTTTTTAATTGTCCGGAGCTCGGCCGATGTTCCTCCGAAGTACGTGGCGCGACCGTCTGGTAACATCGGGAATTATCCACTGGTCGGTGATGGGTTGGTCACGTAGAGAAAAGGCGGAACGTGATTTCTATTTACTCGTGGTGGATATGACCGAATCATTGATTGGACAAAAAACAAATTCACCTTAAAAAAATATTTAAAAAAATTACCTTCGTAAAAAACAAAAAGAATCGGCGAATCGAGACAAAAATGCATCTTGTCGGTTCTCAATTGATTCGCGAAGTGCGGTGGCGACCGCGAGCTGTGCGAAGCCGCCACAGCACTGTTTACCATCGTTCACGTTTTTCACCGTGCAAAAAAAACAACGAGTGGAAACGAAACAAAGTATAATAAGAAACAGTAGAAATGCCTTCATTTCGCAGACCTCTTAACGGCCCGTTTTTGAGTGAGCTACTGTTGGCGAAAGTTTCCAGCACAAGTGCGCTCGGATGGTCGGCGAAAGCATTAGTTAAGAGGAGCCCCCGGAAGGAAACGAAAGTTTAGGCAAAGTCCGGGGTTGTTTCGCATTACACAGAATACACCGGGCGCGTCGTCTAAGTATGTACGAAAAGCACGAGGGAAACGCGGGGCGCGCGCATGCGCACTATACTCGGGTGACGGGGCCAAGACAAGTTCCGCCTGCAAGTTTTAAGTACGCGGGTATACAACTCGCGCGCTCCGCGAATCTCAAACTCGCGAGTGGGGAGCACAATGGGCGACCGCGACATTTTTCGCCTCTCCCTTTTCGCACCTTCAGCCGTCGTCGATTCGCCGATGTTTCTCGCGGGGTAGTGGCAATCCTCGTGACTTTCCCACCGACGAACGACCGTAAAAATTAGAGGGAAGGCAACAGCCGACGGCGAATCGGATTGTCCTGGGTTAAAAATATCGAAATTTGGGTCATGTTTGCTTTTTTTCGCAAGACATTTTCTACGAAAATCATTGTGCACTTTTCGTAATTTGAATTACATAAATAAAATTCCGGTTCCATTGAAAAATTTTCGGTGCATCTGCAGTAATGTGTTTACGTGTTTCGTTCGCAAAAGAAAAATCCGGGATTACTCCACAGAGCGTGTGTCGGGGTCTCGAGTTCATCAATTTTTTTCCACCGTTTTAAAGCGAATTTCCATAAATAAAGTTCACAGACGCGGCAACACGAGCGAAACAATGCGGTATTAACCCGACGCGAGACACAGGGCGGAACAATGATTCCTAACGACGACGAGACAGGCGAAGACAAACGAAGATGATGATCGCGCACCGAAAGCTCTCGTCTCATTTTTCATCAACTCGACCGAGACCACCACCGCGAAGGCCCGCGAACGTATAATTGGGTTGACCCAATTTTCGTTCTTTAATGTCAACCACTCGGGCTCGGAGTTCGTCGGGACGCGGCAGCTCTTGCTCCCCCCCCCCCCCCCCTGGCTCTCGGTGGAATATTCTATGAAGTCTGGCATTAAAACGAGTAGCTTTTGTCCGATAGTACGGGAAAAGCTGGAGGCCGGCTGGTTGGCTGCTGCCAGCTCGGGGCACACGTAACGACATTGCATATTGATACGAGAGAGAAACCAGGGTGAAAGGGGGTGAGAGCGGGGGGGGGGAGTACGAGCGAGCTTGTCTGACCCTCATCCCACTATCCACACTGTCTACTCCGCGCGCGTCGTTCGCGTTGCTCTCGTGTCTCGCCCTCCCTCCGATTTAACCCGCGTCTTTTGCCCCCGTCGAAACGAGCTCGATGCTTTCGAGCTTTACGTAAAGTATATTATCGATTTTCCATCCGTCGGCTCGCGGCTTTCGCTCTCTTCGCCTCTTCCTCCCTCTCGTCTTCGCGCGGCCGTCTTATTACAAAACTCGGCGGCGCGCGGTGGCGACCGACGGCCGCGGGCGCGCATGGACAAATGATAAATCATTTTTCCAAAACACAAATATCGAAACTGTCCTCTGTCATTTTCGCAGTCGGCTGTACACTTTCGTCTCAATCGACCCGAAAAACTAGCGCTGTTGATTTATCTCGCGGTCCTTAAACCATAGCTAGCTTATTTTTATAAAAATGAATTTTCGGGTTATTCTTATTATTCGGGTTATTATTAGCGGAATAAATAAACACACCTAAAGCTGATCACGATGAGGCTAGGATTTTTATGCGACGATGTGCAATATTTGTGCACATGGGGCGAGAAAAAAAACACACGACGAAGCATGTAATTTACGAGCCATTTTTTATCCAATCCCCGACGTCCCAGGGTAAATCGAGCGGGGCGGGCGAACATCCTTAAATATTACGAGGATTGATCGCGCGTCGGTCTTTCCCGGCTGTGGTAGCGTTGATCCTCACCGTTTGATCCGCCGGACACGATAATCGCGGACGCGCGCTGCGCAGAACGTTAACGACGAATCGTTTCCACCCCCGCGGGCTAGAAATGATCGGTGGCCACGATAAGTAATGCCCGCCGATTATTGACACGCCTTCCACGTCAGTCGTTACGATTAACGTAATGACTTCTTTCCGTGCCTGAATGTACTACACAAACTCGCTCTCTACCCCCAATCCACCCCAACCCTTACTCGTTGCTGATCGCTGGTATCACTCATGTTTCTCTTATCACATAGTCGTACATCGAGAGTCTCGAATTGTCCAGAAGTCAGACGACCTCGGTGACGTTAGACAACGAGAAGAAAATGTGGCGAAAAAAGTATCCACGAAAAACGGATTTTCAATCGAATCAAATTCCCCATTTCCAACACTTTTCCACCGAAAGTCAGAATTCGGAAGTCGGTCTTGTTTTCTCGTCGTGCGTTTAGTCGTGCACAGCGAGCGGATTCCGCGAATTGTCCGGAAACCGGATAACTCGGTCGAGCGCGGCGGACAGCGAGAGGGAAAAAAGAATTCGCGAAAAAGTACCCGCGGCGGCGGAGAGGAAGTAAGCGGAAAATCCTGCCATCGGCGACGTGGCATCGAGCTCGACGCAGGAGTGCAGCCCGCGTTTTACCTGCGTCCCAACAGGACCGCGCGCGCGCCACACGCGGAATAAACCTGATTGTAGGAAACGAATAATTTGATCGCCGCGAGCCGTCTCCGGGGTACACACAGCGCGCTTTTATTCATGGAACTTGAAACGAGCCACCCGGGCAGCACCGACGCTCGCGACATTGCGCGAAATGTGCGACTCGCGCGCCGCGATCAAGAAGGAAAGCGCGCAAAAACGTGGGAGAATTATTATTTTATTATTTCACAGGCGAGCGGCTGTCGTTATATATCATCGAACGCTCTCCAGGTCAAACGCGAGCGTCTCGACGTCAATAGACAGCGCGACGCGCAATAATTTTTCCAGATTTTTTAAGCATCATCTTGTCAACTCGATTCTCACGGGGCGGGGACCCCATTAACAGCGGGATTCAAGGCCGCTGATGCCGCAGCATCAGTGATCCGCGTTATTATAGCACCTCCCCCTTCCCCCCCCCCCCCCCAGCCTCGTACACCCTCTCGGTGCCCATATTTATTTAAGCGTTAACGAATCGCTTACGTCAAGTCGAGTATTCGCGTTTTAACGAGAGCCACGAGACAGCGGTACCTGTACCGCTCGCTGTACGCGATATAGATGAGCCATATACCGCGCCGTCACCGAGCTCGAGTTCTTCCGCTCGTACACATCGCGCGTTGTTCTTGTTCGTCGCTCTCCCTCTTCTTCCTGTCGCGCCCAGCGGGTTCTCTCGATAATTTCTAATGTTTTATCGCCCAATGAACTCCCGTCTCGGCTCTATTAATAATGCTCCCCGCGCGCGAGACGCAACGAGCAGCGCGCGGCACTCGGAAGATTCGGCGAGAGCGCGGGTAAACGAGTCTTCGAGTCCTCCGCGCGGGAAGTGCGAGACGACAAGCTGTATCGAGGGCGAGAACGTGTCTCGTCTCTCGATACTCCCGTGTTTGTGTGAAAATTTAATGCTGGAATCATTTTCCTCCCGCTCGGAAGGGGGGCTCCGACTCTCCGATTCATCCACTGCCGATTACGTACTTGTACTTTAGAGACAATTCGATTTTTTTAATTTTTTGTTAACGAACCCACGAATTGTCGTATAATACCTAGTTTCCCATTTTTGTTCGTCGACAAACATAGCCCATATTTCCTTGGCGCGCGTGCTGCCCGATCAGTACGGACGGCGCAACGTGAAATTGTTTATTCAGGATAATTGTAATTATGTTTGCATTGTCTAATAAATGGGCGAATGTTTGCAGTCGCGTAAGCAGCCGGTGAATACACTGAGAATCCCCCCCCACCCCCCGTAATCCATACAATATACATCTGAAGGGGCAAAAGGGACCACACACGGGGTGACAGGGTGGGTGCTGAGGGGTGAGGAAGTGGGAGGAGGGGGAGGTGGTCCGTTCACACCGACGGAAGCCCCAGGAAGTACAGCGTCACAGCATCGCTACACAAGCCACCGTGTTTCGTGTGTTTGTGCTTGTGCGACGGAGAGCGCGAAGGGTGAGAGGGCGAGTGCGTGTGCGGACGAGTGAGTGTTGGTCCCGAACCTCGCACCCGAGGCCAGAGGGTTTATTGATTTCCAACACTGCGTAAATGCAGCTCGGGCGGACGTCGACGCGCGCCGTGTCTCTATCTCTCTATTATAATTACGTGAACGTGCGGCAATACCCACCACGACACATGCAACTGGCCTCTCGGTGCTCGCGCGCTATACGGTGTAATATACCTGGCTCCGCGCTGGACCCTCCTGCATCCTGCGCGTTTGCTCTCGCCCCCGGGGCGTTTATACCCACACGGAGCTGGGTAAGCACAGGTGAACGTACCGGGCGCCATATACACACGCCATAACAGTGCACTACATGCATTTAGCGCACCTATAAATATATATATAATCCGTATATATACGCACTCCGTTATCCTCATTGCACTTTCCGACCAGCGCGACAGATGTAACGCGACACTTGTCGTTTCCATGCAAAATGTAACCGGAAAAATCTGTCGCCACCCCCGTTCTCCTCTGTTAACTTCCGGAGTGGAAAGAGAGAATAGAAAAAAAATCAAAATGGGTTACGGGCTGCACTCAACTCGAGTCGATCAGTTCGTCGAATAATTACTCTCACCAATCGCGGGTAATGAAGCGGTAATGTAGGTCGCAGCTGTGCGACCGCAATTTAACGATGAAGTTGTGAGCATCCAATTAACCGCGCGCCGGGCTTTCCGTCTATTTGTTCGTTTATTCAGGAAATAATTTGACGTTGATACTGTCGTTTTTATTTTCGATTGTTCGGACACATTAACGAGAAAGTGCGTGAGGATTTTGCCAATGGTTTCTGTTTTTGGGTGAGAGAATAATTGAGAAATTAAATGGGAAATAATTACTAAGAGCATTACTCACGATTTGTTGGCTATGGTATTTTTTATCGAAAATTGTTTATTGTCAAAATAAATAAATAAATATAGTAAGCATTAAATTAACGGAATTTGTAACCCGCTACTTAGTGAGAACAATTCGCGGTAAACAGGAACCGCGAATGTGTCCCGCGAGACTTTTGTCCACAAGAAACCTCGACGGCGGCAAAAAAAAACAATCGTCTCCTAGTCACCGGTAACTGGGGAGATTTTTTTTGCCCAGAGAACGTTAAAGGGTTAAAAGCTCCGCCACGTTCTAAGTGAATCTGTCCCGCGGAACTGGGAACAAATTATTTATCTCCGTGCCCGGACCCGGAGAAAAATAAGTTGGATAGAAATTGGAGGCTGCTGCGCCGAGCCGGAGAACTCTCTCGGTGAATGGGTGCGAGAAAGGCTGGTTGGTTGGCCGCGCGGCGTGTGTATTCCATATGGTCTTTGTGCGCCACCCAACGAGAGAAATATAGGGTTTGCCGGCGGAGAGTGCACGAGGCGGTTGCAGGCGCGGGCCCGGCAGGGGGGTGGGGGGGCAGAGGGGCTCGTCGTAGGTCGTGGTCTCGGGCTCACGTTCAACACATAACTTGCGTGTCTGGCAGCCGTGCGATCTTGCCACTGCACCGATGGCGTTAGTGGCGACCGGCGAACGCGGGCGGCTCCGCTACTGGTACGTACTACTGGGCGATGCAGCTATTACTGGTATGGCCGGAGCGAAACCCACCCCCCTTCGCTCTGCTCCTCGGTCTCTCTCGTCCTCGCCCTCGTTCTCTCTCTCTCGCTCCTTCTCCATCCGCCTGACTGTCCCTTACTCGGCAGTGCCACTCTGCCGATATTACTCGCACACTGGGTCATCCGCCCCGCAGTTGGTCCGATAACGCTGTGTGTACGAACAAGAGAGAAGCTCCGGGGCTGGCAGCGGCGGGCGGAGCGGTACCACACCCGAAAAATAAAAGAGCCGAGGGAACGAGGAGAGATACAGGATGGAGAGGATCGCGGGGAGAAAAATATTTTGCGGAAAACACTAAGCGCGCACTTCGATAACGCGCGAGACCCTCGCTGTGCTAGCTGCTGGCGCGGCGTTCACAACGTACGAACGTACGAACGAACGAACGAACGGGCGAAGCTACCCGGGGCCGAGTATAGTGACCGAGAAAGAGTTCAGCTTTCGAGAAATAGAGAAATAGAGAGCAGAGCGCGAGAGGCAAGTAAGAAATTGAAACAAACAAAAAAAATAGATTTATATATAGATATATATGGATGCACACACATTGAGCCAACGAACGGACGGAAGAAAGGGGAACATTTTACGGAGCACTGGCAAACCTGATGCTATGTGCTATGTACTACGTTCAGCTCGACCCCTCCCCCCTGATCCTACCCTCCCACCCCCCTGGAACTGCAAAGAGCACCACGAGAATTTTCGCGAGGCTCCGCAACCCGCGCGCGCCTCGTCGCACTTCGTTCGTTGTCGTTTATTTTCTTCATTTTTCGTATACTGCCAGCAGGAAAATCTCGAAAATTCGACAAATGTCTTTGACGTTATGGAGTCGAGGATCTCGCGTCCGAGCTCATGCACTCTGTGTACCTTGTTTCCGTGTTTCTTTTCGACACTCGCTTCACTCGGTTAATTTTTCCCTCACACAGCGCGGAGGGTGTCGATTGAAGAAAAAAAAATAGGAAACCCCCCGCGGCATTTTACTTTTGAGGTCTGAGGAATTGTGGAGTTGATACAGCGTAATTGGTATAATTGCTGCTTGGATTTTTTTATTGTGGTTTTTTGGAGGCGAACGATAAGACTTTAATTAAACTTTACTGCTGTTTACGCGGGGAAGTTTAACCCGAAGCAGTCCGATTTTTTTATGCGAGATTGAAGAATGTGAAAATTCTTGTTGGTTTTACAATGGAGAATAGTCAAAATACCGCCAGATAATTTTTTGTTAATTTATGATTCTTAGAACTCGCGTTAACCTCGAAGTTAATAATGTAATTGGTGCGGCCGATGCTCGGAATAAACATCGTCGTCCCTCCGGTTTTCGGTCGCTCGCGTTTTTCGCGAAACTGCGATATTGCGGCTTTTCTGTGGCAGAGCCGTACGATTTTAATTAAACTTCACTGTAGTTCATGCGGGTAAGTTTCGTCCGAAACAGTCGGAAATGTTACTGTGAGGTCGAAGAATGCAGCAAGTTAACCGCGTTCCGTGTTAAACACTGACTATTCACTCAGGGGTACATTGTCACATAATGTTGCGCAATTGTTTTTAGAGAAATCCAAAGTGTACACGTAACTCGGCGAATTTTACACTAACCAACTTGTCGCTCTTTTTCGATTCTTAGAATTCGCGAAGTTAATAATTGTAATTGGTGTGGCTGCTGCTCGTAATAAACATTGACATTCCCCAGGTTTTGGGGCCGTTCGGGTTTTTTGCAGAATTGAGATATTACAGCATTTCTGTGGCAGAGCGGCCTGAATTTCAATTAAACTTCACTGTTGTGCGTGCGGTAAAGTTTCGTCCGGAACAGTCGGAAGTGTTAGCGCGAGGTCAAAGAAGGCAGCAAATTAAGCGCGTTCCGTGTGTTCAAGACTGATTATTCACTTGGAGATGACCCCGGTTTTTAAAAAGTACATGAGTAACGGGAAGCATTGTCATCGTTTTATCCGTGCTGTGATTGGCCGCCAGGAAAGTCCATGGTAACAACCGTAGTAAACAAGTACAGTTTGGGGTCAGATTTGACGTAAGACGATTAGACACTGCAGCGCCTCTTTAAAGTTTTATAAGAGCGCTGCAGCGCAAAAGTTTTTCGGGCGCGAGCTAATAACGCGAGCGATAACTTATATATTTAAACAAAAAAAAAACCAAAAGCGTACACTTCAGCGAATTTTACACTAACCACCCTGTCGCCCTTTTTCGTTTGTATCGAGATTCGATTTTTCACGCATTCGTCGTGTCACGATGTCGCGCGAATTGTCGTGTGTTACGTGTGTAACTGCCACCTGCGTGGGAGGGTTTTCACAGGGCCATAGTGCGAAATTCAAGCAGTAAATATTTCCCTCCCCCCACGTAGCGAAACTCAACTATATATATGTGCGTGCGATTTTCCATGTGTATCCGTCGGTACAGGTTAGGTCTGTAGGTTGGAAGCAGGCGGCCCCGAATGCTTTTAGGATATTAAGCGCGGGCGGCCGAGTGAGTAAAGCTTTCTTTCCGTGAATGAATTTCTCGTGCTACTTTTCGTCCGTTTCTCTCGTGGCCCCGCGCGCTCGATACACAAACGGCCGCGCACGGACGTACGTGTGTTCTCCTCGCATTGGCCTCGACTTCGACCCTTTCCATTAGCCACCCCGCGAGATACACGCGAGAGCGAACCCACGTAACGCGAAATACATTTGATATACACGTCGACTGAGAAAATTTAGAGCGTGAATCTTTTTTCTCCTTCCCACTGACGTCCGAAATATATGGCTAAGCCTGGGACCACGTTGCAGCGCCGCGAAAATTGTCCAACAATTTTTTTCGACAATCTCAATCTCGGATCCCAGAACGTTTTTTTTTCTTCACCAACATCGGTTATTGTATCCGTCGAGACGCGCCAACACCGGCGTCTGGTTCGATCGACGGGATATCGATTATTATCGCGGCTGTCAATTCAGCGGCTTTTACAACTTTGTGAAGTGTTTGCGCCGCACCGACGCCGCGCGCTGCCGGGTGTTTCGTGCCGCGCTGTCGGTCGCTGGTAGACGGCAGCGGCTTTCGGTCCATCTATTATTGATGCAGTTGCAAACGGATTTTCTCAAGGGCCGCGGCGCAACGAGCGCAAAGAGCCGCTCTTTGATTCGCCGGGCAAAGGTCTGATCCTCGCCGACGGACCTTCGACCGAAGAATACTGATCAAAGCGAATGAACTATGAATAATCATCGAGCGGTATATGTACCGATCAATTTTTAACTCTCGACCGGTGCGGCCGCGGATGCCCAAAGGACGAGGGATATCTATTGACTTCCAGCCGGCCGCACCTTTCAAAAGACGCGAGTGTATTATTATTTTCGTTGACTTCCACAGATCCATGCATAATTTTATTTTTATTATTTTTTAAACCAAACGCTGATAGAAAACATTTTTGTTTTCCAACATTTCAACCACATTTCGAACGTTCGGAGCTGAAAAAAATGCGCGCAACAGTGACGAGCGAGCAGCAGTGCGCGAATCGTTTATTCCGCGCGTTTGGAGCGTGTTATTTACACTCACGCGAGGAATGAGATTCCGTTGTGGCGACGGCGTCGCGTTCGGCGGTCGGGTTGACGCGAGGAGACGCGGAAACCGCGAGCCGTTAGGACGTTAAGGGCTTCCCGGTGCACGCTCGGTTAACGCGAAAGCTCCGATTCCCCAGTGGCGTACGACACAATGCTTAGGGGTGCTAACAAGTGTTGCGGGAATCGGTCGGAGCATGGGAGGAGGGTGGACTCCCCCCCCCCCCCTCCACAGCTATATTTGTGCAATGCGCTATCGTAAAATTCACGGCGGCCTCACAAACAGCTAGAGCGCCGTTCGATGCCGGCAATTTCTTTAGTATCACCTGTTTCGACATTACTGCGGCTGCTTTTGCTCTTACTCGGCGATGCCGATACCGATATACCGACATACATATACCGATACCGTTTGCTCTGTGTCGGTTGCCACTGCCGGTCTCTCCGGCCTTATTTATTGATTTGTCCGGATGCAACCGTCCATTCGATCGAACCGTGTACGACGACAATTACGACGACGTATTCGGAGCTCCCCATGTGTGCGTGCGGCGCCGCCCGTCCACGAGGCGGAGTCGCGGAAACTCCCCGCACCCCCCTATCCAGCCCCCCCCCCCTCCCCGCTTCCCTCGCCCTGTTGGATCGTAAAATTCATAGCGTATACGTAATCGATATTGGGTGTATCGTTATATAACGTTTATGGGTAGATACACGCCTGTCACATTCCCCGTTGTGTCTACTTCAGACATTGTATCAGGCTTGCACCGCACTTGCTTTGCGGTGGCGCGTTTCGAGTTATTGAAATGCGAGTAGTGTTTTCTCGTTTCGATTCACGGGTAATAGTCAGTAAAAATAAATTTTTTATACAACGAATTTAAATTCTAAAAAAAAAAAACTTTTAACTACCAATTGCTCGCAGTTACGCGGATGATTCGAACGACTTACGACCGCGCGCGCTTTAATCCCAAGAAGCATCGATCAACTTCTCCGCCGAGGGGAGAAGCGAGTCTGAAAAATTAACTAATGACTCTGGCGCGAGAGAGAAACATTAACCCACTTAATCGCGATAATAATAAAGTTCTCGATAAATTTTTTTTTCTGCGCCGCGTAATTGGCGGGGAGTAAAAAAAAGGTAGAAAGGGAAATTATGAAATTCAACCGCGAAGGAGGCGAGCGCGGGGCTGCTGCGCTGCGCATGGCTGCGCGATATCGAGTTAGGGATCTGCCACCACCACCCTCCAAAAGCCTTGGGATCCGCAGCCCTTGGCTATGTACCAAGGTGGAGGATATTTCGGGGAATTTGCGGAGCGCCGGGGTCGTCAGTAGCCGGGATCCCTCGGCTGTTGCCGCCGCCGCTGCTTCTGCTTCGGGACTGCTGCTGCAGAGACGCGGGGCCAGCAGCGTGTTCACCCCTCATCTCGCGGGAATGGAATCTGTGGGCTGGCTGGCTGGCTGGCTAGCTAGCTGCGAGTCTCGCTCCCCCTCGGCAACTGCCGAGACGGCCGGCGGCCAAACACGAAAAATAATTAGTGGCATAACTCAAAGAGAGAGAATCCTGCGCGACTTGAGGGAAGGGGGGGGGGGGGGGGGGGGAGGGGAGGAAAAAATGAACGAGAAATAAAAAGACGAGCTGTGCTATACGTAGCTATGAGATATATATATGTATGTTTTTTTTTCATGGAGGCCACAGTGGCCGATGGGATGGGGCGTGTTTCGTGAGACTCGCAGCAGATCCGCCGGGCACACATGCGGGATATCGCGAGAGGAGGGTCAACAGTATCGGTTACTGCGCGCGCGATCTCACGGATTGAGCTCACGCGGCGCGCGGGTATCGCTTGATGGATTATATACCGGGCATCGATGGAAGGCGCGGTTGATCAGTCGCCGGCTGATTGATTAGATAAGTTTTCGCTGCGGAATCGCGCGCGAGACCATCACCCCGGTAATGCTACCGCGATGTATATACAATATCCATGTAACTAGTACCGCACGAACTTCGCTATGCGTCCACCGTCTACGATCAGGCAGCAACAGGGCTCGAGGGAAACCCGAGTAAAGCGCGACTCCCGACCTCCTATCGCTTGGGTCCTTGGACGACGCTATTCGAGAAGGCCAAGTTTACCGATTCACGCGCGACCCGAGGAATTATACAGTCACTCTTGACGCTCTGGTCGGCTGGAAGTGCGAGGAAACTGCGGACGCCGACGATGGGAAATTATTTGTAATTCGGGAATACTCCTCAATCGTTTTTCGCAAATCTCATTTTGAGTGCGTTCGCGCGGTGGAATGGAAAATGCGGAAAAGTCAGTCTCTCGCTGGATCGTGATCAAAATAGTGATTCAGGAGAGGGAGAAAAGAGAAAAAAAATGTAAGCCCACGAGGCTTCTCAGGTCAATTCGAAATCCGATCAGGCGCGGCGAGAGTAGATTTTATATGTGACAGATGCGAGACGAAACGCGGGAGGTCAAAGAGGGAGAGAGAGGGAGAAAAAAATACAAGGAGCGCTCGGAGGTCGTGGGAACACTCCGGTTTAATGTAAAAATTCAGAATCCTAGGCGGGGCAGACGAACCGCGCACACCTCGACGCGCCGGCGAGTTACGTGTTATTCGCGTGGCGGGCGACAAATGAGTTCAACACCCTGGGACGCAAAGGTAATATGAGCGCGCGGCGACCTTGTTTTTCGCTTTTTCGTTCCTTCATTCCGCGGTTCTCAGCTACGGCGCGCGCGGCTATGGGGTACAATGGTGGTCGGTGCAAATAAAAAAAGGGCGCGTACCGTAGTTTCAACATGGCCACCGATCACTCAGTGTCATTTCCATCTAATATATCCGTCCTACGCCGTTAGAAATGTAATATGCAACGAAAATACCGAGAAATCGTGAAAACGGTATTTTTTAAAATAATGTGAGGAAAAATTTTCATCAGACTTGCGCGAAAGTTGTAGGCATTTTTTTATCGTAAAATATTTGACCCGATAAGAATGTTGTAATATCTGCCTGTAATGTTTTTCACGTGGATATCAAAATAAATACCGGTGCATATGATGTTGTTTTTGTTGTTGTTTAAATAAAGGTATACACACGGCTCGGTCGTACGCGATGTCTAGATTTCTGCACGTGCAGCCATCGATTTATGCAATTTTAGTATGTGCTCGCACTCGCGCACCCAGCTATCGCGTACAGTTAAGTGTAACGTAATCTCGTGTACCCTTAACGTAACGAGGGTCGTTAACCATGCTGCCCGCAGAATGATCGTTCATACCTATGTGCGCGCGCGAATATATGTTATAACATAACGTTACGATAACGAGACTCGATGACGAGACGGCTATGAAGACGCGAAAGACGTGGTGTGTGTTATTAAAACAGAAAGGTTTGGGTCGACGCTGTTCGACTCAATTAGGTGGGTATAATTTTTGACGTTTTATTTGTACAGATTTCTCACGTATAATATTCCACTGAAATATTTTAAAAAATAGAATGTAATGGAAAAAAATAGGATCTTATAACGCAGATTAGGCAGTGAAAAATTGCGTTAATTCCACCTGATTTTGTGTCGTTTTTCGCGGTAAAGGGTGTAAAGAATCTTTTCCATCTACACAGCCCGTTGTCACGGTCGCTTACCCGCTGAATTTTAATCAGCAGCGGCCGCCACGGTCGGCGCTACGCCGTCGTGCCAGCAGCCTCCGCGCGCTTCGAGATGCTATAGAATATCCTATGGGTACTCGGCTAGCCGGTATTACAGAAAAAAGGCTGTTCTCGGCGATAGGCCGGGTATCCCGAGAGCACGAGAGACCGGGAGCCAACTCTTCCGTGAAACGATCTAATAACCGCTTACGGTCAATAGCGTAATGAAATCCCCCGATCCGTTGCAGCCCGGCACACATTATTATGACCATTAATTGGATATCGAATTTTGCGCGCGAGGGACGAGTAACGCGGTCTTCGAACGACGGGAACGGAAGGCTCGTCCGATCGCCGGTGTGTGTGTGCAGGGCCAGAGGAATTTAAGGGTGTCCTTAAGCGGTTCGAAAAATTTTCGGCTTAATTCCCGGTATACGAGGTCTCGAATATTTATCGCAGAACAATTTCGACGCGGCGAATTCCCCGGCGTCGCGGTGCAATTTAATTTCCGAGAACCGATCGCGCGTCATACTAACGCCAATCAAATAGGTGTCGAAAAATTGAAGAAATTGTATTGCTTCCTCATAGAGAAGCTTTGTTATCAAGAAAACGTTTTTTTTTTTTCAAGATTTTCATCTCAGCATACTGAAACCACTGGCTTCAACCCTATTTCAGTTCCCTAGGGACAATGAAGCGCTATTCATGGGTAGCCAGGGTAGTCATCGTAGGAGGCTTACAGCTAAGAGCCCTTCCCATGAAGGGTGATCGGACTTGGCCGATGATCGGCCCAATCTCGGTGCCGAGATTGCCAACATTGGCATATGATATTGGCCCGATCATCGGCCCGAGTCTCGGATGATAAGTCCGGCTCGATATTGGCAACAATAGTTGGCCGAGTATCGCGTACGAGGATCGGCCGAGGATCGGCCGAGGATCGGCCGAGTATCGGCCGAGTATCGGTCTTTTTGTCGGCCGACATTATCGGCCGTATAAATTTTATCAAAAAATAATTAATTGTATTTATTTAATCAAGTTATCCTGCACTTTTAATTACATATTCCGTCTCTGATGCATTTTAATCGCTGAAAAATGTTTAATTTTTTTTACATTGTCAGGAATCGAACCTGGGACCTTTGGGTTGTTGCGCTGCGCCTTAGCTCACTCGGCCATTGCGATCATGTCATTATACATTTCTTTTTGTCTATTTGATCGACTAATGTAAAGTATCAATTTGATGTACTATGTACAGCACTTACAGAATTATATGACTGCGTCTGATGCGGTATAAATAAATCACATTCAATAATCTTTCACGGAAATCAACAATTAGTGAGTCAATACAAGGCCGAGCATTGGCCTAATATCGGCAAGCCAACAATTGGCGAGTCAATACTTGGCCGAGCATTGGCCTAATATCGGCAAGCCAACAATTGGCGAGTCAATACTTGGCCGAGCATTGGCCTAATATCGGCAAGCCAACAATTGGCGAGTCAATACTTGGCCTAGCATTGGCTTAATATCGACAAGCCAACAATTGGCGAATCCATACTTGGCCGAGCATTGGCCTAATATCGACAAGCCAACAATTGGCGAGTCAATACTTGGCCAAGCATTGGCCTAATATCGGCAAGCCAACAATTGGCGGGTCAATACTTGGCCGAGCATTGGCCCAATGTTGCAAAGTCGATAATCGTCACCCCAACATTGGCCCGAGTATTGGTCGTTTCAGCTTTATCGGCAGAACCTACATGGGTTGCGTTTGTGCGAAAAAGAATTTTCGATTTCGTAAAGTTTGGAAGCCCTACCTGATGTGCAAATTTCCCGCTCATTCCGAAAAGCACCGTTGTTTGCTCGAAAAATAGAAAATTCGCCGAGACAAACGCGAAAAGTACTTTCGCAATTTTCTCGAAATTATATGCTGCACCCCCGATGTGGCTCTGTCACATACGGCTAAACGTGATCGTGAAAAATTGAAAAAAATAAATGTTTGCTCGAAAAGAAGTTAATGGAGGATGATAACTCGGTGGCTGCGCAGCCACCGTGCTTTTTTGTATCGAATACCGTGCGCCGCTCGTACACGTAAATATCGTCCGTTCGAAGTGCGCGGGGAGCGAAAAAATCGTTGAAAACTATGGTAATGATCGCGAGGCTAATAACGCGCCACTCTCCATTATGCTAATTAAAACTTATCTCTTAGCTCGGCTCTGCTATATGGCTTTCCCTTTCTCTTTCGCCTCGTGCCCGCCGCACTTTTTCCGTCGCAACGGGCGACGCAGTAACCAGTCCGGCTTTCGTAATGCACCACCCCCAACTCCGGGGGTTCACTCGCAGCCCCCGCATTTGTTTTTCTCCCCACACACATTTCGCCCGTGGCCGTGTGCCGAGCTTTCGCCAAGATCTCTCGATGTGCTTCAATTTGCCTAATTTTCATGTGACCTGAGCGCCGTTCGCCTTCGTAGTCTCACTCCACTACGACGTACCACGCGCGGATTATGCTGTACGTTCAGATTGGGACTCGAAAAAGAAAAAGAAAAAAAATACAAAAAAAATATATCTTCGCTGAATATAAATAATTAATAACAACGCGAAAATATGTATAGTGAATCAACGATTTGGGATTTTCGTCTGAGATTTTTCGTACTGCCAAAATATTCGCTTACTTTTCTCAAGGTCCGCACACAGTCATCACTTTACGACATTGCTCGAAATGGAAGGAGCCAGGGTTGATGGGGGGGAGGGGGGGGAAGATTCATCTTATTCATTTTACGACGCTCCGGGAGATCAACTCATGACGAACCCTACCGCGTTCTCCGCCACGCTACACAATGAGAACGAAGCTCGGGCGAAATGCTTGGGTTGTTTTTTGCCGCGGAAAGATCTCCATATATATAAGCAACGCTTGGCGAATATGTATATGCGCAGTCACCGCGCGTCTCCAAGTACGCTCGAGAGATTTTCCAATGTCATACGCGATTCTCGGCGCTGCTGCCGCCGTGCCGTCGTCGTCGCCGCCGCCGTTGCTCGTCCGCGGGTTAAACTTTCGTCGGATCGCCGGGGTCGTCGGTGCCTGTGGCGTTCGAGAACACTCGGCAACGGAAAATTGGCTCCTTGCTCTCCACCACGCTAACTCTTTTCTTCTTCTTCTTCTTCGGGTATTTTTTTTTTGCTTCCTCGTCTTCTCTCTTCTCTCCTACTCTCCCCCTCTTTCTTATTTCCCCGCTGCGCTCGCCCACTACGATACGCTCCGTCTCTCGTATTCTTCTCGGCGCGCGGACTCCTCTCCTTTCTCCTCCGCTATATCTCTGGTTTTTCTCATCCAGGCCGCGCGCCCGCGCTCGCTTCCAGGTTTCGCCGCGGCCGCTGCCTCGCCTCGCCTATTTCCACGAGTGAAAAGCTCTCGAGACCTCGCTTACTTTTCCCGGAGACCACTCGCGCGGTCGTTGCAGCGCGGTATCGCTCTCGCGCTCGGCAATTGAGTTTACCGCCCGCGCGCACGCCAGGTATATTGTTGTATACCAACCGTATTGCCGGGAATGACGAACAAGCGATAAAATAAATACTCGTTAAGTTGCTGGCGAATGTCGCGACGACAATCGTGCGAGCGGAAATACTTTCGATGGTCACGGACACAGCTCCGTTCTCGAATTGACATGCACAATTGAAGATTAAATTTGATTGAAGCAAAAAAAAAATGAAAACAATATAACAGAATATTTTTGACCGAAGTTGTTGCATATCTTTGTATTACTGTTTGATGGCCAAAGAATTATCGCTGCGAAGTTGTCGCCCGGGTCTTTCTTTCAGTTACAATTAGTCGCGAACATCTTTCATTCGCGGGCGCCATACTTCTCAGCTCTCACCCGAGAGTTTCGCCTACAAAACGTCTCCAGATTTGACGACAGTCGCGCGAGCGAAAATACTGTCGACGGCCACGTGCACAGCTGAATTTGTGTTGAATTGTCATCGACTATTGAACATTAAATTGATCGACGCAAAAAAATAAAAAATTATGACGCGATATTTTGGCCCGAAGTCGTTGCATACTTTTGTTGCCGGTTGAAAGTCAAAGAATTTTGACCGTGAAATTGTCTACCTGGTCTGTTCCCATCACAACTCGTCGCGAGCGTCTTTAACTCGCGGGCGCCACTTCTCAGCTCTTTACCCGAGGGTTTCGCCGAAGAAACGTCGAGATTTGCCGCCGGAGTTTTCATTTAGTTCCGCGAGTACTAGATTTTCGCAGAACGAGCTCGCAGATTTTCAAACCAAACATAACTGTGGAAACTGCGCGCTTCTCTGACTTCTTACCAACTTCGTTTTTTTTTCTCCACCTCGCGCGGGCTTTGATGAAATTGATTTCTACTATAAGTCCCGAGACCTCGCAGCGAGAGAATCTCTCTCCCGCGAACTCGTTCAATGAAGATTTTTCATCGTGATGAGAACAGCGCCATGTGCGGACCAATTTGCTTTATCGGTTTCCGCTTCGAACATCAGGTAATATCTCGAGATAAAAATATATATATCAGTCACTGGAAAAGTACGCCGAGGGCATGAAAAAAAAATGTCATCGTTTCCGAGAAAATCTCGCTAACCTCGGATCTCTAAACTTTCCCTCAGTCGCGGATCAAATATCTCGTCCTCGACAGATGTAAAAGCGCGACAAAAAGTGTACTTGCACTCAGACAAATAAAATGTCCTTACGAAAACAATTGAACTGTTGCTCCATTTTTTCCAAACATCATCGCGACGAATAATTTACTATTTCTGAGCCACATCGAATGCCAAGGGAATCTCGGCGCTAATTATATACATACGAACGGTAAATGCAGCGGCGTTTAATGAAGGAGACGGAAAATTCATAGCTGCGTTGCGAATCCTCGGGGGAAAATGTGCCAGAGATCATAGACGTAGCCGGAGAAAGCTCGAGGTTTCGGTATGTACGCCGGAAGCGAAGACTGTTTCCCTCGGTTCCTTCCTCTCCATCCCCCCCCCCCCCACCCCTCCCTCCCGCCCCTTTTTCATCGTACCCCTTTCGCCGCCTCCTCCGCCGCTGCCGCTGCTGCTGCTGCCGCCAGTCTGTCCATCCCCCCGGGCTACCACCGCGAGAGGGCGGCCAACAAAAACAGACGTTCTCGCGTAGCACCGAAAGCTCGTCCGAAATTGGATCAGCGCGCGGTGTAATCCTTGGATTACGAAACCACGCGGATTTAGATTCGAGCGAGATCCCGGCTACGCTCGCGGGGGCCCACTCGCTGTATTACTATATATATACATGCACTATATACAGCGTATATAGCATTTACTATATATAGCGTAGCAGCTAAAGCTTCGCGTTTGCCCTCTGCTTTTGCTACGCTCCTTCCTTCCTCCCCCCTCTCCCTCTCGCTCCCTCTCTCTTTCTCCTCCTTCTCTTAGTCTCTAGTCTCCCACTTCCGCTCTTTCGTTCATGAATATCTGTATCTTCTTACTCCGGATCTCGTTCCCCGCGTCTCTCTGTACCCGGAGCCACAGGCTTCCCCGGGCGACCTTTGTGCGTGTCTCGAGAACTCGAAACGCAATCCCCGCGGGTTGCTGCGAAGGTTTTCGAACGGAGGTTTATTCCCCCGCCGCGCGCGCATCCACTCGCTCTCCGCGCGCGAACAATGATCGCATCCCCAGCATTCGACATCCCCGCGCGCGCGGGCACGAAAAGCGGCGCTTGAAGCGGATTCCCTGGAAACAATAATAATCCGCGACTAAATGCCGCGTAGGTGCGCGGCGATGTGCTTTGCGCGAAAATGAAAATAATCGTGGGTCTGATGAATTCGTCGAAAAGGAATTTCTGAATTGCATTCGGAATATGGTTCTCCTCCCTTCGTCTCTCCGGTCTCACGTTTCCGCGTCCTTTCGCCGAAATGCAACCTCGTTTGTGCAATATTTTTTCTTCTACACACAAGAAAACTCTTCTGTTTTTTTTGTATCAATCACGTAATTTCAAGAAAAAAATCTACTCGATGTTTCGCAAAAAAACGCTGCGCGCAATTATCGCGAGGTTGACGACTATCGCGGCGCAATATTGTGCCGGGGGAATATATCGATAAAACGAAACGCCAGGAGGTTTGCAACCCGGGTGTGCAGCCGATAACCGAATGAAAAACTGCCAGTCCTACGCGCGCGTCACACTCTATTAGGAGCGGCGCGGCAACTGGATGTTTGGATTGGCCCGCGCCGGTAATTACAGAAATTCCCGAGCGTAACTGTGTAAAAGCGCGTGTGTGCCGCGCGCGCGCGCGAGCCGCGAGCTGCTGCGTTGAAAATTGCTCGCGACGCGCGCGCCCGCGCGCTGATGAACATCGCACGTAGGCCTCCCCCTCCTCCCGTCCCCCGCGAACAATGTTGTCAATTTTCAATGGGCTTCGAAGCGCGCGAGAATCGTTGCAGCTGAAAATATAGCCGCCCCAAGTGCCGCCCGACGACGACGCTCGATGATAGGAATCCAATGACGCGTCGACGCGGCGCGGACCCGCCGGGCGCGCCGGGACATCATCGAATTTTTTTTTCCCCCGGAAACAAAAAGCCAGTAACGACGAGCGAGAGAGAAAAAATAGGGAAAAAAGAAACAGCGAGGAGGGTGGATTTTTTTTTTTTTTTTTTTTTTTTCGATACAGAAAACGCTGGAGACCCGGAGGGCTGCCGACGAGGCTGCTGGTCGAATGGCCGGTCCGGCCAGACCCTGTGTTCCCATCGCCGCGGCGGCTGGCCAGCACACACACACACGCGCGCAAGCATCAAGCGTCAGTGGTACTGGTGGGGTACCACGGACTGGGAGCGCGCGCGTGCGCGCGTGGCGACCTCGATCGACTCCCACGATCGACAGTTAATTAATAAAAGCTTCGGGCCAGTGCTCACCTCCCTCGCAATATAACGAGGGACGCGCGCGCGGCTTCGAGTTAACGTGATAAAACAGCCTGAGCGATCGAGTGATAGCTGGATAAAAAATCGAAGAGTCGTCGAGAGGAATTGAGGGTGAAAAAAAGGAGAGAGAAAAAAAAAGAAGCGGGGCAACGCTTTTTTACCCACTCTGTCTGTCTCTGTCTCTATTCCTCTCTCTCTCTCTCTCTGTTTCATTCTGCGCGAGACACGCGAAGGTCGTGTGACCGTCGTATACGCGGAGGAAAAATATGCGAGGAACTCACTGTTCTCGGATGAGGTATTTCTCGCCGTCGGCCTGCATGCACTGTCCCTTGTTCGAGATATTCGTTCCGTTCACCTCGACCATTGCCTCGACGCCCGATTGAAACCAGCTGCCGCTCCACTGGGCCGGGAATCTGCAGCCTGCAACACAAAACACGAAGATTTATTCATTTGTACTATTTTTGTTTGTTTGTTTTTTATTAAATTTCTTCGCCTCTGCTGAATTATCAGGGGTTTTCCTTTTTTTCGGAAAATGTAACGCTGCATAATTGGAAGACTCTGAGGTTGCAAAGTGGAGAATATCAGTTGCAATGTGTTGCGAGCCGAAAGTGCACCACTTGTTACACCCGGCGATTTCGTCATCGCGTGACCCGCTCGACGTTTCTCCTGATTGCTCGGGGGGTTCGATCCCCCTCCCGAGCAACTTGAAGATTTCTCGCGATGCCGCCCGATCGACCAATTCGCGCGCGCGTCATTAATGGTTTCTGGCATCGTGGTTTAACATCGAATTGCTCCACTTGTGTCTAGACGACGCGCTCTTCGTGACTTGTTCCCCCGATTCTCGCTCTTCCCGCGTTCGCTTTTAATCTGAATCAGTTGTGGCTTTCGTACCTGCGTTCCTGATGCTCTGACGTTACCAAGGAGGTAGATATAAACATCTATATCTACCTTGCGCATATAAATTTTACAACAACGCTCGGATACTCTTTTTCCTCGTATAACTGAAATCCCTCAACTTTTCGCATTTCGGACAATTTACGACAAACAGTGTGCACGCAACACCTGAAGCGAAGCTGCGTTAATCGGCTTGCCGGAAATTGTCTGCGTTATGCATCATCGCCACGAGAGATTACAGAGGCTACGCGTCTAAACGTACTTGGTGGCTGGCCGTAAAGCTCGCATACCGTATTACATTTGGGCATGGTGTCCGAAGGCAGCGCCCGCGGATCTCCACAAGCACCATCAACAGCAGCAGCAGCAGCAGTAGCAGCAGCGTCGCTAGCTTAGACGTCGTCGTTGGTCTCTACGGACCCCTCTCCCCCCACCCGCCTCTCCACGCCGGGTTGGTGAAAAGCTTTCAGCCCGAAGTATACAGGGCGAAGCACAAGCAACCTCGGCGTGGGCGAGCGAATTACTCGCGAGGATTCCATGAATATTTCGAATTCGCTGGAAGGCGAGATCCAACAAGGTTGTAAAAATGGAGAGAATCTTCTTAGCACGAGAACGGATTATCAACACGAGAGGTTCAAGCAACGGGAGAGCGAGGAAACGGCGTTGGGGGTTGGAGCTGGGGCGGGGGGAGGGGGATGGAGGGTGCGGTTGCAAGACGAGTGGCCCTCGGGCTGAAGGAGGTATAAGACCTCCCTCGGCCCGGGCCGAAGAATTACAACCGGGGAAAACGTCGCGAGTAAGCGCATTGTTTGCCCGAAGCATTTTGCATTTAATAAGAACATCTGCCGAGCTATCGCACCGGGACGCGGGATATTCTCCACCGCTTTCTCCACGCCGCGCTTTATGAATCTGTGTGCCCGCGCTCTCTGCGCGCGCCACAGTCGAATGAATTTCGAACGGAGAATCTGAACGACAGCGTGGTTAACTCTCGCGGCAGACCCGACCTCGTTGCTTGGCGCATGTTACGAGCGTTTTATTCGACGACGCTCGGATCTTTGATCGAATCAGGTAATCTCGACGGCCCTGAGCGTTGTAGCCGTGCAAATAGGGTCGTTGAATTATCGTAGTCATTTTTTGTATCACTTTTTTCAACACAATGCAAATTCCATCATTTTTTATCCTCACAAGCAAGCGTAAGCTACGCGGGGGATTTGGAATTTCGTTTTTATTTGCGCTTCATTTGATGACGACACGGATCTCTGATCGAATCAGGTAGACTCGGCAGCCTTGAGCGAGATCGCCATGCAAATCGGTTCGCCGAATTACCGTTGTCATTTTTTCGTCGATTTTTTCTCGACGCAATGCGCCTTCTATAATTTTTTTCTTAGCAAGCCAAACGCAAGCCACGCGCGAGGTGATTCGAAATTACGTTTTTACGAGATCTCGTTTTAAGAATTGTTCAGCGAAAATTCCCGGGAAAAGTTTCAGCGAAGCTTTCGAGTTTGAATGACACGGAAGCCGCGCTGGAAAGTTCGTCCGCGCGCCTGGAGCCTAATTCTTTTTTTCTTCCGCCGTCGTACGAGATATAATTACTAAATCATCGGCACTGCCGAGGGAAGTTTCGCCGAGTGCGTAGGGCGTCGGCTCGGAATAAGGGACGCTCTCGGCAAGTCGGAGCTGCTCGACGTTTCGGAGGCGCCGCACAATTAGCCTCCTCACTGTTACTCCCGCAGTCGACTTTTCTTTTTATCTCCCCTGGATCTCGACAGATTATTTACTCGGCGAGTTTCAACGTAACGCGTTCCCGCGTGCCTCTCGTGGAATGTGAACGGCACTCGCTGTACAATTTCATTGTTCGCCGAACAACCATTATCGGTTCTACATGCTGCACGCGGACACGTGTAAAGAGCGGAGGGAGAGGGGGGCAAAAGGTGACATTTTTCGCCGAGGTCGTAAAACCACTTGGTCTAACGAGGAGGAGCTCTCCCACCGCAAAACATTTACCTGGGATTTTACGGTCGCGCACGTATATCCTGAGAGCGAGAGCTAAAGGGGGCGGGGAGGGGTGGGGGACTTTGTACGCGTGGGAGACACAGCAACGCGAACGGAGCGAACGCATGAGACGTGGGATGGCGCTGCTGCGGGAAATCGCACGAGAGAGCCGAAGCCGCAGAAGCACGGAGAAAGCACGCGACATGTGAGTCGTAAAGATCGGTGGAGAGTCGGAAGAGGGATCTCGGCTTAGAAGCAAAGTCGGATTAACCGGTACGCGAGTCTCGCGCGCTCTGTTCGAATAAATCGAATTTTCCCTCGTTCCGCGGGACGCACGTATATCGCGCTCGTGCACACTGCACGCCCCTCGGTATTCTGATTGTGATGGGGATGAACGTAAGTTCGACGATAAAGGAGGATGATTGAGTATGTGAATGTCGAGAAAACGCTGGAAAACAGACCTCAGTTACATTTTTTTCTCATTTCAATCAGACCAAACCAAACTATGGCTCTACATGGAATTGTCTTCGATGATTCGTGTTATAATTTCGTAACAGACGATAAAAAGCAAACGTTGGGTGAAGAGCAGTGCTAATGCCTCGGTCAGAACATGAATAGGCCGAATCTATAGTGGGTAAGGCAAGTCTCTTTATTCTGCGGGCCGAAATAATTTCGCACGATTCGAATAAATTAATTGGCGCGAGTATATTTCACAATCACCTTCGACCATTCTCAACGCTGTTAAAAATTATACGAAAATCCAAGAGACTGCGACAGATGCCGCGAGATTTTCCACCGGATGGAAAGGCAATTCAGCGATGAATTCGCCGGCGAAAAGCAAAAAATCCGAAAAGTGATCCTACTAATACGATAAAGTCTGGGAGGTCTCGTCGCGCAGAGGGTGGCGGGAGGAAATCGGAATACGATATCCCTTTCGTTTCAATATCCACTGCGCGATGCAACGGTAATAGAAACGCGAGCTCGTTCCCTCCGCGTCTCGCTCGTTCGTATATATTTTATATACCTCGGCGAGAGAGCACACGAGAAAACGCGTTCGTCTTCGCAGACACGGAATAACTTGATTAAAATCATCTATCACCGGGGCGAGTGACAGGAGCGATTGGCTATCTCAGTTAAATATGATGGAGCACTTTTCGCGCGCTTGCCGCTCTCGCGCCCGGCGGCGGGGATCTTATCGCGCGCTGGAAGAGTCCAGGTGAATTGATTCGCGATAGTTATACAGTCGCAGAAAATATCCGCGCTGTGCGCAAACTCCAGATGCTGCAGAATTTTCGCTCCGCGTGTCACTCGGATCCGCGGCGCGAAAGTTCCGACGGATCTCCGCTATTTTTCCACAAAACTCCTCAGTATTATTAATCTCCTTTTATTTATTATTTTTTTATTTTTTATACTGATGCAATTTCACGCAGCTCGTTAGCGGGTTTGTAACCCCCGTCGTCACATTTCGTTTTTACCTTGGTAAATAAACTCGCGTTTCCCGGTGGGCATAACGCGCAGTTTTATTCGACGGCGAGCGCGCGAGTGATGTAACGTTTGAACGCGCCACGCGCCAAAAGACGAAAGACACACGCTCGGATGAGAAAGAGAAAAAAATTAAATTCCCTTCGTGACCTTTCGGCCCGAAGAAGAAAAAGGAAAACACCGAACGCACCCTCGCGCTGTAACGCGAATTTAATTAAACAGAGCTAACGTTCGTTGCGCGCATTTACTCGCTGCGGGGAGGGAAACGACGCAACGTAAAAAAATCAAACGAGAAGCGAGGGGGTGGGGTACCCCCCGAGCTCTCCGTGAATAAAACAATAAGAAGAAAAGCCCGGAAGCAACGGGGAGCCTCAACAACAGTTGCGGCTCCCGCGTCAATAGCAGATTTCCCGCTGGCGCGCAACTCGCGATGGTCCTCGGAAACCCCGCGGCATCAACTTTTCCTTAAGCAATTATAAAACCAGTTTATAACGTCCCGACAGGTATATTGTATGTGTATACATGTTTTTTCGTATAACGTAGAAGCCGGTGCGAGGTGCCGTTGCAACCGGATGCGTGCCACGTCGACAAATCCCGCACGTCGTGGTTGTTGTGTGTACTAAAAAAGACAAACGGATAGCGCCGGTTTGGCGACAACTAGGCGCACGCGGTGACCAAGGCGTGCAGCGAGAGCGCCAGTAGGCGTAGCGCTTCGGGGGAGTCAACAAGTGAGCAGTCATCGAGGTCTCGCGAAATTCCAGCGGGGGCGCCGTCGGTGACACATATATACATGTATATATTTCGCCTCCGCAGCAGTCGCGAAAGTTCACGAGAAAATTTACAAGCGACGATGCCGGCCAAACCGGTGAAGTGACAATCATGACATCATTTTGCTATTGCCCACGTCCGGATTTTCGCACAGATAATCATTTCACAGGCTGTCAATCTCCTCTTGAAAGTTCATGTGTAACGGAGTTCATGTGCATTGTCATGTGCATTGTCATCGTTTTATTTGTACTGTGATTGGCCGAGACTCTCATACCGAGAGAAAAGTAAAAATTAGAACATCGAAAAAAAAAAAATGTGCTCATGGATGCGAAAAGTATTTGCGAGCCGAAATAAAAAATAACCTCGACTCGCGGCTGTTTGCGGAAAATCACGGTATTATAACCCGGGTTGTATTGTTGCGTACCCGCGAAGTGCCGAAGAAAAGTATTACTCGGAACCTCAAGATTTTTCATGCCACCGTGGGGGACGAACGACGCGCAAAGTCGACGTAAAATATATCTTGTCGGAGGGGAGGGGGAGCTTGGTCGACGAGCGCGCGCGCGAAGGCAACGAATTCAGAGAGGAAGGACGCGGGCGCTCGCGGGCTGTGCCGAAGGGAAGAGTATTGTATCCTGTAAAAGCAATTGTAAGTTCCCTCTCTCCTTGTCTCACTGTTCCACCCCGCACGTTTCGTGGGTGCTGGAGGCTTCACCGCTCGCCTCAACTCATCACGCTGCCACTTTAACCACACCAGCAGCGGCGACGGCAGCAGCAGCCAGTAGCATTTCCCGGGCGATACCATCCGTTTCGTCGGAAATTAAATACACAAGCGGCCGAGGAGACGTACGGCACGGGGTGCGTAATGCAGTATACCGGATGGTATACTGGGTGCAAGCTTGGCGTGCGCTACCGCGCGACCCCTGCGCGCACGCGCGCGCGCGCAAAGATAACCAAGCCAAGATAACCACACCCAACCACTCGGCCAGATAAAGTTAAGGCGGTTACATCCCCTCGCTCTCTTTTTTTCTCCCCCTTTTTTCCTTCATTTATTCATTTTTCGTCTTCGCTCTTTGTATTCGCCGTCGCCTCCGACGTCGTCGTCGTCGTCGTTGTCGGCGTCGTCTTCGTCTTCGTCTTTGTCGTCGTATTCGTCTTCGTCGTCGCCCGCGCGCGTCGCTATCTCTCGTCGAGCATACAGCAAACTTTCATTCTCGCTGCGCATTCGTCCCACGGGAAAACCGTGTTTCACGCTCGCAAACAGAGCGCACACCGCGACGACGGTATCAAATATTCCTGTGATAGATATGAGACAGGAGAGAGGGCCTCCTCCTTGGTGAGGCTGGAAAATAAAAATGTCGCCTTGACAATTGACAACCCCACGAATAAGCCCCAGAGATTATTGACCAGCCAAATGGATACCTCGAAGAATGTATTCCGTGCATTCCGTGCATCTTTCCAAACTTCATCGGTGTTTTCTCTCTGCAAAACACTCGATAGCTTCATGGGGGTGTAAAAGTAAATCAAGAGTCGCAATAGCAATCGTTTGTTTTATTTCTCGTAAACACTTCAACCGGGTCGATTTCACGGTCCTCGAGTGATCTCACGGGATCTCCGCGAGCGAAAGTTTGTTTGACTATTTGTTTTGCCGGACGTTCTTTTTTTCGCTCGTCTCTCCTTTTTATTTCGTTTCTCCCTTAATGGCATTTTTTCTCTCCGCAGACGTCAGTCCGCAGCATCGGCTGGAACTCTCGACCGGTGAGACACGCCGGCTGCTCACTCGCGTACTGCGGTTCACGTATATGGCCGCGACGGTGACGCGCGACGTGGATTCACCCACTTTCCCCTTCGTGTTTTTCCTGGTAAGGGATATTATATTGCTCGAAAAATGCTCGGCTGTACGTCTGGGGGGAGGAGGGAGAGGGGGTTGTCTGCATGCATGGAGACGAAAGGGAAAGAAGATAAAACGAGAGTCTTTCCAGCAGTCGCATCTCTATAGCCTCACGGTAGGGCGAAGAAGTTACGGGTGGGGCGATCGAGGGGCAGTGAGGGAGGGGAAGAGATGGGGGCGAGGAGGACGAGAGCGAGTGGGAAGAAGATACGAAAAGGAAAACGAATTCTAAGAGGAGCACGGAGGGTATTTTCAATATCTCCTATATTTCCGTAGCCACCATTGAATCCCCATTCCTAGCTCTCGTACTCCCCCCTCCCCGCCCAAAGCTTCGGCAGATCGAACACCCTCCGCCCACCGCCAAACAACTCCCCACCCCCGGTTACGTATATCCACCCTGGTAACATTGTACCGAGGCTCCGTCGGTACATTTTAATATTTCACCGTTCGACGATATCCATCTGCATACGGGAGAAAAAAAGAGATTGTTGCTCGAACGCGAAATACGATTTCCAAGATCGCACTCTCTCGCTTGTCACTCCGGTCGTGGGCGTCGTCGTCACTCGCGCATTGTTAAAATCTAATATTCCATCTTCCGCGCTCGCAAACAATAATCCCTCTTCCCCTCCACAGCACGATTGTTATCGCAGTATTTTACACTCTATCGCGAAGGAGCGAAGTACCAGTAGCGCGTACGAAGCAGAGGAGAGGGATTTTATTTCTGCCGCGAAACTACTTCAATTCTACTTCATTTCAGTCATTAACGTTTTTCCGCTGAGTCGGTGCCGAGTAGGAACTGAGTCGAAGCTCGTCGTGTATATTCCACACTGCGAGTTGTAGGTATACGCGCCGGGTTATACTGTACTGCGATATATATACATAAGGAGAGCCCGTGCAGCATTCGTTATAAAGTTCAGGTGGTGCGGAACGATGAGGAGATGAGAAGCCGAAGGGGTGTGACAGGGTGAGGCAGGAGCGCGAGGCAACTGGATGATGGTGGTGGTGGTGGTGGCGCCGGTGGTGGGTATAAGGGGTAGTTGGCGAGAAAAGCGAGTATAGCACCAAGAGAGCAGGTCGTCGTTCTCCGAGCTCTCCCGACGCGTCTGCAGGGTCGTTCCGTCACTCGAGTTTATAATGCTCCAATCCAGCGCACCTCCAGTGCTCCACGCTGCACGCGCCCTTCTTCAAGTCGCACCCTGGCCCCGGTTGCTGTGTGTCTGTGCTTCTCACTCCATCTCCCCGAGTGCCCAGCAGACACACATCCCTGGCATATACCTCGAGTTACTCTATATATATTTTACTAGAACTCTCTGTATATATATATTTCACCTAGATGCGCCGAACTCACAGAAATGAGAATCTTCCATCAGGGATAAATACACGTGACGTTTCCGTACCCAAGATACATTCTCTCTTGAGCGAGAGGGGCATGAGAGCGGTAAGGAGTGAGACGGAGAAAGCGATGATCCTCCTTCCGTCCCGCAGTGTTTCGAGGAGTCGCGGTTAGGTTGTCGCGCGGGATCGAATTCGCGTTACATCCCGGGGAGTTTGAAACTGTAATAGGTACACGTTGCCTCTCGGCGCTCCCAGATGGCGAGGCGGCGGAGCTGGCATTAGCACTCTCGACTCGTATCCCTCGCGCGCGCACACGCATCTCACCCGTTGATACTGCGACAGCTCGCGCGCGCGCACGACTTCGATTGAACTCCGGGTTGGCTGTCATTCGCGCGAAGGAAGGATCCCTTTCGGTCTCCTCCGCACGCGCGCGCGTCGACCCCCGTCAAACTCGAAGAGGCGTCACAGCCGATCTGGCGAACTGGCGAGTTCGTGTGGTTCATTTCGAAATTTCCGGCACGTCGATGAGGTTTTTTTTATACTAGGCTAATCACACGCGCTGGCGCGCGTGCCCGAGATACCTTTGCGCTGCTGCGCTCTTATAAAGCTTTGAAAGGATAAATCGCAACTAAAAAACCCTTGTTTAGTTGTTAAAAAAAAAAAGAAATTTGTCGTTTTGCTTGTCAGAAATCCTAGATCTGACCGCCGGGCCGAAAACCGCCCAAATCGGGGTCACGAAATTTATTTTTTCAAAATATCGACTTTTAATCTATACCATCGTTCTCAAGTCGCATATTCTACCCCTGAATACACCGGTTACAACTCTTTTTTAGTTGAATTTGAAAAAAAAAAAACAATTTTTTGGCCGAATAGTTTGTCAGAAATCGTAGATCTGGCCGCCGGGCCGAAAACCGCCGAAATCGGGGTCACGAAATTTATTTTTTCAAAATATCGACTTTTAACCTATACCATCGTTCTCAAGTCGCATATTCTACCCCTGAAAACACCGGTTACTATCCGTTTTTTAGTGGATTAAAAAAAAATACGATATTTGACATAACTGTCAATGTTATCAAGGACAAATGAACTTGGACTCGGTCTGAGAGTCCTAGCCAATCACAGCTCGAATAGTTTATTACTAACAATGCTTTCCGTTACTCATGAACTTTTTAAAAGAGGGATAAAAAAATGTTCGGTAATAATAAGAGATCATCTTTTATGGCTACAAATTAAATTTCTTTCGGCCGGAAAAAATGATCGTAAGAATTGAATTCAGTCTCACGCTTAATTTGCTCGCAAAAAGCACCGAGATATCCAAGATTCTTAGATAGTAAAGAGCGCGGCCATTGGCGTTCGTTTTAATTGAATCACGCTGGCCGGTCGACCGAAGGATTTGCCCTTTCTCGGGAGAAACCTGTATTGCGTGTATACCTGTATTATCGTTTGCTATATGTGACGAGCGGCTCTACGTGCTGCGGTCTCAAAGCGTCACGTCCCTCTTATAAATAACAATAAGGGTTCCGGTGCTGAGAAAGGGAGTGGCAGCGTGTGGTGTCGCGTCCGACGGGCGCGTGCGCGCGCGCGAGGACAAACATCGTAAAACGTGCAAACATTGTGGGATGAGCTTGGCTTGGCGTTGAAGCGCGCATGCTGCCTGCTGCCTGCTGCCTGGTTGCGGCTGCTGCTGCCGCTGTTGCTGCTGCTGCTGCTGCTGCTGCTGCTGCTGCTGCTCTGTGTAGCGTCGTGTGTAGCTTTTCCTCGCTCTGGCGCGCACAACGCGTCTTCGCGCGTTCGCTGTGCCGCGCGCGAGTAGATCCCCAAAAAGACGAAGGAGACGCGGCGCGCGCAAGTCAGACGATACCGGGAACGAATGGAAAGCGTGCCTAGGCGAAGTTTGCCAGGATTTCGATTTAGGACCTTATTCGGGGTGGGTAAAGCAACGAAATCCGTCGCGTCACGCATCGCGGGCTCAGCGCTCGCGCGGGCTTATCGTATATTCGCGAGACTCCGAGAGGCGTGCGGGCATCGAGCTTACGCTATATCCGCGCGATCGCGCGAGCGGGGATCGTCGACGTCACGGAGAAACGATTTCGATATACACAACTCTGTATATGTATAGAATATTGTGTATCGATAGACACGTCGCAGTTGCGTTGGAAATGAAATCATCCTCGAAGACGATTCTGGACGTGCGAATCCTCCAGACGTCGCGAGAGCTGAATATGCCAAGAAATTCTTCTCGTCCAACGAACGGGTCAAATAAAATTGGCTCACGTTTTGCTCTCGGTTTTCCATTACGTTTCGGCTATTATTCTTGGCGACGGAAAAAAAACTCGTCCCAGCTTACACGGATACTCGAAAGACGCGGAAAGAAACGCGCACGGAGATTCGCAATTGTCGAGCGGGGCTTTTAACTACGAAAAGTACGGTCGACGGAAAATCGCAGAAAGGAAACAAGCCGCGGCGTCACCGGAAAGTTGAGTAAGAGCAGACAGCTAGTTAAAGGGGAATTAAGGAAGGGTATTAATATTAAAAGAAGATCCACGCAGAATAGCGGATCGAGCGAGAGAGAGAGAGGAGGGTTGGAGGGAAGAAATGAGTTTGGCGTGTTTCGCATATTATGTACAATTTAAATGTGGCGTATATATAAGTATATTTAATAACCGTATACCAGGGGGCGTGGAGAGCGCAGCGGAAAATGCAGTAACTTCCTGGATGAGAGTGTACACAGGGAGAAAGAGGGAGATGGAGGGACAGAGACAGAGGGGCGAGATGACAGTGGTAGAAGCTGGGAGAGATTCGCATTTGCGTGACCGAACCGCACGATGGCAGAGCAGAGCAGAGCAGAGCAGAGCCGAGCAAAGCAGAACAGAGCAGAGAGGGAGTGAGAGAGGCCATCTTGCCGTCTTCACCTACCTCGGTTATGCTCGTCGAGCATGCAAGAACTTCCAAATCCCACAGACACAAAGTGAATATTATAAATGTCGCTCGCGTACCAACTGGCACTGAACTTGCCTTAAGCGAATTAAAGCAGGGGGCGAGGTGGGCTCTATACCAAAGTGGAAAGCCACCGTCGCTAGGTTAGCTTCCCGTGTAGCTTCACCTTGTCGTCTCTCCGTCTCTCCCTCTCTTGGTATCTCCTCTTCTCTTCGTTTCTCGTTCCACCCACGCGCACCCTAACTGTATCGTCTCTGTCGCCGCTGGGCTTGACGACGCTAACAGACTCGCGGCGCGACCTCGAAGCCCGTGCGCGCGCGTCTCTCTCTCTCCATATACTAATAAGTATAGGTACCTACTATTGTCGAGATGAGACCGCGCACCGTGCGCCAACTCCAAGCGCAATATAATATAATATCAACTACATTCTCGTGATACTTCGGCCCCGGGTCGCGCGCGCGCTCGCGTCACACGCAAGTTTATACACACGATTCACGTAAGCCCCGACGGATCCAATCATACCCCGATGGCAAACAAAATCTCGCAACCGTATACGGATTGCGCAGACCTCTCCTTCCCGCGGCAGCTCCTGCGCGCCGGGTCCTCTCGACAAATTATCTCGCGTATTCGACCCACGTATTCCGCGAATATCAATGTCCTCTGTGTCGTGTGTTGCTGCTCCCTTGAACTGAAGTTTTCAATTAAACTACCGATCGATGCGCCCCGCCGCGCGACAAAGTGACCTGGATTTCGTGATCTCGCGAGCAACTCGGTTAACCGCGCGCCCTCATGCATTCGGCGACGAAGTATCATTCGTGCTTTGCTCGGAGCTAAATTATCTACGCGAAACCCCGGATTACACGTAATCTCGAATCAATTCGTCGAGTGCACGGGGCGTTACGGCTGGCGGCACATTTCTAACGTTAAATCAGGCCCAATTCGGGAATTGGTTGGGCCCTGGGAGGGCTCGACCAGTTCCCTAATCGAGTCTGAATTGACGCTACAGAATTTATACCAGTGCCGGTTGGTTATTGAAACACAAGCGAAACAGAAATTACGACCGTAATTTAATTAATCGGAAGAGTCGTCGTTCCAGTGTGAAGGGTAATGTTCTTATGCGTCAAATGTTACGGGAGACTCTACTGTGGCACAAGAACGTTACGCTGGTGTTGCCGTGAGCGTGAGGGTATTGTAAAATGCAAAGTAAGGTCCGGCGGTAATAATTGTGAGGCGGTAAGAGAGAACGATGAGGTGTATGCGTGCCTCGCGTCGGCGCTCCGTCTGCTATACAGCGCCGGGCCGGCATAGATGATAATGCATGGCACACGCCGCGTCCAACGCACCACTACTATACGCTAAGCAGTATATACACCGGCCTCGGGTATACCGCTACATGGCTTTAAATTATAACACGGGGGCAAATTAATTGGATATCGTTGGCTGTGGCGTGTTGATGACACGTTTCGCGGTGAGACACCGGCAGCGCCAGCAGTAGAGGCAGCTCGTGCTCGCAATTTCCAAGTCCGCAGACAACCGAGCGCGCGCTCGCGCTCCGGGCTCTCCCTCTCTCTTTATCTCCCTTTTCGAGAGAACCGCCCTCGTTTCTCTAACGGTTTACCTTGGTCCTTCGCATCTTTCGCCCTTATTTCATCGTCCGTGCTCGATCTCACCTCACGCTGGTCTCGCATACCTGGCAATTTTTTCTGTATCCAAAAACTTTCGCCCAGTACCCAAACTTTGTTGTTTTTGTGTCTTTGACTTCGAACTCGGTCGAAGGAAAAAGTGCTCCGTTAGTCTCGTAGCCTTGTGTTTCAGGTAATTTGGAAGGACTTCAATTTCCGGAGGTTTCTGATGTTCGAAGTCAACTTCTTTCCGAGAAGCACAGAATCGACCTCACCTGATGTGTATTTAAAACCGCCGCCATAGAAAGAGTGCGCGTAAACCTTTGCTCACTTGACTCCTCGATATAACTCGACGACTCGAGATCGGCGCGATTGGTCCGCGAGACGAGCGGCGTATATAGCCGACCAATAATTTGTGGCGAAGGATGAGGCAAATTAAAAATACGAAAAAGTTGTGTGATCGATCCCGAGTCCCCCCGACCCCAACGAAGATTATTCACCGACGAGCCGGACGTTAATACCGTCAGACAGGTTAAAAGATCAAATTGAAACTCTCGAGGTTCAGCCCGCAGGAGTGTCCGCGAACGTCCGAGCGGTGGCTGTTCCAAGCTGAAGGGGTGCCAGCGAGCAGTTTCCTTGGCGGATGAGCGTTGGCAAGGAGCTGCTGAAAAGTTGGAGCGAAAGGACGAGGGAGACGCAGCAATGAGAGGGTGAAAGAGGGGAAGGGGCAGGATGGGAAGACGGGTGGTAGTAGGAGGGCGGGCGAGCTCGTAATTTCAGGCGCAAAGAAAAATAGGAAAAGAAATCGGTCTTAAACTTTATAATACTCGATGGAACTCACGGTGGGGGGGGGGGGGGGGGCAGGAACGAGACGGAGGGGAGGCAAAAGTTTCGACTCCCTGAGGCCAGCACGACGTCAGCCAGCAGCTCTGGCACTACCAGCAGTTATCATGGCTTGAACGCGGTCCCGCTTGGCAGTCCGAGCTTTGGGTTTACTCAGCTCGCTCCCGCCTCACTCAGAGTCCATCTCGCTCGCTCGCTCGGTATGACGAACATTATACGTACTGGCACGGCGCGCGTACACTAAAAAGCCCGCGGATGCGGATACTAAAAGCTGTCTTTTTGCCTGCACATCTTCTCGTTATATCTCCGGGTCGGAAAGTTTCCATGGCTACACTCTCTCGGCCAGAGAGAGGGGCGGCGCACGAAGCTCTCGCAGCTATGACGTATAAGCACGTGAGAATTTTTCGGCGCATTAAACTTCACCGAGCTACGTATGAAAGTAAAATGAAATGTACATCTTTCGTAATAGTTTTGAAGAATAGCAATCTCGTTAATCGTCCGTTCGAATTTATTTGGGGGAATCAATGACAACGGTTGAAAACAAACCCATTCATAGTAAACTTAAAGTTGCGAACGATTAGCAACATCGCACGGACTTCCAAGCAACGCGAATGAATGAGATGCAACGCGCGAGCAGACTGGGTGAGTCAGGACCGGCGGCTGCCGGGCTGAACGCGGTGGTACGAATGGCTCCGTGAAATTAGCATAAAGAGGCAGAAGGTCGGCGTCAAGAGTTAGTAACTAATGATACTCGAGTTAGGGGCAATAAATTCATTAGGTGTCGAGGGGTAGTTAGGGGATGGCGGAGAGGGTCGGTGGGGCGGGTGGGGGAGGGAGGCGAGGCGTTAATGGTGTTACCGTGTTATCGCGTTACCTGTAGCCTCGCATATTCTATGCACCCAGGCGTCTCTTGTTCCGGTCTTTATATACTGCATATAGATGTATACAGAAATATAGAATAGAGGATGCTGAAGAGGGCGCAAACGAATGGAAAGCGAGGCATAGAAGAGGCAAAAGAGCAGGACGCGGAGAGCGCGCGCGATTCGTTTTGGCGCGCTTATGGTGTGTGCTTATTCAGTATTGTGAAAAGCCTTCGCGATAGAGTGTTGAATATCGTCAAAAGGGAAAGGGTGGGCGCGAGCGCGAGCGAGAAAGATGGATATAGAGAGAGAGAGAAAGACTCTGAGCAAAAACGATCTGCAGAACGGCCTCTTGAAACCCTATTGCGGTCCTTCGGTTATCTAGAATCTCCTGAATGCCACGCGCTTCGAAGGCCAAATTAAATTCATTCCATTTATGTATTCGCGAGTGCGAAACCAATGAACAGAGAAAGAGAGCGAGAGAGGGAGAGAAGAGACTCGGTCGACCACTGTCGGGCGGTTCCAGCGAATGAAAGCTCGGGGAGTACAGAAGTTATATATATCGCTGCGGCAACGTGAACTCATCACGGAAACTCTGTAAAACGATGGCTCTCACCACTCGCCGCCCTCCCCCGTAGCCCCTCTCAGCCCCTCCACCATCCACGGAGGGAGGTTAAAACGCCTCCCTACTCGCTCATTTGTAAGCGAGGGACGATCGCGACAGAAGTGCTTCGAAGCTATTGGAAGAAGATGACACGAGTTGAGAAGTAGAAGAATAAGAAGAAGCACAAGTGTTCGGGCTGAGAAGAAGCCAGCTCCAGGGAAGGGTGGTTGGGCGTAGTGCAGGGGGGGGCATTCGGATGCCGAGCTGACTCTCCCTCACTTTCGTTGTAATGAAAGTTGCTCGGGAGCTCGGATCGCGAAGGTGAGTGGGGGGGGGGGGGGGGGGGGGGCTTACCACCTTTCTCGTCGCAGAGAAAGGGAGGGGCGAGGGTGCCGCGAGATCTTCATTGTAAACGCCCTTTCTGCGAAACGATCGAGATAAGTGAGAAGTTAAAGATCCGGTTGTTGCAACTCCCTCACTGTGAAACGCCAAGACAATATGAATGAAAAAGAAGATTACGAGGGAGAAGGGAGGGTGCGGACGCCTTGCAATGCTCTTATTCGAATTTCGACGGTGAAGACGACTGACGGCGGGGTACACGAAGGACCCCGGGGAAAAGTCTGTGAACTCGATAAATCGGTGTGGACTCGCGGAGTTGAAGCAAAATTGGAATTAGAACGTAGACGAAAATACGTCGTTGAACCGTAGCGTGCGCGGCGATGGAAACGCGCGATGACAGCGTGATAAATAATTGATTCACAAAACGATTACAGTCTTTTAACTGGAATTACGAATGATGTAACAATAATGTTATTTTTCGTATTCACTTCTCGAGTATTATTACTACAACTGCTCCGCTTTGCAATTCTTCCATTTAGTGTTTTCTCCATCCCGCGTCCATTTCGGCATCTTTTTTTTTCTTTCTCGTTCTCAATAACTTCCCTTATTTGTTTCACCGGTCTTTGCGCTCTATCAAGATTTTTTTAATCATCTCTCACCGAAAGTTCTATATACTTTATACGTATTTTATCATTTCCATCTTGCTCATCCGATCTCGGTCCGGTGTATTTCTCATTTTGCTCGCTCCCCTCGCGCAACGTCTTTGCCTTCGACTTCGCTCTGTGGTTGACCTGCTCCTCTTCGTCGTTGGCGTCGTCCTCGACGACGTCGACGTCTTTTCTCTACAGTGGGATTCTCCGGGCATCCTTCTGCTCTGCGTTCTTGCCGTTTCTCCTTTTATTGAGAAACTTTTCGGTCGCCTCACTTCTCCCCATCAGACATAAACTCAGGACTATTTACCCCAGGTCCTTTCCCATTACTTTCTCCGGCTATTTATCCGTTTCTCCCTGTCCGTCTCGTTCGCGTCTGTTCTCCGCTTCCTTGGCCCGCATATCACCTTAACCATGGTCACGTGGGTTCTTGGTTTCTCGTTAATAGCTCGGGAATCAGCTAATAAGTAACGCGGATGCCTCAGCCGACGTCGCGAGGTTGACCTTTTCCCGGACCTAAATGAATTAACCCAGGTTTTGACATTTACCGTGCGCATCTTCGTCTCGCGTATGAGCAAACGAATAACCTATTTCATTCCATAACTGTTTGCATAATCAAAGTCTTGCGCTTCGAGTATTTGTCGAGAGCAAAAAGCGCGCACCGTATCCAGCTGGGGCGTAGCGAGAATTTAAAGAAAAGACTAAAGTCGGAGAGGTGTACGTACGGCTACAGCCGCGCGCGAGGAGGTTGCGAGCCTCTCGCGGGAATTCTGGAGAGCCGGGTCACAAGTATTTGGATTTTCAGCCCTTTGAACTTGCGCGTATAATCGCTGGTAGTGCGAGGACAGAGAAGTTCGATGACTCCTGGATGAGTGGTACGAGACGCCACTGGGGTGAGGCTGGCATGTCGGAGAAGCAGCTTGGAGAACCGTTCGGCGAGAGGAAAGAAATATGGCCTCTTTCAGGTCGCTATGATAAAGCGAGTGATAAGTATCGTTTGATGTCGTCATCGTCGTGTCGTAGTCGTCGTAGTCGTCGTCGCGCTCGATTGACGACGTCCCCTCCAACTTATGGTGTACTTTGGAGGAAAGAGTCAAACGTTAGAGAATCAAACACTAGGAACGAGAGTGATAGAGCGCGAGATAGAGAGATATATATAGATGTCGGATAGAGCGGTTACCGGGTGCTTTGGCAGCCAGTGAGACTTCCAAGAGGAGGCGTGAAACTCCCCGGCGGAGAATCTCGGTTTACCACATAGTGCGCGATGTGTTCGTGCGAGGAGATCAGCCAACTAGTAATTGCCGGGTGTGATAAGACTCGTGAAACCGCGCGACGCTCCGAAATGGCTTCATCGCCAACGGCGCGGCTCGGGCGCGAGCCTTACGCCGAGTCTATAATACCCCGATTGTTATCGCTTTGCCGAACGATCGCGAGAACGGAAAAAACCTTTGTGTCTTTGCCAACGGAGAGTCGAGAAGACGAGAAGTCGTCGATCGAGCGTCTGTCAACAGTTTGACGAACGTTTCTCAAGGTATTTCTTGCCGTTGCTCAAAACACTACGGACATGCCGCTTCATCGTCACCGGTAAAACTGTTGGACCTGCCAAACGGTTCAACGAACTTTTCGTCGTCTCGAGGAATTTCTGAACGTACCGGAAACGCCTTTCCAGCTTGGAACCTTCGTCAGTGCAGACAGACACGAGATAAACAAGGCGCGTGGAAGGTTACTCAGGATTAACTCACATAGATCCCTCAAACGTAACCGGTAGATGCAGCTTTCTGCTGCGATTCTGGCTGGAATTCCTTTTGTACAATAATAATAGTACAGTTTGCTGTAATTCAACAGTTGAAATTACTGGAATAACACCGGAGTTTTTAAGTGCAAATACATCGGATTTTTCGTAAAAGGATAAGTCTGTACATGAATGTTATTTTTTCAGCACAGAACAAGTAAAATAGTGGGACACAACGTAATTTCTACTGAAATGTAACTTTCCTTGGTTTTTACTGTAAGAAGTTAACCCATTAATTATCATTATTTTTGCGAATAATGCCCGGTTTACCGGAATGAATAGTATTATGACCCAAACATCAATAATTTTTCATGTGAGGCACATGATTATTACTAATCCTTTTTCTCCGTGTGCCGCCGCCGCTGGCGCCGCCACTGCTGCTTCTGTTGCTGCTGTTGCTACTGCTGCTGCCGGAATATAATCCCGGAGTGGGTCAGACAGCAGGATGGAAGGATGGTGCGGCGAACCCGTTTAAATATTTGGCAGACCACCGCGCGTAACAGTCCAGGCATTCTCGAGCTTGCTCGCCGTGTCTCGGTCGTACGCGCTCTGCCTCCGTGCCGCGTGCGAACTCCTTGGGGCGCTCGAGAGGTGGAAATTAATGAGAAAAATGATAAAAGAAAGATCCCAAAAAAAGCTGGTAGAATTGAAAATGAAAGTGGAAAGTGAGATCGAGAGGAGGGAAGGAGAAGTCTGAACGAAGCCCCAAGGTCTCGTCGAGTTCTCATCGCGTTCTCGTGTGTGCGCTTTTTACTCGCTGTGTAAGAAATACACGAGTACATGTAGTCGTGTATTTTTGGTGTGTTCCCGTGCGACGGGACGGAAGAAAATCACGGTGAGTAAAGATTTCTCGTGGCTCCCCGGGTTAGATATACATATACCCTTCGCGGAATATTATACTGTATAGCGGCGAGGCAGAGGGAAAGAGAGAACGAGAGGGAAAGGGAGAGGGAGAGAGAAACCCGCGAGCGCTATGAATAATTTTCAGACGGGAAAACAATTTAGTAGAGTCTGGAACTCGAGACCTCCGTGATACTCTCCCCGGTATCCTGGGCTCGTGCCTCGGGATACTTCAGGACGGCCAGCCAGGTTCTCAACCGGTTGGGGCGTGCGCGAGACTCGAGCGGGCGTGGACTCTACGTGCGCCGTGCGCACGAAGCCGCGGCCTCGATGGGGTGTAAATACGCGGCTACCGTCCCCGACTGTGCGGCGCATCGCGCAATGTGTATCGATAAGTCGTTGGGAAATCCCCGCAGGCCACGAGAATTTCGTGAGTAATGAGAAACTCCGACCCACGCGCTCTCCGACTGGTCGATCGACCTGCGGTAAATATCGCGAAATATCGCGTTTTCTACCGATCGGCGAATTTTTCGGCGCAACGACGGGTTTTCGATATTCGTTCGACCCGAATTTGCGGGAACGTCAGTCGTTATAACCGTCCAGTGCTTTCCGAGCATCGGAAACGAAAACTCCGCTGGGAGGATGAGCTGCCCGCGAATCGTACCGAGCGAGATATCCGCAGAGAGATCGTGTTACACGCTCGTATCAAGAAACCGGCGAACGCTCCGGCAGCCTCGGAGCTTATTACTTCTTAGATTATTTTTGGAGCATCGAATGGCCCCTCCCGAGAATCCCGTCTGCTGTGGCGCGGGATACAAAATATATATCAAGAAAGGCCATTATTTCATATGTACGGAGCGTCATTGTGCCTGTCTCGGGCTTATATCCGAATGACACGTGATATACCTTTTGCCTTCTCTCGGAAACCGAAACAGTCTCGTCACATAACATTATGAGCAATGCTACTGTATCGAATATTACGGGTGTTTATTTTTTTCCACGTTATTGGGAGTTTGATGAATGAAAATAAAATAAAACGTCGTCGTGGTGATATCGATAAAGGCGAAGAAAAATACAATGTACCGTTAGTTAATAAAAAATTTGAATGATTGTGGTAGAACACACTGAGGGAGCGGGAGAGGAGAGAGTTGAGTCCTCGCGGCAGACCGAGCAAATAAGACTCGAAACTCATCCGTTGCATAACTATTGCACGCAAGCAAGGAAACTTCCGGCGTTGCCCGGTTCAAATGCGCGGAAATATCGTATTCTATCTCCGTGCAAGCCGGTGGGGGCCCCTGGGGTATACGTGCTCGCGCCGTTCTACAGAATTCACGAAGCTTGAGATTATGTTGGTCGACTCGTTACACGATCTCGTCCAACAATCTATGCCACTACTGAGACCGAGTTTATAATACTATCCTCGCCCGAGACCCCGGGAGTTCGTACGCTGAATTTAGAATTTCGAATTCTAATATACGACGCACGCGGAGTTTGCACACGAAGCGCGAATGTAATAGTCAAGGACGACGGAGTATTGTATATAGATGCGTCTGATAAAAATCGGCAGGTACACATCGAGGTGGTTCATTTTTCGCCGCTATAATTTTTTTTTCCACCCCACAAAAATACTGTTCTCTGCAAGGAAAATAAAATTCTCGTAGATCGACAACGAGACCGGAAAATATTTATACATGCAGGTAGTACATCCGGCTGTACATTTTATGTCGTTGGCGGAAAGCATCGAAGGTTATCGCGAATTTATCTGGTGAGACAAATGGTGCTGCTTTGGCGGCTATAGACAGCGCGACAATGCGGTGCACGCGGTGTGCTGCAACTATACATATATGTATGTATATGTACATATATATTCCAAGAGGCGCTGAAGAGCATTTTTCTTTTCACACCGAAGTGGTCGATAACGATGAGAATCAACGTCTCGGCGTCGGCGAACCCGGGACGTACGGACGTGTTGCCATCTCGCAAACACTATTATCGTTGCGTATACATCTTCCGGACGATGGAACCGACGGGGTGGCAGCGGCGGCCGAAGCGTCGTCTTGGGCGTCGGGCGTCTTGGCCGCCAGGTCTACGTCGTGGCGGTCGTGGCTGACCAAGTAGTGGCCATTACCACTTCTACCAGCAGTGGCGGCCGCACGAAACGGGCGCGCTGCTCTCTCGCGGTCCTCGGCTGCTTTAACGTTTGGGTCACGTCACCGCGCGTCGAGACACGGGACACCACGCGCCAAGGGCTCTTATCGTTTGCCCAACGTTAACGAGGCCTTTAATTATGTTTGCAATACGCCGAGTATTAACGGGTGCGTTATTAATAGGGTCAAGAGTATAGCAGTTCGTACCCGGCCATCCATCCATACGTCTCTCCTGAGACCTAATCATTTTCGCAGCTGACATATTATCGTCTCTACCGGCGACGACGCGATACACGAGGAAATTGCTTAAAACAGACACGCTACGTTTACTGGCCCCGTGGAGTACTGCCCTACTAATAAAAACTATGATAATCAGTCTGCAAACGCTGCAAAAGGTTTCACAGTGACTGTGAATTCTCGCGTGCCAAATAAAAATGTCGATATTTTTCAAACCCAGCTCGGGATACTGTGATACACGCTCGAGCCAAAGTTCGAGAAGAGTCAATCACGACAGATGAGCCGCACAACGAGATAGTCGCAGAGTGCGAGAGAGAAACGACGACACGGCGCAATTCATCGGATCCTCTCGCTCGTTCGTTCGGCGCCGCGCTCTCGTCCCGCTCGTCGCGGATATCCGAGATCGAGCACTCTCGTTTAATTATTCATGAGGGATCGTGTGTTCGTCTAATTTTCCATAAACTCTCCATTTTCCGTATGCCTCGCGATCGTTGCGTCGAGCGCCCGCGTCACATCCACACACCCACAGACACGATGATACACGTCACGTACACCGAGCGAAATGCGGGGCGCGCACAACGACGCGAAACAAAAATTGAAAGCGCTCCGGGGCGAAAGGGAGAGGAACGCGCGCGACAGGGTTGGTTGTAGCTACCACCGACGACAGCGACGACGACGAGGTAATACAAATCGAGCGTTGCTTTTAAAGTGGCTCCAGCGCGAGATGGCTCGCCTCTCTCCCTCTCTGTGTCTGCTCTCGCGAATAGCTGCGAAGCCCCCGCGTCGAGGCATGATATATATTGGACGGGACGCGGAAAGCGGATGCGAGAGTAATGGAAAATACGCGAAATAAATGTGTCAAAAGTGTACGCAAACGTAATATGTCACAGGCACGAAATCCAGGAAGAGTGATGCACGTTAGGCTTATTTTTTCGAAGGTCATCTGTCTCTGTTTCCAGCCGTTGATTCCTTTGGTCACCTCATTTCCATAATTGATATAGGATTATAATATCGGGTTTTCTTTCGCAACATTTTTTTGCATTTTCTCAATTTTACTCAAACGGTTTTACGTCCCCCCCTCTGCTTCGTCGTAGACGACGAGAGAGAGGGTGGTGAAGATTGCAAAAAATCGGGGCTACGTATAAGCCAAATGTACGACATATATATACGCACCGATATGCGCGGTCGCATGTATTATTCCATATCTATTTTTTCGCGGTCGGATAGACTCGGCTTGTCGTTCGTGGCTGCGCGGAGAAGGTCAACGGCAGAGCACGGCCGAGGACCGGTTGGGGTTGGGGTGCGGGGGAGGGAGGGAGGGAGGAGAGCGGGAAACGACGAGAGAAGCGCGCGCGACGGAGGGAATGTCGAGGGTCGAAATCGCGAGGGGGTTGGCTGCAGTACGAAATCCGGCGGTTTGCGCGCAAATTGGATGTTATCTCAGCAGCTGGGGACAGGGGCAAACCCACACCCACTTATCCCGGGAGATGAGAACTTTAGCCACAGCAACATCAGCGGCCCGACTGTATGGGGAACGCGCAGGAGAAGTACAGCATCGAAGCAGCGCCAGCAGCAGCCGCAGCAGCAGCAGCATCAGGCCTGGTGCAGAGGGCTTTAAACTTTACCCGAGAGCGAACCATCCACTAGTAAGCTCGGTGTATGGCAGCTTTTTACCCGAGACTCTTCCTTTCTTGAACTTCCATATCACATCCGCTTCTTTTTTCTTCATCTTTCCTACTCACTTTGTCTTTCAATCTCGTTATTGTACTCCGCTGACCTACGCTACCGTCCTAATTGGATCCGGTGTATTGAATACAGGGAACAAAAATATACACCACTATCCAGGATTTTTGTATGCACGAAAATGAATTATGATTTTTCTCATACTTTCCTGAATATACACTTTGATTATATCCAAAAGTATGCAACTTCGCTTCCGTTTGCTTAGATTGCATAAATTGTGTGGCTTATGAGATCCACGTCAGAGGCGGAGAGACACACAGCGAGAGAAGTAAAAACGTCTCTGGCAACCGCGAGGATTGAGAGGACAAACAAGGAGCTTGATTGTGGATGATAAAAAAATCAGAATAAAGTTCGTTATTTTCGGTCTCTCCGACGAGAGACTCAAAAGGTCTGGGATCTGCTTTGGTAGAAAACAGCGGGATCTTTGCCATTTCCTCTCTTCCCCTTTCCATGTAAATATCTGTCTGTGTTCTTCTTGTCGGTGAGGTATAATTTTTCGGGGTCGAAGAAACGAGAGCCATCTGAGAGAAATACGAGCGCCCATACACGGCGCATGGTAACTGTGGAGAGAGTAGAGGGGAATCGCTGGAATGCTGGAAGGGAGTTGGTGCGAGCTCTGGACGGTACGAGCCAAGACTAACCGTTACCGTGTGTCTCGCGTATGTCTGTATGTGTGCACGTCGAGCACACGGTGGACGGTATATTCCTTCAGGCATGATCTTCGTGTTCACAATACCTGTCGGTCCTTTTCGGTGCACCAAGAGAAAGAGATCCACGAAACGCGGGCAAAATATCTGACTGCCGTGGGCTGAGGGCGAAAAGCGTCAGGCAGCCCACGAACGAAGAGGCCGCTGTCTCTTTCACTCTCGAGCTTTTTCTATCTAGGTGCTGCGTCTATACTCACCCCGAGCGAAGTGGAAGGGAGAGGGAGGACGAGAGCAAAAAGCGAGGTGCAAGAAAACGCGAGCGCTCGCACGCAGTAAGACAACAAACAGCGCGGTGAAAACGAGAAATGGAAGCATCCGCTGTACCCAAGGATAATAGCAATTCAAAAGTTTTCCCTCCGCGACACCGGCGTCGGCGCATCGACGGTCAAAAATATCGCTTGGACATGCTCGGACGTATCGGTCTCGTGAATTTCCTGTTACTTGGTCGAGTTTTTTTTTCCCTCGTTCTACAAAAGTACAATTTAAGAGTACGTCACAGAACATAAATAAATGCGACTTCACTTGCGTCTGTTTAGATTGCATAAACTGTGCGGCTTATGACGTTCACGAGACGTTCATTGATCACGGCAGGGACACCACGTCCTCCCATCTCCCTCTCCCTCTTTTTCTCTCCCCTCTCTCTTTCTCCCTCTCGCGCTTCCATACTCCATAGTCTCGAGTCATTTACGCTATCGTAAACTTATCTATGTACAGTACTTAAAAGATACTATATCAGTCTAGAGGGTAGTCGGGAGTGGGGGGGGGGGGAGGAGGCGGATGTTATATATACAGAGATGCGGGGGGATCGCACTCGGGTAATACGCCTGGTACAGTGTAAGTGCAGTAAGGGGGCCCCGGGTTGAGCCTCCCGTCAAGTCTCCCGACGCAGAAACTTTCGTTGCTTCTTCTATCTCTCTCTCCTCTCTCTCTCTCTCTCTCTCTCTCTCTCTCTCTATCTCTCTCTCTGTCGCTCTCTCTCTTCACGAGCTCGGTCATACAGGTGGAGGAGGATGAGGAGAAGAAGCTGAGGAGCTGAGGAGAGACGAGTATAATTCCCCTCTCGCTCTCTGCTGTTGCAGCTTCCCGGAACCCAAAGTTAAGGTACACCGCTTAGGGCGGCGCGCGAGGTAGGACGAAGAAGCTCGGCGGCACGAAGGGAGTGGGAGGTGGAGGTCAGGGGGGTTGTGGGGGGTTCTTGCAGCACGCTGCAAAGTTTTGCACTCGAACACGTCTCGTGGGAGGGACGAGAGGATGAGGGGGGATTGGGGGGGGGGGGGGGTGTCGTTGAAGAAAAGAGGGGTCACCCAACGGCGGCCGGCGGCGAAACGTCGAGGTATAAGGCGACAGTGTCGTATATAGCAGAAATAGAAGAAGAACAAGAACGAGAAGGAAGATGAGGAGGAAGAAGAAGAAGACGAGGACGAAGGAGGAGGGACAGAGGAGGAAAGGGATATCTATAGTTAGTACGTACAGTACAAAGGTAGGTGGAGAGGGGGGAGGGAGAGGCAAAGAGGGAGACGCGAGTTTCGAGGCGCAGTGGTGAGGGAGTGGGTGCGGGACGAGGGCGAGGTGAGAGGGCGAGGGCCGCGCGCGAATGGTGGCAAAAGAGACAGAAGTAAAACCCGGTCTGGATATAGCTGAGCGCCCGGAGTAGACGACAGCCGGGGATTCTATTTGCTCAGGGTTGACGAAGTTTATACAGCCTCACGACCCCATTCTAACGGCTCGCGTATATATACTTTATACATCGTGTCGTTGAGGGTGGGGGGAGGGGGGCGTGGTCATGCTCAACGTCCACATTGAGCGTGTGCGGTGTGGACACCCCATACCTGACGTTATCGCGTTGAAAAGCGATAGGGACACCGGAGAGCGAGTTTCTCCGCGTTATATGCCTACCGGTCGTCCTTCTCGTGTGTGTACAGAGCATCCAGAACGGTCCGGAGCATCGACGTGGAGCGGTACACGGAGCTCGCAGGCTCTGTGTTAAATGAAAATGAGCGCGGAGGAATTGAGAGAGTGAGAGGAAAGCGAACGGCGAAAATCACTACCGTGATAGCCGAAAGGGGTTGGTCGCCACGCACATACTACGGACATATACTTGACAATACATTCTCGACATGTTCGGATCGTCCCATGTGCAAGCTGGTCGGCTCTGGGACAAAGAGGCGCGGAATGACGCGAACGATACTGGGACAAAAGTTGGTCGACGTATGCGGTACGGTACCCCTACCGATGATCGTGGCTGCGTGCGTGGGGCAGGCCGTGGAAATCAATGTTTTTCTGGACGAGGTATTTTAGAGACAAGCCAGCCAGGAACCAGCAATGAATCGAAGAGTGAAGGGGGGTAGGTTGTACATACCTCTCTATAGCCCGGACATTGAAGCTCGAAAGCTTTTACGTCACGTTCGAGGAACAAGGCAAAGGATTATAGGAGGCTATTAAGGCTGGCAGGGCGATTGAGGCAAGTCAGAAGAGGGTGAGGACGAAAGAGAGAGAGAGAGGGAGAGAGAAAGATAGAAAGAGAGATTCGGGGCCGGGGAAAGAACGAGGAGAAGTGGACTGGGAAAGAGGCGAAGGTACAACGATGTGACAGTCTCGAAATTACTTCGGCACGGTGGGCGATCACTAGCTATACTCGACTGCACTCCGCGCGCGCGGTTCTCCTGTCACACACCGCTGCAACGCTCGCCCCGGTACGGTGAATTCTTTTTCTCGGGAAATCCACGGCCACACGCTTTCCGCTCGAACGTGTCAGCCGAATATTCGGGGCCTGTCTGTCGTTTTACCAAGATAACTGTTGTGTCGTGTCGAGTACGCGCCTTCAGCGTCAGAGGTAAAAAGCAATATAGCCAGGTCAAGCCAAGAACTGACCAGGCTCCGACAAGGCTGATATATGGGCCTGATCCGAGCATGGGCAAAGCCTGCTAGCAACACCACGGATTTTCCATCCTTATACTTTTTCTTTAAAAACATAGTTTTCAGTGTGCATTCTCGTCAGCAAACGTCGGAAGCATTGTGACATTTTTTTTGCTACATTCTCGTGAGAGAGTGTAACTAAATACCAGCGAGTCTAGGGCTGGCCTGGTTTCACTCTACTAACACTGATTTACCACTCTCAGGTTTTTTTAACTTTCAATCTCCAAATGCAAAAGGAGGTCGCCCGGGCGGCATGATTTCAAAGAGGTCGGGAGAAAGAGACAGAGACAGCGTGAGAGTAACAAGAGGCAAGATTTCAGTGGATCCAGTGATACTATTAAGTAAGTGATTAATTCCTCACAAGATTACGGGCTTCCTTCTCGAGTCTTGAATTTCGAATTGGCACAACTGAAAGTTAGATCGTAACTCCGGCAAAGTTGCGCGAGGGGGAGGGTAGAGTTCGTCTTCTCTACTTCGTGTAGAATCGCGGAAGCACTTAGATTTTATTATTCCCTCATCTCACGTCGCGCTCTTTGCGTCTGCGTCGCTCTCTGGCGCGCTCGTCGAGAGTTCGGTGAAAGCGGATCATATCTCGAGCGGGTCTTTCAGCCGTCGTAAAATCGTAATGAGCAATTCTATAATAAGCACAAAGCCAGTAAGCTCCGCGAGACTCGCGGTTTAAGCTTTCTGGGTCACGACGTGACGAGTCTGTTGGCGTTCGTCGACTTCACTTATTCACTTCCTCGCGTCTGCTTCTGCTATTCGAAGAGCATACGATTTCATTTGCCGGCGATTTACGTGTTTCTGATCATTGGTGCGCTGGGACATTCCTGTTACCGCTGTCCGCATTATCGCTGACAATCCAACGCTGTCGCCGCGTCGTGTTTCACCGACAAGATTGTCTCATCGGCTATTTGGTCTAGTAATCTCGACGGCTGAAAAGCACGCGGGAAAATCGCTCCAGTGGTCCACTTGGTCCGCTTGGTGGTTTGTTACGAGGTGATCACGACGATCCGAAAACGTCCGGACTGCATCGTAAACCTCGTACAGATACCGACGACGCTTTATACATGCTATACTTGCAATAACAGTTATAATAATGTTTCCCTATCTGGATAGCCGTTTGCACACTCTCTTGGGTATGCCATTGGCTCGCGGAGACCCTATTTCCATTACTAAGTAATACTTTGCACCCACTCGGTCAAATGGTAAATTCCAGGGCATCCTTATCGTCGGAGCAATAATGAAACGGCATGGAAATATGGCTACGCTAAGAAATTAAATTGGAGGGTTTAAAAAAAGTTCCAATTTTCTCTCGAACAGTGACAAGGAACTTTTCTTAACGTAGTCTTGGACGCCACATTCCTTCGCGGACTCATACCTTCTTCTAGATGCAAACAGCATCTATGAACTTGCAAATTTGCTCATTCTCGGGCCAATGCGAAAACATGCAGACTGCGTCATAAACCGCGCAAGCGCTAGGTTAGCCGCGGCTATCGCGACCCATACGTTTCTCCGCAGGCTCCCGATATTCCCCGTTCCGCGATTCAGCCGGTACCACCATGCGGCCCTTCCTATCTCGTCGCCTGCTCTCTCGCGTGTTTTCTCTGCCCGCTGCTGGTTCGGCGCAAATTCTCGCTTCTCGTGCGAGATTCCGCCGCGGCGCCCGCTGAGGGGGATTGTCTCCCAAAGCCCGACGCGGAGATTCGGGCTGCCAGTGGGAATCCCGAGTCATTTAGATTGTAGATGCCGCGCGCGCTCATGGGAGCCGGAGAACCAGGATGAACGGTCTCTCGACTTCGGCGTTTTTAAAGTGCCGAGAGAATAACCCGGGTGTGCGTATGTGTGTGTGTGTATGTATGTGTGTATGTGTGTGTGTGGTTTGCACACACGGTGACGGAAAATTCGATTTTAGTCAACCTCCGATTCTTTCGACAGTCCCGGTAATCCGTAACTATCGATCGGTGGTTCGCTATAATAACTCGATTTGACTTCAACAAGAGGATTACGGTTTTCGTCATAGTTTCTAAAATTAGTTTAGAGCAGCCACCGCGCATGACGTCACGTTATACATATACAGACACGAAACTATATAACTGCATCCACCAATCCAATCCACTCTGCAACCCAAAACTCTTACGAACACGATGAACAATCTGTAACTAACACTATGCCTCCAAGCCGCCCCCCCCCCCCCCCCCCCCGGCCCTCAGCACATTTATAATGCAAAGATATAATGGAAATCGGGCGTGCTCCCCCTTCCCCCTTAAAGTAATATACAGATAAACGTGCCCCGTCAGTACATTAGTACGCAGAGAAGGGATGGTGATATTCGTTCGAATATTAAGTGTGCATTGATGCAACGGAGACAGAACAAGATAGAGATAGAGGGAGAGACCGAGAGAGACCGAGAGAACGAGCATATAGTATCGCATAAACCGGAGACCGTTGAGAGAGCACAATACATATTTATGCTTCTCCGCGAGTGCAGAGTGGCTGAATGCGAGAGGAGAAACGCGGAGCTTGACCCAGTCTCTCATTCGTTCTCGCGAGTCCCGGCGCCCAGTACCATAACAGACATGTACAAATGCATGGCATCCATTATACGTACTCCCGTGCGCCGCGAGTGCATTCTACGCGTTTTACATAACCATACATTTGTCTGTATAGCCAGCACACCGTGTGCGCGAGCGATATATATTCTCATGCATATTCACGTATTTGCACAGTTCGCATATTTCCTAACGTGCTAACACCCTCCCACCCACCCCTCACAGCCCCTTCGAGCTCATGTATTAGCCTTTCCGGTCATCGACTGCGCCTCAGAAAATTATCATTATCATTATTATTATTATTATTATTATTATTATTAACAGCGATTATTTCGGATTCATTAATTGCAACGGCTTTGTCCCGCGGTCAATGACATTCTCACTGCGTCGAGACGGTGCAGCTTATCGGACCTCGTCCAACCGTTGGTACGACTCCCCCCCAGCATCCCCCAACCTCCTGTCGGTCCCTAATATATAATACCCAGCATGCGGGCCGGGACGTTGCCAACGGGCCAATGGGGGCTTAAAGTAAATTCACCGACGGCGCTGAAAGTGCAACTGGTGAAACTTCCGCGTTCCGTGTGACCGTTGGTTACACGTCGGCCATCGGTATATATCTAATTTCAACGCAAACTCCCGGTCTATTTGGTGTGATAAACTCTCCGCGTGTGAATATATTCGGCGGATGGGCGACGGCGCCGGCGCATATAATACTGAGGTGGGGGAAAGTTAATATCTTTCCCCCACCTCAGTATTATACTCAGTATTATACGATTACACTCAATATTGAATTAATTTCGCAGGGAAGAGTCCCTATTGTCAGATTCATACGATTCACGATAACACCGTTTCTGGAATAAAACACAAACGTCGGTGCGGTTTGAATACTTGAAATAAAAGTTGGTAATTGAATACACTTTTATTTTGCGAGAAATTCACGTCAAGCTATGGCTGGGTGGGGATCTTCGAAAAAGTGAGCCTTGGTGGGGGCGACGCCGCTCGACGTTTTGGGCGCTGGTGAGCAGACTATGACTGGGTGGGGATGGTTGAAGGAGGGGATCGGGCCTTAGTGGCTGAAGGGAGGGGGACAGTAGTGATGGAGTAGGGGACCCGAGGCTTACCCTGTTCCTCGATCTTTGTACTATAGTACTTGGCGAAAGCATAAAGCCAGGAGAATAGAAGAAGATCTTTCCACTATTCTAATCACCTTGATGCGATCTTTCTCTCTAATTTGTAACCCAAAAACTTGTAACCTTGTAACTGTCTTTTCGTTCCAACCCAAATATAGCATCATCGAAAAAAGTGTTTGATCCGCAAAGCGTACGGAGTGCGTTTGTCTGCCGCGTCTTCAGACGGACGTGATATCGCGTTGACTCCATCGAGGAGATTCGTCGCGACAAGAAGACTCGACGACTACATTTATCACCGCGCGGATGTCGGGACCACCGTCATATATACCTATACATGTACGCCGCGCGTCCCGAGTTACCACGGAAATTAATTTGAAGACGAGAGGGCGGCCGAGGGCTCCGCGCGCTCGTCGTCTCGGGTAATTCCGAGTAAGATCCGACCGATTGATATCTCTTCCCTGTCTCTTCTCGCTCGGGGCGAGTTTCGCCGCGTAAGTTGTCGAAGGGCACGCACATCTACCCATGGCAAACGCGCGCTGCTCGTGTGTCCCACGTTAAGCCCAAACTCAGCCAGCCAGTGGATTACCACAATGCCGAGAACATCGTTCGGTGGGTTGCGGGGGTAGCCGGGCGACTCAGCGCGCCCGCGACGTATTACGGTAGATTGGAAGCGATACAACCCCTGGGGCTGCGCGGCCCGGCCCGGCTGTAAGTATAGTGTACGATAAAGGCGCGCGGCAGCGGCAGCAGTTCCCAGTTCCATACCGGGGGGCGAACATCGCAGCACTGCTGCTCACTGTTCAGCGTTGTTCGTCTCCAGCTACACGCGCAGCCATTGCCTCCGCGCTACGCCGCCGCCACCGCTGCTCATTCTGCCGTCGGTTATGCCGCCTTCCACCCTCCTCGTTTCCTCGTAATCCATGCCCCGTACTGAAGCTCCCGCTCTCGGAGTGTAGATTGTCGGATAAAACACGACGTCCTTAACGAAGCAGAAAGATAGACACGAGGAATCCTGGCCGGAACGTGTCACTTCGACTCGTCAAAGATATTTTCTCGCTATCGCTTGCCCCTTTCGTGTTTCCGGGCTTGGCGTAGGCGACACGAGCGCGAGTTTGGTTGCAAGGGCATCCCAAATTTGACGATGAGATTGCAATTAACCCGACTACTACGATTCGGATCTTGGGCAATTTGTTTACCGTGCGTTCTATGCTAAAACGACACTGACTAATGGTAATCAATTGAGAGATTAGAATCAACGAAATAAAACGTTCCTAATGTATCGTGACATCTAAAGTATCATATGAGGGTGGCGAATTAACGCCGGGGTTGGAGGAGGACGCGTTTGCAGTGTCACAAGATAACTTTGATTGGTCTCAACTTTTGAACCCGTAAGAGTTAGGATTCGGAATCATCGCTATCCTGTAGCCCAATTGGCCCTAATTTCACGAGTGGAAACGGAACCAACGTTGTCCTCACGCAAGAATGCAACTCGCTCGCCTCCTCCGAACTCGCTCGTCGCCCTTTGGACTCTGGAATTCCTCTGCGCGCCCGAACAACGGCTGGCTACGGCTGTAGCCTAGTCCCATTTGTTGGAAACTGCGTGAATTCTGTGGAAGATACTAGTTGTCGAGGAACGTTTAGCTTGTTTGACCGGGAGTGCCGGTTGGTCGTCGTTTCGCCGCGCTTCACGTTGTCGTGCACAACAGTTGCAGAAGGTGAGGTACGGCGCTCGCTCGCTCGCGCGCGCGCGCGGTCGGAGCTCTCTGATGTGTCGTGCGCACGGCCCCGAGAACGCCAGACAATCTCGGGTGCCGACCAAGCGTGTTGCATAGTCCTGTGAGTCTGACAGAGGCTTCACCGGAGCGTCTCTCATCTCTCTACGAAATTTCCACGGAACTGTGGTCACTAAAGTGCCGGCACGACCAAAGGGATGCAAAGTTTCATCAAGATCGCCAAGGACTTCACGGTGACGAGGAGAAAGCGACGGCGACGACCGAGTGCGCAACGAGAACACAGGACGACCGAGACTTTTATTCGTCGTCGCACGCGCTCCAAATTGATTGGAATCTTCGGAAATCTCCTGGCTCTTTCCCGTTGACCGAATACTCGTCGCGCCTCGACGAAAGTCTAGCCACCGTTTCAACGATTAGTTGAAATCACAGACTGTTTCGTGTCTGTCTTAAGGCAATTGGACTTGATATAACCGGCGTAAATACAAGTCGGGCTTTGCTTTTTTGTAGTATTCTCCTCGCGATATCTCGAGACAAAGACACTTTTCGAGCTCACTTTTACAAGTATCCTACTTCTATTTTTTTTTCTCTCTCTCTCTTTTTCTGTATTCCCGCGGATTTTAAGCGAATGACGAGACCAGAATGGAAACAAGGGCCGACGGAGTGACGCGCGCGGGAATGTAGAAATTACTGCACAGCCTGGTGTGCGCTGTACAGAGACGAGGGAAGAGCAACGGGGGGAGGGGGGCAGGGTGCCCGGGTATACGCGAGGTAGGGAGCATAACGCACGATCGTGAAAAAGGATCGTATACGATCGGCTCGATGTCAAGCGTGAAAGCCACCGATAAATCTTGGCTTTAGTGTCGCTCCATCGCTCGTGCATCTCGCTCGTCTCGTATGCCCGGGCTCTCGCGGCCGACTCTAAAACAGAGCGAATCCAAATGCGTCCGGAGCGCCCTCCTCGTCTATCCATCTACATGCGCTGTACGTGCATACACTGTATATAGATATATATATACACACACGCAGATTAGCAACCACGGTTGCACAATGCGTGTGCCAGAGTCGTCGCGCATCTGTGTGTGTTGCGCGCGGTTGTTGTGTGTCGCACGGCGCGTCGTTACATCCCTCGGTTGTGACGCCCTCCCGCGCGTCCCCAGAACAGCGTTATGACAACGAGCCCGAGCTGTTATTTCGGATATTAACGCGACGTTAAGCCGCCCCACTGTAAACGTTAACCCGATGAGCACAGGATAGCGTACAGCTGTGTATAGCGCGAGCGTCGCGCCATCTATAAACGGCGCGCACCAACGATACATCGACCGCGGCCGCAGTACACCGCGGCTCTCGCTCTATACGACTGAAAACCCTCCGCGGGCTTTTGTTCCCGTACAAATGAATTACAAATCGCGTTGGTACATTCAAAGAATTAACAAGCCCGAAATCCTTTTAACATGACTGCAATATCAATGGAATTCGGAACGTCCGAACCTTCCTTCGGACTTAGCCAATGCGGCAAATGTAGGAGGCGTTACAACTGTAGGAGGATCGTTACACTCGCATATTTTAATAGGCTTTGAATCCTAAAAATGGTCGCATAACTGATGAGCTGATCTCGCATTGCAGCCGGAGTGACGCGTGGTTAAATGATGAAGAAAGTAATTCATCAGTTTCGAGCCATTACCTTTGTACGCAGAGTAGCTGAAAAATATCTCATTCTTACGGAGACCTTCCCAGGCCGACGATTGCGAGAGTTTACACGTAACCATCTGACCATCCGTAGATCGTAACGTTCTTGTAAACAAAATCATTACGCGGCCGCCCTAAAAAAAAACATGCTCACATCACCGCGGGTTAACAACTGCGAGAGCCGATAAAGTATATATTTTTTTCTTCGCATCGTGACGAGGGGCATAAGCGACGGTTGTTGGGTTTTTTAATATTCCTCACTCCGTCGCGCAAGTAACGATTAACGTACAAATTCTCGGCAACACCGTACAGAACGAATTAATTATGCCGGCGCGTTAGTTTGTACAGCGGACAATGTGAATTCTATCGACGGCCACAGATCGAACGACCCACAACCCGAAATGGATATTTATCACAATTTTATCTGTGAGCGTCGGGCAAAAATACCCATTGCAAATGCTCTGTTCACATGGAGAGGAGAATAACAGCCCGAAACGATAAAATAATTTTTTTAAGCATCGCCAGGCGATATGCGATACGTTTTTATTTTATCGCTCGCGGCGGTGCGTTGCGCGTGTGTCACGCGCCTTGACCATTCGTCCACGATTCTGCGCCTGTTGCTAGCGCGTTGATGGCAGCAGTGGCGCCCTCGACGAGGGTGGAGGACGAGACCGAATCATCGTAAACGAAGGGCCAAGCACCGACCTCCGGTTCAGTCACTGCGCATAACGCGCGTCTCCGTACTCACTGCTTGCGCGTGTGTGTGTTGGGTGCTTTAATATATGTATACAGGGCCGCGTTTGCCGTGTGTCGCACGGCCCGTTGCTGGGGCGACGGGGCGCGAGGGGAAGAAAAAGCTCCCACCGGTAAAACTCGTAAAAAACACTTTCATCGGCCACGCCGCAACGCCATTCGACCACATTCACCTCGGCCATTCGTCGCGACTCCGATGTGTCTCGTAATGCGTCCGAGTGCCTCCTGGCAGTCTGCGCGCTGCGTTCTCCCCTCTTTTTTCCCCTCTTTTTCGCCCCTATTTCACCTTTTCCTTCCCGCTTTCGCGTTTCGCCCCACACTCCGTCCCATTCGCGTTCGCCAGTGTGGCCTCTTTGACCGTGTAAATCTCTTTCGTCCTGTCCCTCTGTTCCTATCTCCTCTTTTTTTGGACCACTGGTTTTTCGTTTTTCTTTTTGTTCCTCGTCGCCAGTCCGCGACGTGGCGTAAAACCGAAAATCACAAAGTCACTATAACTCAGTCGCCCGTGCGGCAAGTGTCGTGTAATATGTATAGCGCATATACCGAAGGCGCACCCAATGACGAGAGCGAGCAGAGTCCACAGAAGAGGGCAAACGACCGGTTATACGACACGACCCGCGAAGACCTGGAGGAAGACCTGGGACCAACCGTCGGTCGCATAATTTTCCAACCCCTCTGCGCTCGCGCTGATAAGTCTTATCTGACCCGGCGCAGATACCGGCTGAGCTGACCCCGAACCGGATAAGCAAACACACACCGTCGTCCGGGCATTGTGGACTTAAGTAGTCCGCCGATGTTCCGTATATAAGGATACGCAATCTGGCGGACGAAACTTGGTGGACCCGTAAAACAAGGTCACCTTACGGCGGTTCGTCTACATTGGGAGCCGGGCCTAAAGCCACAAGCTATATTTTTGCATGAACTGGGACAACGGAAATATGGTAATGATGAATATACTGCTCAAGATGTCAGGACACGTTTTTTGTAACGGGTACATTTGAAAAGTTTTTAAGCAACTGTGAGACCAATTGTGAATCTGGTCGTGACCAGTCAGCGTAACTGAGAATACTTTGAGATTTCATCACAGCTCAGCGTATACAGCGAATATCGCGTGCACCGCAAAAGCTTAGACTGGTATGCATATGATTTGCCGGTTGAGGTTCGAACGTGTTTACTTAACTCACGGAAACATCCAGGGCAGATCAATTTAACTCTCCATGAACCCGATGTAAATTGACGTCTTTGACTGAAGTTCGGTGAACGCGCAACGGGCATCTGCATAAGAGCCCGACGCCCGGTTAACAGGGTCCGGCTGGCTATATGCAAGTGCATTGAGTCTCTCGACGTTCTCCTCTCTCTCTCTCTCTCTGTCCCTATGCCCTCTCTCCTCACCCCTCCCTTCACCCCTCTCTCGCCAACTCAATAGAATTATTCTTGTTAGCGAGTGATTAGCGAGTTTCAATATTGACGGTTATGGAAGTGACGAGGGTTAAAGTTATTACCGTAGGTTCTAAGTAAACGGATCTATCGTTCGTGAGGACGAGGAAAAGGCTCGAGGGGCCGCCGACGACGACTCGAACGTAGCCGTGTAGCAGTCGGAGCTGGCGCATCAGCCAAGAGAAATCTGCGGAGAAAACGCGCAAGGGCCGCGCGGCTACGACCGGGAGAGCCAGAGAGAGATAGAGAAAGAGAAAGAGAGGCGAACGGAGGTCCGGATCCAGAGCGAAATGAGTTGAGGGAGACGGAAAAGACAAAAAAAAAGAAGGGCACGAGTAAAGTTAATCAGAGTTGAAGCAAACGAGCGGACGCACCAGGTAATTAGTAGGGTCCGTCCGAGTATATACGTAGAGACAGCGGGCAAAGCAAAAGCTGCTCCTTCCCGAGATGGAATAACGTGTGCTAAAAAAATATCCTAGGGATGTTTTAATTTATATATATTTTCTTTTTCCCTTTTTTACTGCAAAATATCTGATTTTCGTGTCTCTGACTTCGGGGTTCGCGTTGACTTACGTCGCACCTTTCCATGCACGAATCAGTGTGAAACACGATGAGACCAACGTACATTTTCAAATTCGCCACTCGAGACGCATTCGGGCCGGGCCGGACGGATATATTAGCGGCCTGTGCATTCGGCGCTCGGATAAAAATGGCTCTAAATAAATAGGCTCACGACTTACGAAACGCACAGGTATATACAATAATAATAATAATAATCCATATGATCGGACGGGTGCTTGCGCGCGAGGTTTAACTACCGCGCTGCCGGGAGTACTGTGTGTTCAACGAATTAAGCTCTGTGTACGCAAAGACTTCGGCGGGGCTGATACGTCACGTACGGGCGAAATATACGCGTGTTGTACTTCGGCCGCGCGCGCCGCCGCCGCTACCGCCGGTTTTCCGCGTGTTGTACCTGGGAAACGCGCGCGATAGCGCCGAGGGAGCTCGTTCGATCGCGTTGAAACGCGTGAAAGCTCGTGCCAGCCTCTGAAATCCGCGGGTATAAAACTCGTAACATCGATATGACCGTGCACGCCCGCATGGGTGTTTTTTTTTTGTTTTTTTTTTTTTTTTTTTTTTTTCGTCGCGTCGCGCTCGGCCGGTCCGGAATATGTTGTGTGTATCGGCCGACGTGCACAATCCCCGTTTTAGCAAATATTTTTCCCGTCCCACTGTCATCGTCTCGCGTACATACGAAATAAAAATAAAAATAAAAAAATTTGGTACACGCGAAAAGAAATAGATATAGACTAAACATATATATACGTGTATCTCGGACACCCAACACGACTTGGATTGAGCGGACTCTCGTGAGGGGCTTATGAAATATTTCGAGAAATTCCTGCGCTCTTTGTTATGGGGATCACGAACGATGGCGGAAAAGAAAAAAAAAAACAAAACAAAAAGAAAAATCGGTACCCTGCCGCGCTACAGTCGCGGCTTCGCTGCCTCTGTATCACGGCCCGCGCATGAATCTCTGTTTTGCCTATATTATTAAATACACCAACGAAGCAAATACGACGTACAAACGCGCTCGGCGCTTCCGTAGCCGTCTGCAAGCCCGCGCGGCGGAGATATTACGCTTCTCGTTCCTACGGCTATATGCGAAGCCCCAAAATATATGTACAGTTTTAGGAATAACGTTCCGTTGATTTTCAATTAACCACGGTTTATACCGGGGCTAAAGCATGGAAACGCGGGGCGGGAGGGGTGAGGTCGGGGGTGCACAGGGTGGGAGTATCGCGCGAACAATCGCAGTTGCATTTCGAATGGCTTCTACGGCGCAGCGTAGTGCAGCCCAAAGCGCGCGGCGCTACCCCTCTTTGGGTAGTGTGTATGCCGAGTGCGATAGCTCGAGCGGGGTCTGAAACGAGAGGGCGAGATACGCGTACAACGGAAGTGCACCGGGCACACCCGCGAATACGATACACTCACGCTCAAACACATACACACACACAGATCTGCACACTTACACTCACACACAAACATGTACACTTAGCGAGAGTTGGCTAGGCGTCCCAGATAGACGACGCTTTGTATTTGCCCATTAATAGCGAACTACCATCCCTAGCCCGGGGTTGCCTATTCGACGCTGAGAAATTAGTGGAGGCGCTAATTGTATTACGTAACCTAGTTAGCGATGTGTGCACTTGGAAATTTGCGACTGAACGCGCCCCACACCTATCTTACTCCACCTGCTCCTGGCTCCTCCACTGCCGCCTCATCTACTCCCGCGTTACGCTATATCTCGCTTTCTCACGTTGACTCTGTGCCACAGCCCCCCTCCCTTCGCCCCCCCCCCACCCTTTTCGCCCCACCGACCCCCTTACATCCAGACCGTGGCGCGCGGAACTCTCTTCTTTCTTCATTCGTTTGCCTTCATTCGCTTCCTAATTACGATACTGCGAAAGCACCAAGTGGCGCCACCGTTGCCGGCGTCGCGGGCGCGCAGTTACTTTAGGCAACCCAGACGTTTCAGCATATACCCCGGTGATCCATTTCAATTTGCGTCGCTGTTATATAGTTGGCGAGGGGACGATGGAGGGCTGCGGGCGGGAGGGGGAAGAACCACTGGAACGCAGCGGTGGTGGCGGTTGGGGGACGAAGAAATATGTATGTCCTACCCCAACGTCCTGGCGGGTAACCCGGAGGCACAAATAAGACGAGGGTTGAATCACAGAGACGAGGAAAGTGATAATACAAAAAAAAACAGCTACATTAGCGCGGACTCGCCGGAGAGATTCTGTGGTACTCGCGACTATTTGACAAAGGCAGAGCCACGGGTGTATCGTATCTTCATTTCGCTGGACTGATTATTTACTTGTGATTATGTCTGCCTCGTGGCAACTGTGATACGTCATCCTTTAATGTCTCCAACGTCCAATGCCATTCATCTGTCTTTTAGTAACTTCAGCGTCCAACAGATCCGCAAAATTGGTGCTACAACTTTTTCCATCGCGAACCGAACCATCGCTGGCGCTGAAGAAAAATCTATCGACAAACAAACCAGACACCCGAATCCACCAAACGTATCTGCCCCTCAATTCCCCAGTTCAAAAACGCATATATTTTTACCCTAATTCGGCGCCCCGAATTCCCGGAAAAAAAAAAAAAAAAAAAAAAAAAGAAAAGTCTTTCCACTGCTTTCAATGAAGCATCCCCCCCCCCCCCTCCCTCGCCCGCGATCTCCACCATCGGAAAATCATAAAACCTCGCGCGCAACGGGTCGTTAAATTCAAGCTATTTTCTCGCGGTTTTCGCGGTAGCGAATAATCGCGGGGGATCCGAAGTGGATTTATCTCGTCGCGGCAGCGAGAGAGAACTCGCTACCCCCGCACGTCCCCCTCCCCCCCCCCCGCCCTTCGCTCGCTCTCTTTCTCTCTTAGCCCGGGACGAGCGGCTCCCGCGCACCAGGGGACGCTCAATTTGCCTATCCACACTCCGTTAAACACGGATTAGGTAAAGGAGGGCGAAGTAACCGTCGAAGCGCGGACCCGCGGTCTACCCCATTCTGTACCGGGCCGTATTAACGACCAAGTCTCTTCTCAGCCCTCTATATATACCTCGCCCCGGCAGCCCTCGCCCTACTCGCCGCCCTCCCCCCTTCCCAAGTTTCCAGCCCTGTTAGGTGGGTACCTTATACCGGTGCCTGGAGCGCGGGCGCCGCCGCACACCGCCGAACGAGCCGGCTTTCCTTTGGCTCGCCCGCGCGCCCCGCCATGCCCGACCGACCCACCGAGCTCGCTCTGGTCGAGGTTTCCCGATGCTCCTGCGTGCTTACGGTGCGCGCTAGTCTCCGCGAACACAAGCTTCCCAAAGCTCCTTACTAATTCACTCCCCTCGCGCTCACTTCCTTCCTCCCCCCTCCCCCCCCACCCCCCGTCCTAACTGAACCGGCAAAGAGTAAAGCTCCCCCGTCGTTCGTCGACTCGACGCCGCAACTATACGCTCAACCGGCGCCTACTACATCTACTTATTGTAGGAGAAACAGTCGCCGCCGCCGCCGCAGCAGCAGCAGCAGCAGCAGCAGCAGCAGCAGCAACAGCAGCAGCAGCAGCAGCAGCGGCAGCAGCCGGGCTCTGTTTCGGCCAAAGCGGGCGCAGCGAATAAATGCGAAAGCGGAAGACTCACCAGGTTGCGGTGCACCCCGCGTGCACGACAGGTGGAGCACAAGCCAAGATAGCAGCAACGCCCACTTCATGTTGGATCTGTAATCAAAGAGATAAGATCGGTTAATAGCGATTTTTATTTTATTTATTTATTTTTTAATTAAAAATAGAGACCCGTGGATTTTTTCATGCACACGCCAGCCGCGAGTTCGATATGGCGCAGTGAAAAAAAAGAAGAAAAAAAAGATCAACGTTCCAGGGTTTTCAGGCCGGACACCGCATCGAATTTCCGCGAGAACTATCGTAACGTTCGCCACACGAGAAATCTGCGAATCGTTGCACGTTCCAACCACGCGTACCCGGCTTTAACACCGACGCATTTTCACCCGGCTCGTTTGCATTCACCGAAGGCGACGTCAGTGTTCCGGCGGATATACGCCGGACGCAAAGTGGGATAGTCGGGGGTCTCGTGCATGCAACAACACGCGCACGTTCGGTTACATATTTTCTTTTCTTCTTAATTTTGCAAGAAGAGGAAAAAAAACGCGTCCCGCGTGGTTACAAACGCCGACATCTTTACAATAGTGCGGCTGGCAACGCGTGGAATGCCGCTGCGCAGCGCCGAGCTAATATCCGGCTCCACGGTGCCTCTCGCCTCGCCCGGCTACATCCCCGCCGCGCCGCACGTGCCTCTGTATTTTTCTTTATTAGCGACCACAACGACGCGACCGTGGCGGCAACAAAGCCACCGGCATAGCTGCCCAGTGGAGAGGGCGCCCGCGTATTAGAGCGTCAATGCACTGTACCTTTTTCCTACCTTCAACCGACGATGCACTTCTTTCCCTCTCTCGTCCTCCTCTCGTCCCTCTCTCTCTCTCTCCCTCTCTCTGTGTATGTGTGCGCTTTTTGTTTCCCCTCCCCCCCCCCCGTTTCGTCGTCTCGATCTCGCTGCTTCATTTATGCCCGGCGAATCTGCCGAGCGCCGGACTCGCGGTTACGTCATCCCAGGACGAGGCTCCCTCTCTGTGTGTGTGACCCACCGCGCCCCACACGAGTCAAAAGAGCGCGCGCGCGAATTCTCTCCACCGCCGTGGCGGAAAAATGAGAAGAAAAATAACTACGAAATATTCAGAATACGTACACAGCGTGGAAAGTAGGAAAAATATACGAGGCGACTGGGCGGGTGATGGGGGACGGGGAGGGGTGAGGGGGGGGGGGGAAGAAGGGCAGCGAGCGAGAGAGGAACAGTGGGAAAACAGCGAGTGACAAAAGCGGGAGGAAGGTCGAGGTAAAACGCAAGGACAGACGAGGACGGCGGGGAGACAGAAAGAAACGAAGAGACGGAGCGAGAGAAAGGGAGAAAGAGAAAAATAGTGAGAGGCCGTAGGTGAGCGAAGGGAAACAACGTGAAAGAACGGAGAGCATACCCCACGGCGTTTTCTTCCTGCTTTCTGGAATTCCCATCTACGTCCTCGCCACTAACCCACCCCATTGGCCGCTTCCCTCCCTCTCCCTCCCCCTCCTCACTGACACTCGCCCCCACCCCCTCAGTCCCCTTTGCACATTTCTGTCTTTCTTCTGCTCCTCCTTTTTTCCCCGTTCGTTGTACCTTCGTGCCCACAGAGTTTCTTGCTCTTCGGTCGGCGAACACAGGATTTCTTCGCTCTTTTCCTCCCCGGCTTCCTGTCGCTGCTGTCCTGACCCCCCGACGCCCCTCGGCCCCCGTTCTCGCTTCCCTCCTTTTTCTTTCGTCCTAAATAGCCATGTGACACCACCAGCCGGCGTATTACATGTCCCACGCTTAGTGTACGTACGTACATGGTATAAGCGTGGTATATATGTACATGTATATATGTATACGAGAGGTTCGCCTCTCGTTTTCACTTGCACATAAACACACACTGGTACTTCGGCCAATGTCGGATATGCGAGGTGCACATGTAAACCCCTTACCCAAGGGTTGCTTTTGGCATATATATGTGGGTGGATCATGTATATGGACATACATGTATGGATATGGGAGTTCAGCTAGAGGGTGCATCGCATACATGACGACAGTGAGCTCTCCGTGTGTCCTAGGATTGCTCGCTGGTATCTTTCCATGGTTGGTTACTCTGTCGCGCCATGACCGAAGAACTTTTATACGTTCTCCAGACCTGGAGGACACATTGCGACCGATTATGATCACCCGGTAGCAAGCCGAGCGGCAGTTCCGTTCCGTTCTGCGGGACCACTCGTGCCCTTCACTGGCAACAGCCTCGCCCACATACCAGCTGTATACACACAACGTTACACATGTCCATAAATGAGTCGGTATGTGTGTGTGTGGAAGCAAACACGTTGGGCACAGACATGGGCCAGTCACACGTGCACCACGGTATCATCTCGACTGTCGCACTCGCACGTAACGTCGATTTGAGTGCGTGGAACACCGTCTGGCGGTTCACCATCAGAAACACTCTCCGACTCTGCCGTCCAGTTTAATGTTCCGTGATGCCGGTTGTGCGACACACGCTCCTGGTGCGCGCGCGCTCTGTTTCTAATTGCGGCCCGAACTCCGAGAGCCATTAGAAAAGGGCAACGTGGCCGGCGTGGATGTTCGGCTAAGTCGTTTCTGTTCTTTAATCGCCTGGATCGGCACTGGAATTTTATTAACGAAAATACCGTGAGTACGTGCTGCGGGCTTTTCGCCGATTGGGCATTGGCAAGGTTTTTCAGTTGTGTTATGACGATCTCGTCTTTCCAGAAAAGAATTAACAATTTGGGGATTGTTGCATTTAATACGACATATTACGTTAAATTTCGCATTTGACGCATGATACGTATTTGCTACGTGGGACTTATCCCATGTAACAATCGTCGTTTGTCCATTTACCCCAAAATGTCCACGAAATAAGTGTCGACAATTCCCAAGGGACAGATTCGTTATTGCAACAGCGTTAACGCACACGCAAAAGCGTTGCAAGATAAACCGTGTGTCGGATCGTCGCGCGTACGAGTCTTCTCCACACTCTAAAATCCCGCGCGGCGGACGGGGGCCGAAAGAACGGCGCAACAACGGTTAACAACGGAGAATAAAATTATCGTCGGGCGTGTGTAATATATTTTAACAACCGCGGTCGCGCGCGGGAGAAAAAAAAAAGCGTCGTGTCGTTGGGCTCGCGGTGGGTACGTGATAAGGGTCAGTGAGCGCGCGGAAAACTCGTTGCAATTCGGTATAAAGTTGAGGCGAGAGATGCGGTGTCCGAGATAGCGCATATATAGCCGGCTATATACCGGGGAAAAGCTCGGGCAATAAGAAAAGGTGGATATTGTAACGCGCACGCGGTTCTCTCTCCGCGCGCGACTGTCGGGAGATATACAGAGTAGATGGGGCGATGGGATGGGGGGAAGGGAGGGGAGGAAAGGGAGAGGGTGGCTATGGAGAGTGAGTTACGTGGGAAGAAGGTAATGCCTGCCAAGGCAGCGAGTCTATATAGCACACCGCCGTGTATGCGAGGGGGGGGGGATATTCGCGTTACACGTTGCACTGTCGCGGGTTACATCTCCACGACCCCGTTTTTATTTTTATTCCCCGCACACAGAGCGCGGTGCGAGGCGACCGCTACCCCCCCCCCCCCCCCCCCCCCACTGTGCGGGTAGTATTACCCCGCGCGTGTGCGTTTCCGCGAAAAGCAACGTGCGAATAACTTGCGCACGGCTCCGGCACACTCGATAAACCAACCACTTCATTTATGTATCCTCCCGGCGCCATTCCAGCGCGGCCCTCAATAACACCCCCGTCGACCTAGCACCGCACAGTGAACGCGCGTATTTTGCGTCACGTGCGGTTTGGAAAAACAAAAAAAAAAACAAAAAACAAATAAAAACGTTTTAAGAGCAGAAATATCTTCGTTCGTTTATTTTTTATTTTTACGCGAAGTATCGCGAAACACTGTTCTCGCGGGGAGAACGACCGCTCGTCACACGCGCGATTCCTCCACGTGTGGAGGTGGAAACTGTGGAATAACATTAAAAAAAAACTATTAACAGCCACCACAAGGCGTTTGTGTATTTTTATTCTTACCGATTTGATTTATTTATTTATTTTTCTGTCCGACGTGCAACGCGCTGCTGTTCGAGGAAGAATAACCGTTTGTCGTGTTCATATTCCACGCGTGTATGGTGTTGGGAATTGTGTTATTTACAGGGTGCGAGTTTGCACGGGTGACGCATATACGTTTTGAGTATAGGATGAAAAGGAACACAAGGCGGTGGATGGGCGAGGGGGATGAGGTTGAAGGGGGGGACGAGAGAGGGGAAGGGGAGGACGCCGCGGACGCGAGTACCGCATTGAATTTAATCCGTAAATCCCCGTGTAGGATGAATTGGCTCGATCGTGCCTGGCTGGCCGAGTCGACGCGCGGGCAGTCAGACGGTAGTATTTAATAGGAACAAGCGTCGGTGACGACCCCGCGGGTTTCTATATAGACCAAGAGGACTTGCGCCATCCCCCTGCCTCGCTCGTTCGCTCGCTTGCAGTGTGTTACTACCCCGCCAACGCGGGTGAGCTAATCCGTCTGGCGTAAGCCGCGCCGCGCGCGCGTTTCCGCGCCCCGCCCCCGCGCCCCTGCAGAAATGTTTCGCAAATTCGTGCCCGAATTACGCCGTGCAATGGGGTTTGCATATTTATATGTGTACCCGGGAGATACATGCTCGGCAAATAATATTCAGTAACAAGGGAATTATAGCTGAGTTTTCGGGGGAGAGGTGCATGTGGGGCCGGCGGGGCCATTAGTAACGAATCTATAAACTCGATCATCGTTTATGCTTTTGGTAACAAATATTATATTGGATGTATCGTCGGACGAGCAAAAGTGTGCAAAAGCATAAATAGATTCCGCCCGCGGGACAATTCGCGTGTGGGTTCGCTGCGTAAACTATTTCTTCGCGAACACCCGAAAATTGTAGCAGCAACGTGTGACAATTTTTCTGGAAATACTATTAATATACACGTATTTGATAAATCGGTTGACCCGATCCAAGTTCGCCCGAGAATTGGTTCGCCTTTCATCCCCGAAATCAACGCGACACAAGCGAATGTCAATTGGTCCGCACATCACGGAAAATCAGTGATTACGGCTATATCAATTCAGTATCAATATCAATTTTCCATCCATCACGACGAAGATAATTAGGCTACCTGCCGATCCGTATAACCCCCCGTCCCTCTCCGCCCTCACGCCCCTCGCTGACATACATATGCAAGATATATTTATATCGCGGACACACGCACCCACACACACACGCGACACATTCGAGAACGCCGATACAGCTGGTATCGTAGGCAGCGGCGGCGCGCGGACCAAATCAACGTAGGGGGCTCGGTACTAATGAGAAATCAATTTGGCAACCGTAAGCAGTGGTACAGCGGCAGCGGTACAGGGATCGTTAGGGTTCGGACGCGTGATCAGCTCTCGCATGTGGAAACACAGTGTTAACACACGCTCCGAGTGTGCTGGTACATCGAATCGGATCATCGAGTAGTAACGGCCGGGAAGTGGATATATATATACGGTATATATGTATATATCTATATAGTAAACAGATGTATAGATGTATATATACATATACGGACCATGTGCCGGAAGCGGAGAGAGTTCCGCGCGCTTCTGTCTCGCTCTGCTCACAAATGGCTATCGCTGCGAATCAGGCACTGCCAGTGGCAACCAGCGGGCGGCGCAGTAGTAACGTCTCGCAGCAGTCAGACGCGCCCCGATCTTGTGTCTAACCGGGCAATTCTACGTCCACGATATTCGAGCGTTGGCATTCCACGAGACGAGAATTCGCCCACGTGCCACATACCATTCTACTCTACTGCAAACTGGACACACACATATATATGTTTATATGTGGAGATACATATATGTATAGAAACACAGAGTCTGTGCGTTCGATCGATAGACTGACAAGCATTATTCCCAGATAATCCGTAAATAATCCCGGCGATCCGTGCAGATCACGAGGCGTTGCTCGCATCAACGATTCTCGATTTTCGCCTGGGCCGCCGACGCCACTGACGGCCTGGCCGCCCCGGTAACGAAACTCCACACAAAGCAATATCCATATGAATATCGGGGGAGATGGGGGGAGGAAGGGGTGGCGTGGATCGACTGTATATTTGTTCGATGTATTTCGCAACTGATCCCGCCAAATACCAGATGTAACAATGAATCTACTGTTTTCCCTAACCCTTCCACAGAGCCGCATTCAACGATAAACGATAAATCTCACGGGGTTTGTATGGCAGTGCGTGATTCCTCCCTTTCTCACTCTCCCTCTCTCTCTGTCTTTGTCTCATTTTTTTCTCTCACTTTATCCCTGCGGATATTCTTTCAAAATGTCGCATCAACAGCAACCAATTCATTTGGCGTGCACTCGCGCGCCGCGCGATGCCGCGCACTTCGTTTAAATTAGCAAGATACGCTCGCGCACTGTCAACAACCGCGCGTATCTCCATCACCAAGAGCAGAGCATTCGGTGCATCCAGAAAAATAACAGAGGGTCTGTTGCTGGAAAACGACAAATTGGTGAAGCGAAGCTATATTACATTCGCTCGGCGGTACAAGACGGAAAACGAAATCAGACAGTTCGCATGACCTTCAATAAAGATTGTGAATGTGAATTCCTCATTAGGCTAATAGTGATCATTTTAAAGGCACAAGTATGCCTAAGTTGCCGCAGTAAAAAAAAAACCATTAGTGCACATTTTCCTTTATTGCGCTAATTTTACAAATTCGTCGTTCGATAAAAAATACCTGCCTATTGCGCCTCTTAAATTTTGAAAGAGAGACATTTTACGCTGGTCGTCGATTTTCATAAGCTTTGTTTCGATTATTTTTTTTAGGCGGAAAAAAACACTGAGATATTTTGGTATCGTACATCGTGTAACGCGAACACCTGCTAGTTATCGCGAAAAAAAAAACAAATCCCCCAAGCGCCTGGCCCGTTTCATCGGGACCGCCACACAATACCGAGCGGAGATCCGAGAGCGAGTGAATGGCTGGAAAGAGAGCTTATAAAAAATGTTTCACAGCAGCCCCCCATCCGCCTCCCTTCCACGCCTCCACGCCCCCGTGGAACCATACACGTGTCTGTATTCCCTTTTCCAACGACCATACCCGCGGCGATCAATAATGATACACGAGCGGCAAGGTACATTTCTCATTAGCGATCTTCGATACGGACCGACGAGAGAGAAAAAACACGAGACTCACTCGCGCGCGCCGGGTTTCCGTTACAGCGAAAGCAGCTTTTCGCCGCTTCTGTGTAACAAGAGAGCTCGACTCGGCTATGGCAATCAATTTTTCAAAGTCTCTCGTTTTCGCACCTGATATTAAGCACACGAGGACGCTCCAATCGGGAAGGGAGGGGGGGGGGGGAGTAGGGGGAGGGAAGTAGGCGGCCTCGTGATATCTTTGTCATAGGCCGAGAGAGCAGAATAAAACACACACCGCGTCGGATGAAAGGCGGTGAATGTCAGACGAAAATGTCGTGGGTGATATTTTTACCACCCGAAAAATGAAAAAGTACTCTAATCCGCGAAAAAACGGGGAAAAAAGACGCTGATAGCCGAGATTCCGGCGGGAATGCAAGTTTCGGGCGCCTAAAAAAAAAGAAAAAAGAAAACCAGTGAAGAATATATAAGCTCAACGTTCTCGGTCTGTGTCTGACAAAAAAACGGAGGCGAATACGAGGCCATCTGTTTCTAGACCAGGTGGAAAAAAAAAATCTCGATCCTCCGCGCGAGCGAACGTAGAGTCCATTGCTTGCCACAAAATCCTTCGCGGCGCGAGTCACGATTCGCGTCTGAATTGATAATCCACGACGAGAGAAAACTACAATTTTTATCGGCATTATTTTTTTTCGTGCAAAAGTACGAGGAACTCGAAATCTTCGACGGCGCAGTGACGTCGAAGGGTGTTTCGCTCTGGCCGGGCTGGGCAACTCGGTACCGCCCAACGAACGGATGACTGAGAACACGAGGCTCGCATATTGCTGCTGAGTGATTCGTGAATAGGTCCACGTCGCTGTGTCGGCGCTGTATCCGCTCTGGTTGGAGTGGCTCATCCCTCGGTGTGCAGCCGCCGCCGCCGATCTCGCTCGCAGCGAGATCGGATGCAACAATCTGTGCTTGATAAATGAACGAGGATGCCGTAGTGGAATATAACAGAGAGAGAAAGCGAGAGAGAGAGAGAGATAAATAGGAGGAGGAGGATGGAAGGAGGAATAGGAGAAGGATTTGGTCGAGGGTATCCGAGAGCTCCTCGGTTCAGAGTTCTCGGTCTGTGGTCGAAGCCGGGGCTACCGGTGTACAACATCACCGAGAGCGAGCGCTTGCGTCTGGGCTCTCGGAGAGAGCGGATCTCCACTGGTCTTGCATATTGTGGCATGCGGCGGTGCCACTGCTTCTGCTGCTACTGGCTGCACTGCCGCTGATGCTCCGGTTCACGGACTCCGGTTTGTCGGTGAAACAACCCCCAGCGACGTTCTCTGTAGCTGCGCCGCTACTGCTGCTGGGTCTCCACGCTCGCAGCTTGAGTTGTATATGTGTGACGAGTAATATAGTTTCTGTCGCACATTGTTGTGGAGATAAGGTCTCCGGCTGTCATAGCGCGCACCGTGTCCCGCCCTACCGCGTCGAGTGATTTATTATCGCGCGTCCTTGGGTCATTGTAATAAACTGAATTACCATTGATATAATTCTCCGTCTCTGTGTGCGGATCTCTCTCGCTCTCTCTTTGTGTGAATCTCTCCCTCTCTCTCTCTTAGTTTATATCTCGCGGTCTCTATATATGCGCTCGCCCAGAGAATAACAACGGTTATACACCGACAGACAGGAATGCTCCGATCAACTCTCGGTTGTACATCCAGTGGCTGACTAGACCACCTTTCTCTCGAGAATTTCGCTCTGAGCGCGCGAGCGCGCGCGGTTCACACCGACATTATTCATTCAAAGGATTTTCCACGTCCAATAACACTCACGGATGCGGGAAGCTTGATTAACGATCCAATTCGACTGAATAAAACTTGTTTGGGGATGAGGGAGGGGTGTTAAATTTCCTCGGGGGTAGCAAGGCAGATCGAAAACCGCGCCCGAAGCTTTATCTTGTTGCCATATGCGCAGAGGTGGGGGAGAGTGGGTGGGAGGGAGAGGGAGGGCGGGCTGCGTGGGTGCGGACATCGGGGGTGCTGGATATACAAAAGTATGTTTGAATGCGTGATTATTGGACTTTTCAACAAGCGAAGCGAATTGATATTCACCAGGGGCGGTCTATATGGGGCATTAATTCAATTTCGCCCTTCTGGGCAAGCAGAGATCGTGCTTTTTTCATTTTTTTCTTTCAAAAGAAGCTTTTGCGGCCACCAATCGAACGGTAATTATGCCTATGAGATGTGAGGAGGGGGGCGTGGGGGGGGGGGGGGGGGGGAGGGGGCGGTGGGGGAGGAAATGAGGGGAGGGGAGAGGGTTAGGCGAAGCACACACTGCGGGAGCGACCTGCGCAGGGGCCGGGTGTGTGTACCTATTACGCCCGTGGATGATAATTAAAGGTTCGAGCCCGGCGCGCGCACAATCAACTCGATAAAACTCCCCGCAGTCAATCAACCGGAAATTATTGGGTAAATATACTATCGCTGCGGTTAACCCCTGGACGCGCTCTGTATACGCCGCCTCGCGCGCGCGGCATTATACTATAATTTAAGTTTGCGCGCGTTCGCCGAGGGTGTGACCGGTGCACGTATAACTCGCCGAATGGCCAACCCGTGATTGACAAGGATGCAAGACTTGTCGCCCACGTTTTTCGCTCTATTTTACGCGTCATTCGTTATTTACATTTGTCCGGCGGTTTGACGTTTATTCATTTTTGTTTCAGGTGTCCTATTTCATTTGGCAAAACACCCCCAGTGAATTCCGTAGGCCGGAGTTGCGGAATGCACTGTTCACAGTGCCGAATGTGCATTTCGAAATGAAATGTACATACACTGTTTTTTGTTTTGTTTTTGTTTTTTTTTTATAAATTGTGCTGACCCTGTTAAAGTATACATATCAGTGAAAAAAAAAAGAAATAAATTCGACGAGCAAGGAGCGTAAATTGACTAGCCCGCGTCTTGAGCAATGAACCCGGATGGAGCGAATGGACTGCTCTCTCTCCGGGTTCATTGACAGGCACCTTCGTTGGAATTATCCACCACGCTGGTAATTCAACTATACATCGTAGAATAATTTCTGAGTCCCCGTTGGTGTGTCTGCCCAGAACCGCGAACAACGGGCCAACAACGTCGGCACTATTCACCGATGCGTACAGCACACATCGATGGGAGAAGCCCGGAGAAGGGAGAAGTCTATGCGGTGGTGGAGCGCGATTTGCGCCGCATGAGATAAGATAGAGAGATGAGCCCAGTGTATGCGGAAAGGGCGAGGTCGAGAGCGGGTTGCGCGTGTTCATAACACGATCTCGGATCGGTTGATCCGATTCGGGTGTCCCCGATGTAATGTACGTCAGCGTGAATACATGTATAAGGTAAGCATAGGTGATCCGGATAAAGCAATACGCGAAACCGCAGGCAGCAGCGTCACATGCAGATCGCGTTACACCACCGCCGTTACTCGAATCATTCGATGCATATGTATTGCAGCGTCGAATAGACGCGAATCATGCCGCCAATCGGAAGTGCGGAAATGGTTTAGCGAAGTATAGTTACGATCACAAGCCACGAATTGTCAATTGTAATAAAACCACGAATTCGTCTCGAATCATCCATGTGATTGTAACGACCAGTCCAGAGCACTACTGAAAATCCAAACGACAATTTCTTTCGCGATTTGTTACGTACTTTTGTGTCCGACAACTGTCGCGTTCAGACACAGCGAGACTCATTGCCCCGAGATGCATCGCAGAGCAAGCTCATTGCACCCCTAAACAGAGTAAATATCGAGGCCGGCGCAAAGGGAGACGTGTAGCACCATGTCCTTCACGTCGAACCCGCGTTTACGTCGATAAACGCAACGAACGAGATTTCCGAGATTTAATGCACTTTACCTCATCGGCAAGGACAGACGGACAGAGCCCAATCGCCGAAAGCCCGGAAAATTCGATGACGACAGATTAGCCTCCGGCCAATCTGGTACAAAGGTTACATGTACTTAATATCGAATGCTCGTTACGTTCAGCGGGAGTGGAGAAAGAAGGAGGAACGACGGGCGCGCGCGACAAGCGCGGAGACTCGGCGCGAGGTTGAAACGCGATGGGGAGAGCAGAGCAGTTAAAAGGGAAAACGCGCCTCGACAATCGCGAATAATCTCCTCGAGCGAATTCCCTTGCTCTGTGCGTCGACGGGAGACGGGCGTTTCGCTCACTTCACTCGCTCATTCGCTCGTTCGCCCGCTCGACCGTTCGCCAGGGGTCTCTGCCCGACCCGACGTCGATCCGCACGCCCGACTAACAATTTCGCAATTCCAATTCGCATGAAATCCTTTATCCATCGACTCTCGCCTTCCAGCAATTATTCACAGTAGCAGCGAGAGGGCGCGCTCGAGCGTGCATGGCGGGTGAGAGGTCGGGCGCGGCGGGATAGAGTGAGAAGGGGAGGGAGACGCCAGGAAACCGTAGAAAGAGACGGGATGCACACTGCGCGATGCTGCAGCACAGGAACAGCCGACCGCTCGGCCAGCGCCGGGGGAATTGGAATTTTCTCCTCGAGCGTTAACGCGAACGAACGAGTGGTCCGGGAGCGCTGCTCGTAGCTGCTGCTGCTGCTGTTGCTGCTGCTGCTATAGTGCCTCACTCCCTCCCACATCCCTCCCCGCGCACCGTACACTTTGTGTAAAACGCGAAATCGCAGGTTATTACCGGAATGTTTGATACGCACGCAACACTCGCGCTCGATTGAGGCAAAAGTACGCCGCACACGAAACGCAATGTTTCATGCAGCGAAGCGCCGTGCATATTTATGCAGCGATGAAAGACGAAATCGACGCGCGCGCGGCATCGTTTCGTCGCTATTCGCACTGCGAAGAAAGTCGGGATAAAATTACTTTAGCCCGAAAAATAAACAGGCGGCGAAGCTTGGCGGAAAAGTGTATTCCCATGATGGATTCGATTTATTTGGCGAAAAGGATTTTTCCTTCCTTGCTCAATACGGGTGAAACTATATTTATTTTGATTTTCGAAATATTGCGAACTTGATCCAGATTTCGAAAAAGAAATTTTTCAAAGTTTATTTTTCTTTAGCAATCCCATTCACCCCGCTATTAAAATGATCGGGATAACGGTGAAGTTCCATTGGGCATCGAGAGCGTCCCGTCAACTTTATCGACCTTTTGGGGCGAAGGTGTGGAAAACGAGAAATCGCGACGGCATTAGTGACGGCGTTGGAAATGTTATTTCACGGTTAAGCCAGCGACTGATTGAGTCGCCTGAGCTAAAGGAAGCGGCGGCTCGAAGTTTCCCTCGGTTTTTTGTATACGTGTGTGTGTTAAGAAAGAGAAGAGGATGAGAAAAACGTGCTGGAAAGGGCGGTTGTGTGTCGACGAGCAGTGCAGAATGGTGCAAGCGCAGGAGGGGAATGGGATCGACGAGTGTACAAATGATATCAATATGTATCCATTAAGCCTCCCTCGACCCTCGGTTATGTTTTGGGGTTGCGGTTGCCAAGCGACGACTACGCTCCGGGAGCTTGCGGTGTCGGTCGCCCCGCGTCGCTTGGCTGAGCGGAAGGAAGGACCCAGGCGACGGAAGTGATCGTGACCAACCAACTCGCGCTGTACTTATGTCCGCCACACTTTTTTTCCCTCAGACGCGCTTTTCTCTCTACATCCCCGTATACACCGCGTCGTGTCCCCTACGTACAACGACCACTTTCAACGGATTACATAATCCATTACTATACAGCGAGCCCTGACTCCCTCCCTCCTCCACCCAGCGGACGACAAGAGAGCCGTTTGCTCCTGCCTCAGTGCAGGTTGATTTGATCCTCGTTCAACGGTAAAAACAAACACCGAGCGACAAACAAGCCGTATTGACTCAGCCGAGCTCATCGAAAATTCATTAACTATTACATATCACGTGTACACAGCGCGTGGCGCGGGCATCAAGGCACAAGAAACACCTAATAAATGACCATTGACCACCGCCGGCGTGTTGACCAATTTTTTTCCTTTTCTATCACGAGAGACACGAAGAAAAAAAATTCACTCGCGACGCTGCGCGAAAATACGATGCAAAACAAAATTTGTTGTCATTTGAATTTATGGTAAGTTGAAAAAATGCATTCGGCACCGGTCATTCTTGTCGGATCAACCGTGGTGCTTTGTACTCTCAGAATGGAATAAAGTATACGAGTATCGGGGAAAATATCATAAACCAACGACGTGAATCGCGGTGGACGCGCGGTTCCGCGCGGTTAATTGATTGAGAGGTCGGGTCATTTGTTAGCGAGGAAGTTCACAGTCCTTGCCTGGACACGCGGGCTTTTTCGGGTGGCAGCGCGGCGCAACGCCGCAACGTTATCGGAATCCATGTTGCGAAGTGGACTCTCGCGAGCACGGACGCGACTGTAATATCACGAGCGTGCAGTGGCCACTCGAGCGTTATATCGGGGAAAAAGCTATATCGGGCGTGGGCGGGCGGGAGCGACAGAGCAAGAGAGTAAGAGAGAGAGAGAGAGAGAGAGAGAGAGAGAGAGGGAGAGGAAAAGGGAGACGGCGAGAAGAGGAGTAGACTGCCCTGATAGATTACTTGACATGCTGCAGAGCAGACCCTTTCAAGATTTAATAGTGATTTATGGGGTCGCAGTCGGGTGGTGCGCGTGCTTTTCGCAACACACTGCAGACACATCACCACGCGGCAGGTATATACAGGCCCGGGTCTACACGTAGCACGTCACCGCTGCATCGTTATACGCGCATAACCCATAACCCAAGAGCGAACTTTCCACTTTTGAGCCAGACGGAAATTGACGTCGTTTTTGCGAACCGGTTAATTTCCGCTCATACGATAAACACCCGCGAGAGCAAACGGAAACCCAATTTAGTCGAATAAGTGATCCAGCGACTTGAGAACCGATGGAATAGTTGTAATTATGATTCTGGGATGTACTGTTTTTTTTATTTGCAAAATTGGTACTATTTAACATTCGAATTGTTGTAACAAAATCGTATGTGTTTAATTTGCAGGCGCAAATAATGTCGAGGATATGTAAATAAAAGCTCTGCCGGAACAACTATATTTTATTAAAAATTGTATATTTTATTTTGTAGATTCAAGCAGAGAAAAAAATACGGAGTACGGAAGTAAAACCTTTCACACTAATTCACAAAAATGACTCCTGGTGTGGCAAATATATGTAATTACAGTTACAAGTATTTGTTCTCTCATGAATCGCATATCACCCGACTTTCGAAATTAAAGATACATTTTACATATTAACCCGTAGGTGCAAATAAGAATGATAAAAGAATGAAGCTATCATATTCCAAGCCCCACAAAAATATATGCACCCCGGCCAGATTACGTTGTATTCACGACACCGGATACAAACACTCGGGTGTTATACACCGAACTCGCGGAATTGTTGCCCAAAGCCAGTGTCGTTATTTATTCGAATCTCCAAATCTGGCGCAGTTTATACCACAATATCCCCTTCCCCCTGCCGCCGCCCCCTCCCCATATCTCTGCTCGCCCTCAGACGGCGGTGCCTGGGGTGAACCAGCGCAAATATATGTACAGCGCGGCCCGCTACGAATGAGATTTTGATCCAGTGCGTAAGAACGTATTGCCACCACGTTGCTTCCCGGACCAGGAACATAGCCACCCCGGGGAAGAAAGATATAGTGCAACGAGGAGGCTAAGAGGCGCCCGTAAGGATAATAATCCCGTGAAACGATGCTTCGAAAATTTACGGTCCCTTTTTTACGGTGCGCGGGGGCGAGAGCGGCTTAAGAAAAAATATAAAAATAAAAAAAAATATATAAAAAAGAAACGAACACCGAAGAAAGCAAAAGCGAGAGCGAGAGAGGAAAGGGCTGGCTTTTTATCCCGAGCGAAATCACGCTCAGGAGGCGCGAACCGGGGTACGAACGACGCGGGAGTCGGAGAGAGAAGGGCGTAATATATGAAGTGGTGGAGTGGCTGGGGCGCTGGAGAAGCGCGGGCGGGTGCTTCGACAACGTGAAATTTAACGCCACAGCCGGGTCTCTCGCGGCACCCTCGCTGCGCTTCGGCGCCAGCAATCCCCTTGCCCCCCGCAACCCCTGTGTCTCGTCGCCCCTGCTCACTCTTTCTCTCTTGCTCCTTCTGTATCTATCCATCTCTCCTCCTCCTCTCTCTCTCTCCCTTACGTTCCCTCTGCTTGTACCCTAACCTAGCACGCATAGCCTCAAACCGACTGGAACGTGTCGGGTCGTCATCGTCGTCGCCGCCGCGTCGTCGTCGGCGCCGCGTCGACGTCCTCGTTCACGGTATCTCCGCACAGCCTCTCCGTGCGCAGGGCGGGAGAAGGATCTCAACGCCCGGTGGCTTCAATCCCTATATAGTACCATCCTCTCCTCTCCTCATCTCCTTCCACCCACCTCGCGCTTCTTTCTCTCTGCGCTCTCTGCGGCATCCGTGAACCCCGAGCGTCGTGTGCGCCCGCCTACTTCGCCTCATGAATATTTAAACTGGATATTAAAGGTGCAAAATCACCGCAAGATCGTTTCCACCGAGGTCCCCACGTACAATTCGCACACGGCTCACGGTATCCGACCCCCCGCCTCTCTCTCTCGCTCGAAGCACAAGATAATCGCCCGGGACTTTGTGAGAGACGAGCGTGCAATCCCTCGTAGCAGGCAGCCAGAAATGCTTGTAAAAAATGTTAGGAGACGCGACCTGGTTAAGGGCATCGCGGCTTTTATCGTGATTTTATGCGAATCTTATTTTAACGTTTTTCTCCGGGCTATGTAGCGCTCGTAGGGCTTGAGAGAGCGGCAGGGGGAGCGGGGTTGGGATTGGGGTGGGGGGCTATCGCGCGAGGGTTGTACGACGTGGGTAATACGAAAGTTGGAGGGCGATAGAAAAAGGTGAGCGTTGCGGGGCGAGGGGGAAGGTCGGAGGAAGGATGCAGTTTTGCCTCGCGAGATTTTTCGCAGTGGATCGCGAAGGAAGATGTTCTTCTTGCGTCCGTGTCCCGGTTCTCTTTTTTCCTGTACTTCCACAGACCCTCCCTCCCTCCCCCCCCCCCCCCTCTCTCTCTCTCTCCCCAACCCTTCCCTCTCCACTCTTTTTTGCTTCGCCATCCATTTCCGCTTCGCCGGAGATGCGAGGAAAAACAAGGCGATCACCACAAAATAGACGTTTCACTAGCCGATCGCAACAACCTCTCGAACTTTCTGCGAAAAACTTGACTGTGAAGTTTGCCCCCTCCCCCCTTCGGGTAACCGGGTGGTCCGGCAGTTTCATATTGTTTGCTACCGCTGCTGCTGCTCTGCTGCTGGTGCTGTTGTCGATTATGGTTGTCGGCCTCGAATTTTGCCCGAGCACACCGGACGCGCGCCTCCCGACTCCGAAACACATTCCGACACCGGTTGCCCGGAGTCCTGTACACACCACGAGGCAGACTCGCCGAGCGGGTGGGCGCGCGCGCGGTGTAAGAGTCGAGGGAAGAAAAATAGCAAGGGACGAAAAAGAGAGAAGGTAAAAAAAAAAGAAAACGAACGAAAGCGAGCGATCATTTTAGAAAGTTTGCGCGCCAATAGCCGCTGGCGCCAACGATAAATAATTTACGAGGCTTCGCGCTGTGTTCGGGCTTCGTGCTGGGAGCTGCCGCCGCCGCCGCCGCCGCGATGCGCGCGCGCGTGCCTGACTTCTTAAGGGATAAATCAGGTGAACGTACTCACAGTCTACATAAATATCAGAGGGCACCGTAAATATAATCCAACAATATATATCGATTCCGGGGCGGATTTTTCCACGTAAAATCGCGGGAGAAAAGTCGATAAGAAATTTTCGTTCTTTCGCACCACTTGCGGTGGCAACGGAATTTATTTTCAATGATTTTTAGATTAAGGCGGTCATCTATCTTTACCCGCTGTTTTATCTGAACATTCTATTTACTTTCTCGGATAAAAATACCGCTGACCTCACGGAGAGACAATTCAGTCCAGTAGTGCGAACTGAATTCCACACGTCGAAAATAGAAAAAAAGAAAATTGGGTGCATAAAATAAATTGCATGAAATCAATGTATGCTTGCGATAAAAATGGTGAAAAATGTCAAACTTTTGCAGTAATCATCGGCCCGTACGATGCGTGCGAATATATATTCAGTAGTGCAAGTGCGGGTACGGTCAGACGCGCTTGAACCGGGTGAACAGCATGCGCGGACTGTGCGTGTTCTCAAATTGACTGTCGAAGCTCAAACGCAGGTACAAAGAGCTCACGGAATCTGTGCCACGGTCGACATACACGCACCGGCGGCCGTGGCGACGGCAGCAGCAGCAGCAGCCAGTTTCTCCATCCCTGCGTTTCCACGGACTGAGCGGCCACGCGTGCTCGCGCGCTGCTTTCATGCAAGGCGAAGCCCGTTCCGCCGGTAGATTACAAGAGGCCTATTGTCACAACTATCGAGCGTGTACAAGCATCGGTGGGCGACGAGGGTCAGGAGGGATAGACGGAAGGGGGTTGCTTGGGGCGGGGAGGGGAGGGGGGGGGGGGAGGTAGTGTAATTCGCCGAGTGCTTGTTATATTGTCACGTCGCGGAAGCCCCGGAGGCCGCGGCGGCGGGCCTGGCGGATAGCATTGAATAAACGTGCGCGACGCCGGGAGCTCCGGCGTTCCCTGATCGCCAATTGAAGTTGACCTGTTTCAAACCGTGATGACGCGCACAATGGGAGACCCCCCGCCCGTCCGGTTTCTACATAATGGCCCGCAGCCGCCGCGACGGCAATAATTGCGATGCACGTCGTCATAAATGTTGATCTCTCATCTTTGCCGTCGGTTTTATCGCCGTCGATTTGAAAATATGCGTAATTATAGATTTCGGCATTTCTCCTCGCAGTTTACATAATATTAAGCTCGAAATTTCTCTCTCGCGATAAAAGAATACAACGCAACTTACGATAACAGTGGGGATACTGCGGGCAAAATGCGTTCCGGTATCCTCGAATCGGTCGTTATATCCAGCCTGCGCAGTGCTACTCGAAGTGTGCGATGCGCGCGCGAGGTCGAGAGGTGTAAACGTCGATCCTACGTCGCGCCGAGACTTTGATTTACCGCGCGTGCACGAAGATTACGCGGCTTGCTATATAAGTTGGCCCGAGGGTGCGAGAGCCATCGGCGAACGAACGGATGGTTCTCGTTCTATATAGGAAATACGCGTGTACGTATATGTATTCGCATGTACATAAAATACACGCGGACGCGATATATATACATGGTACGTATACGTGTATAGCGGGTCCTAGGAGCAGGAGATACGAGGTGAGTGCGGGGCCAACGAGGCGAACGGGCAGGACGCCAGACCGAATTAACTTCGAATCTACGGCTTAGGAGTTGCAAATTGAAGAGAGCAATATCGGAGCCCTGCGACGCCGCACACTCGCACTCGCACCCCTCCCGCTCGTCCACCTCCAGGGCCACTGACTCCTCTCTCCTTAATACCCACCGGTGGCAGTCGGCTATCCAGGAGAGAGAATTCCCTCTCCAGACTCGGCTAATCCCCGAAGTCAGCTGCCGGAAAAGGAATAGAGACCGAGCAGCGCTGTACAAAACGTGTCCGTGTATATACGACCCAGAGGCTGTTTCCACTGCCGAGATGAGGAGGCGGCTGTATCCACTGCGGCTTCTCACTACGCTGTTTCCACTTGATTCCCCGCGCGGCCACCGGCCGTCCACTCCCCCCCCCCCCCCCCCCCCCCCTCCCCCAACCACGCGCCACTTTTATTTCGATCTCACTTGATCTCCATTGCCCGTGAGTGACACCCCGTATTACTGGAGGGCGAGGATGTGCGCCCGGCGAATATATTTGCCGCTTGGTATATGGTGATCCAACGGGTGATCCGCGCGGATGGATCACTCTTATTTGGCTTTTACGGACTTCCGAGCTTTTCGGTGGGCTGTATTCGGGATTAAGTAGCGGTTTTTATCGCCCTCTATGTGTAGGTGCTTGTTTGATCAATTCAGCTGTTGGGGGGCGAGGGGGGGGGGGGGGGGGGGGGGGGGGAGACGCGACGGAGTTTTGTCGGAAAAACGAGGAAATTAGGGTAATGGTATTTTTTCAATAAAAATGCGCAAGATTGTCGTCTGAAAAACACCTCGTGTTTAATTGAAATAACTGTGGGACGCTTTTACCGACTCCCACAGACGAAAATTCCTGAGAGCCGGCGAGGAGGAAATACGATATCGATAAATCGAAACACCGCCTACGTGCAGACTTATGTATAATCAAGAAATAGGAGCTGGAACACAATTTGTCGTTTCTTCGATTTATCGACGTCTTACCGGGGGTTCGTAGACGGGAAATCGACTCGACGATATATTTTGGGAGTCGCTGGTCCGAATCCACGTCGAATTGATCACCCCGAGGAAGCTGTCGAAAGAGCCGCAGGATGAGATGGGGCCGGAAATGATGTCTCGAATATTGCTGGCGGACCTGCGTATAATATCGGAGGCCCAGATAGTACGTAATACCGATCCCCGAAGGAGATTAATTGCGTTCGGGCAATTTTCGTTATTTATCAGCGTTATAACTAATAACGATTCTCACGGGTATAATGCGAATGGGTTTGCAACGTTTCATCGTGATTGCCAACGAGCACAATGAGAGCCGTGTGTTATGCATGATGTATGAATTTTGTTCGGGGAAACGCGAGAGCTCCACGTTCCTCAAGCGCGGGGAAACCGAGAGAGAGACTTTTAGCTATTCTTGCGACAGCCACTCTGGTTGATTGGAAAGCCTCCACCCGCGCGGCTTCCATCAGGTGAGTGAGAGAGCGGTGATCGTTATTTAACTGGAAAACTGGGTCTCCACTGTCGAGGTTCTCACCGTCATCGTTTATTACCAAACTTTTAAAAGAAAACACTCGTAATTCGTGCGAATCATTTCATTCTGGTGCAAGGTTCTGCTTTTGATTTATCACTTGATTACGAAGGGGTCTTTTCTGCACTTTCCCCACTAAGACTCTGTCTAGAGGCCAATGCGATACAGTAAGGGTAGTCGACTGCAGCATAGGGGTCTGGTTACTAATCCGGGCCAGACTCTCAGGGTGGACTGGTTACTGACTCGGGTCGACACTGAAATAGGCGTAATGCTTGACATCGGGAGAGAATGCAAATAAAACATGTAATACATTTTTTTTCGTTTTACGAAAAAGTGGTAACTTCAATTTCAACCCTTGTGCATAATCATCCGGAATTTCCACTATCGAGATGTCTGATGTTAAACCAAAGAAACGAGAAAAAGAAATTACGGAAAAATTCTATCTACGATTGAGAAAAACGTGAATTCAAAAGTACTTTTTTCCCCCCAAGATTACATTATCGGAGTTCGTGGCACTCGAGAGACAAATTACCGGTCAATCAAATGGCTTAACTTTTCAGGGAATAATGTAATTATCACGTCGACCCTTCACCGTGCTTGCCTGCACCCGGAAGCTCAGTTCGCGGAATCTTTTATTCCGCTACGTGTGCGGCCGCTAATCGCAAGTTGAAGATTCTTCCCGTGGCTGCAGGTATGAATTAGCATTTCAAGGGGGTGCAAGCTTTTCGCGCCGTCCGCGACGAAGTCTGTGCGTCAGCCGAAGGGTATTCATTAACGCTAAGATAAGGCAAGAGGTCGTCGGGGGCGCGAGGAAAAAGACGAGGAGAAGACGAAAGAAGCTGTCCACGTATATACCTGTATATATGGCACGCTGGAACAGCAGGAGCGAGAATAAGTGAGTTCCTCGACGTTCGGCAAAGGGAGATAGCAAAGTTGCATTCCCGGTCCGCGCGAAAAGTTACGCGTTTTCCTGGTGGCGAATGGTTCCTCCGTGGCGAGGTCTCTATCTCTCGGTAACTAAACTTTCAGGACCTGGTAATGTGACAAACATCACACGAGCCCCAACGACGACGACGACGACGAGGGCGGAGAAAATGAAGAAAACGGGCAACGGGGACGCGCGTGGCGAAAACTAGGGTGAGCGAGGGAAACGAAAGTGAGAGTCGAGAAAATAAGGCACCGGCGGAGGCGAGGGTGCGGTAGGTAGGAACGGGCGCGATGAGAGGCGACAGTGCGCGCGCGGACAGGGCGGAGGAGAGCGAACGCGAGGGAGGCGAAGGGTAAGGGCGAGGCAAAGTTTTAATTGGTCTTGAAAACGAGTGGGTTGTCGCATTTAAAACAATCTCTGAACTTGCTGGTTCCTCGCGCCTCTTACCCGTGCAGCTTCCTCACTTTCTCGCGCGCGCCACTCAGCCGCGCGCTACTCGCTACCCGCCGAGTAACTACCACCTAGTCCCTTTCTAACCATTCAACTTCTCGTCGAGCCGAGCTTATGCTGATGAAAGAAATGGGAGCCGAGTACTCGCGACGGGTGATTTCGAGTCTTGAGCGATCGTCACGTCCCTACCCCCCCGCCCCCCCCCCCCCCCCCTTCCGCACCGGTCGACACTGAAATTAAAGGAATCAGTGTTCACTCGACAGAGATTTCCGCGAAGCACGAATCATCGACGCTTGCCCGCGCGTGTAACGTAGATCTCCAAAATGTTACCGCGCACGACCGTCGCGAATTGTGGAGCCGAAAGTAGTCAAGCTTTCGATTGTGATTCCGACATTCGGTGATAGTGTCTATTGAAATTTTGTCGTCATTTTTCGTGCAACCCGTTACAAATCAAACGGTGCTAAAAAAAGGATGTAATTGCCACCCGATCCAATTGAGTAATTTGAGAGCAACGCTCGGCACCTTTCAACCGGTGTGTGCAGCGTGTTTTGAAGACAAATATTCACCGCAGGATTGACACAGCGAAGGGAGTAAATTATTTGCCAGAAGCCTACAGTATTCCGTTCACTCGAGAAAGCACAAGTAGGGGGCTCAGGGGCCTCACCCCCTGAGAAGGAAGCGCGACGCGGAGAGGAGGTGAGCGGGGGCCGGGGGGTAGCTTGAATTAATTAAGATTCTCCACGATCCGCGTGCCTTTGGTCTTGTCACGCTATTGGTGACGAGTGCGCATAACACGTTTAATCGCCCGGCAGTGACAATTGCTCTCGACATTCCGCGTCTTCTTAGGCTTACGCCCTCCCTCCGGCCACCCCTGCATCAACCCCCTTCGGAAAACAACAACCCTTCCCTTTTCCAAGCGTTTACACCTCCGCCCCGTCAGAACTATCCGGGGCTTATCGATTAAACGCGCGCACTCGACGCTGTGTGCGCAGCGAGAGTCGCACAAATCGCACAGTGTGCGCACATTGTGTACACACAAATAGCTGTGCATACACGACGACAAGTGTAACACGTAGATGTGGACCCAACAGATATTCCCCGTTACAAAAAGTTGGATGGAGGGAGGAGGGTGTGGAGAGTAGAGGGAACTTCAGCTCTTTTGTCCCGGTGCTCCGCCAAAATACCCGCGAATTTCCATCCCATCGCCTATGGGGCTCGCTACAGGTATCATCCGCTACCTTCCTCTTTCCCTACCGCGCGCGCTTGCACGTACATACGTCAAGATTTTTCAGGTAGGCGAGGGGAAGGGGGATGCACCGTTTGCCGTTTGTCGGTTTGCTGGATGGAATGAGAAACACTGGGATACGATAGAAACTGAAGGGAGAGAGAGGGGGGGGGGGGGGGCAGAGAGATTCAAGTCTGCAGTGTATTGCATCAACGTATACGGTGTATTCGAGTAAAACCACAGTTGATGTTTGGAAAGACAGGAAACGGCGGGGTGGAAGCGAGAGGGGGAGGGAGAGAGAAAACTAGCGGAACGGAGCGAGAGCGGTTGAGTGGTAAGGGGCAGGGTGGGGGGTGGCGAGCGGTGAAGGGTAACCCGGGAAACCCCGCCGGGTTTCCCATTAATCCACGACCTGAACTCTGGTAATCCGTTGTATCGAGCACAACCGAAACGGTGAGCGAAGAGAAGTAGTCGCAGGCGTTTTCAACCCTCAACTTCGTACGTCGGGGGCTAACACGTGCGCGCGCGCGCACACACAACGTGTGTGCGCGTGTTGCGAGCCTCAATTCCCTTTTGTGTCTTGTTCCTTAAACTCGTCCTCTCTCTCTCGCTCTCTCTCTATCTCTTGCTCTCTCTCTCTCTCTCCCCTCTGTCTTCCTTCCTTCCTTCCGGGCTCCTTGCTGCGTCGAGTGTCTGTATTTCTCAGCAGGTCCCACTTCGCGCAATACTATAAACGTTTCTGTATCCTCGTACGCTCGTTCCCCTCGGAATCAACAGCCAACGCAGCTTGCGGCGTGTCGCGTCTTTGTCCTCTCGATGCTTTCATCGCCATTATGGCTGGAAAGCGAAGGCGCTTACTTGATTTTACTGTCTACGAGCTGCGCGGTGACGTCGCCGCTGGGTTTCCTCGCATTCTCGCGCGAAAGCTTTATTTTTATTTAAAATTTTTTTTTCACATGTTCACGTAATTTGCGTAATTTATCTATACTAGACTAATCACACGCGCTGGCGCGCGTGCCCTTTGCGCTGCTGTGCTCTTATAAAGCTTTAAAAGGGTAAATCGCAACTAAAAAACCCTTGTTTAGTTGATTAAAAAAAAAGAAATTTCTCGTTTTGCTTATCAGAAATCGGAAATCTGGCCACCGGGCCGAAAACCGCCCAAATCGGGGTCATGAAATTTATTTTTTCAAAATATCGACTTTTAACCTATACCATCGTTCTCAAGTGGCATATTCTACCTCTGAAAACACCGGTTACAACCCTTTTTTAGTTGATTTTGAAAAAAAAAAAATTTTGGCCGAACAGTTTGTCAGAAATCGTAGATCTGGCCGCCGGGCCGAAAACCGCCTAAATCGGGGTCACGAAATTTATTTTTTCAAAATATCGACTTTTAACCTATACCATCGTTCTCAAGTCGCATATTCTACCCCTGAAAACACCGGTTACAACCCTTTTTTAGTTGATTTTGAAAAAAAAAAAAATTTTGGCCGAACAGTTTGTCAGAAATCGTAGATCTGGCCGCCGGGCCGAAAACCGCCGAAATCGGGGTCACGAAATTTATTTTTTTAAAATATCGACTTTTAACCCATACCATCGTTCTCAAGTGGCATATTCTACCCCTGAAAACACCGGTTACAACCCTTTTTTAGTTGATTTTGAAAAAAAAAAAAATTTGGCCGAACAGTTTGTCAGAAATCGTAGATCTGGCCGCCGGGCCGAAAACCACCCAAATCGGGGTCATGAAATTAATTTTTTCAAAATATCGACTTTTAACCTATACCACCGTTCTCAAGTCGCATATTCTACCCCTGAAAACACCGGTTACAACCCTTTTTTAGTTGATTTTGAAAAAAAAAAAATTTTGGCCGAACAGTTTGTCAGAAATCGTAGATCTGGCCGCCGGGCCGAAAACCGCCGAAATCGGGGTCACGAAATTTATTTTTTCAAAATATCGACTTTTAACCTATACCATCGTTCTCAAGTGGCATATTCTACCCCTGAAAACACCGGTTACAACCCTTTTTTAGTTGAGTTTGAAAAAAAAAAAAATTTGGCCGAACAGTTTGTCAGAAATCGTAGATCTGGCCGCCGGGCCGAAAACCACCCAAATCGGGGTCATGAAATTAATTTTTTCAAAATATCGACTTTTAACCTATAGCATCGTTCTCAAGTCGCATATTCTACCCCTGAAAACACCGGTTACAACCCTTTTTTAGTTGATTTTGAAAAAAAAAAAATTTTGGCCGAACAGTTTGTCAGAAATCGTAGATCTGGCCGCCGGGCCGAAAACCGCCTAAATCGGGGTCACGAAATTTATTTTTTCAAAATATCGACTTTTAACCTATACCATCGTTCTCAAGAGGCATACTCTACCCCTGAAAACACCGGTTACAACCCTTTTTTAGTTGATTTTGAAAAAAAAAAAAATTTTAGCCGAACAGTTTGTCAGAAATCGTAGATCTGGTCGCCGGGCCGAAAACCGCCTAAATCGGGGTCACGAAATTTATTTTTCCAAAATATCGACTTTTAACCTATACCATCGTTCTCAAGTGGCATATTCTACCCCTAAAAACACCGGTTACAACCCTTTTTTTAGTTGATTTAAAAAAAAAAAAAAAATGTTGGCCGAACAGTTTGTCAGAAATCGTAGATCTGGCCGCCGGGTCAAAAACCGCCTAAATCGGGGTCACGAAATTTATTTTTTCAAAATATCGACTTTTAACCTATACCATCGTTCTCAAGTCGCATATTCTACCCCTGAAAACACCGGTTACAACCCTTTTTTAGTTGATTATGAAAAAAAAAAACAAAATTTTAGTGGATTAAAAAAAAATACGATATTTGACAGAACTGTCAAAGTTATCAAGGACAAATGAACCTGGACTCGGTTTGAGAGTCCCAGCCAATCACAGCGAATAGTTTGCTAACAATGCTTTCCGTTACTCATGAACTTTTTAAAAGAGGTATAATAAAATTTAATTTATCTATATATAAAAAATTTCCGATTTCACGGAAGAACATTTTTGTTTTATTGATTGTAATTGTGTTGTGGGTTGCACCTTTTTTTTCCGAAAATGAAAAATTACGAGACAATGAGAATTTATGTTAATGCATTCTGCAAATTTTGCGCGCGGATAGGATTGCGGAAGTTTCCAGGTAAGTCATTCCGTGTTACGTCCCGCTTTTGCCAAAATATCGTCGAGTATATATGCAGTAAAGTTCCCTCCCCCCGCAGAGGTTTTGCGGTCTGATGTATTCATAGCATAGCCGAGTCGTTACGCAGGCCTGTGTTCAAATCCCAGTCATATTGGATATCTGCGTGTACACGTGATACATAGGTATATGTACATACGTATTGTATATATACTTAAGTACTTTCAATTTCCGTATCGAGACACGAGAATAAATATACGTATTTCCAGGATTTCCTAGCAGCCTCTACGAGCCACAGTACCATAACCCGCAGACTGGTGTGCGCATGTACAACCCGGCTATACATTTCGCGAGCGGTGAGACTTTCCACGAGAATTGAATTTATATTTCCCCTCTTACTGTGTGTACAACGGAGTCAGCAGGTTGAAGGAGAAACCGCAAAGGAAATACGAGTCGTAACACCGGAGTCGTGTATAACAAAGTATCCAATGGGTAACTGCGTCAATTTAAGAAAAGAAAAAAAAACCGAGAGCAAGGAAGCAAGATAATTTTAGTACTCCAATGTGCATGAATTTTTCATTTATAGGGTCGTGAAATTTGTCGGACACCGCTGAGGAGTCACGATGCACGCGCGGTGCGGATAAATGAAAAATAAATCACATTCGAATTGAATTGTTTTATTTCTATTGTTTTTTTTTGCAGTAAAAATATTTGCACATCTCGGTGCGAAAAATAATCGTTCGGATGCATTGGACGAAACGAACCGATGACCGTTTACCCCATGGGACAGCGAAGGAAAAAAGGGGGAAAACGGGAAATGTCCCGGGCTCAGTCCGCCCGAACTTGGCGATGTTCCGACGCCGCTCGAGGATACAGACAGAGAGTGGAAAGAGCGCGCGTCGGGCGCGACAAAAAAATCGGGTGCCCCCGGGCGAACACCGACTGGAACACGCGAACGTCGGGTACGCGCGAGCCCCAGCTGTGGGATTGTCCGGTTCCACGATTCTTAGCCGGGAAAATTGATGGGAAGGACAGAAGTTTAGTGACCGACTATATTTCTTAGCCACCGTGAGCGGCTTGTAACTTTGCCCGGCGAATGCCACGCCCGGGGGGCTATACGCTTTCCAGGATTATACGCGACGTAGGATGAGTGCGCGCGCTTGGCGAAAGAAACGAGGCGACGGATGGAAGAAGAACGAAAAAAAACCGGCGAGACTAAAGAATGAAAAATTCGGGATTATAAAATTCGATAAACTCTTTCCCAAAGTTAAAAAGCAAAATGAGCTTTTTCAATTTTACAAACTTTACGCCCACGGATAAAGAACAAATATAACGGTTTCAATAATGCAGTATAATTAATTGCCAGAGTGGAATAATTAATGGTACGTAAACAAATAAACGAAAGTATCAAGCTAAGTCATCGATTTCGGTTACTCAATAAAATATATCAACCTCTTTTGTAGGTGAAGTGGAAAGATGTATAGATGTAACCTCGTGCCCGGCCGGAAGTACAGGGGTCCCGCGGGTCTTCGTATGGGACACTTCCGGTACTTAAATGTGCTCTTTCCACTTTTATGAATGAAGTCAAACGCGGCGAATTCCGAGCGATTCCACCGATTCATTCTCGGTTTATACGAACGAGAGCGTCCTCGCTAGCCCGGCGCGCCCGATACACGACATCGGCAAGCATCTCGTATAAAAGACGGAGCGCTTTTGTACGTGACCGACATGTCGAAGTGGCCGCAACCGGCTCAGCGGTGCCTATACGTGCACCGCCGAGATGCGGTCTACCCTTCCTCTCGCCTCTGTCGCCCCGCGCAAGGCGCACGACGAAATCCCACACATTCGAATATATGGGATACACATCCGCCTTATTTCCGCGAAAGCACCGAGCATCGAAGCGATACATTTTATTTCCAGTCTGTCGAGAGAACTGTTGTCACACTTGACCCCCACCCATCGACTTGCGCCCTCGGTCACTTTCGCTGTTTCTGTTTTTCCGCCTCCTTAACCGCGATCGAAGCAATTTTCGTCACACAATTTATTTTCAGACAGACAGTGACAGTGTCTAATTTCGCGCCCAGACAAATACAGTCCGTTTAATTAGTACCAACTGTCAATTCAATCCCCTATCTACCTTGGAATCACTCACGCCCCACACACAGGAGAGACAGAGAGGAGAGAGACCGAGGAATAAAAATTAACGAGCAACACGGAAAAATAAAAGTTTCACGACAGCGAGCTGTAAAACGACAGGTGTCGAGAGGCGTAGTCATCATTTTTCAGTGCGACTGTTCGTGACCGCGAGCGTTTTTGAGAGGGTTTGGGATGAGATGAGATGGTTTCCTCCCGCCCCCTCCCCGTCCCTCACGGCCCTTGTGCCCCTTGTACTCTGTGGCATTTTAGGTAGTCTAAACGCGTGACGGCGCGACGACGTCGGCGAGGAGGACGAGGACGACAACGACGTCGCTTTCGAAGCTCGTGGGGCGGCCCCGGCGTTGACTTCTCACCGGTCGTGATGCTTTCGCGCGGCGACAGAGACGGAGTGCTTCTTCCTTTTCAAGTAGGTAGAAGAGGAGAGTGTGTAAGGGAGAAGGGAGCCAGAGGGAAGGAGAGAGAGAGAGAGACAGCGGTAGGGGATGGTGGGGGTGAGATAAAGGTAGAAGTGGCGGAGTCGAAGGAAGAAGAGAAAGACGAGAAATGGAGTGAGAGCGTTGCGGGTTTCACTGGCTGAGATGGGTGGTGGCGGGCAAGGAGGGTGGTTGGATGTGTCGACTGGAACTCGAGTGGCGGAGGTTAAGATCGATCGTGGAAGGGAAAGAGAGATAGAGAGGTCGACGAAGCCAGGAGAGACGGACAGGCAGAAAGAGTCGATATATAGGCGGGTGCGGGAGCAGGCTCGAGGCGGAAGGCGCGAGCGAAGCGAAAGACGAAGACGAAGATCGAGAGGGCAGGCGAAGAAGGTGCGGAGGCTTCGAGGAGGGTGCGCGAGGGCTGCTCCGGCTGCCTGGTACGAAGAAAAGGAGAAGGATAAGGAGAGAGGGAGAGGGAGATAGAAAGAGAGAGAGAGAGAGGGAACGCCGAACGACGACGGAAGGAAGAGCGAGAGATGTTACCGCGTCTTAATAGCACAAGCATCACACCGTTACGGAGAGGCGGATGGTGGGGCGGCGGGTGGAGGGGGAGGGGCGTCTGTGCAGGGTGGTTTCGGGGGGTGGCTTGTTCGGAGCATGGAGACCCCGGAGCCCGCCGTCTCGGTCACGCCAATATTACTTACCACCCCCTCGAGATAGGGCGAGCGAGAGAGAGTGATAACTTAATTGATGCAGCAACCTAACTCGTTCCGCATTACGATCGAGTGGCTGGCAGACGGGCTTCCTCTTGCTCTTGCTCTTCCTCCTGCTGCTCCTGCTGCTGCCGCTGCTGCTGCTGCTCCGCCTCTGGTCTCTCCACACCGCTCTTCCACTTCGACCTCATCTCTCTGTTAATCGATGCGTATCTTTTCGGGTTGTTACCGGAGAGACTCTAACGGACTTGGATATAGCAGCTCTCATCGAGGGTGGAATTGATAAATAAAGATAAATTGTCGGTGTGCCGTATTTGCAGTCAGTGCCGTCGCTAAAATGACGATCACAGGTCATTCGAAAACTTGGTTTTCAGGCTTGATACAAAATAAACACGATTTTGGGTAGGGTAAAATAGAAATCGATGATACTTACGGCAGAAGGAGAATGTAATAACCGTGGTACGTGGATTACCGAGAGCAATATTCAAATCAGTTGAATTATTGAATATTAATTTCGATAACAGGATGATGATCGTTTGACGCGTTTCGCGGGAATTAATGAAAAACTCGTGAGACACGGATTCCCAGTCGGACTACTTCAGAAATATCGTTGATCGAATTAACTTTACGTACCGATTTGGCATCGCCGAGTATCAATGAGTCGATCTGGCAGCTACGACCGATAAAAGGAATCGGACGCCTGAAACGGGGATGCGACGTCTCTTTTCGTTGCTGCACGACAATGAACGGTCAAACGTGTCATTGGGCTAAAGCGATGCGATGCTGTCTAGTGGACGTGCACTCCGATACTCGTAAGAGACAAATGATCCGAGGGTCTCGCTTATTGCGCAGTACGTACGCTCGACAGAGTACGACTAACTGTGTCGACCCGTCTGACCGTAGGAAGTGTCAATCAGTTGGCGAGTTCCTGCAGCGAGATCCAACCTGCAAGCGCGGCGGAGCCAAAGCCCCACGTCACTGCGTATGTACATATATATAGCACAGCTTCAACGATATCAGGGGGGCAGCACACGACATTACAGGTCAGACGCCATCAGCGAGTCGAGCGCGCTCTGTGGCCATTCGGCTGTCGCCGGACCCACCAGTAGTTACGCACTTTACTGATCAGACGCCGGGGAGTATCGAGATCAGACCGGTGCATTCGACGTTAGCCCGGGTTTGCTTGCCAGCAATCAATATTCCTTGCGATAATTGATTGCACATCTTGCCCACCGTGAATACGTTCAGGCGGACGTTCTAAGCGATATTGATTCGCATAAATTGTCGGATGGAAAGTCGAATTTTTTCAAGACGCCCCTGGTAGCAAATTTACAGCGTTACACGCGGCGCTAGTCAGGTCTGATCAGGACCGTTTCATCCCTGTCCGGGCCTGATTTGTGCCGAGCTTGGGCGGAACGTAACGCAGCAGATTTTTCTACCGGGGAACCGAGATTGGACATGTATATATTCGTTGACCGATTAATTTTTTAAGCAATTTTTCGGTCTCCCTGCATCCAAGTCGCTTGTTGAGTGATCTTTCTTTACTATCTCGACCGAACTTTGTTTACTGCTCCCATTGGCAGGTGTACAACGCGATTTTTATCGTTCCGCATCCTTGGTTGTCTCCATGTCCTAAAACATAATCAATGCGTTGCGTGACTTTCCGTGGCGCGTTTGATTATCTCAGTCTGTTCTATCTGACTGTTCCCGCTGCCCGCGGTGTCTCCATTCCATTTGCAATTGGGCGCGCATGTCGTCAGTGCGATCCCGCGACGGTGAACGCCCGGGGGGCCCCGGGTGGCCCACCGCGGCTTGCAGTGTGTGTACACCCAACGACAGCAGCAGCAGCAGCGTGAATGTCGTTGAGCAAGCAAATTTCGATGGCGATCGCCGAGCGGCACACGAGCTCGAAATATCCGAGTGGATGAGATGAAAAGAGAGAAAAGGACAGATCCCTGCAGATTCGCTCCTGGTGCCATCGCACGGTCTCCGGCACCCACAGCATGCACCGTATAGGTGGGTGGAACACGGTGTGTGCGGTACACTGCAGTGTATTGTTGTTTCACAGTCATGCTCGTTGAGCCGAAAGCTTCACGTCGATATATCCGCCAGCGGATCTCTCGTATTCATGCTGACGAGATGGCCGGCAGGTTGGCTGCCTGGATGGCTAGCGGGCTCCCACTCGTCGGGCAGCAGCAGCAGCAGCAGCAGCAGCAGCAGCAGCAGCAGCAGCAGCAGCAGCAGCAGCAGCAGCAGCAGCAGCAGCCTGCCTACACACAAACCCACAGACCGGTGCACGGACACATCGGAGACGCACACGCAGAGGCTGGGCAAAAATAGAAACGAGAGGAGCCGGGACCCATAACCGTATCACGAGTCGCCGGCCGGAGTGAAACGGTCTACTGTGATGGTCGTTATGGGGTGGGAGGCGGCGGCGGCTGCTGCTGGGTGGCGAAACAACGTGGAACAGGAATGGGTTGGACGCGCGGGGGGCCCCCCGCGGGTGGCAAACGAGACAGAGAGGATTGCTCTGGTGGGGAATGTTAGGACGCGCAGTGCAAAGCCGACGAGGACAGGAGATATAAGAGTGCAAGAGTAGTGGGCCAGGGTTGGGGGGGGGAGGGTGCTAGGGAGAGGTGGAGCTGAGGGGAAAAAAGAGTACGGGGCGTTTGGATGCTAGCGCTGGCGTGAACGAGTGGTACACAGGTAGTACCGCTATTGTCGTCGGGGTGGAAAGCGCGCGGAGGGAGGGAGAGAGGTAAGCAGAAGCACCAGGGGCCAGGGGAGCGGGGCATGCAGGGAGAACAATGCAATTTGCTGCAACAAATGTGCCAATCGGTTGGAGAAACGATAGACGAGCCACTAGGACGGCATCGACTGACGGTGGAAAGGTAGAAGCTGGATGGGATAGTAAGAGAGAAACAATAAAGGAGAGGAAGACCGAGGGGGAGGATGAAGCGAAAGGGATGACAACGGAACGGGGTAGTGGACGCACTGTCAGGAGGAAAAACAGAGAAGAAAATAGTATCGATTGAAAATACCTACCCTTCACAGAGAGGGGGCCCTTTACACCTTATACTACAATGGCATCGCGTGTCCAGTCTGGATCCGCGTCGAGTGGGAACGAAGAAGGGTGCGACGGGAAAGGGGAGGATACTGACAACAACGGTGACTCCCTTTCTCCTTCTCTCTCTCTCTCTCTCTCTCTCTGGCATTCGACCGAATTGAACAACTAATTTCGTCGTTTGTGCTCAATGTCACTCCGGGCTCTCTTCTCTTCTCTCCAGGTTTACTGCGCTATGCGCTATTGGCCAGATAGCCCGGTGCCACGGGCTGCTATCAAATGTAAATTAATGTAAAATCAATGCACAGTACCGCGAACATCGGAGATGTCGGCGAGAGGATAGGAATAGCGGACATACCTCGGCACACGTATTGGGCAACGAAATTGCAACTGTTTGGCGGGGTAGGAAGGAGGGGTAGGTGGGGCTAGCGGTTAGTGTCGGAATCGATGCCGGAAGGTTCCGCGAGAAATACAAGGGCTGTACAGTGGTCCGAACATTCGACGTATCATTTTGATTTTTGAGGACAGCCGTTGAGGTTCGACGTCGTTTTTGTGCGCGAAATGCTTGTCAACGTGCTTACAGTTACATCCCGCCCATATCAGGAACTGCTCGGATCCTGATCGGGCCACTACAACCCGACAAACTTTCTGGTCGTACTCTACGCGTAGATACCCACAATTCTACCGATTCCATCTTAACACAAAAGCTTTCGCTTCTTGCGGCGCTCGTAACCACGCGAAACAATGATAGCCCCACACGGCTCGCCATCAAAACACCGTCCAAATGTGTAATCAAACTTTTGTCTCTCTCTCTCATTGACGTGAAATCCAAACTGTGAGTAAACTCTCGCTCAGTTATACCGCGCGCGGCTTGTGCGACGCGTGTCAATATTGTCGCGTATGATGGAAAACGCATTCCACCGCGTCCAAACTCCGGAGTCACACCTTTCACCTGAACAATTTTGGCCGGAGTTTATGTGAAACCCGTACATAAATACCGCCGGTTCTCCTCCTCGTCTCGTCCTTTACCTCGTTCTCCGTCACGTCGCCACTGGCCGCGCGCCTCGCAGGTGCCCAGGCGCGCAGTTTGACCGTCACCTGTCCCATTGTGTGCAGCCTGTAACGGGGTCTCTTGCGCGCAGATTGAAGCTCGTCGGTTTCCAAAAGCTCGTGATACACAGCGCGCGCGAGAGTCTCCACTGTGCGGAAGTGACGAGGGGAGGGTGCGGGTGGTCGAAGCCCGTTAACTCAGGACCGCGGTTTCGAAGTTCCGTGAGGTCAGCCCCCTCTCGCCCCAATGGAAAGGAAGGTGGATGTTGGGTGGGCGAGGGGAGCGGCGCGAGGTGGATGGGGGGCTGGGTGCGAAAGTTGAAAGCTGGTTCTCGTCATAGTGAGAGACGGGGCGCGCTTGGAGAGAGGCAAAAGCGAGAGAGGAATAAGGGCGCACCACACGAGAACGAAGAGAAGTAACTACTAGTCCTTCCCGGCCTCTCTGTGTGTTGCCATTGCCGTTGTCGTCACTGCTGCACGCTCTCTGGCCGGCGCAGCTCACGCCTGCCTCCCACTCTCTTCCCTCTCCCTCTCGCCAACGGAGAGTTTGTTTCGTCCGGTAACACTCGTTGTGGCTGTTGGCTGTCGTGAGCATACTTCGCCGTTCGTACGCCTCCTCTCCCTGCTACGTCGCTGCTGCCGCTGCTGCTGCTCCTGCTGCTGGTGCTGCCGGTGCTGGTGCTGCTGGTGCTGCCGGTGCTGCCGCCGCTTCCCCTGTTTCCATTCCCCGCACCACACCGTAATTTCTGCAACCCCGGAAGTACGTAACAATGCTTAATTGGCAACCGTGTGCCACAAATAATTATCCACGGTCACGAACCCGGGCGACGTACGCCCACCACAATTTGCCCTCTTTGCAATTCACGAGACATAACGCAGTTGCATACAAACATTGCAATGTCGCCACCGCCACCACCACCCACCCTTCTCTTCCCCCTCCACCGAACGTGTGTGTGTGTATATCGTAAAACATTACTACGCCGCGCGGTGCGCCGTCCACGCTTGTCGCAATTGCACCGTGGGATACGAGCGCGTTTATATGCCGCAAAAATGACATTAAAATTGACACCGTTGTTACCGTTGTTTGTGGAATTGCCGCGGGGATCGACGTGAAACTCCTGAATTACCGTCATTACGGGCGTGTACAGTGTAGGCCGACTTTTCTGAAGTACCTCGGGCGGGATTTTGAGGTACGCGCGCTCGGTTGTAGCTGATGAAATTTCGAATGTAATCCGGGGCTCGTGTAACTGTTTCTATGCACAAGTTGAAGTGACTGGGATTGTATGTTGCACGTATTGAGCGTTCGAATCGGAGGTTCACCGCTTGAATTATCGCTACCATTCGTGAATTCGAAAAAACGGGCGAGCCGCAGCAGAAACATTAAAACTCTTTTTTCCTTTTCAATAGAGTTGTATTTTATTATGTTTTCCATTGCTATGGGAGGCGGTTAACTTCTGCGTTATTCAACGGTGAGAAACGTCAAGATGAGAATTACTTATTAAAGCCACCATTGACATAGATTTAAAAAAAAACGATTTACTCATTTAACGAATCTTCACAAGGCGCAGCCCATGGATCGCACAGACAGATAAAACACGGATAGAGCAAACACGCTCACCGTGTGAATGCTTATTTCTGGCGCTCAACTGAAATATACTATCCAGCCAGTTCCAGTCTGTCTTTCATGCAACCGGTGAGCAAGCTATAGGAATGCCTATACCTCGACAGAGCTTTGGCGGTGAGCGAAGCTTGGAATTGAACCGAGAGGAAGCCGCAACTGATTGAGAAAGACAGAGAACGAGAGAGTGAGAGAGAGAGAGAGAGAGAGAGAGAGAGAGAGAGAGAGAGAGAGAGAGAGAGAGAGAGAGAGAGAGAGAGAGAGAGAGAGAGAGAGAGCACGTGCGCGAGGACGAGGGAGAGAGAGACACGCAGACAGACAGAAATGGAGGGATTTGAACCGGGGGCGCACGAAACGGAGGAAGAGAGGACGTGGCTGTACGTCAATCTTGGGATTCCTGTGAAACGCTGTTATGCAAACGCACACCAGTCCCAATTTAATTGCAGAAACATCGAGCTTTGTTCTCGCTCGGCGAATCGCTTTTGTATTGAATACCGAGATCATTGCGCGCAGAGAGCGGTCAACAAAAACCCCTCCAGGAGGATCGTTTTAGAAGCTTTCGTGGGTTGTACGTGCGGTGTGCATTTATATCTCTCGTCGTAGCAGAAAGCGGTTATTCGTCGGTTCTTTTTGTGCAAAAAAACAGTTTGCTATTTTTTCGTTACTGCCCGTCAATTGCATGCTATAAGTAAATAGCCAACGCGTCCAACCCTCAACACCGTTTTTTTTTTCGTTCTATTCTCAGCCTAACGATTTTTTTTCTCGCAAATCCGCGAATTCACTGACGTCGTGGCAATTAGCGAATTTTTTTTTCCACTCGTTCGCGTGCTCGTTACTCGTATAACGGGGAAAAGCTTTTGTTCGCGCGGCGCCACAACTGACATGTTCGATGTACAAGCGACATCATCGAACGAACGTGGAGGCGGTTGACGTTGCCGCGACGCTAGACCAATAAAGGTAATGGCTTTAATTTAAAGTGCACCGCATGCCGTGCCCGATATTACACGTACCGAGGCCTTTGTTTAGCCGTCTGTATCTACACGCTTTATATACATATATCTCTTTCTCTTCCTATATATGTATAGTGCATATACAAACAAAAATATATATCTATACATTTGCATTAAGCGCATAACCGAGTCGAAGCATCATCGCGTCTCCAGTGAGGCGGGAAGAGCAAGCCCAAAGTGAGACGATAATTGGTGTTGCGCGAGGAGTTATTATCGTCGAACAATAAACACAATGCGGCCCGAACCGTTTGCACATTATAACGATATTAACCGTAGGGTACACAGCGCGCACGAGTTCAGTGAGATCGACTGTGCGACAAGAGGGACAGAGAGAGAAACGCGTTAGCCACATCGAGTACCTCGGCGTACCCTAATACCCATTGCTGACTGAGGCATTATAACATTGTGTGCATATATATACACGCGTATAGTCAGTCAATCGTTTGCCCGGCAGATTATTAGATGCCGATTATTCAGGTAAACGGACTGAAACAATGAAGGCCGCGATAATACATCGAGCAGCCAGCGAGAAACCCGCGAGAGGTGGGACGCTGCGCAACACACGCGGCGAGGGTTACGCTGATCCACGATGTTGTTGCTGCTGCTGCTCATCGACCATCCCTTTATAACCACGCCACATACGCGCGCGCTTCGTTCGTTATATGCTCCGAACCAGCAGCGAGAGACCTCCAGGCAGTATTCATCCCCAACCCCACCCACCAACCCACCCATCCCTACCCTGCACCCCCGAAACGCTTCTGGCATACGTGGGAAACGGGTATTTCGATTAAAATTTCACTTCCCCGGAACGCGCCACTCGCATTTGGCGTTAGCATTGCTTCCACCCCCCCCCCCCCCCCCCCCGCGATGCTCCTCTAAATTTTCGTTCGTACGTATTTATGTCCCGCGAGCGCAAAAAAATGAACATTCAATCAGCCGTTGGAAACACAAACAATTCGCTTCAATCAATCTGTCAGGGCGATGTTTAACAATTTTTTGTTCTTTCCCCCCTCCCCCCACACCTTTTTTTACGGTTTTTCGACGATTTAATGCAAGTTGGCAGTTTAACGGATGGAACGAGTGATTGATCCGGCAGTACGTCGGTTCCAGGTCATCGCGAAAAAAAAATGGTCGAAACGATTACGATCAATGAAAAGACTTGTCGATGTTTTTGACGGGAATATTTATTTTATATATCTATCGGACGGGACGCGCCCTTAGGCTGATCCGCGCGACTTTTTCCCCGAGTTAACAGATAACTTTCAACGACTGTCAAATGTTTGTCGTACACCCGGTGATGGGCAAAAAAAACGTCAAACATTTTCAGATATTCATCGTTACTCGTGGCGAAAAACGTATAAATTGAAAAATATGCCATTCGCACTAGACTCAACGCGTGGTAAAATAGTGGTTGATTTTCGTCGTCGTGCAAGAGTGTCTCGCGCGGCTGACGTAAAATGTCAAATTTTCGTTACCGTCGCTTCTTTCGGCGCGCACGCGGTGGCTGCCGAGCATTAACGCCCGAGCATTATCCGCACGGCCCTTTTGCGCCAACGCGAAACGCAAAGGCGTAACTGTAAACGCGTTAGCTTTGTGCGCCCGTCAAAGGCGGCGCGGCGCGCACGGAGCGCCGCGACGGCAACTGCGCGAGGCTAAAAGCAGGAGGAGCGCCAAAAGGAAGTCCGAGTGTGTGTTCCTCGTCTATCCGAGATAACAACATTTTATAGCACCTTATACGGGGGGCGCGCAGACGAGTGAAGTTTTCGTGCGCGCGGGCATCGCAGGCCGGCAACAACGAAAGGGGTATAAACGCGTACGCGGCCCCACCGTGTTACGTTCATACACAACGAGCCACTTTTGTGAAACGCGTTTTCCAAACACACGTGATCCACACACAAGAAGAAAAAAAAACACACACACATATGTATATATGATGTATATAATACATCATATGTACACGTGGGGGTTGCTCTAGATGTGTAAAACCGAGAGAAGCGCAGCGAGACACCACACCGGGAGGCCGGCCGGAGAGAGCAACCCAGAGCCACTGCCGCCCGCGCAAAGATTCAATTTCACCGCGTTCTTTTATTTACTCGCCCGGTGGCCGAGCTTTTCCCCGAGTCGAGGCAGAGCGAGCGAGAGACGCAGCAGCGCCATACGGGGATGGAGCGCGATGGCCAGAGAGAGCGAAAAGGACGACGAGAGAGACGCGCGAGAGACGAGACACACGAAGAACGAGACAGGCCGAACGGAGAAGCCGAGGGCCTGCTGGAGTTTTATCGAATCAACCACTTTACAGTAATTGTTCAGACTAATAAAAATAGAGGAAAACAAAAACCGAGAGAGGACGAGGAGAGGGAACGAACGAGAGAGACAAAAAAAGAAGCAGGGAGAAGAGGAAGCGCGAGAGGAGTACGTGCGAGATGGGAGAGCCACCGGCGCGCACAGACGCGCCGCACGACTGCAAGTTTTATAGCGGGTGTGCCTCGAGTGAAAGGCGAATAGGACGACGGGAGGCTAGTTTTGTGCGCCCCGTACCAGCCGCCAAGTATGTGTGTGCGTGTGTGTGTGTATGGATCGAGGGAAAGAGGTATAACGGGGCCTTTGCGCGAGCGGGCGAACGCCATAGGCGCACAGAGCGGAGGAGACCAATGCACTTGTCTGTCTCTCTGTGTCACCGCGGCGAAACAGGATATTAGGGGCACAATGGACAGGCGCGCGCGCGCACGGCTACTGCTGCTGTGTGTAATGTTCGAGCCGCGCGCGCGCACCGTATCGAGAAGGTGAAAGGAGAGAGCGAGAGAGTGAGAGAGAGAGCCGGGAGTACCCCGGGGAATATCCATTGTTTTTCTTTGCGTGCGGCACGTCGACGAGAGTAGAGCACAGAGGCATTAGTGCCTCTCTCGCCCTCTCATAATACCGGCTAGAGAAACGCAGAGAGCCGTGGAGAAGGAGAAGGCCAAGCAGGGGGTGCACGAGCGAGTGGCGATAGAGAGGGCGGGGAGAGGGGGGGGAGGGGTCTTTCAGGGGAGAAGGAGGAACTGAGAGAGGCACGCACTCACGCAACACCCCCAGGCAGTTCGACGCCGGGAAACGCAGTGGCAGTGCTATTAGAACCCGGGCTGTATACGTAGTAGTTACGTGTTACAACACAGCGCGACGGGGGCCGCGCACAGTGCAGTGCGATGCAGTGCACTGCACTCACGAGAGTAATCCACCCCTTTAGTTAGCCCCCGTCGTGCCTGGTGCGGCACGTGCTTGGCCGGTGCGCGCGAGCACTACACTCACTCGATCGCTCGGTTGATCAAGTTTGTCGATTGTCCATGCGAGTATTAGCCAATTCCATCCGTCCTGTGTGTGTGTGTGTGTGTGTGTCTGTCTGTGTGAGTGTGTGTGTGTGTGTGTGTGTGTGTGGAGTAGATCACTTCACCGCGCGTGTGCTTCATAATAGGGTTAACCGGGACAACAATGTTAATGGGTTATCGTGACTGTTGATGCTTTTTCACGGTACGGCCGATTGTTCGTCGCGGGCGCCGCAGCAGCCGGGCTGTGAATTCGAACGGTGATGCAGGCGGCAAGCCAGCAGCCAGCAGGTAGCAGCAGCAGAAGCAGCAGCAGCAGCATTTGGATGCTGGTGCAGCGCGCGTGTCAGCGAGGCAATTGTTGTTGTTAGAGTTACTTTGTGCATATAACGTTTGGGATGATTGACGTTTGGGTTGTTTTTAGCAAAGGTGAAAAGTGTCTGGCATATAACGACCATCCGGTTGGGGCCCCGGTCTGGTACTAATGGGTCAGGTTACAATATGGCCCTGAACGGGGCCTGACGTCCAGTGTTATATGTCGATAAATATTTATTCACTACTGTATTTATCGTACAATCTTTTGCAATGATATGTCTGGAATTAAATCAATTCGCACCGATACCGCGAGAGGGCGTATACGACGAATTTAACTATACGCAATATACATTTCGCGTCTCACAGTCCGCCGTGAAGCCACATTTAATACAATCACCGCAATAATTGTATCGGCCATTATACTTACGTGGACTATAAAACATAAATGTTTCTCACGACGAATGTAATATCCTCCGCATAACCCGAGCTCACTTATCAACCGTGCTATCTTATTCTCACTGTAGCAGTCATTACAGCACAATTGGAGGAGGCCCTCGGATGCCGGAGTTATGCATATATGAATCGTATTTTCATCACCATTCTTCGAGCAGTTGGATATTCCATTCAATGGATGAATAGAGGCCAAGAGCTCTTGGAAAATTGCGAGAGTCGTACTTCTCCGTTCGTACTTCGCGGCTGATAAAGGATACACTAACACACCCTCGCGTATAACGTATAATAGATACGGGTATATACATACTTAGTATACGTGTATCAGATTAAATGCGCGTGGTTACGTGTTTCACGTAATACATAGTTTATACAACTCACACAGTACAATGTATGGGACTCGACTATTTTCGAGAATCTTTTTGTCTTCTCGCTCTCTCTCTCTTTCTCTTACCGCCTTTTTGTTCGTACCCGCGCGCCACGCTCTGTTGGATCCATTCGCGAGGATATACGAGTCGTTAGTCAGTACTTCTCTCTCGCTGCTTCCTTAAAATGCAAACCGCGCGACATAACTAACTACTTGAGCGGCGCGACGCGAGACGAGGCGACGATGAGAAGGGTAGCGAGAGGGAATGACTCGAAACTCGTCGAGTACACTGAGAAAAGAAACTAGTCAAACCAACAAAATAAAATTTGTTGACTTGCAATTGATTGACTCAACAAAGATTGAGTTAAAACAACGGAATATATTGTGAAGTGAACAATATAAACGATTCGATCAACTAACTCAATCAGTTGACAACATTCAGTTGAATGGACACGCCATTCCATTGCCGCAACTAAATATTTAGTTCTGTCAACTGAAAAAACATGCTTAAAACAACAAAAAAGAAAACAGTAAAACCACCCATATATTTAGTTGGATTTTAATAACCCAACTAAATATATTTGTTTGGTTTGACTAAATATATTTGTTTAAACCAACTAAATATATTTAGTTGGATTATTATAATCCAACTAACTATTTGTTTGGTTCGACTATATTCTTATTCTTTGAAGCATTTTGGCTGAGCTGACACAAATAAATATTTAGTCGTTATAAGAGAGGATTAACAGTCTCTCCGGTTGCGTGAAAGCTCATGGTCCCAGTCTCCCTTTCCATCGAAGACACAGCGTCATGTACATCGGTTTAACAATCACGTCAATATTTTCCACGATGCAGTTAATATTGAAATAAAGTATTCGGATTTCGCATAGCCGGTTTGGTCTAGTGGTTAGCGCGCTCGTCTTTAGGTATTTAGTTAGGTAGGTAGGTATAGGTCGATAGGTCTCAGGTTCGAATCCCCAAGCGGTCACTTCTCTCAGAGAGCGATATGAAAGAGTAGACATTTTTTTTTCGACTTTTTATAAAATGTTATCTTTACCGTTGGGTATAAATAATTTTCTACAATGTAAAAGTGGCTGCTGTATTAATTATTTGTATATTGGGAGTATTAGTTTATTCAGTAAATTAAAACATTTATTCGGTTAGTTCAAGCATTTTTTCAGTCAGTTCGAGCATTTTTTTAGTTAATTCAAGCTTTTATTTAGTTGAACAAAAAAAATCGGTTGTTGAATGAAATTGAAATATTTTGTTGTTCGAACTGTACAATTTCTTGACAGCCCGTGACCGCCAGATTTTGTTGAGTCAACGAAATTTTCAACAAGTCAACAATTTTGTTTTCTCAGTGTACAGCTCGAGCGCAGCGGCACCACCGCCTTCAGCACGACCTCTCTCGACGGATATACATATATTTTTTTTATATATATACACATACAGTGCACTACCTTTTTCGTTCTCCCCGACACTTTGGCGTGTGTCACCCAACGGCGATGACGCGTGACCTCCTCCCCCTCCCCCCCCCCCCCCCCCCCCAGTCGCCCATCCTCCACCAAGCGTCATAAAACCACTGTCCTACGACGCGAAGACTCAACGCGAATATTTTTATTTTAACTGGGTCGGAGGCATTTAAGAGACTTTTACTACCCCCGAGCTCTCGCACTCTTGGTTCGCTCGCTCGGTGTGTGCACACTCGCTCGGGGCTTCGGCTCCGGCGCGTACTCGTAGGTGCATCGCACGGAATCCAGGAGGATCACACCGAGACTTTCGCGCTGTACGTGCTTCCATGGTCACCTCCATCACCTTGCCTCCGCCCCTCGGTTCCCCATCGGCGCCCTTGCGCAAAGCCCTACTCGACGCCAATGCTTTATTGCGTTTTTGACACGAAAGCTTGTCGAAAATCAAGCAATGGTTTGGGGCTTCTGCTGCTACTGCTGCTGCTGCTACTGCTACTGCTGCCATCGCCACGTAGAGTCGTAATATTCAATGGGCACTTGGAAACGAATGGACGAGAGAAGCGGAAATGGAGCGAGAGGGAGAGGGTATGGAAAACGAAGGAGGTCTCTTTTTCTGTTTTTTTTTTGTACTTCCACAGTGCCCGACGACAGAGTATATTTTGCCACCGGGGGGCTGTTTATAAGGTACCGTCGGTTGCTGGATGATTTCGAGTCGAGAGAAAAGTGGCACTGGATCCGGCGTAACGCGGGGGGAGGGGGGGGGGGGGTGGAGTCGTCGGGAGGTTGTTGTATGAGTTGATGGGCAAAGCGCGGGCAGGAAGCGCAGTTTTCATGCATACATTCACCTTCCGTAATGGAGACGATATATTTAATGGAATGAAATGTGTTGGGTTGCATTGTGTGCAACGGCGCAGCGACAGTCGCTCTGTGTACGGGCGGCAAAGCAAGATGGAACATTTTCTCCGTCTAGCTTTGCGCGCGCGTCGAGCGTCGTCTTTCGACGATGAAAGAGAGGCGAACGAGGAGGAGGAGGAAGCGAGGTTGATCGTTAACGAGGTGGAAGTAGCGAAATTCATCGCTGCAGCGACGTAACGCCATCTTCGTTGTCGACGAGGACGAAGACGCAACGCCCACGTCGGGTCGCGTGGATTCCGCGCCAACGCAAATGTCTCGCAATCAACTGGTATTTTTAATTGTAAAAGGGCCCGAGGCTCTCGAGCTACGCTCTTCGCCCTTGCTCTTCTCCCTCTCTTGTACTTTGTAGCGCACACTCCACGATGCAGCGCGCGGGCGATCTCAGCTCGCGTTTTACAATTATACGCGAGACGATGTGTATTATTCTGGCATTTTGAAATCGGAAATACAGCGCTTGTCAGTTTTCCACGTGTACACAGAGAAAGAGAGAGCGAGAGAGAGACAGAGAGCGACGTTTCCGAGGCGGACGAAAGGTATTTCAACGCGCCGGGCGTGCCCCGAAGTTGGACGACGCGAAGCGCGCGCAACCCGCACAGACGACAATGAGATATAATGGAAATCGTCGCCCGCGGTTCGTCGGAATTTCCGGAGAGGCGAATTTTACCCTCGAGAGTTTACTTTACCGTAATGGCGAGGAGAGGAACCCGAGACCAAACAGTACAAATGAGACTGACACGCGACAAATGTCGTGTAATTGCCTCGAAATAAAACTCATGTTTCGCGTTCTCGGAAATTAACGCGCTGTTTTATTTTCTTACATGTTCTTTTTTTTTAAGGAAAATGTAGGAACACTCGGGGAAAATGTATTTTTCGCGCTGGTTTCAGATCGTTCTTCTACGGTTACGTCGACCGCGAGACGCAAGGCCAAGAGACTTTTCGATTGTACCGCGATAACGACGACATCTGCGACGATATTTGCCTTGTTGAACGCAAATGAGGGGGTGACTATGCGCTGAGAAAGAGATCGCGGGCAGGCGTCCCACGAGCGTCCGCAGGGTGCTGCTGCGGCATTCAGATGAATAATTTTCCGAGAAGGAGCTTCCTGCCGTTGAGAGCGACTCTCAGATGGGTATATATAGATGTACCGAGGTGTATATATACACGTTCACGTGCTCCCGTCCGTGGACTGAAGGAACTCGCGAGCGAAGGGACTGGTGAGAGAGAGCGAGACGCGGCGGAACGGAGAAAGGGAGAGAACGAGCGAGAGGAACGAGCAGTAGGCATCCCTGGCAAAGAGTGAGGGTTCAAGTTTTGCTTCTGCATATACCAGTGTCTCTGTGCTCTTCTGCTTCTGCCGGTGGCTCCGTGGCGCCGTAGATGCTGTGTCGTGCAGCGGGTACGACGGAAAAGAGAAGCACCGAGGTACAGGCGCAATACGAACGAGTAAGCTCGTTCGTAGGAGCGCGAGCAAAAGATACTTCTATATATACTATATAGTATATATACATATGCATAGCCAGGAGACAGAGTGAGGTGCGCAGACAGAGATGGAGGGAGAGAGAGAGGCGGGGGAGAGGAGAAGAGAAATGGAGAAAGAGACTGCAATAAGAGTAAATAGGGGACACCAAGTTGACGACTCAAGTTTGCGAATACTACGTCCGTAAAGGAAATCCTGAACGAGGTACTCACTACCCCTGTCTCACTTATCTGCTCTCTACGTCTCGTTACTTCTCGATCCTTCTCTTCGTACCGAAGCACGTTTTTCTTTATTTTTATTTTTTCTTCTTTTTTCCACTCCGCTGAGAGTAGTGTTGGTTCCACGCTTGCTCAGTAGATGCAGTTATTATGTACACACGCGTCAGATCTGCGTGCGTGAAAGAGCGCGCGATGATGACACGAGGACTCGAGAGCCGCGCGCGCACTCGAGTGGCACGCAGTTGATGGTTATTCTGGATTGTACGTGGAAGTGCAATGCCACAGCTTTTCCAGTAGATTTCACTTTAATGAGCCTTTCCGTCGCGCGTTGTGGTTAACGAAAATAGAATTTCGATGATTAGTCATCCACGGGGCGTCTTGAGGAGGAATAACATTGGCGTAAACAATGAAAATCCGACATTGGATACTAGCGAATAACTGTCAAAGGACATCGAAAGTGATGAGTATTGAACGAAGTGGATGTAACTAAATTCGCCCCCCCCCCCATATTACTGTCTTCCTTAGACACTTATCAAATTGATATCCAAATCCGTTTCACAATTCTGTGCCGCGTCAGACTCCATTATCTGAAAAAGATTATTTTTCCACTGTTATTTTCAGGCGCCGATAACACGATAAACGGATCTTCCTTACCGCTTCCGATTTCTAACGAAACTTTTTTTTTTCTTTTTCCTTTTCGTCCTTTTTCTTTTTCTCGCTTTTGCTTCTTTTCAATTTCAGTTTTCTGGAATATTGGTTGATCAATTGGATGCCGGGCGCCGCAATGGAAACGTCGGTCGCGATTTCCCGGCGCGCGGGTTTCAGGCTCGTCAAGGCCCACGGGCGTTCCCCGACCCACCCCACACCATCCCGCCCGCCCCGACCACCCTCGCGCGCCGTCCGCAACTACTGCGGTAATTGCTCTCTTCCTCTGTTGGCGTCGAGAGGTCGACGTTCGGCCCCAACGAACCGTCGAGCTCTCTCGCTCTCTCTCCCTCTCTCTGTCTCGTTCCCGCCTTCGCTCCCAGTTCCAGTACCGCGCACGGCTACCGCTTCCAGTGCTTTTACGATGTGCTATATGACCGGTTTTACGATTTCATGCGGAGGCCAAATCAGTCGGGTGAATCGTCAAAAGCCACAGCGCGCTCGCACTGCACAGCCGCGACGACGGATGCGAATGATGCGCGCGACGCGCTTCACCGAGAAATCTCTGTTGGCCCACTGCTCTCTCTCTCTCTCTCTCTCTCTCTCTCTCTCTCTCTCTCTCTCTCTCTCTCTCTCTCTCTCTCTCTCTTTCTCCCCCCGCTCTCCCTCTCTCTCTCTGTGTCTCCCTGTCTCACTCTCTTTCTCTCTCCACTGACCATCTTCTCGTTCGCGTTTCCCATTGCGAACCACGGAAACCGGCCGTCGTGGTCGTTACATTTACGAGAACGAGACCGATGACGTTCTTATTGCTTTTCGTGTCAACGCAATTTTCTCTTGCAACTTTGATTAATTTTATTTGATTCCTTCTTTTTCCGCTCTCGTTGTCACGACAAGAAGTATGTCAAGGAAAAATATGAGAATACCGGGAAATGTTAACGTTCCGACGTTCGCTAATTAGAAGAATGTAGCATAATGACTTATAGCGACTTCTTGATGTATACGAGTGTCGCGCAACGAAGGCAATGCGAAGAGAAATTAAAAGTATACAAAAGGCAACAGGTTAACTTTAATTTATCGCTAACTATCGAGGAAATCGTGTTGATGTTTTGACACGCTTATAAGCTTCACCGAAAAATATGCTTGCGGAGCAACTAATTAGCACACCAAATGATCAACCAATACCATAGATTTGACCAATATTCTGGTTTACATGACAATGCAATGGAGCACAACCCAAGTGCGGCCAACCTGAGCGGAATTTCTCTCCTGTCGCTTCGTCGTTACTACCCGCTGGAATCTTAAATCTTGACTTTCGCAATACTCGCGAGATTACGAGAATTTTAACGACGATATAAATCGCGAAAATGTTCTCGCATTCGCAGTGAAAACTCAAACGAACGCGGATGGGGTAGTAAAGCGTACTTTTTATAAGACGCGCTATTACAATCGAATTGACGTTTAGTGTCGGAATTAACGTTTGACAGAAGAAAACAATAAAAAATATTAGAAACTGTAAGCTGACATATAATACTTTGTCATTTGTATGCACCGACAGAAATAATGCGGTGTGTTGACTAAACGTCAAGTGGGGCAAATAATTTAATTTTTGCAGCGCTCCGACCAAACCGGGCGCGAATAGTTTATCAAAAATACAAATCTCGAATTTTCATAATAAAACTCGAAAGTAGATAAATCTCGCCACCAACTTTCTGTTACACTGTTAAAAATCTACGGTGTCAAACGCTGCTGGTGTGGACTTTTTCCTGGTGTTACTTATTACAGTGTTAATATTAACACTTTTTATGGTGTTAAATTAACACCAGCCGTTTCGTTAAATTTTTCCTATGTTACCGACGAAACATTATAATACTTTTTGCTTTAAAGGCATGAATGCAGGTATCATGTGTGATTTTTTATTATCTCGTGAATAAATTAGTCGCTTTTCTCAGTTTTTATCGAAAAATTGAAGAAAAAAATCGATTTTTTCATTACAGATTTCTCTACCGGGTAATTGATCTGTAATTTTTTTTTTTTTTTCGAAAATCAAAGTTCTGACTAATTCATTAACGAGATTCACATTACTGGCGTCTGTATTTCAATTTTCGCTTCGATCCGTTGATAATTCGCGAAAAACGGGACTTCTGACTTCTTGAGGTGAAAGTCGGTATTTCAGACTCAGTTAACACCGCTCATTATCACCGCGATTGGTGTGGACCTATATAGACACCGACTTGGTGTGTTCTTAACACCGGATTTTTAACAGTGTAGCTGATGTATTTATACTGATATTTACATGTTATCGACTAATTAATAATTCTCGCAATTCAATCCTTTTGCCTTTATAAATATTTTTCCGCGCGCGATGTTCGTTATTCCTGCGACGCCATCGCCCATGTTTTGCGCGACTAAAGTAACTCCGTTACCTTTGAGAATTCTCCGTCAGTCTCTTCCAGAGACACCGTATAGTCTCGGTTGATGAATGCGTACACAAAGCGTCGCGACGACAAGACGAGACGCGCGCACGCGCGCACTCGGCAAGACGTATTTCACCATAGAACAATTTCCAATACAACAAAGGGACGCGCACGGGAAACACCCACCTCCGCTACACTAACAATAATTAATACGATTATACGGGAATATACAGGGCTACGTTACGAGAAATCGGTCCTACCCGCGTGTATTATTACGCTAATTCCGTGCGCTCGACGAATTCTCCAGACGAGAATAGATGTGTGGTCGGTATACATCAAAGATAGCACGCACGAATTCGGGTTGTGCGCGAACTGGAACAAATTCACGTGTCCTCGACACCGCGCGTTCCGAAATACATCGCACATTCGTATCCAACTATAGGAACAAGATTAGACGATAAGTATTTTTTTCTTCAAGACCAAGATACGATTTTACCATAAATAAAAAGAAACTTAATTAATCGAATTCCGTGTTCCTACCTTGACAAGTTCGAAATCGCGCTAATTAAGCAATCTTATCAAATTCACCTTAAAAAAGCATCCAGGACTGAACTTGGCTACTAGTTCACAAATTACTTTTTTTTTTTCATTCTACTTAATTAAAACTCCCGCGAAATTGCCCTACTTTCTTTACTGCCAAATCGTAAAAATAGAGAGAGAGAGAGAGAGAGAGAGAGAGAGAGAGAGAGAGAGAGAGAGAGAGAGAGAGAGAGAGAGAGAGAGAGAGAGAGAGGTCTTCGTTCGACTATCTAACCTTCGTACTTTTCTCACCCCGCAAGTCTTCCTGGTGTTCGCGTATGGAACGACACCTAAACACTTTGTATATAAATGCATAGTGCGACGTCCGCGCGCGCCAACCGCTCAACGCTGTCGCGGCGGTAACGCGCGTACGCTGCCGGCGCGACTACAACGCGGGTTCTTGCAGCGGACGAACGAGAGACATCGACGAATTATGTCTTTCTCTCTCTCACCACCCGCGAGAAGCACGCGAGACAAATGGCAAATCGATGGCAGCTATAGCCTAGACGCTGACGCCGGTGTCGCCGTCGCCGTCGCCGCCACATCGCCTCCGGGACGCGATCCTCCGACAAGTTCAGACGAGGTGTACACAGGGATAGGATAAATAGGCTGCCGTGAAACGTTCCCTCAAACCCGGCGCGACGAGAAAGCTTCCTTTATATAGCGTTAAAAACGACCTCGTGATCGATAAGCTCCATACCCACAGCTCGTTCTGTGCATTAAGCCCCAACCACGCCCCTCCCGCAAAATGAGGTGAAAGACGACATAACAAAAAAACAACAAAATAAAAATGGCCAATGATGTTTTCACCTTTGTTTTTATGGCAACGAAGACATGGATGTTGATATAGACGTAAAAATAATACGTCCCAAAAAATCATTGACTTTTTGTTGCCTCATTGTATCCCCAATTTAAGACAGGAATGATCATCGATGAGTCCTAGATTTCGAACGAAAAATTCGTCGCGAGCATTCACACCTTTCGTTGCATTTTCCTGCTCAGTCTTCGACAGGTCGCGCTGTCCTTTGCCACGAAAGAATCACAACGAATCCGCTGTGATTCGAAAATTCGTTTTAATTCCCCGCGCGCGCGCGCGCGAAGGTCCAACGGAGTGATAAATAAGCGAGACAAAGAGCCCGGCCGGGAAAAAAAGGTGTCGTGATCGAACGAGCCGGGGAGAAAGACACAGAGTGCGGAAGAGCGAGAGAGAAAGAGACAGCGTCGAAACTCGGTTGTACGATATAAAACCCAAACAAACTGAATGAACATCCCTTAGGTGATAAAAAAAAATTCGCTCACACGCGGAGCCCCGCAAAATAATATAATAGAACCACGAGCCCCCTCCCCACTTCCCCCTGGTCCCTCCGCGCGGTGAGCTCAGCCGGGTGGAAAGAGAGTAACGCCGACGCGGAATAGTTTCGCGCTCGCGGGGACCGAGAGAGAGAGGGAGAGAGACAGAGAAAGTCCCGACGACGGCTCCCACAGCACGTACTACAATGTAGCCATCTATATAGCTGTAGTACACCAGGCGCTATGTATATAGCTGTTGTATAAGTTGACAGTATCCGCAGCGTGAACCACTGGCATCCCCCGGCCCACGGTGCCCACACCAAGTGCCCGGGTTCTGCCGGTGCATCGCGTCCGCTCTGCTGCTGCTGCTACTACTGTCGCTGCTGTTACTGCTGTTGCTGCTGCTGCCGCTGCTGCCTGCTACCTATGTGCACACCGCATCCATAGAACAGAGCGCAACGTAGACCGCGGATAGGTTCGCGTATCCGGGCGATGCTATGGCAGATTATATACGAATCCCCCCCCCCCCCCCCCCGGCCCCCACGCCCGAGTTTCGCCCCCGCCGCCCCGAATAGCTTCTGGTACAGGCAAACTCTGTGTGCGCGTTAGTGTCCCCCTCCCCTCCTACGGCTGCGTGTATACCCGGTGCGCGCACAACAGACCCGCAACATTCACTCGGGACTTGACGTGCTGGACGGTGCATGAAGTGCAAATCGTTCAGGCGCGTACCCTCCTTTTATCCTCTCTGTTATATTTGTATTGTTCCCCGGGGTTTTTTTGTACGTTGTCCTGTTTTATTATTATCATTATTGTATTTTTGTTCTGTGTTTTTTTTATATTTTTTTATTTTTGTCCACAACTGACATGTTTTTTTTCCTGTAACGATCGACGGGATCCGGTACATCGGTGTGCAACGCGGGCGGGGTACGTGTACCGACAAATTGATTGGCGCCCAAGTGCCGGCTGCCGTGTTCGCGGATTCGCTGGTCGCATTCGGGACGGGACGAGCGAACGCCCAAAATTCCGATGATGATACGCGCGGAGCCGTTGGGAGCAATCGGTTTGTGTTTCCGGTTGCAGTGCGTTGCGTATTCATTCTGGGACACGCGTCAATCGCACGACGAAGGCATTGGGCCTACTTCCTCAATTGCGTAGTTCGGAAGACGAATGTGTGTTCCGAGCGAATTTGTCCGCCGCGTTTGGCGGCGAGCAAACTCGATTCAACGTGCGCGCAACTTTCGCACGATCTCTCGCGTTCCATCAATTTCCCCACAGGCACAAAACGGCATTGTGCTAACTGCTCAGATACAGAAGTTGTACAAGTAACTGGAAGGGACATCCACCCCTCGCTCACGTGTGCAGAGAATAGCCACCCTCTCTCTGTGAACCGCAAGCACTGGGAAGAAAACTGGGACGCCGTAGCCCAGCTCTACGCCAGCGCCACGCATTTGCCGTGTACGTAGATATGAAAAAGTGGGGTAACTAAACGGCTTCTCGGTGATTGATCCGTCAAACTTCGGGGGGACAAAGGAGCTGCTCGCGGGCTCCATTCAGCGCGACACGAGAGAAGCTCGAAGCTTCCGCGAAAAGAATATGGCAGTGGGAACGGGCAGGAGGGTAGGGGGTAGAGGGTACGCGGTGGTAGCGCTGTTAGCTGCTGGAGTGGAGTCGAGCAAAATGGAGAGGAGGTGCGAGAGCGCAAGAAGCGCCGGGAGTCGCTGCACACCCGGCGGTTCGTGGCACACACACGCGAGAGGTGAGCAACGGTGGAAAGCTCAAAGTCAAGACACAATGGACCTTTTTTCTATCTCCCTCTCTCTCACCCTCTCTATGTGTGCCCTCGAGGACCGAGAGTCTCGAGCCCAACCGATAATACAGCGTCTACAGAGACCGGGAGCTGCGCGCGGTACAAGCAGATCGGTCTCCAACATCGTGTATAGACTCAGGTGTGCGGCTGCTCTGCCTTATTCCAGCCTCAGTTCTCCAACAGTTTCGAGCTTCCGCGTGAGTCGCTGGGTGTACATCGATACCCGGTCCGATACCCCATTTACCAGGCCCACGTCATACATATTCCTAGAGTACCCTCGACCGCGCGCGCCACTTCGTGTAACTTGTTCTTCGGGCTATTGTATCTGATCCCCCTTTCGGCGTTACAAGTACGTTGGAGAATAAGCCCACGATGACGGCCACATCCCCTTCTGTATCTGGTATCGCTAACAGGGCGAAGTGAGGGCGAATGGAGACGATGGTTCTTCGGTTTTTCCTTCTTCGACCACGCGAATTCATGTCACACTTGAGTGAATGGAAGACAGTAGACAGAGAGAGAGAGAGAGAAAGAGATATCCGGGCCCTCCAAGCAGCTTGGAAAGGACACAGGGGTTTGTTCCAAGACTATGGGCGAAGAAAAAGGGAACAGAGAGTCGAAAGGACTCTGGCCTGGTTACCTACCGAGGTGTCGACGAGGTCTTTGTAACACACTTTATTACGAAGAGCCGAGTCGCCACCCTCGAGAGGCTCCCCCCGGTCATATAGACACAGCAGGTGTCTACATATATAAACGACACTTTCGTGTCTTCGTCTTCGGTGTTTCCGTTTGACGCGCGGATCTCCTTCTCTCTTTTTTTCTCAGACGTTTCCACTTCTCCATGCGCACTTGACTCGTTTATCTTTTTTTTCTCCTCTTTCCTTTGCACGGCGAAGCGAGCTTCGTTCCCTCATACAGATATCTTTCCGAGATACAAGAGTTGATAACGGCTTTTTTTACGCAGAGATTCTTATGCTCATCGCCGAGCGACTCTCATTCATACTTTTCCTTTTCATCATCGTATCGTCGTTTTCCCTCTTTTTTTTTCGCTCCGACTACCGCGATTTTCGTACCATCCGCGCGCTCGTTTATATAACACTGTTCATTATTTCGATTGGATATTCATTCATCGCGCTCCGATTCACCGATGTCCGGGGACTCGCGAAATCGTGAATATTGCGTCAGATCTCTCTTGTCTATGATCGTCTTTCTATCTACACTGGAAGCTCTCACATGTTACGTTCAGCTAGTTTACGTGGGCAAGTGGTGGGGACAATTCGAGTGGTCTTATTGGAGCAGGCGTGCTGCTTTGTGAACGTGATTGGTCCTTCACTTAGCTTACTTGGTCCGCATTAAATAACATGTGAGAGCTTCTACTGTATTTTATAATAGGAACAATGACGCGCGCTCACGCGCGCGGACAGGTCTTATCCAGCGTAGTAGGAACTTTGCGATTTTTGGTGAAAAAAAAATTTTCGATTTTACGAAGTTTTAAAACCCTATCCGATGGGAAATTTCCCGTTGATTAAAAATATGACCGGTTTTTGCCCGGAAAATAAAAAATTCGAGGAGAAAAACGCGAAAAACGATTCTTCATTTTTCCCAATTTTGGCTCTTTACTAAAATCAGTGTAATTTTTCTTTGGATCAATATAATCGGGATTTTCTTTTTGCATTCGAAAGAAAACTCTTCGACGAAGAGAATGCCGCCAGGCGGAACGCGATATCTCGATTTTTCTATTTTTTGCAGATTTTTAAAGTTGACCCTCAAAAATCGCAAATTTTTGCAGGGCCGGCAACATTTTCGCAAATGTTGCCGGCGGTGGGAAACTACATTTTTTCCGTCAGCCGAGGTGTCCGAACGCGAACAATGTTCCGACGAGATATCAAAGTCGCGTTGCAGTCCAACTATTGAAAATTCAGCAATGAGCCGAAGCAATAGGTAAGTCCAACACTCAACGTGCTGCGCCGCGTCTCGACATTGGTGGGCGATCTTATCGCGTCTAGTTATGGCGCTAAAGCACTACTTCCCCTGGCCACTAGCGCTGGTACTGCGTGTCGTTCTCCCGTTACATGCTGAAATTTTATTTCGAGATAAGAGCCCGCGCGAGCGTCACCACGACCCAGATATCCCATGAATGAATACGGGTTTTTCGCCACATACATTCAGTCGGCATGTAACACTATATACGAGGTATAACACTTTAATATCAGAAGCTTTTAGATGCCCACGGGGGGGAAACAGAGCGAAAGACATCTGCACTCCGGATCTTAACGAGATGAAACTTTCAGGACGTAATGCTGCCTGCCACCGCCTACGTCGCCGCCTACGACCGCAGAGCTCCGCGAGAGCAGATGGCGAGACGAATATCTTGTATTTCCATCTCTGTAACAGTGGGCTACACGCGCGCATGCCCAACGTGTGATATGTTAACGCCACGCAGCGGCGACCATCACAAGGACAACCTGTACCGACTTCCCCAGCTCGGCCAGACAATGGGTAGTAAGTTAATCTTGTTCCTCCCGTTCTCCTTGTTCTTCCCCGTGTTCTTCTTGTTCTTCTCGGTTCTTCCCGTTCGTCTTCTACTTCCTACTTTCCGCCCGAATCCTTCTGCCCTATCGTGCTCCTTTGTCTTGCGGTCTTGTACGCCTTTTTGAATCCTTGTTCGCCTTTCATTATAAATTCACCGTGTGCGAAGTGTCTTGCCGTGCGCGTCAGAAATTATTCTCACGGCGATACAAGTGACGAATATTGTTATTCAGCACTTTTTCTTGTTCCAAAAATATCATTGTTACCAAAATCTGAATTCGATTCTCTCGCTGATTATGATTATTAAATTAATTTTTTTCAATTTTTCACCCGCCTCCACGTCGTCCACAATGTCTTCGCAAACGCGAATCACACGATTCCAATACGAGATCCGCAAAATCACGCGCGAATCTGCCTGCTGCCGGTACGTTTGATCGTACGGATAATTTTTTTGTTTTGTTCCTTCGGCTTCGGTCGTATCCCCCGGCGTCCGCGTGCCTCTCTCTCCATCGCACTAATATACCCTTTGCAATTTCAATCTGTCGATGCGCACCAAGCACACACCCAGATTGCACGACCGCCGGCGAGAATCCGAACACTCGTTTCACTCGCTCGTGGGGTTTCCATAGCTCGCCCGCGGGGCGAGGAAGGGTGCGGGGAGAGAGAGAGAGAGAGAGAGAGAGAGAGAGAGAGAGAGAGAGAGAGAGAGAGAGAGAGAGAGAGAGAGAGAGAGAGAGAGAAAGAAGGGGTGATGCGCTCGTTCTGTCACAACGAACGCATCATTTCATTTCGTTCAATCCGTCGAATTACAACTGCTGCGTGCCCCGCGAGTGTTCTCGGACGCTGTGGTCCGTGAGTTCGCTCGGCACATCGAGTAATTTCCTTGCTCGAAATGCCCCGCGCGCCAACAACAGGCGAGGTGCCGCAGGGAGATTTGCGATCGGCCGCGCGCCCGCGCGCCCCCACGCGGTAACTCGCTTGTGAACACTTCGTGTCTCGCATACACATTCCCACGCGCCGATCGACACACGCTATTTACACACACATACACACCGCATATACATATTAGAATAATATTTACACTTATTTGTACGTATATCACGCATATAAAATACAAGCATCAGTATGAGCTATCGTCCCTGTACTGCGCCGGACTTGACTGCCCTCGGCTGGCTCAACTCTCTGACCCCCCCCCCCCCGCCATCACCCCTCAGCGCGTCCTCGCGGCACAGGGAGCGCATAACCGTGGAGACTAGCGCACGTGGGGAAAAAACACACACACACACATACACCCACACACCAGCAGCTCGCGGGCCCGGCTAAACATTTCCGCGTTGGGGGATTTATTCCAGGGCGGACAATTAGCGAGATATTTATGTGCCCTGCCGGCGTGGCCCAGGCACGCCAGTCGCATCGACCGACTCGCGCGGCGTTGCCGCAGCTACGAAGCGCTCCGCAGCGCCGCGCGCGTCGTAGTAGCTACGGGCGGCGACGTATACGCCGACCGCCGACCGCCGGGCGCGGTGTGACCGTCGACCGTCGACCGCTCCGCGCTCCGCGTGTTCCCCACCGAGCCATCGCGCGGTGCGGTCTGCGGGGGCTCCGCGAGGGCCCTGCGAGAGCCTCGTGCGATCACGATCGTTCTCAGCTCAGTAGTACACTGCTAGTACACCCGTCAACATGACGTTTATAGTTTAGTTTCGTGCAACAAGAGAGCTGGCGCGTTACTTTGGTATATCCCGTGCCCGCGCCTGACTTGCCGTGCGAAACACGCTGCCCTCTGACGCTTTTCTTGTGCATAGTTTACATCGTGTGAGCCAGCCAGCCGAGTTGCGTAACAACTCCTCGTCGGTGTGCAGCAGCAACAGCAGCAGCGGCAACAGCAGCAACAGCAGCAACAGCAGCAGCAGCAACAGCAGCAACAGCAGCAGCAGCAACAGCAGCAGCAGCAGTAGCGACCGCAGCGACGGGCGCGCGCCTCAGCGCAGCAATTTGACTCGCGGTGGGGCGCCGAGGCGTTGCCAACTATCGGATTCCTTTGACGGTTGGCAACGCTCGAGCGCGCGTGCGGTTAACTGCGACATCAAATTCCATCGGATTCTTCGGGGGGGCTTTGGATCTTTGCCTGACGGTTACACCGTTTATGTGGGTTAATTAGGCGAGGCTCGCGGGCGCGCGTCGGTATTTCGATACCGATCGGCGATTCTCTACGCGAGAGCGAGGTTGACAAATGTATCGAATTCCTTTGACGAATCAAAATGCAAATTGCAACTAACCTACCAGCTGGCGAATTTCTTCGAATTTCTTTCGCATCGTTCGAAACGCTCGGTCTTCGACGAAACCACGATATTTATCTAGGTTAATTACTCCATCGTCGGGAGAATTCGGGGAAAAAGAAACTTTCAATTTTCGCTCACCATTCTCTTCTCGTCGTCGTCCCGCTTCGGGGGCCCGAAGCCTTTGCCGGTGCAGCCCTTGAATAACTCACGGACAAATTGGGTAAACACAGCGAAGCCATCGTCTCGCCCCCCTCCGCCCCCACCTACCCAGCGCGTCCCACTAGAAAAGTGATTCCACGCGAAAATCCCTCGCGTCCCTTACCGAGGTCCTCGACGGTAGCATTGTTTTCGTTGGATTGTCGTCATGCGGTTATCGCTGAAGCGAGAACAATGGCGGATTTGCGGTGTGTCCGAGAGCTATCTCAAACCCATTGCTGACCGAATGTTTCTGGGGCATTACGTCCATTGTGACGCGAGCCTGTGCGTGTGTACGTGTGAGTGTGCGTGAGTGGGGGACGGGAGGAGGGGGTCGGGGGAGGAGGGGGCGTTTCGAGAATTCGAGGCGCTGGACAGGCCAACGTTACCCGTGCACGCCTAGCCGCGCGGCTCTGCCGATTGTCCGAGCGCCTCTCGCTCTGCCTCGTGATGCTTTCTCTCACGCTCGCCCGCTCTCTCGCGCTCTCGACCATTTATACTACACGGCGGTCTACAAATGTTCTACCGCGCGGGGCTGCATTCGCGAGGAAACGAGAACGTGCCTCGCCGGACGATGGTGGGATTCGTCGGGGCGAGCGCGCGCGGTAACATTACTCCTGTACATAGGTACAGAAGCCACGATATACGTACAGCGTTCCGCTACCCAACCCTGCGCACCCGCACCGCCGTGGCCGCCGCCACCGCCCGTCGCTCCTCATCCGGCAACCTCGGAGCCCCCGCTACTCGTGGAAATCATTTTCTGAAATCGTGTTACGCGATACCAGAGTCACACGCTAGTACATCGTAAATAATGTTGCGATACTCCCACTCGGCCTGGAATTAAATTATCGAGCTAACGACCCTCGTGCGTTCGACCATATAAACCCGTGGTACACTTGTGCTTACCGCCCCCCCCCCCCCCCCCCCTCCGCCCCTTGGCCATCTCTTACTCGCTGGGTTATGGCAGTAGTTCGGTGAATATTCTCGAATTTCGATTCGTAAATTGGCAGAGCGGATGTTCGACCCGTCTATCGATCACACTCGTCGCTTGACGAAACTTGGCTTAGGGTATCTGATATGATTCTGTTCCAAAGTATTGATGTTACTGTGCCTATGGACAATTAGTTGACAGGCTCGCTTTTCTGTGCAAGGAAACAAGTGCGATAGTATATAGCACGTGCACCGGCCGATTAATGAGCCGGTGCAACCGAGTAATTTGTTGGCTCACCATGTACTACCTGAGATAACCTGTAAAGTATGGTTGCCTGCCAAGTGACTTGGTTGCACTGACCCAGAAATTGGTTGCCCAACAAATCACCAGGCTGGTCTGACGAATTAATAGACTAGGCGCACATACAACCTGGTTCTTCTAACGCATACTTGCGTTACCTATGAATGGTAATTCATAAACATGATACCCTCGCTTTTTTGTTTTTTTCGTTTTCATGCGGCATAATTGGGAAAATCATCATGGCCTCAAATTTCCTGGCATATTGGCCGCACAACACGCTGTAACTAGGGCCGTTTATTGATTACCATCTCCGCTACGAGCGAGAGAACCAGCGAACCGAGGGGAGAATTAAAGAGTGCACAAGGAGATTAAATGTTTTGGACGCCGGCGATGAGATGACTCATAGCGATAAGATAACACGGAGTGGATGCGTGTATTGGTAGTGGCCCGATGCCGCGCAAATGGGTGGATGTTGAGCGCGTAAATATCAGTCGTAAATAGTCGAGCCCTCGTTACGCCGTTCGAAGGGACGAGTGTTTGATCAAATCTGAAAAACATATATTCGTATAACGTACACCCCGCTGCACGGCGTACAGCTTCATCCGGATATTTATACAGCTCGGGGTAAATCCACGTAGAACCCAGCGAATATTAATTCCATTTGCTCCGGGCAATATCCGTCATTGCCCATTTCCAATGGATCGATGCCCAGTGCACGCTTCGACGATATCTCAAATTTCAATGAATTATACCTATACATAATATACGAGAATCCCGCAAGTATTCATGCACCGTTCCCCGTTCCTCCTGCGCTCGGACAAAAAGGGCTCGATTTGTTTATTTATATGGTCCGGGCCGGGTTTATGTCCCTTGGTTTGCGTTACCGTAGTTGAGTATTTTTTTTTTATCGCAGGCTGCACGTGAATGTTGATTTATCAAAAATCTCTGTACGCTGTTTTACACCAGATATTATTATCATTGTAATGTTATTATTATTGCAGCGATCCGCAAAATCGTCGACCGTAGTTCAGCCAATGCAACGACAATCATCCCCCAGCGCCAATTTTCCCTAATGCGAAAGGCGAAACCTCGGGGAACGCGAGCTCGAGGAACTAAACCTGGGTCGAATAGCTCTCGGCGATGTCGAACATGTGAGACAAAGGTTTGGATAAGCGAGAGGAAGCCAGCAGTCGTCCTTTGCCGCTCTTCCCGAAACGAGGAATTCGAAGCTCGGAGCTGTTGCTCGCGCAAACAGTGGCGGAGCTTCGAGGATTTTCCATCGCGGAGTGAAGACGAGAAACGTTGGGATAAGAGAAAAGCCAGTCTTTTGCCTACCTGAAAAGAAGGAATTCGAAGCTGCTCGGGCGAGCGAGCTGTTGCTTGTGTGGACGCCGAACAGGGCCGAAGCTTCGAGGATTTTCCATCGTGGAGTAAAGGTGAACAAAAAGGAAAGAATAAAAAATGGGAAATAAAGGAAAACGGAAAAAATAAACGAAGAGAAAAGGTGCAGGCGAGCAGACGCGAAACGTGAGATAGTATCAAGGATGCTGATGACCTCCAGGGTACCCCACGTCCTTGGCGTCCGTTCTCTGCTCTTCCTCTCCCCGCACGATCTCTATCATTCTGCCTCTCACACGCCCCAAGCTTTTTCCTTACTCTCTCTCACTCTCTGTCTCTCTGGCCATTCACACACACCCACACACAGAGAGACAAACCCGGAGCTTCAGGGCAGCAGCCTCTTGCACTTGGTTGCACTTGGTTGGCACTGTATATACGGTGCACCGCCAAGTTTCTCCTAGACGAAGGAAGCCAGCCCCCCCATCTGTGGATCTCGACGCGCGTTCCCTTCGAGATTGAATCGGCACATGAGTCCAGGGGGCCCATAGGGTTGAGAAGTACTTCGGACCAAGAACGGGTCGAGCGACTCCGAGGAGGCACCAAGAGCGGCAGGACGTTGGGTCGTGCGAAAGGGGGTCAACGAGGTCCTTAAGGATATCGACTAGGGCTAGGGCGCCGGGGCCGATGGAGCAGCCGGAGGAACGGCTCGAGGAAGCTGGAGAGAGCCAGAGATAGCTGGATCCGGAGAGCCGGGAGACGGTACAGCGAGGCAGGGTTGCTCTTCTTCCACGCCGTCAACGACGAAGACCGAGAGGGTTTGGGATGAGCTGGGAGGAGAGGGGGGAGGGGGAAGAAGAAGGGAGACCAGGGATGGGGGGGGGGGGCCGTTGCAGCAGCGACGGAGAACCGCGACGAGAGAGGTAAGAGCGTGGCCGTCTCGCCAGGGCGACATCCCGTGAAGTATTGCAGAAGAGCAAGAGAGCATCCACCTCGCTTTCGTATAGGTTGGGAGGAATGAGGGAAAACCGGCTAGAGTCCTTTCTGCTTCCGAGAGTCTCCCACGGGATATCTATACCGCTGGTGGCTGTGTTGGCTCGGGGATGAAAGGCTGAATCGTGCTTCCATCGGAGCAATCCCCCTCCCCCTCACCCACTTTTCTCCTCCTTCTCCCACACCCTCCCGACTCAGACCTCTGCCTCCCTCCACTCTGTCTCATCCTACCCGTAAGACGACTAGAAGTGAACGATTTTCGGGAATCAGTTCGATCGCTCTCTCTCCATGAGGAGCGGGGTCCACGTATAGTAATATGTATGTATAGCGCGGAAGAAGAAGAAGGAAAAGGGAAAGCAGAAGAAGAAGAAGAAGAAGAAGAAGAGGAAGAAGAAGAAGAAGAAGAAGAAGAAGAAGAAGAAGGAGACGGCTACAGGGAAAGGCTTCTTTCGATTTCCCAATTCTCAGGAGGTACCGCGGCCGCCTCGCCGCGGATACGTCTTGGGGACATTCGAATCAATCGTTTAGCTAGGATTTCGCGCAGTCACAATTGCAGGATGAAGTTTGAGGCGACGTTTGCGAGGTTTACATTTTTTCGGGTGGATGCGAGAATCAAGAGGGTTACGTTCGTCGCCACATTCGTTGGAGAAAAAATTGTGTCGACATAGAGACCGCTGACAATGAGAGACGATTAGAGTCTTTCCGCCGACGACGGTTTGAAAATGGACGTGAACCTCGATGAGGCTTCTAATTCGGCACCGCGGAATGGTTCGGCGATTAGCCTGGCTGGGGCGCAAAATGACAAAAAGACAATTGCCCCGGAGACAACCCGAAATGTGGTCGGAGGTCGTCCATTAAGACTCTTAACACATGCTCTCAATCACAGGGGTTAATGGAGATCCCGACGACGACGACGAGAAACGAGGAAGATCAGCGCCAGCGGGAGAGAACGAGACACGACATCGGTCCATGGGTAACGGTACTTAACCCGTGCCAAAGTGCGATTACCATGAGAGGAGGTTCGAACGAGCGTCGAGGGGTCGACACGTGACCCAGGATAACCGAACGGTTTCCCGGGGACCTAACCCATTACCGATCTCCGAACGACGCGGCGCGCGCGAGCGCGCAAACTCCGACTCGTGCTCGCCTTTATATCCATATACCACTTACCCACCGCACATCTATATCCCAAAGTACTTGCCGATCTTGCAAATCTCTGACGACGTTTGCAACGGTGAATGGTAGTGGCGAATGAAAATACATTACACTTTTTCTAGGAGGTGACATACATTCCGGTTATACACAGAGAAATAGTACTGCTAATTACAAAGTGACGGCTATCAATCCATTAACAAAAATAAGGATCGGTACTTACATAAACTATGCATTTTTAGGTCATGGTCAAAAAGAGAAATATAATGCTGTATTTTTCTTTTGTAGAGAAAAATGCATTTCTCATTTTGTCGGAATATTAGCAGTGAGCACTTGATTTATTTGACGTTTTCCGCGAAATGAAGAAATACCGTAGCAGAGAACGTGGAAATGTCGTTGGGTCACTTTTTAATTAAAAACTGAGTTTCATAATTTTACAGTGACGCACGAAGATAAACTCGTGGGAAGCGGCGGGTACATAACTGTAATTGGAAATAAAACCCGGACGTTTGAGTCTGGTAATCTCATTGATTTCTCATTCACCCGACCGGAAATTGGCTGTAAAACCGGCGCGCGTTCTATTTATGAAACCGTTGAAATTATATAGTCTATCCATTGGGGAGTATGTGGAGCACATTCTTCAAATGTAAATTGACGCATTTCCGTGATCGGCATTTTTATCCCTCACACTGCGGGCTATGTATTCTTATCGCTAGCTGTTGTTGAAGAGAATTTAAGAGGGACTCATTTTGTTTGTTTGTATCGCTTGTTTAATTACTTAATTATTTTGCGCAAAATACACGCGCAAACAAAATTGGACGGTTCGCAGAATCAACTCGCAGTTAATTGTGTCCCGAGTAACCAATTACATGGTAACCAAATTAACGGTTGGTTCAGCTAATGACGAATGCATTCGCACTCGAGAGTCAATTTTAGTTGAGCTCCATGGTACTGGATATGTTTATCACAGCGTTTAATGGGCGCCTATAGAAAATCAGATATTTCCGACATTTCACAAACTTACGCAGAGTAAGCAACAAACTTTTGCAGGTTGTTATAAATACACATTTTGAATCGCTCGAGTGCAATCCTAAGCTGCGTAACATACCAGGCTCGCATCATACAGTTGATCGGCTTTCAACAGTCTTTAGTCCAGAATCCATAGAAAAAATACCTGAAACAAACACCAGAAATACATACAGGTTAACCGGTGATTTTCACAATCATTCATCGTCATATTTGATTCCATAAAAACCGTAAATAATTGCTCTTTTCAGGTACCCATCGATACTGCAATAAACCCAACAATGATTGACAATGAACGCCCCGGCGATTCGTCCGAAAGGCAAATGTTGACGCTAAAATCGCGGTCTGGGAAATTCTCGGAAAATTGCGCAACGAGGTCACGATAATGATGGGCAATAAACGTACAGAGTACCTAATCTGGGTGTCTGTATAGACGACTGTATTCCAATATTCCGTCTTCCGTATCGACCGACGAGCAGCTCCGTTGCTCGTCGACCGATCATCAAATCACGTTTATACCCGTTCCAAGAAGAGAGTCGCCGTACGAATCGTCCGATTCGTCCCGATACTCGTTTCAAAGACCGCATATACCTGTCGCGCACTCCACCGGCCGAATCACGTACGAACTCGGCCGAGGAAAGGGGCGGGTGGAGCTATTATGCTACAGTAGATATTTCCGTAGCGAGACCGGTTACTGGCCTGTTTCCAAGCTTTTCTCCGTGTAGTGGGCGCACGTAATTGAAATATCCGCCTCGCAGAAAGTTGGTCAGCGAACAACGAGCAAAATGCAAAAAAATCCAGAGTAACGAAACTGCAACCCAGTGCCACGTCGTATCCCGCACGTAACCGAGACAAAAGATATTTCCCTCTGTACATCGGTGTCGATATGTAAACCGCAACCGAAAAAAAAAAATCCAATCGAGAGCCGGCCCTCGAAGCGAATAACAACGAGCCGTTATCGCTACATTGCAGTGTAACGTTCGATGACTCTACCAGTTTTTAATATTTTTATTTATTTTTTTTGTTTTCGCCTACAAAAACAAATAACCCGCTGCGTAACTCGACGAACCCGTGAATTATGCCATAAATGCCAAGAGAGCGGGAGGGTAGATAAAAATCCCGTTTGTGTAACGAAGCGAAAAATAGTAAAGACAGAAGTAAATTTCCTACTTCCCCTACCCCCGCCTCTCCCATTCCGTCGAGAAAAATTCCGGATTCCGAACAAACATTTGGTCTGTTCTTTTTTTGAATTTCCAATTTTTCACGAGCATTCGGGAAGCAGAAGGAGGAGGAGGAGGAGGAGGCAGCGTTGCGAGTGTGAGGCTCGGGCGGGGCAGGATGCGCCGGCCGGTGGCGGAGGACCCGACGGCGAAGGAAGCGATTTGCGTGGAGACGGTTGAAAATAAAAGTCGCTTAAGTCATTCGTTGAGGAGGAAAAGAGGATAGGCGAGTGGGGTGGGGTTGGGGAGGGAGGGCGGCTGAGTGCCTCTCACTCAACTTTCGTATATTCCGTCTGAGCGGTGCGAGAAGGAGAAGAGAAGGCCGGGAGACTTGTCTGCAGCGCCACTTCACTCATCGTCCACATTTCGACGCGCCACCACGGAGCGCGCCACCCATCGACCAGCCCACCTGCCTCCCCCCCCCCCCCCCCCCCCCCCCTCCCGTCCCAACCCCCTCACGCCGTCGAATCCTCCTTATCCGCGCCAGCATTATCATAATGCTATCGCGTGCTACGTGACAGGAAAGATGTATTATCGCCTACCTCTAGCACGAGCCGCTCCGGTCCTCTCCTCATCCTGCCTTCCTCTCCCCTTCCCTCCCGCCCACAATCCGCTCGTTCTCCTTCCATCCCTTCCCGCGAAGTCTGTTCCCTCACTCGCTCGTCCCGTCGTTCCAGTTTCCGATCTTCACGAAAGCCGACGGCGGAATTCCCGACGCTCACCCGCGCGGCACAACCGACTGCATCCACTCACCCTCTTTAAAACGAACGCGTATTAGCCCCCACTTTCACCGATGAAATCGCGCGCACCGTGGATGTTACCACATCTAAGTATTGGTATGTGTTACGTGCTATTATGTTATACATAATATAGACATTGTGGGGGTAAATGCAAAACGTCATGGTGAGAGAGGGGACGTCGCGCGTTGTGAAGAAATTCAAAGTAAAGTCGCCAAACAAGTGGGGGGTAATTGGATGACGCGTATATCCCTGAAAGTAAAAATTGTGCAGACGTCGGAAGACAGTTTGACCGGAGAGCGCGAGAGGAGGGGAGGAATGAGGCCGGGCTGGTCTGAGCGTTGAGGTTATAAAATGTTTACTCATTTACACACGTCAATATCTACCGGGTAAAGCATCTACTTTGAGTTTTTGTGGAAGGTGTTCGTTTTGAGGAACAAATCATTTGTTAAAATCTAAGTGATAAAGCGAAAATTTATGACATTTCTACCGAACCTTTCTCTCGGGCCAACAATTATATTTATAAATAGTTTTACTTCGCTGAAAAAATTGTTTAGCCAAGCTAGAGAACCCTTTCGTTTAGGGTCAACAATTAATTTCGCCAGCCCAACAAAACACGCGTGTTTTTCCCTGAAACAAAAAATATTTTCCAGCTCGACGAAACCACTTTTCCGGGATAAAGCCTCGCGCTAATCGCCGCAACGACAGAATTAATCAGCAGATCCTTTTTTTATCGCGCCAGCGTTGAAAGACCCTTTCGCTCTAATCTCCCAGCGATACAAGATCATCGCAATGTGCGCATACGTCGTTCGGCCGTCGGATTACGAACCTCAGTTTGACTCAGTTTGAGGTCACACTCGTTCCGCTTCGCGGTAGATTCCATTTCTATTTAACGTGTTCAATAGAAGATTCAAATTCTAATAATCTCGGTTAGGCGATGAGGAGAGGAGGGGGGAGGGGGGCAGGGAGGTTATACGATAAGAGATCGGAGTGCAGTGGCGGTACATACATATACATACACGTTGAATCTAGAGTGCCTGTTAAAATCATGATTGGGTGTTCCCGGGCGAAGCTCGGGAACGAGTCTGGTTAACTGGCGTCCTGCCAGAGGGCGCGCGCGCGCGCGACGGTGAAAGCGAGAGAGTGCAGAAGTGAGAGAGGCAAAGTTTCTTTCTCCACGGGACACAACGAGGGCCTCACCCGCCCCCACCCCAAGTCGAGTAATAATCCTAACTTGCAGGTTTAGTCTGGGCTTAATTAGAACAGGGGTTAGCGGCTTGCCGGTTATAGTTACATCTATTCCACTATTGGAAACGGGTGTGGTCTGGCGCACTTACCCCTTCTCACTCTCCGACCCCCCCCCCCCCCCGCCCCTCCTTCTCTGCTGGCCCGCGACTCTTCTCCGCATCGCATACGCTGACCCTTTCGCGTTTGCTTTGCCCTTGCTTCTCTTTCACGCTATATTCCCAAGTACACCACACATACGTAACTACACTCCGGGATACGATGTTCTCTTCTCTCACTCTGAATTTCCGCGTCCTTCCCCTCGGTTTTCAACCGGTTCCCTTTGATATAAACCCCGCTCGTTCCCCGGGCTACGAGTACACACGGAATCGGGCCACCTACCACCCACTCCTCCCTCCGCGACCCTCCTCGTATGGTTAACCAAATACCAATTTTGCATCGCACGGTTATCAAATTAGTTGCGCGGAATAGTTACCGGAAATTCTGGACGCGCGCAAAACGCGAACGGTCGCCACCAACGCGCCTCGTCTACACGTTTACACACGCGCGTTTACACGCGCTCGAATTTGTGTGTACAACGAGGAGTAACGATGTAATCGTAAATGATTATCAAGTGCCTGCGAGTGGTCGCGTGCATCGTCCGGTGCTCTCGGGCTATTTCGCGAGTACATTTTGCCCGCGTGCTTAATGCGAATCACTCTGCACAAGCGTAACGGTTGACGAACGTTACGTTAATATCGCGACTACGGTAAAGCTGGTTCGTATACTTGGTTACAGCGAATCCGACTGGTTGTGGAAGCTGCTGACATTTTAGATTCAAACGTATGTTGAACTGCGTCGAGAAAACTGATCAGGCTTTGATTTCGATATCGTCGGCCAATTTGCGGCGTTACATCCGGTGCCAAGTCGGGCACTAGTGTGGCCTTGACAAGGCTAACAAGACCGTGGCCAGGGCCTGACCAGAAAACAAACAAAAAATTCAATTCCACCTCTAAATTACTGCGACGATGATGTCGAATTCGAGAATTCCCTTCGACATTTCTATCCGATAGTCCGTCCGCCTGAACTGCTTGACGTCAGCACGCGCGCTTAATAAATTGTCGTTAGCGCGCATCGCTGAGGCAAAAAAGGACCCAAAGTCTGTCGGTTTGGCACGCGAGCCAGTGAAACGCCTCGGAAAATAAGACAAGAAACGAGGAAAGAAGTTGCTGCTGCTGGAAATACTGAATGCGAGATGAAAAAGAGTACGGAGAGGAGGAGCGATGGAACGTTCGAAAGGAGAGAAGAGACGACAGATTGGAAGGAAGGGAGAGTGAAGGTGAAGGAGGTAGCGCAGAGGCGCCAGCGAAGCATTGCTCCTCGGGTAAAACGAGCAATGTGGCTGTAACAGCCTCCTGCTCGCTCACTCTCTATCTCTCTCCCTCTCTCTCTCCCTGAGTGTGTGCGCTCGCCCTCAGCGCACCGCATGCGCGTTCTTTCTCGCCAACGCGCGCGCGGCCTCATTCGCGTTTCCATCTTCATCCTCCTCTTTTTGATTCAACGATGAAAGAGTCCGCGCGCTCTTGGCCAAAGAAACCTCAGTCGCTTCCTCCTCCCTCTCCTCCCTCCCCCCGGCCGTCACCCCGCGCGCGCGCGTAAACCCTCGCCCCCGCATTCAGACCTCACCAAGACGAGCGGAGAGGGTCGCAAAGAAAGCAGAACGCGAACGAGCAAATGAACGGAGGAAGGAAGAAACGAGCGAGTGCACGCGCCTCGCTCTTTTGCAATTGGCCGACAATGGCTCAACGAGCGAAAAAGAAAGCGCAAGGGCGGGGGAGGGTTACAGAGAGACACGGAGAGAGAACGAGAAAGAGATAGAGGCGGAGAGATGCGAAAAACTGAGGTAAATAAAGAGGAAAGTATGTAGGGGATGGTGGAAAAGTGACGAAGGGAGGGAAAAATGGGAAGGAAAAAAAACGTGCTCCTTCCTCTTTGCGGGAGAAAGACGGGAAAGGCGAACTCTGAATGAGAGCGCAAGAGCGTCCCGGAAAACCGCCGCCGCCACCTCCCCCGGAGGGACAAAGAGCCCGCGGCGGCCGAGGAAGGAAACAGCGACAGGATGGGGGAAATAAGAGGGAACGGTCCGGAATGCAAAGAATGGATTGATTGGTAAAACAATCGGCAGTTACCGGGAACCGCTGAGAGGTGTAATTCTGAGTGCGCGCTACGACGTCTCTTTCCGTCTGTCTGTCGATCTGTCCGCCTGACTGGCTGGTTGTCGGCCTGACTGCCTATCAGTCTCTGATGTGTCTACTGTGGCTGCTGCTGCTGCTGCTGCTGCTGCCTCCAGGTCCGACAAAACGACCAATCGAGGGACGGAAAAACCAGAGAGACAGAGGAGAGTCCCGTTCAGCGGAGACAGATACAAAGGCGATTGATAGGTATCGCCGAGCACTACCCACGGGGAATATAACGGAGAGGAGATGAGAGACTACTCACGAAGGGGACGCGGCGGTCGCGGGCGCTGGCTTAAATGATACAGACGTTCGATAGGCATTTCCGATCTCCCGACATCTGGATTCGATTGTTCGAGCACGGGATCTTTATTTCTCTCTCAGTTATTGCGACTCGCCGTTCCACCTGTTGAAAGTGCCCGCAGCGAAGGACTCGGATGCGAAATACATACGTGAAGTATGTATAAGATATAACACGGACTGGAATGATGTTGAGATATTAATAAATTAATTCTGCACGTGGTCCGAATCCCGTTAATTCGAGAGGCAAAGAATTATCGGAGGCACGTGGCGCGTGTTACGACAGCAAAATCAGCAAACAGCTGTGGTTAATTATAAAAAAAGCCTCTGCTAAAAGCGCGAATTCGCGGAGGATCATAGTTGTCACGCGCATCGCTAATGACTCGCGCAGTCCGATCGATTACATAACAAAACTACCGCGAACCGCGCGCGCGGTGACTGTCAGGCTGACACGAATGCGCTCTCGATGGATTTACCAGTGCCAGGCACGTATGCAAACTAGTTACGTATACTAGGGGTCGAACCCCCCACCCCCTTTCCTCCCCTCTCGCTCGCGCTCGCTCGCTCGGTTACCCGACGTGTGTGTATACGCTTTTCGCGAAACGTGGCCAGGCCGGGGCCAAGCTGCTGCTGCTGCTACTGCTGCTGCTCAGCGTTCGCGTCCGCGTTCGCGAGGCCGCGCGCGCACCGATTTCTCTGTCATCTCATCATATCGCTCGGGCTTTGGTAACGTGCGGCAACACTAATGACCCCCTACCGTAATTAGCTGCTGGGATCTCTCGCGATCCTTTCAAATTACTCGACGTGAAACGCAACCGAAATCCACGCTGGGAGCACGTACAGAGGACTAATTGGCCGATGGAGCGCCCCCTCTCCCCCCGCCTGCTGCTCGCACGCGCGTCGCAGAGCTTGCAAAGGGCGGTGCGCGCGTTGAAATTTACGTGGATAGATACAATTAGCGGGTATACGCGATACACCGGACGGCGAACGAGGGGTCGTCACGCGTACAGATGAATTTCAGAACGATTTTTTACTTTTACTTCAGGCGCGCCGCAAGAGGATCACGCCTTATTCCGGATTACAGGTAAATGTATACACAATATTGCATTCGACCCAGCGAGCGCGAGCTAATTGCGAGGCTTTTGGCAATAACGTTAATTAGAAATTAACGAAAAAATAGTGAACAAAATAAAGAGAAGTAACAGCGTACGTCGAGTGGATTAGCCTAATACGATTTCTGTTACTTTCACGGTCGTCGTCTTTGTTTCTCGTTGCCTCCCCCTCTCTCTTTCTCTCTCTCTCACACACTATCTCTCTATCTGTCTCTCTCGCGTTTCCAGCTCCTTCCTTTGTGCTCGTATTCTCGAATGCGCGTTTCCCGACTCCATCTGGTATTACGCCCCGAGAGCAAAAGCGAATTATCAGAGAGATAAGGAGAGGCCAAGAGGGTGCAACGAGTGGCTATTAACGCCATTAAGCCTGCGCGCCCGCAGTCGTATAGAGCGGGGGTGGGAGGAGGGAGGGAGAGAGGGTTGAAACGCACTCGAGCTCTCCCTCCTGCGAGTTATCCGCGCGCTTCTCCCTCTTTCCCTCTCTTTCGCTCTCTCCCTCTGTGCTCTCTGTAGCGAATTACCGCACGAGGGTAAAAAAGCAAGGAGGGCGTACGCGATGTACCGCGGAGAAGGAGGAAAAGAGGCCCACTCTGATGGCACGAGGAGCAGCAGCGGCAGCAGCCACCTGGCCACACTAACCAGCTCTAAATGGTCCTCCACCTTAAAGCCTTTTCCGCATCGCGGCGCTCCACTCGCGAGAGCGAGTTTTTTTCTCTCTTTTTTTTATCAACCTCCGACTAAGACACGTGGCTATTACGTTGTCCTTTCTCCGGTACAAGACCGCACAGTGTCTCTCTATCTTTCTGTAACTGTATCATTCCCCTCGTTGAATCTCTTCTCTTCTTACTTTCCAAAGAGAAAAAATGGTACAACACATTTTTGTACAATTTTGCGCGATCGTTCCCACAATAGTAACGTACAAGTGGCTCTTTTGACGACAGTAAAACTCAGGAAATAATCCAGACAGCCCAAAATAAATTCACCGCGAAAATTCGCTTGTAACGATAAAACAGTGCAACACGAGGTGGAACCGCCGTCTATAAAAGTCCATTAGTAATGTGAATACGATGCAAAAGAAGCTTACTGACCCGTGAAAATCACGCAACGGGTGAGGGAGGTGAAGGCGGTGCAACGAAACACACCGTTTGTTCGAAAAGCGCGAGCCGTGTCGCTTGGCTCCGGTGGTAAATGGAATTGTTCGAAAGCTGTATATGCAATCGTCCCGCGTCGCGCGTAGCGGGCGCACCGCTATATATGCGAGAACGCGAAGGTGGCAGGAAAGCAGCGCAGCAAGACCGACTGAGTGGTGAGTGCGCTGGTCGGGAGCTCGCGGACGCGAAGCTTACGAACGTTTGCCCGCCTACCCGGCTACAATAGAGGCTTCTACGATGAGGCATGAGGCAAATGCAAGCGGCGAATACATACGGTATACAGTGGATATTCTGGCGTCGCTGCTGTTGCTGCTTCTGCTGCGCCTCCGCTGCTGCTGCTTCTCGTCCCGTATAATCAAAGTGTGGGTAGCCGCGGGATTCCGAGCAGCGCCGCGACGTAGATGATGCCACATAATTAAAATTTACCGTCGCCATATAGCGTCGCTCCTCCCCGATCCTTGCTGGCTTATGGCCCGTCGGGAGTGTCTCATCCGCGAGAGCCTGAAGGACGCATATCCAAACGTATCGATTCGCACAGGCCTCGCGGCGGGCAAAGCGAGGGAATGACGAGCGGAAACCCGATGAGAGCGCCGAGCGCAAACAGAGCAATAATATTGGAGACACGCGCAAGCGGCGGGCAGCAGGGTAACGCGCGCTGCACGTATTCGCCGACGAGTGTGCATCTGTAATGTGAGCCTGATTGCGTACAGGAAGCTCATGGCGGATCGACAAATCGCGCGTGAGGTCCTGATTCCAACCCCCGAGGGATGGGGGGGGCTCCTCCATCCCTCCCTCTCTGTTCTACCCCGGAACGCGCGCGCTGCATTTTATTGGGCATCGAGTGACCAATAAATACCGACGTCTATATGGGGCTTGAAAAAATAAAAGTAGTAAAGGTTTTATAGCTCCGGGCGGGAAATGAAAATGAGTGTTCAAGGTTTTGGGTATTTCCCGGTGTCGCGGTGTGTCGTTGCGCTGGGAGGGCTCGAGACAGCGGCGGTCGATGGTAATTGATGTGGCCAAAGTGGTCCGAATGAATAAAAACACAAAAAAAATGTAGCACTAACTAATGCGTGGCGCAACGAGTCTGCGCCCGTGTGTTACCGACGTGACGCACGGCAGAGCCGCGAATCGCGCGTTGCGCATTTTACGAGCCAGCCGCGAGTGTCCGATGAATACGTCAATCGCTATGGCGTTGGTGAACGCAAAAATTGGGGTTATGGGTTCGAATGGAAATAAAAACGGGCATTCGAGGATTGGACGAATTGCCGCCCGGGCAGCGTTGATGTTAATTAATTCAAACCAGGCGTAAAAGCCTCCGAATTTTTCTTCATCATCGGAGCCAGGAAAATAAAACAAAAATGCCACGCCAACCAGGAGAAAAAAAACGTCGTATGAAAAACGATTAAACACGCGCAATTAAAAAGTAGTTTTGCGCCCCGCAGGTGGTCGTTACACTCTAATTGATCCCGATCAATCGTGTTTTCGGTTTTTATTCGGACAGGGACGTCTACCACACAGTGGCGACGTACTGCAACGAGGCGCATCGGGAGTGGGGGGAGGGGTATACGCGCGCTACGTATTATGGTATGCAAATGCTCGCAGCAGATATTACCTCGGGAGCCCGAGCTATACCTATATAACTATTTAATTGCACATGCAGGTAACCATACATCTGCCACACAGCCGCCCCCCGCCCCCCGTATATCGCGGTTGAGTATACGAGTCGCGCAAAATCGCGGGCCGACGTCGTTCGGCGTTTCGAACGATCCCGAGCGAATGGATAATAATGGTAACAGCTGCAAACCATATTCCAATCGACGAGAGCGGAAAATGGATTACAGATCGAGTACTATGAGGCCCGGGGGCGGGATTTGGAGGGAGCGGGGAGGATTCGGTGCTATATCGAGGCGTTCAGGCACCGGGTTCGGACCTCGTTCTCTCCCCCTTCTCCCACCCCTTCTCTCTCACTTTCTCCCTACATTGCTTGCTCTCTCTCTCTCTCTCGCTCACTCTCTTTACACAGGAAATACGAGGGATGGTAACCAACGTGCGGAGCAGTCCGCACACAGTGAGTCGAATCGAAAGAGGCGAGTGGTGTGTGCGGTGTATATGAAACGGCGGCCCCGGAGTAACGCCCACTCGAAATATCGCGCTGAATTGCTTCGCGGTCACTCGATCAATTGTGCGGGGCGAACGAATCCCCGCGATTTTCCTCTGCGCGGAGGTTCGCGCAACGAAAAAAAAAAAACAAAACACAAAAAAAAATACGCGCAAAAAAAAAGGAAATCAAACCGAAACAAGCAACGATTCGGTGTTGCCACTCACGCGCTCGCGCACGCGGTACGACCTGTCAACTCTGAGTAGACACCAGCACCTGCCCTCTAACCCCCCCCCCCCCCCCCCCTCTCTCTCGCCCCCGCCGCGTTGTGTGGATATATATATCGTAGTTACCGAACAAACACCCTGCAGGGATGCAACAACCTGCAGCCAGAAGCACCGCACACGCGTGGCTAGCTGTGCACGGCGTACGTAGGCCATTAGTGACAAAAGTGAGAGGGAGCGAAAAAAAAAAATCAACCCCCGGGAACTGCAGTTCAACGACTACTTCAGAATTCAACGATTTAAAGAGTCATTAGTTCTCTGTGACGGCGAGGAAAAAAAAAAAAAAAAAAAAAAAAACAAAAAAAAAATCATCGACGACTCTCCAGCCTGCATAGAACAGTCGGGTATAGGAGGTGGTGGGAGGGTGAGGGTAGAGAGAGCGACCGTGAGGGTGGAAAAATTGTGCTCGAAGCTTCGGGTAATGACCTATATTTCGAGGCAAGCACTCGAGGACGTTCCGGAGTGACGTTGTCCGGAGGTTTGGATTCTATTTCAGATTTCAAGTGGATCCGTGCAATAATAATACACATTCGCGCGACGAACGAACGAGGACGAACGACGAATGACTTCGCGTTGTCAAAGGTGCGTCCCCCGAGATATTGACGATATTCCAGTCGTGGCTCCTCGACGTTACGATTCCGTGGGTCCTTAATACAACGTCAAATTACTCTTGGAAAGATAAGAGGCGACAATAATAAAACGATTTCGCGAGCAAGTGCTTCGCTCATTTATGTATATATCTATGTATATTCGTCGAGTACACATCCAAGTGGCTGCGGGAAAGCCGAAGTACTCATCGTCATCTCGGTCGTTCACCATTTAAACTCTCCTCGATCAATGGAGTCGTCACTCTCGTCGTTGTCGTCGTCATCTTCGTCGCCGTCGTCGTCGTCTTCCAAGCTGAGTCGGCGGGCCATGAAGAGGCCGTTAACGCGATTACAACGTTATCAACGAAGGTGGGTATCGGCCACGTGGAGGGAGGGGTGGGGAAGCACACGAGACGAAACCGCGATGAGAAAGACAGCCTCCACGGCGCACCAATGCGATTTGCAGCACGACTCTGTGTATACCTCTACCTTCTTCTCTTAAGATACTGGGTCTCCACCATACACACGTAGTTCAGAAAGCCAGCAAAGTCAACTGGCATCCTCATTCGCACGTACACTGTTCGGTTATACTGCACCGAGCGTAGTGGACGGTATATATACACGAACACACTCACACACAGACACATATATATAGGTGTGCGCGCCAGGCTGACGGTTCTCCAGTATTTAATGCGAAATAATACTTTGAAAGTGGAATGTCGCACGAAGAGGACGTCGGCGACGTTGCCCAGAGGTGAAGAAGAGGAGCGCGCGCATCGCGACGACGCCGACGACGATGAGGAAAGTTTTTAAAGCTCTTAATCTTATTCCGTGAGAGTAACTAAAGTCACTAACTAACTGGCTCGCACAGGAAAGCTGCGAGGATCCTATACGTTTGGCCCTTCTGCGCTTCCTGCGCCGCTGTGTGTACGACGTCCCCTTCCTCTTCGACTTGCCGCTCATTGTTGTGCTTTCTCGCGTTGTCAAGATGGACGCGCCACGGAGTATCCTCGAGGAAAGCCGAGTATCCCGACATCAGGTAGACACGCTCATGTCGTAGGTACAGGTAAGGGGTGAGAATGAAAATTCGGTATTGTTTTGGAGCAATGGTGGATCGAAACGATAGGTGCCAAATTGACAAAGTAGGATCGACTGTTTCCTGCTCCAAGCGGTGGTACTAATAGCGGTAATAAGCGATGAGGGTTCTTTCCCAGGTGACTTCGACTCTTCGTGCAGTTATTTCAACAATGGATGGAATACTACAAGGATGAAGCATTCACAGCAGTGAACACAGTGAACGAAGAGCGGTAATCTACCGGTAGGCAGCCGATTATATCGTCACAATCGTTTGTTGTACTTCACAGCCGAAGTTCTTCGCGCTGGAATTCACTTGCCACTTCTGACTAGACTAATCTTCACGAAGCCGGGAGCTGTTGTGTTCTGAGACTTATCGGCTCACGCCATCATTATGCAGGCATTCTTGAATTATTTAGCACTGAAAACGCGCGATATCCGTGCAGGATAAACGTGGAAGCTTTCATCCAGGATGGAGACACATTCAACGAGAGTTTCGCCAAACTTGACTAATTAACGTAATTTGACCCACGTAAATGCCCACATAGACCGTGCAGCCTGGCTCAGCCTCGAGGTTTCTATTCCTATGGACGACCACGCAAATATCGCTGATTTCAATTCCCGGCGAAGCTCAGTGCGAGCTTTCGTTTACATCCCGTAAGCTCGCAAGCGCTTCATAGCTATTCCGACTGCAACCACCACGATTCCATGAGTCCAATACCCACATTGCCCTCATTCGCGTCATTCGCCCCGTCTCCGTGCCAACCCCTCGAAAACGTAGAAAAGAGTCTCCGACGGAAAAATATGATTCGCGGCTAAAAACGCCATGGGCGACGTCCCGCAAAATGTAATGTTCCCGATGGTTTACACAAAGCCCAAGGTGCGGGGTGGGCAGTGTGTACCGCGTGGCCAAGCTGGTGCGCGCGGTTGACGAGGAAAGTTTTAAAAGCCCTTAACCCTTATTCGACTAAAGCTCGCTAACCCGACTATACATGGCGCGCTCTTGAGAAAGGGTAAGGAACCACCGGGAACGCGCGACGACTCGGTGTGGAGGGGCGGCGGCGAGTAGCTTCGTAGCCGTGGCGCGTCGTAACCCCATGGAAACTTAACAAGGCGCCTCGAAGTGCTCGGCGAGTCGTGCTTGCGCCCGGCGAACTTGGCCGTACAAGTAGCAGCACAGCCCGGGAACTGGCACTAACCGCTAGGCAGTAGCGGAGTTGCAGTTCGTTGGTGGAACATACCGAGCGCGGTTACAGTCACCGCCGCCAACCTCTTGCCAGAACTCTTACCTTCACCCCCATCGTCTTCCTTGTTCGAGCTCTCGTGCGCGCCGCAGTCACTGCTATGCGCTGCTCTGTACGGAGTTTGCGCTGCAGCCAGAGGGCGCGACTGCGGCCGCGTGGAAAGAGGGTCCGACGAGCGACGACTGAACGCGCCGCAGCTACCAGCAGCAACGCGCATACGGCGCCCTTTGATTTTGCGTCTCGTCGTGCCAGCTACTAATGTCCAATCGAACTCAACGAGGCCCCTTCAAGTATCCACACCGGTGAAAGTCGTCGTCGACGTTTCGCTCGAAACTCTCGACTTGACTGACTCGTGTATACGATTTTTTTTTACAAGTCGCGGACGACTTTTGTGCCGTGCAGCCTGCAGCCGTCATGACACAAAAGTAGAGCGATTTTCAAATATTTGCGAAAAAAAATAACGATGTCTGATTACACGGGAATAACATTTCCCGCGCAACGACGGGTACGTTTTTGTCCCAACGATTCCTGCGAATACGATTACGACAGCTCAATCGACAAGTCGAGAAATCCCGTCGTCGCCGTTGAATGGAAGCATCGACTGTGCGTTATCGCTTCGCCTGGTGGCAAAAGTACAGGTTGCTCGTTTTAGCGAACCTTTAGCCAATACGCGAGGCGAGCACTCAAACGCGAAAGGAGTTTCGCAAGTGCTGCATGTACAAAAAGCAACGACTGAAGTTGTGATGAAGGGCGGGGGGGGGGGGGGGGGGGGGGGGAGAGAAAAATATTTTTTTCTGGGTACTGAGTGTCGCAGTGGATGTAATGTACCGACGTGGCCATTTGTCGTGCGACAAAAGAAAGGGAAATGTAAGTAAAAGTCCTCGAAAGCTCGACGACGCCAGAGCACACAAACTCGCGACGTATTCTCGGCCGGGCAGAGCCGGGCTTTGCGACGGTGAGAGCAGCGGCACCGCACTCGACGTACTCTTGGCCTTCCGCTGCGTCGTCGTCGTCTTCATCAGCTCAGCGACGCATCCACTCTCTCGCTCGACAGTCTTAATCGAGGGCTACTTCAGTATGCGCCACTTAGACCCGATGAAATTACGCCCTCTTGACTGCCTACAACGAATTTCGCTACAGTATTTTCATTTTTTATATTTTTCTTCCCCCTCCCTTCCGACAGGTTTGCCCAAGGAGTTGCGCGAGGAGACATTATAAAGTGAAAAATAAAACGATGACGTATTTATGAAAACTAGGCTAATCACACGCGCTGGTGCGCGTGCCCGAGATACTTTTGCGCTGCTGCGCTCTTAGAAAGCTTTAAAAGGGTAAATCGCAACTGAAAAACCCTTGTTCAGTTACTTTTGAAAAAAAAAGGAAATTTGTCGTTTTGCTTGTCAGAAATCGTAGATCCGGCCGCCAGGCCGAAAACCGCCCAAATCGGGGTCACGAAATTTATTTTTTCAAAATATCGACTTTTAACCTATACCATCGTTCTCAAGTCGCATATTCTACCCCTGAAAACACTGCCATCAACCTTTTTTTAGTGGATTAAAAAACAATACGATATTTGACAGAACTGTCAAAGTTATCAAGGACAAATGAACCTGGACTCGGTCTGAGAGTCCCAGTCAATCACAGCTCGAATAGTTTGCTAACAATGCTTTCCGTTACTCATGAACTTTTTAAAAGAGGGATATCACCAGCTGCGAAGAAGCTTCTCGCAATGTGTTTTAACTTAAGGACACAAATAGGAAAATTGCGCAGGGAGGAAGCGCGACTCGTCACTTCATCCACAGGCAGGAAGCAGTGGCCGCGCCCACCAGAGATGAGATGGAAGGTAACTTCGTCTCCGCGTGTGTTCGAATCGACGGATGTAGTAAAACTGTCGAAGGCCCGCGAGATGAGGAGCGGAGAAACTACATACAGACAAACAGGACGACGGAGAAATGGATGGAGATACGGACGAAGTACGAACGAACGTGTTACTTCAACGTTTTAAGTTGCTCTCGGTCCGAGCCAACGTCCACCACGTTTCTTTCCGCGATTTCGCGGCGTCACTTCCTCGTCCCGGAGATCGATGGAGATCCGGGACCGAGTGCCGGACGAAGGAGTTTACAGTCGCCGCGCAGCGAGTTACTTGTCAGGCGTCACGCGATTGCGGAAAAATATTCCCGTGAGAGACCTTTTCCCTGGTCCTCGGAGAGAGGGCGAACGCTATTCTCGTTCGCTCGCGACCCTCGTTGGATCGAGGCGAAGAATGGCGGGAGGGTCGAAGGGTCACAGGCTCCTCAATGCCGATTTGTATCGACGCTGCGGAAGGTTCGCTTTGCCGGGCAGTGGACGACCGCTCGCCCGGCCGCTGCTGGTCAACGACGCAGCGAGTCTCGCGGCGGAAAAGAAGGTCAGGATGAAAAGGTTCGCCGAAAATTCACAACGGGTCGGGGGGACGGTCGGGTGAACGTGACTTGACGCTGGCCACGTTCAAAAGGCGCGGATGATGAAGGATCTTTTTTTTTTCTTTTTTTCTTTTGTTATTCCTCGAGCCACGGCCACGGTCCTTCGGGGAGTATGGAGCTGTCAATGACATAATCATCTGAGGGATTTGAGAGAGACCTTGGGTCGTATTTAAATACGTTTCTGGTGTACGGCAGACACCAATGTAAGCCAGCATAACTGGTGATTCAGCATTAGGCGCGATGAGATATATTCACGTTATCGAGGGTTCATTCGGGCAGCTTAACAATTAGTTTGCTGACAAACTACGAGGCTTAAAATCGACGCATAATGAGGTTGAAATCCTGGGAAAGAAAGTGGTCGAATTATTTATGCAGCGATACGGTTAATGGCATTGATGTGATATTGGAATAAGACCTTCATCACTGTTCAACAGGGAAGCCCTATGACATATTTGTCCACCGCAATAAAAGTTCTTCCTTTTCTACGACGCATGCGAGCATCAACAAAACAACGTATCTTCTCTCCGCGTTTCGCGTCACAGCCGGTAGGGCTGCGCGGAAGCACCGAGAAAGGGACACTTGTAGGATGCTCTTCTTGAGCTATTGAAACCCGAGAAGTTCGTCCGTGTGTTTGAGGATACGGCCTCTCGTGTGAATTCCTCATCTCCGCCGGGAACTGTTACAGGCCAGGAGGACCTCACTACATTTCCCGTTGCGTTATCACATATGGCTTATACTGTATAACTCCCCGCGCTAATGCATTAACGTTGTTACTTAGGTCCAAGAGTCGTTTGAGTTCCATAGAAGTTTCGAGAGTATAATCAGTCCGTGGGGTGTCGGGAAATTTGAGGTGTGTTAGTGTTACAACGAACACCATACGCGTGCGTTTGGCTGTCTGTGTAGTATGCGGGGTATGCGACACGTCATCACCGGTGAACCAACATGTACTATGATTATACGACTGTGGCGATGATGCCAGACAACAGTTTCAATATATTCTGCGTGATTGTTCCTGGGTACGCTGTAGGAACGATATTAAATGGTCTGAAAATAAAAAATGAGAAGCCCGTTGACGAGGTAAAACAATTGACGGAAACGGAGTAGACGCTCGTCATTAGCTCGGCGGAAACTATGTCTATAGTAGAGCCGGAACTCGCGCAGTTGGAGTGCAGGGTATATACATAGGCTTGGCGGGGCGAGTTTGCGAGGGGGCGGAAAGAGAGGGCGAAAGAGGGCGAAAGAGAGTGAACAAGGGGGGAAGCACTCGGAATGGAAAAGGGGTGCACTCACTTCGGGTTCCGGTGGCACGGTGAAAGCGCTCGAAGATGGCACAGTCGGCAACGCAGTAAGAGTGCAATTTAATATTACATCTGTTGCAGATCCTTAATCCCCCCCCGTTAATAAAATATTTAAGACTTATTTATCATGAATTTTTTCATATGCTCCGCGCGCTTCCCCCGTGCGCGAGAGTTTATGTCCATAGTTCCGGAGCCATCAATCTCGCCGGAAGGCGGCGCTACAAGTCCGCGAGGGAGATTTTTCCGTTGTTGTTTTCGCAGTTCACTGGTTTATTATACAGCTGGGTGAGAGAGAGTCGGGGGGGAGGGGGGTGGTCAACTTTTGATAGTAAAACTTCTGAAAAGCAGCAAGAGCGCGCGCATGAGGAGGAACGAACCGCTTCGAAGGTGGCAACAGCCTCCATCACGTGCAACCCCTACCGACGCTGCTTAAGCCACTTACTCCGGAGGCCCGGGGATGATAAATACGTAAATAAGAACCCAAGGGGGATGCTAACTCTGCAGCGCCGAGTCCGTTTTCTCGGCGTTTTTTTTCTTCTACCTCCTTTTTTTTCTTTTGGCGATTACCCACCTGGTTAATAATACAAGGAAGGAGACCCGTAATCCTCTTCTTCTCTCGCGATACGGATATATATCTGTATAGCGGGCCCGAGGTCGACGCACAACTTCATGTACTTTACTATACATATGTATATATTTTTATTATGGTAAAACCCCTGGCCCCGCAGTAGCGGCACATAAACCCAGGAAAATTACCCTTCAGAATTTTATAAAATAAAAAAAAAAGAAAACGAAAACCTTTTCAAACCCACCACCTTGCCCCTCACCTACCATAATTTTCTTCATCCGCTACCGACAAGAGGAACGAGCTTACTGAGAGAATAATTTAACATTCAATTACTGCTCTCTGTCTGTGAATAAGAACCTTGTCTTCTCACCGTTTGAAGGGTCGCTAACTTTTCGTTCACTCAGCGGATATTGACTATACACATTTTTTTCATACCACGCACGAGGTTCGGGAGAGAATGAAACAGCGCTATCGTATACGATGTTTCATGTCAAGTTGAAGCTGTGCTATTACAAATCCAACCTTCGAACTGTCATGAGAAACGACTAAAAATAGGGAAGTACCTTTCAGTAATTGCCTTTCATCAATCTATCAGGGATACGCAACCTCAATAAGTTATAACGTTTTAACGAGGCTGCGGAACTGGGTCACGGGTAACAGGCTCGATAAGGAAATCATGAGCCCAGGCTACACCCATTATGAAATTACTTATTTAAGGAATGGTTTATGATGCACGTGCAAAGGGTCAGAAAAATGTACCGACCAACGAATCGAACAATCAGTGAATAATTTCGGTTTTTGATAGATGCTTTAGAGATGTATGTGTGTTTAAACAATTTCGTGACCCCGATTTGGGCAGTATAAGGTTCGGGGCCCGGGTCTAGTTTCATAAAATGCGATAGTCAACATTGCTAATGATTACAATGGAACGGAGCGAGTTCTTCGTTACTACTTGGATCAAGTCATGATTGTAAAATCATTATACAAAGTTTAATCACCCGCCCGCGTTTCCCGTCAATTTTTTAAGATAATGGAAACCCTTGACACTTTCTTGTATCATCCATCCGAGATATTTGTCATCCGCCGTGAATCTAATTCCAACGTGAAAAAGAAAAGAAATCCAGATCTACGACAGTTGGCGATAAAACGAGTCACTATACGAGAGGAGATAAAAAAAACGTGGGGTGAAAATATATATGCATAAAGTGTAAACCACGAGAAACGCGCGTTCGCACAGTCTTCATGAGAATGAATATTTTTCTTGTTCTTGCGAAAATTGTACGAACCTCGCGCGATTCCACGTCCCCGCGTCCCATTTCTCTTCACCGACCTTCGAATACGCTTGCGCGCTCGATACAACCGAGACTCTCAGGTTGATTGAACGGGGGGCAGATTTACATTAAGCACGGGATCTGGTCGCGCGGATAGTCACGTGACTCGTTGGGCTTTCTCGCTTTCTTTAACCCAGAGGAGCCTCCGTCGTGGCGAGTAGTTTATTTTTCCTCTTTTTTTATTTCTTTTTCTATCTATTTTCACGAAGGCTTCCGAGGGCGATTGAGAATTGATCGGTAAGTAGAAAGGATAATTTCTGAGAAATATCTGTCCTCGAGGGACACCAGAGGGAAGAGACGGAGATTTTAGCATACTTTTGGTGCACGGTCGGTTCACGCCATTACCGCTCGGAGAAATCTGCCGATAGACCAATAGAACGCCAAGAAAAATGGTCTTAAACGAGCGCATTACAGCACTTTTTTCCGTCACTTTTCGCTCCGCTTCTTTCCCCTGGCGTCCTCGCCCCCTTCGTTCGTCAGCCGCTCGCGTTTCTTACGCTCGACTATCGAGGGTTGTCCCGAGGGCAAAATTCAGGGAAAAATAATTCTCTGGGGCCTGCGAGAGCCGTGTGCCGAGAACGAATAAAAGTGTTACACGCGCATCTCGGTCACTGTTTTCAACTCGCGACGAAGAACGCGAGAAACGCGTTAAACTCGCTTTGCTTGCTTCACTTTATAGACACTGAACATAATAACATGATAATTAAATCAAATTATTTACGAAAAAAAAAAATGAACACATTTTTTACGAATAAAAAAATGCCTCATGACACATTTTTCTTCGGTCAAAATTTCTCGTTGCTACGAAAAAGCCCCGAGTATTTTTGGGGTAGGTGTGACCTCAGAATGTCCGCCAAGGTAAATTCTTGGCAAGCTCGGTCGACGAACGTCAACTTCTTCGCGCGTTAGTTTGCAAAGAAATTGGGGTCTTATGGAACGACGAAATTCGAAGTGTCACGCGATGAAAGGGAGTAAGAGGGAGTGGGGAGAAGGGCACTCGAGTGTACTGCGCGCAGTTTCGCGCGAGCCGGGCGATCGTCGTCGCCAGAGGAGACAGGATTCCCGGGCAGGGCAGCTGGGCAAGAGGCCAACGAGGGACTCTGCGTTGTACTTTGCGTATGTACAGTTTTTGCGGTTTTCACTTTTCACGTTTCTGCAAAAGCAGAAACCCTCGGTGCGCGCGGCGAACGAACATTCCGCACGGGGAATAAATAAGTGCATAACTGCCGCACGCACTTTCCTCCTCGGCAGCGCCGGCCCCGCCTCGGCCGGCGGACTCCGCGCGGACTCTTGTTTACGCTCACGAACTTTATTTTTGAAAGGACTAACGTACTTTACCGTTCAGCGTTCTGCCGGAACCATCGTCGCCGGGTGTTATTCTTTCGCTGTACGAAAAACCCCCGCCCTCCTCACCCGTTCCCGTTCTCTCTCCTCGCGGTGACCGCAGGTACAGTCGAAACCTCCGTAAGTTTACAATTTTTCCTCGTCTATGTCTTTCTCACATAGCCAACAAAATTACAATATACATTTTTTGTACGCTAACTTATTGATTTCTTGATCTCATTAAACAATGGTAAAAAAGATTTGTAAAACTAAGTTTCGAAAAAAGCACTCTCGGTGGTGATGCTAAATGTTCGAAGTCGATGTGTGTGAGGTCGAACTTAGCGAGGTCCGCACTGTAGGAAACTCTTTTATTTATTCGGCCCTCTCGGCGCGCCACAATGGGGGTACGTCCCACACCTACGAAGATTTTCGTCTGCGAAAGTGGAGCGAACGAGCGCGAACAACGACCACCAGGACCGCGCGGCATGTTAGGAATTCCACGGGTAAGATTAATCGCCCCGGGCCACGAACGTCATTTTATATAACGCTTGCCCGCGACTTTCGCTTGCCCCGCACCTTTAGTCACACGTACATGCTAGATCATCTACATATATATGTATAACGCGCTTAATATATAATGTATGCTACGTATATAATCTGTTAAGAGGGTCGCGAAAAGCTTTTTATATTCACACGGGTGCCACGTGAATATATAACAAAAAAAAAATCTAGAATTTCATTGTCGGGAAGCTGCATTGAAGTCAAATGGAATTGCTCAATCGTCCTGAACCACTATCGAAAATGTATGAATGACATTTATGTAACTTCCAAGAAATGACTCCCGTTTTTTTTTTTTTTTTTTTTTTTTTTCACTGTTTCAAGACTTAAACGGAACTACTAGCAATGAATTTTGCTTATACTTCTCAAAAGTTTTGAAAACCTGCATTCACTTCCCTGGCCTAGTTCGGGTCTGACCACGAGTTATGAAACAAAAAATAAAAACATGTGCGCATTGTTCCCGTTTGTGTGTGTGTGTCAGCCGTGCAATTACTTAGTTCTCAACCAAAAGGCAATTACGTGCTGGTTAAATTTTCGTTCTGCTTAAAAATACAGGTGCCCGAGCGACGAGCGTAGACAGAATATGTGACGGGGCACTTGGCACACTGCAATTTTCCTGACACATTAGCCCGCGTCCCCGGCAAATAACCAAACTTTTGCTCGTCTCTCGCGGGAACGTCGCGAAAAAAGTATAAAACGAAAAAAATGCACAACCTTCAGCAAAACAGGAATTAAATATTGTTGACACACGGAACTTCTGGCGCGCGTCGCGAAAAATTGCAGCCTGCACAATTGTGCCCGGCAAGTTGTTTCTTCGTAATATAACCGTCACTTTAAATTCAACAACTTCTCAGTCACGTTAAACGCTTATCAGAGTTCGAATATCCTCAGGCCGAAAATCTTGTCATGTGCAAACATTTTTACGTTGATCCCTTTATTGTCGTAACGATATGAGCAATAAGGATTAAAAAAAATAATTGTTTCGACATACATACGCCGATCCCAGTCGGCGAGGCATTAAAGCTGATGATGGAGAGCAGCTGAAGGTTAAGCCGATTGCCATATTTATCTTTTCATTTTTCTTTTTCCCCAAAAACTTTAAGCCCCTAATTCATTATCGCTTCTATGTGCACACTCAAATCGTATTATTCGTAAAATTCGCAAAAAACAACCCATCACGTTTGGCAGAAAAAATTCATATTTCCATACGCGAAGTGAAATGACGTTTGACCCGCAGTTATATGGCGAGAGGGACAAAGCTCGACGAGGATGGCGATGGGACGGGGCGGGATGCACGAGGGATGAGAAAGAACGAACGAGTCAAAGAGCGAATGGACGGGAGGGGCAGAGCAAAGGGGGAGGGTGGAGAGCGGTGGAGGTGGACGCTCGAATGCATAAGCTCTACAAACAGAGGGTGAGATGCGAGCGATGAGTACTGCAAAGAGCGACGAGAGAGGAAGCCTCATGCTCGCGGGTGTCCGGGTGGCAAGGAGGAGGAGGACGAGAAGGTAGAGGGGAAGGGGCGACGGGGGAAGACGAGGGAGGGGATGGGTTTGCAAAGCCGTGGGCGATAATCGAGCTTGAGGGCAATTTATTAAAAGTGCATTCATTGTCGAGATTTTCGCTGACGAGGCGAGCGCGCGAGCGCCAAGGACCGAATCACGCAGGATTCGCGCGGGCAGGTGGAAGCGAGAGATACCGAGAGGCGAACGAGCGAGAAAGAGGCTGATAATACACAGAGCGCGGGCGGGCAGAGGCGGGAGAGCGAAATCGCGCGCGCTCGCACGGAACCCCTGGGGTTTTCAACCCCAGCGCGCCCACGTCCCCGCGAAATCGCGTCCTCCTCCTTCTTCTCTCGCATCTCTATCCGTCGCGTTCTGTCTCTGGCCTCTCTGTCTCCTTCGGCACTTGAATTCTGACGGCGCTGGATGTACACAGAGGATAGAGATTTGCTAGCACCGGGCGCGAGCGCGCGCGCGCGCGGTTGCGGGCGTCGAAAAGCCTCCCTCGACTCGCGATAGTCGCGCTCACAAAGCTTATGCGCTATATACAGATGAGGCACCGCACGCAGATCTATACTGTCTATGTGTTAAATTCAGAGTGTGTGAGTTTGTATGTGTGTGCGTGTGAGAGTACCAATGCGAGTAAGCCTGGCCGATTGCCATTCGGAGCTGTGTACGTGCTTTCAGTCGTTGAAAGTGTTGAGATAGACGTACAACAGCGATTTCGAGAACGTGCCTACTTGCGCGCCAAAGGGGGTTGGGGCGACGTGTGACACGATTTTCGGCTGAAGCGTTGCGTCGTAGCAGTCGCGAGCCGCGGATTTAGGAAATATTGAAAAAAAAAGCCACGATAAGCCAGGCTCGGACCGTTAAGAGGAGGATGATAGCGCGCGAGATCCTCGAACCCTTAGAGTCGCGGGCAGTGAGTTTTTATTCCTCAAGCATGGGTGAAATTGAAGGTGTCGCGATTCTTCAGGGTTTTCAATGTCGCCCTGGAAACTTTGCGAAGAATATTTAAGGCTCCGGATGCGGTCGTGCGCCATCTCGCCCCGTCGACCCTTGCACGACACTCGTACGCATCACCTACGCAGAGTCACGAATACAGCGCACGTGCGGTGAACGCGCACGGTTATTATTTATACGTGTGCGCGAGCGTGGATTCGCGCTCGTTGAGCTCGCCGACGCCGAACTGCTCTGTGTGCGAGAGCGTGAGTAGCTGTAAACGAGACTTCGGCTGGCAGACTAATCGCATCTAATGAGCCGCACCCCGTCAGCGGAGATTAAATCCAGCAGCGAAGCGCACACCGCACGATGCGTGCATCACGTATGTGTGTATATGTGTTGTTGATGCTCGGCAGCAGGGCTCGTGAGCTCGAGCCCGTGAGCCCTGCTGACCGACCGCGACAATCACTGGTTTACTGACAGACACTGCGGACGTCTGCGGAAACTTCCAATCCCCCGATAGCGCAGCGGCCGTGCATGCAGTCGTATCCCCGCAACGTCTGTGCATCGCGCTCTGAGGATTATTTATCATTATCGTTGTTTATCTCGACCAAAGGCCAAAAATTGTTTTTACGTACTCCTGCGCCTTGAAAAGTGAGGTTTTCCACCCGCTTCGCGAGCGAAAAACTCCCTTACGCTCGTGATGTAAAATTGCATACAATACTCGGAGCAAAACCTCCGCCTTCGTATAATACACAATTTCCGACCTTATTTCATTCTTACACAAAATTCGACGTCCTCGTTGGCTTCGTCAATCGCGTCACATGTTTCCTCGAAAAATGTCCGTCATTCTTCCGCGAATATCCTGACCGACCGCGATGGTCTAGGCAAACGTTCGCGACGACCCCGGCACGTCGAGCCAAGAGCATCCCCCCTCCTAGCGAAAGGGTCCCGCCCCCGCAACCCATGCAACCGCTGTGATCGCCGAAGGTCGCGAAAGTCCCGAAGGGGATGAGAAGACGAAAGCGAAAGAATCGACATAAATCGGCACGGCTCTCCTTCGTCTTCGTTGCTCCTGCGTTTTTTTTTTCTTTTTTTTTTTTTTTTCGTCACGTCGTAAAAGGACTTTAGCCGTATAACGGGTAACGCGAGCTACGTACGCGCGTTGCCTGTGACTCTGAACTGCGAACCCGCAGCTCGCGGCACCCCCTACCCCTCTCCCCCGCTTCACCACCTCCTTCCCCGCGCGGCATCACCGTAAGCTCTCGTCGCGCCCGTAACACGGCCAGCTAAGCACTTTCGCGCGGGCACCACGCGCGGAAGCCTCTCGTCGAAGCTCGGCGCGCGCGAACTGAACCTCCACGGTGCTGTATAAGTATGTGTGTGCCTTTGCAACGGTTGCGCTTTTATGTTGCTTAATGGCTTGGCCCAGCTTCGCGCGGAGCCATAGTCGAGCGTGCCTCCCCCCCTCCCCGCTCCTCCCCGCCCTCTCGGCGTGTACAGAGTACATAGAGCGAGAGGGGAGAGAGATCGGGGTACCGGTTGCCTCGTACACGCGGCGTTGAATCGTGCCGCGATGTAGCACGCTTGTAGCAAGCGCGCACCACCCTACGGCTCGCGGCACACTCGCTGCAGCTGCGGAACAGCCGGAGCTACTGGAGGGCGAAATAAGAAAAAGCAAAGAGAGAGCACGCGGCAGAAACGCTAAAAGAAAAACTCGTCCCAAACTAACTGTACAGGTATACACCACGTGTGTTCCTCTAGGATGTATGTACACATGTATACAGCATGTGTACACCCTATGGGTTATGCACAGAGACGCGCATCTCGTCGGTGTCCGCCTGGCACGTTGCAGATCTTCCCATCTTCCGTACGACTCCTCGTTGATATCAACTCCGCCCGCTCCGGAAGCTCGTTTTCTACTTTCTCGGCCGGTCATGCGAGACGCCGGAGTTGTAAATAAAAGCCCAGTTAAAAGAATATTGCATGACGTGGAAAAAAAGCTACAATGAAGTTGCGCGAGGACTGCGAAAAGGAAAATAAAAAATGAATTGTGGGTAGAACAGAATATATAAAAAAATCGGCTTGATGTATGATAGAATGTTTCCTGATATAATTAAGACTGATATATATTTCGTGCGCTATATCCACGGCGTTGCGTTGTTATATATACGTAATATACAGGGTGTATCAGAACTTCTAGTTCATCAATTGGATTTAGGTAGATAATGACAAGGCGAACAAAAAATCATTAGGGTAAAATGTTCTCCGGTCAAAATTAACCGAGTTATTAGCGTTGCAAGTAGAACTAATTTATGCAGAAAATATAGCGGAACTGGTGAGTGCAACTGGCGAGAGTCACTTATTTGACGTGCTCGGCGCGCGAACGCGAGCGCGCCGTGCCGCCGCGTGGTGTCAGTAGTCAGGGCCTCGCTGACAGACAGATCAGCTGATCAGACAGATCAGCTGATGGAATCTGCGGTAAACAAACACTTCAGCAATGCGCTGTTCGAGGGAAGAAACGACGAAAGGGGTTTCGTTAAATAATTCATTAGTTGAAACAAGGCAATAGAAAAAAGTGAGAGCATGTTGAGAATAAGGTGATAACAAAGTGATAGCATATTGAGAACAAGGTGATAAGAAAGTGAGAACATGTTGTGAACAAGGTGACAAGAAAGTGAGAGTATGGTGAGGATAAGGAGAAAACAAAGTGAGTGGATGTTGTGAACAATGTGATCATAAAATGAGATCATGGTCATCTCGTAATAGCCGAGGTTTTATTCGGGAGGACGAGCAACAGACCCGGGCTGATCCGAAAATTAGAAAGTATCGTCTGGCAGAGGGGGGGGGGGGGGGGGGGGGGGGTAGGGCAGAAAGGAATGTATTAATTTTTTTTTCAGGTTAATTAAATGTATTAAATTTTTTCATTGTAATTTTTTTTTGTTAAATTTTTTTTATTTAATTTAATTTGAATGAATTAATCCTAATTAATTGATGTATTTTTTCTAATAATAATAAAACCCGATGTGTTCGTTTGTCGCAGATTCTATCAGCAGATCTGTCTGATCGGTCTGTCAGCGAGGCTCCGACTACTGAGACCATGCGGCACGCTCGCGTTTGCGCGCCGAGCGCGTTAAATAAGTGACTCTCGCCAGTTGCACTCACCAATTCCGCTATATTTTCTGCAATAAATTAGTTCTACTTGCAACGCTAATAACTCGGTTAATTTTGACCGGAGAACATTTTACCCTAATGATTTTTTGTTCGCCTTGTCATTATCTACCTAAATCCAATTGATGAACTAGAAGTTCTGATACACCCTGTATACGCAACCCCCCGACCTATCGATTATTCCGTAAGGAAATAACGCCGCTACGTCTTTTGCGTATTATACAGTTAGAACGATAATAATATAATGCCGCGGAGTCTCTCCTGCGCCGTCGGGTACTTCGTGAAATTAGATTATGTGCATATTAACGATCCCGAGTGTAGAAATGGTTCGAGTCTCGGCGCGCGGGCCCCGTGAATGACCGTCGAATGGCTGGGGTTTCAACGCGCAGTTTAACGACTCTTAAATCCGAGTAGATGAAGGAAGAGATATAGCGGACGGGGTGAGCGGGTGGGGGTTGGGGTTATAAGGGTTAGTGAGGAGGGGGTGAAGTCGGCTCGGGTTGAATACTGCGGGTTTTATCCTAGGCCAACAATAAAATACAATTATGTGAATCTTTCGTGGCAACCGAGAGGGCAAGGAACCCTCACCCCCCCCCCCCCCCCCTTCGCCCCTAACTTGGCTGCTGGATGAGTTGACGTTCCGGCGTCAGTACAGTAGATATATATGTATTCATACATTTCTGTCTTTCGGTACGTTAGCCTCACGCAGCGACGCGGGGAACGAGGGTCGAGACCGAGAGTGACAAGTAAAAGACGGCGATATACGCGGGGACCGAAGGAGCACATAAAGGGATGGACGAAGCAGGATTACCCAGTTTATGACGTCATATACAGAGCCACATCCGTTGACTGGTCCTGAGGATATGAATACCAGAAGCCGCACGGGACGTGTGCGGTTCTCGCGTCTCACCTACATGTACGCATAACGTACGGCGTATATATCACTTTCGGTCGTGTGTATTATTACCGACTGAGTTTTCGGGGTCGCTATCCGACGCGCGGTCCGAAAACGACCAACTTTATATTATCGTCGGATGGGTTATACATGTCAACCCTGTCGTCGGTTTCAGGGCGGGGTTGAGGGTCGGACGGGGGTGGCAGGGGGGAGGTCGACTTATGCCGAGCAACTTCTCGACTCGACGCGTCGTCCCACTAACCCCAGCCGCACGCTACAAAGTTGATTATGGTAATTTTGCTGAATGCAATTATAGAGCACCGGGCAAAAATAAACTGCATCGCGAGAGCTCTGGCTTCGCGGTTTATCGGACTTGTGTGGAAATTACGTGCGCACGTGATACGGGATATGATATAGGATGCGTTGGTTAAGCAACGAATTGTTAAAAATGCAATACTTTTTTTTCTTCATTTAACGAGATTTTTTTTTTTTTTTTCGTAATCTTTGCCTAATTGAATTGCTCCGAGACGATACTTTGTCTTTTGGTATTCGAGCGGCAAAAGGCTTATAGATTTTTTTTCCATTTCTTTACTTTTTTTTATATTCCGACTCACTTTCGAATTTTATTGCGCATGCAACGCTGCACAAAAATCTAGTTACGCTCGGGCATCTTCGGGCGCGTGTAATACGAGTAGAACGATACGAGAGAGCGCGAAGAGCGAAAAGAGATAGAGAGAGAAAGAGAGCGAGCGAGAGTGAGCGAGAGGGTAAATTTGAGCTTTGGCGGGTGTTATACTGGTTCTACGAAATGAAATTCGCTGAAGACAATGCGCCCTGTTAAAATGTGCTCGTATAGATAAGCGCCGGGCGGCTCGTGGACGATGCGCTAAAGTCGATACTTTCCTGGCCGCCCCCGACGAGCGGCGGCGTATATATCGTTCAGACGTTTCACTGACATCGCCCGCCTTGGGTCTTGGCTGTTAAACTACTGCAGTGCAACTTGGAAACTCTCAAGTACACCTTAAGACTGCGCGAGACCGATAAAAAAATATAAAAAGGGACTGAGCCTGCTATAAATTCATGGTTTATTAAAATACATATTAAATATATATGAAAAAGCTGAGGAGACAGCGACCAGAGCGCGGAGATTGATAGCACGCGCAACTGTTTCACATGGCTTGGCGAAAGACAAAATTCGCATATTACATCTCTTTTTTTAATGTCGAAATGAAAATTGAAAGGTACATATTTTATTTACAGGTATATTTACTCGTAGTGGAATCGTGCCAACTGCGATTACATTTCACGTTACTTTCGGTCGAGCCATTTTTCGGGTTGTTATCCGGCGGTGTCAGACGACGAGTACATTGCTCCCTGTACGCGGACGGAAAACTACCTACATCCTACATCAGATATATATATCCTCGTCCGATGCCAAGTGATGTGTGAACGTGTACTCGAGCAGCAGCGGCACCAGCAGCAGCAGCAGCGGCGCTGGGATCTCAGGCACGTCAGCAATTCAGTTCGGTGAGATGGCCAGAAAGAATGAGAAGTGTCCGAGACGTTGGACACGTACTGTACGGATGCACGGTCTCTCCCGGAAAATCCAATTATCGCCCGATCTATTTCCGAGATTCTCGTGCACGCCTCGAAGGTCGAATGTCATTAAATTGCGACCAGGAATAAGACGAACAAAAGAAACGTCTTTTTTCCCCCTCTCCTTGCGTCTCTGTGTGTAGTCGCCTCCGCTGCTTTTGGTGAAAATAATGTAACGGGCGCAGCGCATAGCGGAATAGGGACGAAGAAGCAACTCAGTTTGCGAACCCGAGAAAGTGGAATAAAAAGAAGGATGCAGTTAAGCACGAGGACAGCAACTTCGTTGCCGAGTCGGGGGTAGGCGAGTGCGCTATAAAGCTATTCTTAGACTGGTTTTACGGGCGAGCAGATTCTTAGCGACATCGTGGCATTTTCCCTCACTGTGATTACCTTCTCGCATCAAAGAAGCTGCTGATGCCGGGAGAAACGCCGCTCCGAGTCTCGCCGCGCTCGCCCGCGTCCCGGGCGTATACACAGTGGTGACCTCTGACTTTACACCTCCAGGAATAAAAACGCCTTCATTGAAGTTTCAGTGCCTCGTCCATTATGCCGAAAATTCTGAGCCTCCGTAGCTTCGGGCGTTGAACATTCGAGATTGCTGATAACCAGTGGGTATAACCAACAACTGCATAGTCAGGAAATTGTTTCGGAAGTTTCGTCTACCTGCGAGGCAAAAACTGCTTATGCAGCCCAAGTCTAACGCTGCAGTGGCCCTGGTAAGGCCAACATGGCCCGGGCCGGGACTTGATCAGTACCTGACTGGAGCAGCTGAACCCGCTACGTACTCTCCACCGGGGATTTTCCGCGCTCATTGTGCTCGAAAGTGTAATTATCCAACGTTAAACTCAAGTTCAAACTGTAATGACCGACTTAAGTCGAAATGATGTATAATACGGTTAAATGATAATAGCGCAATACTTTGATAGCAGACTGAATGACCCAAGCTCATCAATCCTTATCCATAGTCGGCTTATGAAATGAATACTAATTATCCAACAGCACCGGGCTTGTATAAGTGTTGGCGTTCATAAAGATTAAACTTGGCGAAAAGATGAGAGCTGGCTGCTGTTAGCCGTCGGAGGGAAAAAAAGAGAAGAAAAATATATATATGATGGATCCTGTTTCGAGCCAGTTTATTGCGCAAGCGGAGTGGGAGATTTCTGCACGGATTATTCCACCGCGGATTATCCGTGCATTATTAATTATACGCGTACGTTTGGACGAGCGGGTACGACGAACCCGACCTGAGAAAGAGAATTTCATTCAGAGTCAAAGTGCTTCTCCATCGTAAACCTGTTTGAGAATTGCCATACGGCAAGGACCCACGTGAAAAGCCCGCACGGAAAAAGTTGCATATGCAAAATATTTTACATATATTTATTTCTATCGAAGGACTGAAGGTCAAGATTCATCGACCGATGCGTTGCGAATATGCTGAAACCGAGAGGTTGAATAGCCTGTGTGCTCAAGACCAACGAGACTCACATCCAGGTCTAGATGTATAACCCCTTCTCCATTAAAACCTTCTTTTCATTAAAAAGTTCCAACATCTGTGCATATTTGTACTATTTCTGAGGACAGGTTTCTCGCCGCATGAGTCAACATACGATCATACCTACCTTAGCTCTAGCGCATCATTCGTTTCGTTTCTGTCTTTTTTTTCTTTCTTGCCTTATCTCCTCTTAACTCTTGAATTTTACGATTTATTAACCAGCGCTAAAACCCCAGTAATTACATATTCCTGGATCGCGAAGCGGTGCGGGCAGGGAGTAAAACCTGCTGGTGGCTTATAATTTATATAATAAAGGGCCCCGAGGATACCGGCGGCTGCAGCTTTCAGAACGGATTGCGTGATTTCCCTCAGTAATAAAGAATAAAGGCGAACTCTCCCTCTCTCTCTCTCTCTCTCTCTCTCTCTCTCACTCACTCTCTCTCTTTCGCTCTCTTTCTGCACTGGCAACAGAGAGAATGTTGGAAGAAAGAGGACGGTGCGCAAAGGCAACGCGATCGCATGCCGAGCGCGGAAGAGGGTCCTGCAGATGTACTAAAACCTGAAGTGCAAGCGGAATGAAAATTGTCGCAACGTCCATCGTCCATTTTACGCTCGTGATTTTTCATCTACCTGAGCTACACAGATGGCGCACGGCAATAAACACGAGTACAACAGAATGTCGACCTGTAGATGTAACACGAGAGAAAAAAAGACCAGTTCAGTACAATATACAAGATTTTCTGTAAAAAAAAACCCTCTTTTTTAATTGTTAAAAAAGGTCCTTATTTTTTTTTTTTTAAATCGATTACGCGAGCGGAACATCTCGAAGGTCAAGTCGGACTGACGGCAATGACCGAAAGGCGGACTGTGACCGCTGTTATTCGTTCACTCACAATCAAGGAGACAGAGTGTTGGGAGGGACGACCCACGGTAAATACAGAAGAGACATCCACAATCGTTAAAAGCGTATCCGTTGCATTCAGAATTTATTTATTCCGCAATTTGAATCTAGACATTTTATGATACAATGAGAATGTCATGGTTGCGGCTACAATAAGGCATGTCCAAATCGCAAAGGTAAGGTACAAAAAGATGATATGAGATAGATCACACGCAAATGATTCGATAATATTGATGTGATGAACGTATTACAGATGAAATTCCATTAGACATCGTCGAACAGACCTCCCTGTATGAGCTCAACCGGCACCGACGTTAGTTGAATGTGGGCTCCGTGCGATTTCTGGAGTCCGAAGAGCGCGCCGTTCTCCAATCTCCTGATCGGATTGTTCGAAATGTCCAACGAGTACAGGCTGCCCAGATTCTTCGCAGCTCCCTTCTCGATATTCACGATGCCGTTGTCGTTCACCGATAGATGCCTCAAGAGGTTGAGACCCTCGAACGAGTCGCCGTCCAGCTTCTTCAGCAAATTTCCGTTCAGTCTGAGGCTATTGAGATTCGGCAGGTCGAAGGTGCCTCTTTCGATCCTGGATATCTTGTTGTCCTGCAGGTTCAACGACTGCTTCGGCGTGTTAACGAATGTTCCGGCCTCCAGGCTCTCCAAGTTATTCGAATTCAGACTCAACTCAAGCAGACTGTCCGGAAAACCGTGCAGAGCTTCCTTGCCAATTTTCGTCAACTTGTTCTTGCCCATGTAAATTCTCTTGATGCTCGACAAGCCGTTGAAAACACCCTTATCCAAGCTAGTTATATCGTTGTTGGTGACGTCGAGAACCGTCAGAGACTTCAGATCCCGGAAACTGTCGGGCTCGATCCTCGTCAAGTGAGAATTTTTAATGTCAATGGCCTCGAGCGAGGTCAAACCTTTCAGGGACTCGGACTGAAGTACCGTGATATTGTTGTCCTGAATATTCAGGTAGAGTAGCTGGCTGAGCTTCGCGAAGGATCCAGCTGATATTTCCGCGAGGGCGTTTTCCGCCAGGACAATCTGGGTCAGCGTCGACGGCAGAGTGGACGCGAATTTCGTGTCCGTCAGTCGGTTGCCAGCCAAGTAAAGAGCGTTGAGCTTCGTTTTTTCGAACGCACCGTCGTCGATCACGCTAATAAAGTTGCCCTTCAAGTTGAGATTCTGCAGACGCTCGTTCGCGATAATTCCCTTCTCGAGGCGCTCGATCTTGTTGTCCGACAGGCTCACGTACGTCACACTTTCCGGCAGATCGTTCAGCAATTCCTCGGTAATTCGAGCAATGTTGTTTCCTTCGATCTTCAGGGAGTGCGACGGCAAACCTTCCAGACGGTACCAGCCCTTCTCGAATTTCGCGATACCCAGCTTGTTGAGGGACAACGAACCCGTCGCATGGTCAACCTCGACCTCCTTGCAGTCGCTCGCGAGGCTCTCGTCCTTGTTTAAAATCTCCAACGACTTCACATTGCTCTCCTGAAGACAGACTTTAACGCGCAAGTCTTTGTCGAAAACCGACGACGGCGCCTCGCGCTTTGTTTTTTTCACTTCGTCCACTTTTCCCCCGGTCGTCTGACTGTCTTCCTTCGCGAGTTCCTCGGGCAGAGGCTCGGTGCGAAGGAACGGATTCTCGAAGAGTTCGGTGGATATCGTCCAGAAGGCGTTGCCCCGCGTCACGACGTCGCTCAACTTCGTCAGTCCGAAGAAGAAACTTTTCCGTAGATGTTTCATAGGATTGTTCGAGATATTCAGGGTCCGGAGATTGTGAAGACCCACGAAGGCGTTTTCGAACGTCTCGATGCGATTGTCGGCCAGCGAGAGATGCTCGAGATTCGTGAAATTCGAAAACACGAACTCCGGCAGGGTGGACAGCGAGTTGTTGGAGAGATTGAGAACCGTCACGTAGTCGAGATTGTCGAACACGTTCTTGTTCTCGATCGCCCGGAGACCCAGGCCGGACAGATTCAGCTCGGTCGATTGATCGCCCTGCTTCTCGATACTCTTCAGCGTGTCATCGTCGATCTTGAGAACGTAATTCCCGATCTTCAGTTCGGTCTCGGCCGCGAGGACCATCGGGATCAGGAGGAAACCCAACAGCAACATTTTCGGACTGTGGTTTTGCCAGCAGGCTGCAAGTTGAACAACACCGATTAATCAGGGGTTGGCAGGAACTGCGGTAAACAGGTCCATCGACTGTTAACGAGAATTTGGGAGCGTATACGCCTCACTGTGATTGCAACTTTATATTATGAATGGACAATTAATGACAAGTGAAGAAAAAATGTTTCTGTAAATTGAACTTGATATTCAGCCGAATTGTCGTGTACTATACGTAAAATTTTCAAGAATTCTGCAAACTTACCTCGTATCACCGGCGAGCGTCGTAAAAAGCGCCCGAGCAACTGATTAGAATGCAGTTGAGTCACACACCGCGTGAGTCGTAACACAAATCCACGTAGTAGCAGCAGCAGCAGCAGCAGCAGCAGCAAAAGCCTCAGTTGTCGCGTCCGCCCACCAGTGAACGCGGAGAAAGACTGCTCGAAGCGGTCGATCGGCAAGGCAATAAATAGCCTGAGGCCCGGCGAGGACTCGCAGGAGTAGTAGGTAAGTGGCTGGCTGGCTCGGTGCGTCTTCGCGATCTCGCTCGCTCGGCGCTCGGTTCAAGCAGTGCAAACAGGTCTCGGGACACACGAAGCTCCTTCCTTCTCCATTGAGCCGCGAATGGCCGAAGAGCCACTCGGCTTTTATCAGCATAAACAGATTTATAGATTCGTCGTTGTGGTGCTTGTGCTAGAATAACAAGTGGGCACTTCACTTGCGCACACACGGACGACAAATGACACAGAAACACCGGGAATAAATTAGCCGCACCGCCGGTGTGTAAGACGTTAACGTGTGTAAACAAAAATCTCCCCCCCCCCCTCTCCCCCCCTTAATGTCATGCACAGCCTGTGAGCGCGTGTGTCCCGACTGGCAAGGTCGGTTCCTCTCCGCCGCTTGCGTCTTAGCAACAGCTCCAGCGACTCCTTTCTTCATCGGCTGCTCCGTCGTCGCTCCCCACTCCGGCGCTCTTTTTCGTTGTCAAACAATCCGTCCTCGTGCCGCGAAATCTCCAAGCGGCGACCGCGCGTAATCCACGCATGTTTACATTTCTAAATAGTGGTTTCCCTCCAACACCGCAGTCACGCGGGAACGCAGTTCCTCGAACTATTCGGTCGCAACAATTAATTATAAGACGCGTTAAGCCGCCCCCCCCCCCCCCCCCCCAACGAATTACACATTCTTACAGTCCTGTGACTGTGGCTTGTCATGTGGTTCTTTATACAATAAAAAGGCTCGTATAACGATACGTTAACGCTGGAAAGAATTACAGTGCGGATTGGTCGGTGTATCGTCGCGGATAATGGATAATAGAACGACCGGTAATGGCAGTCGAACTGAGAAAGGAAAATACGTGGGCGGTGCTGCGATGAAATGTCCTAGGCTGTTCGAACAGACGGAATCTTTGATATCGTCCCGACCAACGGACTCGTGGACCCGGGTGATTTCACTTTCGTGAATATTTATCGTATAGTCGACTCGATAGCCGCATTACTCTGCGAATATTTCTTGGTCTGTACAGTTACCTGGAATTTTTTGTGGATGAAGTTTCATTTTTTTACCAGGAATACCATTTTGTAATTTTTTATTTTTCATTTTTATTCGGCGTTGCATCGTAACTCAGCGCATCCAATTCTCATGGCCGTTACATGTTCCGAAGTAGACTCGTTAATTAGACTAAAAGCCGGTGATGCGAAGTATATACAGAAGTATATGTTGGATATTTTCTTCGCTCGGTAACGCGTGGATTTTATTGATATTACATCTGCCTGCATGTTAAGTCGTCGCCAAAAAACACGCGTTTTTTCATCAATAAACCGGCGCAATCTTCATCGCAGGATACGCCGGGGTTGTCGCACCACGTCCTGGCCTGCGAGCTGATAAAGGAAAATTATAAATACTAAAACTCTTTAGATTAAACCGGATGAGCAGTGTTACAACGTCGTGCATCCGCTCAAGTTCACGAACGTGCGACGCCCACTGTAATCTGAGCATAAACTAGCAGCTGCATCATCAGGCTCATGGTCAACAGATTCGCAGTCGACGCAACAGCAGCGCTTACGACGTCTTCGTCATTTCCGGATAAACGTAATATTCGTGCGTTCAACGATCAGAGGTCACCTTGAAATTTTACTTCGCGGAGATATTTGTTTAGTATTTTGGACGAGCTAACTCGCTCGCACAAAATACTAAAATACTACCCGGAAATCGGGGATCCCCGCACAGGACTATAAAACACTCGACGCTCCGAGAATGTTGGCACACGCTGAATAACAACAACATTGTCGACGTTTATCTCGAAGGTGCCGTGAGATATAAACAAACGAGGACGCGATGAAAGCGGCGGATTTCTAAATAAAAGATTAAAAAAATCATTATTCCGATAAATAACTTGCCGCCGGTGTCATTTTATAAATTGTAAATAAATTGAGAAAAACAGAGACCAAGCTGTACGATGTTTGTTTCCAGGAGTTGAGCACCAACGCTCGTCGTACGTGTGACGCATGATCGCCATCGACTTGGCAGCGTTGAGTAACGGATGTCTGAGCGTCGCGACTGACGTCTTCGGGTTCTCGGTAATCATTGATTTTATCAGACGTGATGTGTTAAATTATATTTGCAATCGGATCGATTGCATATAAATGACACAGTGTTATTTTTAACCTCGTACAAATAAAAACTAGTCTGTCATTATAACACGTTTATCGTTATAATTCAATTGCAACAATCATAATGCCATTCTCGATCCGAGCACAACGATAAAATCGTGTATGTCACGCGCCGAAAAAATCTGACGATTGAATCAACGATAACGTTGAGACACGAAAAAGTTTGCTGAGCCAACGTAATTTCGATTGTCTCAACCTTCGCGCGCGGTTAGCTCGCGTGGTTGTGCAAATTGGCTCAGGCTCAATTGGTCCCCATCGCATTGTCTGTAGACACAAACATTAAATACGTATAATCGTGGTAATTGAACTAATTACATCGGCAGCTGTGTCAACAAACCTCCGTGAAATTCTGATTTATCGTACCCACGACATTTCCGCGTGTCTCGCTTATTGTAGCGAACGAATGAGTCGTAGCAACGGGAAAAGAAGCTTAACTGATTAGCGTGAGCGTTAAAAAAATGTTTGCACAATACAAAAATCGTCTGAATGAAAAATAAACATTGCGAGCAAAGCTCTGTAATAAGTTGAAATCTTTGTAGTTCGTGTTCGTGCTTTGTATACAAATGTACCCGCATTTATTACATTCGCGTATATATGCGATTTCAGGATATATTTATATATACACTTGAGTATGTATACGCGTTATTTTGCATTCATACAGCTAGCGCAAGCGGCGTTTAGTATCGTCAGACGAAGCAACCGGGGGCAAATGGTAACTAAAAACCAAAACCCCAATCACTATGTCGGCACTTCGAGGGTTCTTGCGGGATTTTTTTTTTTTTTTTTTTTTTTTTTTCATAAAAAAATTTATATCAACTTGTGGCATTTCTCGCACATTTACGATTCTTATTTTGCAAATGCACAAAATTCCGTACCACGGAATATTACAATTTCGCTAAAATTGATTCGAGCGCTTTTCAATGATCGTGTGAAAATTCAATTACGGCCTCCCGACAAGCGGCAAATACGCGCCTTTGAAATTCCACTGACGGTCGTTTTCTCCGTACTTTTTTTTCTTTTCTTCGTCGTTTTTTTTCATTCGCTCTCGCAGTCTGCTCGTTTTGCCCCGGTCTTCCCGGGGTGTATGTACAGTTATCTATAGAACCCGTCGGTATTCCCTTCGCTTTATGTATATGTATGCGCTCGCTTTACATAATATCTTTGCCATTGTAAAATGCAAAACACTGTACGGGGTAGCGAGATCACGCTGAGCCAGCCCTTCGTCCACCGGTTCCTCGGCGCGGCTCTTCTATGTATAGTGGGCACCAACGCCGCCGTCGCCTCCGCCGCCTACTCGTCTCCCGCTCTACACTCGTTTCCCTCGTCGAGAGACTCGTACCAACAGCAGCGAGCGAGCACACCCGGCAAGGAAGCTCGTCGAGCTCTCTTGGCTGCGCTGCCGTTGCCACATCCACCACCCCGCGCCGGCCGGAGCAGCCGAGCTCTACATTGGTCCTTCGCTCTCCCCCTCTCTCACTCTCTCGCACCTCTCGAGTGCAGCGAGCAACTTTTTGTCCTCTCATGTAAATCGCGGTATATCGAGGAGTGTGAGAAAAGGGGTGAGACCGGCGGAGCGAGCGGCTTCGAGCCGCCGATTGAAGGCTTAAAACACATATTTTCGTATTCCGCGCTGCAGCGAGAAAGCGCGAACGAGAGGTGAAAAAAAAAACAACTAGTCGCAAACGACCGTTGCGTCTGTGTGTATACGCCACAGTATATGCGCGAGAACAAAACGGATTTTATTTTTTACTTCAAAATAGCGTGGCATGCGCGCGCGTTTTTCTGATTATTTTTGCTTACTCATAAAGAAAGATTTGTTTTCATGTTATTTTTTAAATCAATGAAGAAGCAATGTGCAAGGCTCTACTTTGCAACTTTGTTCTGTTTTAATTATCTAAAGAACAATTATTTTACTCGAACTGTGTAAACATTGTGACATCAACTACTTTCATTAATACTTTTATTCTTTTCTGGCTAATGAAATATTTATTCTCGAGCATCTTTCATACGCTCACTTTGCCTGCAAATGTATTTCCGAGTTATAACAACAATGATTTAACGATCTCTCAGACATCGGGACTCATCGACGCAGTGAGAGATATTTTTTTCTACCTCTGTAGAAAGTTTCGAATTACGTGACGGAATAACGTTTCTCGGTACAACATTCACTGTGTGTATACGGTACAGACACCTAAGCACACAATACAACGCGCGCGCTGCGGAGCTTTGGTTTATTACACGCCAAGTACAGTGCACACTTATAGAGTCGGGTGAAAAGTATGTAACATCGGTGAAGCATTTGAGTCAGGCATGACAGGTAATAGTAGTAGTAGCGGCGATGGTCGTAGTCGTGAAAATAGCAGCGATAGTCGTGGTGGAAGCGGTAGTAGTAGGGGAGACCCTCGTGCCTTCAGTGGTTCGGGTCGAGGAGTAGTCGGACGTGCACCCTATACCGGCGAGTACGCTGAAGAATTCGATAAAAAAGTTTCCGCGCGCTCAGCGGGATATCAGGTATTCCGGGCCAGACAGTATGCGCAGTATTCGAGTATACGTCTTATATTCTCTCTATACATATATATTATATATATACAGACAACGACGAAATCCTATTATATCTCATGGGATCGTAAAAATAATTAATTTAACTTGTTAAGATATCGATACACGCACCGGGTACACCCTCGTATTTCTTTCGGTACTACCGAAATTCGTTTACGATTGCGTGGAAAGAAAACTCGCGAAAATGTATCAACGAATGTGGGCGAAAGAAAAAAATTGAATGTTTTGACTAACGGAGACAACGGAGGAGAAAAAACAACAAAGGAATAGATCATTCATTCTTTCACTAATTGGGGCGTAAAAAAACAAAAGTATTGCTATAAATCAGAGGCTGAAGGACCACGGTCTACGACCTATTGGCAATACACAACTTGTATAGTCAATGAATATACAATGAGTACTACTACTATCAATTGAGTATTAACGTTTTATTTGGTTAAATTTGGATTTTTATGAGAACAAAATTAACGAAGAAAGAGTCGGGTATATCAATTAAGGAACTCGCAGACAGAATTAAAGGGTACGAGAATTATTTTCGATGATTTTATTTTCTGCGATCGTAACGAAGCGAGTAACCGCGGCATCGCTGTATCAGCGGGAGAGGTCTACAAGGGAGTTCTCGGTGAGTTTCGCAACCGCGCACGATCTCTCGAAGGAAACGTTTATGACTCGCTTAACGGCTAATCCTGCGCTCCATAGTTACGGTCATTAGGTCGCGGCTTTAATCGGCGTTATTACTTGCATTATAGTTCCCCGAGTCTGCCTTAACAACGGTCGCGGCTCTCTCTCGTCTGACTTTGGTTTAGTATGTGCGCATATCGCGCTGTACGTATACGGAGATTCCGCGCGCCCGCGAGTTCGTGTGGTGTTCGCCGGGTTCAGGTCAGCCGGTTACTTAAGGCAGCAGTCCCCCCCCCCCTCCCCCCCCGCAACGCTTCCTCACCCGCAGCACTCATTAAGGATAAACGAATCAGCGCGAGTAATAACCACGTTAACCAAACGAGCTGACCCACCGCTGACGTCAGAAATAGTTCGGAGCTTCGGAAATTATATATACGGAACGTCTATTGTTAACGAACAATGACGAATGTAACAAACGCGAAAATAATATCTGCCCAACAAAATTGGAAATATAGACGAGGGCCACTTTTCGATCTCGTAATTTCGTTAAATAATGTTTTTCGCGTTAACGACTTGCTGATGTCCACGGTTTTATTCACAGCATCGAAATTTCGTGTGCGCGTTCAAATCGACAGCGTTGATAGACGCTCGCGCTGCTATTGCAGCGTTATAGTATCACTATTGCTATCGTCATTGCGCAAAGTGGATCAATGTATTCGCGAAAAGCTGTCACAACGAATACCCGACAGCTCATCGTCATGTTGATTTTATTCAAAGTAGAAATGCGAGACACGTTTGGAAAAAATATATAATTTCACAAAACACACGTTTTGCCGCTCGTCTGCTTCCAGATACGGACACGAACACACACACACACACATAACCCATGACGCACATTTCTTTCGGGTGGTTCCGTCGATCAGTTCGCTTTCACATACTTTTCACGCGACTATTTTCGCGCGTCAATCAATCACAATCAATGATGACGTTAAAATACCGTCGCTTATGTGCGCTACTATTACGCGGTAAAGCTCGGCGGCGCAGTCGGGGAGGTATCACCGCGAACGCGGCGTTCTCGCGCGGTTCGAAAAAGTGAAGCGTTTTAATGCAGCACCGACCGAAATTATAACACCACATCTGACTAAATCCAAACGGCTCAGTGTCAATTCGCGGCCGGACGCGTCGCGAATTAAATTGAACGTCAACCTTCCGCAGTTTCGACTGCGAGCGACAACATATAAAATTCCCCCGTCCGCGACGGATCATCTTCGTGCCCGCAGTTCATTCCTCACCGACCACCAGTGCGCGGGAGCTCTCTATCTTTATTCTTTATTCCTCATTCTACCCCCCACACATTGATCCGCGAACTAGCGGCATCAGGGACAAAAATAGAATCTTCCAAATGCGCGCGACGCGCCGAAAATTCGATGAAAACGATCTCAAACGTGGAAAGCATCGAATGAAAAACGATCATATATCCGATGGTTCGCGGGGGTCCGAGTGATGCACACAGAGTAGTGATGGCGGGGGGACGGTGACACGCGCGCGATTACATACGGGGAGCGAGAGCGGGCGACCGGCTGTCGGGATGGAACTCTCTCTTTCTCCCTCGGCGGTTCGTTTCTCACTCTGCCGGGATGCCGGCCTAAGTAAACAACGCGGACGTGGGGCAGAGGCAGAGAGAGGATACATTATTTGCCCAATACAGAGAGTATCGTGCTTGGGTGCATCGGCGCGAGGACGATGGGAAGGAGGGTATATTACTCGGTGTGCCCGGGTGAGCGCGCGGGTGAGGCGAGTATATTTATTGGAACGAGCCGGGCGTAGTGGGCACCGTCCAGGCACCGCAGCTACTGTATATTCGGCCCGCCCTACATACATCCCGACCCAAGTCCCGTTACACATTATTATTGCCTAACAACAACGTAGTCTGGAATTTTCGATATCGACGGCATAACGAGAAGTTCACGTACACACTCGGGTCCCTCACCGTCTGCGCGTGTCTGTATATGTGTATGAGGTGTATGGGTGTGCACGTTACGACGTACGTGTGTGTACATCGACGTGTACGTAGATTGAAAGCGGAAGTCTAGATTGCACGTCAATTTAGTGCCGCTTCGCCGGGAGCTTGTCCATTAGACGCACAACTTCTGGCTCATTCTGCCAATATACTCGTATAACCAACGAGTTCGAAAGTTGTTGAGGTATATATAGCGAGAGTGCGCGATAGCCACCCCTCACCCTACCCCTCCCCTTGACGCGAAAGAGTTTCAGAAGCGGTGCGAGACCGCCAACCCCCACACCCCTTCGGCTTCCTTGGACTTCCAGATGGGGCCACGCATTTTTTTTTTTTCTTCTTTATCAGTTATCAATATACCATAAAACAAAATACGATATGGAGCGCGAGCGCGTGGAGAAGTAATGTAACTGGTATTATATTTTTTTTTTCTGCAATATCGGGTCTTTATGGGCTGAACAACGTTTATTTCATTTTATTAATTTTATTCTTTTTGTGAGAAATTTAGAAGTAGTAAAGTATCGACGATCCTTATAGAAACATCGAAGAGATATATTGGACTCGCGTCGGTATCCCGGTTTTCCTAGCCGTCGAGCCATTTTGTGAAGCAAATGCGTCAAGAAACAAGAAAAACAGAAAGATACGCGGAAAAACTTAAAAAGCAGCAAGAAGCCGTTTTTACGGTACTACTTTTGATTTAATTAGTTATGAAAAAAAAATGCAAGTAAAAAAATTATGATAAAATACACAAATAGGGCACTGTAAAATGTTCTGTGTATCGCAATATTATGCGATATTTATAGACAATTTTTCTTTCTCGTTTTTTTTTTTCGCGAACTCACCTCGCCGTTTGTTCGCGTACCGACAGAAGCTCACTATAAACCTGGCGCCCGCGCGTCCCCTCCTCGCTCGCGCGCTGGGTGCTCGAGTTGAGAGGATAAAAGTTGAACCCTACGCGCGGTGCACCTACGCCACGTACAGAGTCCCGCCACTATATCACCCGGAAAAGTACTTTTCCAACGCGTAACTCGCGCACCGCCTGACTATATATTCTTTGTATACGAGGCGGCCGTAACGTACAACTCTCGAGCTGATCTTTTCCACTATAATACTGTACGCTCGGCGGCGGGGGTAGAGGGAGGGGAGGAAGCGGGGGGTGGGTTGAGCTGCTCTACATCCCGCCGGGCGTCAGTCAGCTCTCGGCTCTCGGGGATTCCTCTCGTTTCTCTCGTCGTATATATACTACAAACTCGTGGTACGTGTGGCGTGCGACGCGGGGCGCACGCCGCGCGTCGGGAGAAGAGAGGCGGGAACATCAGCCCTCTCGGCGCGGCGCCGGAGACCGAGAGAGCGAATCAATGCGGGGTGAGCGACGATGTCGGTGCCCGCACGAGTAGCCAAGCTTGACCTAAACCCTGTTGAGTTAGCCAGCCAAGCGTTAAAGTCAGAAACCGAGAGTAGCCCCCCCGGCTCAATGTTTACACTGCGATGGCCTGATCTAACCTTTGCTATGTAAAGACGCGTTTTTTTCTCGTTTTTTCTTTCTCTCGCTCTTCCCCCTCTAATGTTGCAGCTGTATTAACATCGAGACGAGAATGACACGATTTTTGACGAGGAAAAATAGCTGGAATATAAATATGTTTCTGTCTGTCGCAATCATTCACGTTTAACGCAACGAAGAAATCGAAAACAACAACACCAGCAGCAGCAGCGAGTGAAAACAATTCCGCAAATACACCGGAAAGGCGAGAGAAAAAATTGCACGCTATTTGCCTGGCCGCCGGTATCACCGAGCGATAATCGACCGTCCCCGGGTATCGCTACTCGCGACTCACCCCGACAAAAACGATTATTTTTCGATTTTTTTGTTCATTCCTTTTTTCCGCCAAACAAACCATAAATGAAATAACATGAGAGCCTGGAAAAGGGGGAGGAGGCAGGGCGGAGGAAAAAAAGGATAAACTATTGCAAAATTCTGTGGGACAAATATTGAATCCCGGCTTCAGTGGGTTTTCCACGTAGTGTACCGTGCCATCGATTGTTTGGCTTCCGCCGGTGGATTACCGTGCAATAGTGGTGGATGTGCGCGATTCGTGCGGAACTCAACTATCTCGGACTCTCTCTCTACCCTCCCCCATCCCTTGCCGCCCTCACTCCCTCCCTCCCACGACCGTTTCTGTATTGTGCTGCATGTAGCCCGGACTCCAAAGGCATGCGACGCGCGCGTTAACCCTTGCGTCCACACACTCGTGTTCACCGAGTCGTTCACCGGACTCCAGCCACACCGCTTTATAGCTAGTACCGTGTGTAGTATATTCACCGAGGCGCGGGGCGCGTCGGGAGAGAGAGCCCAGTGGCAGTGGCGCGGCGCAATAGCGCGCAACAGTAGCAGCCACCGACGGTGGCCGAGGCACGGCGGGGGGAGAGACGGGAGTGGTAACGGAGGGGCTCGGGGCGCGGCGCAAACTCGCGCGGAATGATTTCGGTCGCGCGAACGACCGAACGACCGACCGATGAGGGGCGGTTTCAAAGCTATACGGCTACATCAGCGCGCGGCATGCGAGGGTACAGAGAGGCAGCGCGCCGCCGCCGACTCCGCGCGACCGGCAACCGGTAACGCTCCGGTTCTCGCGCGGAATGCCGAAATCCGTGCAAACTCGACCTTCCGTACTCGTGCTCGCGGCTCTCTCACCGCGCGCGCGGCGGTAAATCCACTGTCTGCCGGGGCCGCCCGACCGTCCGCACCCGCGCTGCTATATTGAAAATATAATAAACCAATCTCGATTCCCCTCTCGCTCTCTCACTACCCCTCTACCCCCTCTCCAAACCGGTGCATCACGGTTATAGTGAACTCTCGGACGAGCGGGAGCGGCTTGCATCGTGCACCCGAATACGCGAATATCCAGCTCGCGATACGAGGGCCTGTGTAATAATCACGAGCGCGGAGACCACGAGTGTTCGTTGCGGATGACGTGGGAGATGATGCGTTAACGATGATCGAAAGGATTGCGGTTTCTTTTGAGAATTTTTTAGGCAATATTTTTTTAATTATTTTATCTCTTGTTTTTTTAAGACGAGTTTGGTTTGTTTTCGGGAGGGAGTGGTAAATGCAGTGGCTACCAAGTGCCAGCGATAAGGTCGATAAATATAAAAATGGTGTTATTGCCGAAATTCATATTTTAGGTATTACGACAAGTGGAGAATGAACGGTCGAGACGAAGACGCCGTGAGTAGGGAGAGGGAAGGGAGGAAGGGGTGAGGGTGCGTCGAGCCAAACCACTGTGTACGCTTATAGGCACGTTCAGGAAGTTTTCGTCGCGGCACCCGGCACGTAATACTCGGCTTTCCCCGCGTTCGCCCACCGCCGGCGGGGCAGGTCGATAAACCTGCCAGCGCAGAAACGTGAGCGTTACGCAGTCTCGGCCTCCCAACAGATTCTATCTCCGGAATCAACGCGGCGGGTTAACGGTAATGTTTTTAGAACGCGGAGCGAGCAGCATGTTGCCCGCTGCTCTGTCTCGCTTCCTCTCCCAATCCCTCTCTGTCTCTCTCTTCATGCTCGCCGGCACCTGCGAAGAGCGAGGCTTCGCAACCCTCAGTATACGTGATGAGATTGGAGACGTCAACTTTTGCCTACACCACCGATTAGTCGAGTCTGTGCGCACTCCAGTAGTCACAATCGCCCTTGACTTGTGTGCTCGTTTCTCGGGCTAACAAGCAGCCCATGAAAAAAAAAATCCTGGCATGTTTCGTTTCGGTAGCAAAATATTTCGAAATTTTTGAGAATACAGAACGTAGGTCAACATTTTCTTTTGCCGTCTGAATTCATGAAATTTACATTTTTCATACTGGTAAAATATCGATGCTTATAAAGCACAATAGCAAGTGTCCGTTACTGTCGGTATGAATATGGGTTGATGTCTGTCTCGCTCAAAGGACGTCTTGAAAAGGGTTACATTTCAGGAAGAGTGAACAAAGGGCGACAAAAGCGAAAGAGAAAAGAAGAAGAAGAAGAGTAGTTTGAGAGTAAGTCGAAGGGTGGGATAATAATGGGGAGACGCCAGGGTAAGTAAAGTAATAAAATAAAATTGAAGGAATGTCTCAAAAATAAAACGCAAATGAAGAAGAATGTTATATGCTATTTTATAAAAAACAGAGCAGAAGAACTTCGTGCCACAATAGTGAGAACAAAAAGTGGCTTAAAGCCAACTTTTTTACTTTCCCCTTCGAAGAAACTTTTTCTGTGAGAAAACAGAGTGTCACCATATTTGCTTGGAGCAATGTAAGATTTTTAGGACAATATGGAGAAGCACTGTTCGAATTTACGTAAAACCATTTTTATCTCATTATTCCAACACTTCAATGCTACATTATACAATGCTACACTAATCCTGGAAAAAACGTGGTTTTCTCTGCGACGTTATTCGCCGAAAAAATTCATTTTGCACCGAGACCACGTATAAACCGTTAAAACGGAACTCAGAAGTGGTACACGTCCGGCCGGCGCATAGAATCCAAATGTACCAATAGACCATGGAGAGGCTGTGCTCCCGGGCTGCTAAAGACGAGAGTCGAAGGGGCAGTGGCAAAAGCGGCGGCGGCGATAGCAGGCAACGCAGCCAGGATATATCCCTGGTGGGTGCCTGGTTTACTCGACCCGGTGTGTACGCGCTATACCGATATAGCGGTGTCTCAGAGAGCCCAGCGTGACGGCCAGAAAGAGCGGGAGAGGGCGGGGAGGAGAGCAGACCTGCCGAGTCGCGGAAGCAAGGTTGGCGCAGCCAGACATTGACCCCCCCCCTTCCACTCATAGGATGGGAAGGGTGAGTCGCGGGGGTGCGTTCACGGGTGGTCTGACGCTCGCACGCGGAGAACGAGGTAAGGCGGCGAGTGCCTGAAGTGAGGAGTAGGAGAAGCCCGAGGTCTGAAGGACCGCACGCGGGCTGCTGGCACCAACGCTAGTAGTGGTGGCAGTGGTAGTAGACGTAGTAGTAGTAATAGTCGTAGTAGTGGTAGTAATGGTAGTTGTAGAAACAGTAATAGTAGTAATAGTTTTAATAGTACAAATAATAGTAGTAGCAGTAATAGTAGTAATGGTGGTAATAGTAGTAGTAGCAGTAGTAGTAGCAGTAGTAGTAGCAGTAGTAGTAGCAGTAGTAGTAGCAGTAGTAGTAGCAGTAGTAGTAGCAGTAGTAGTAGCAGTAGTAGTAGTCGTAGTAGTAGTAGTAGCAGCTGCAGCAGTAGGTAGTACCTCGAGCCGCCGGGAGCAGCAGCAGCAGCAGCAGCAGCAGCAGTAACAGCAGCAGCAGCAGCAGCAGCAGCAGCAGCAGCAGTAGCAGCAGTAACAGCAGCAGCAGCAGCAGCAGCAGCAGCAGCAGCAGCAGAAGCAAAAGCAGAAGCAGCACGAACCACCATCGGCATCCCAACCCTTTCCATCTATCCATATATACGGCTATACGCCATCGTTTTCTCGTCCCTCTCATCCTACCCACCGCGCTCCGTTCCCTCTCATTTCCACTGCCTCGCCCAACGTTTCTCTGTTTCGCCCTCTCCATCCGTCTCTCTCCTTCGCGTTTTATCTTTTTTCTCTTGCTTTTTTCGTTTGCCCATCCCTTCAATCCTCCGCTCATCGCACTCTATCGGTCTCACTCGTTCTTCCTCCGTCCACTCCATCATCGTCTCACTTTCTCTCGTCGTTTCGCGGGCTGCCTGCCTGTCCGTCCGTCCGTCCGTCCGTCTCTCCGCGGCCCCCTCGCACTTGCTTTGCGCCCAGTCGGTAGCCTCGAATTCCACTCTATTTTGCCCTTGCGCACCATTCTACACCACCTACTACTCCACTACCCTCCACAGATGGTTTTTTTCTTTCTTTCTCTGTCCTTCGCTGCCTCTCACTCAGCCATCTTCCGAGTCGCTCGGTTCTTCTCTCGCTTCTACTTCTCCCTCTCTCTTTTTCGCTTAAAACCCTCCCCCCTTCTGCCCCTGCTGTTCGTCGGTTCCCTCGGTTTGCTTGTTCTTCTTCTCCTTCTGCTACTCCTTCCTTTTATTCCTCTACCTCTTCGTCTTCTTCTTCTTCTTCTTCATCTTTGCTTACGGCGCCCCGGAACCCTTTTCCCGCGGCCTCGGGCTCACGCTCCTCTTTCTACCGCTACTTTCCGCCAACCTCTTTTCTTACGTTCGCGACTCCTCCGACTCGCTTCAATCCCGAACACAGTAGCGCGCCCGGCGCCTCCACCCTCCCCGGAATATCGTATTTAGCGATTCACCCTCTTTCATTAGGGACGTTAATGATGGTTACTGCCGGTTACGAGCAGCCGGGATACCGAGACACCGACGCCGAAACGCTTCCGCGGGTAATTTCGGGCAGAAAAGTACAGTCGCGAGGGGTTCAGAGGAAGCAGCCGGGGATGGGCACAAAGTTTTGCCCGATTTTACCGTCGTGGCGATTGAGGAGACGAGAAAAGACGCGAATATAACGCGCGCGGGGAAAACGTTAGTGATTTGGAACTCGCTACTTTTTTTCTCACGCCAACTATATCTCGATACGCTCAACACTATACAACTGATAAAAAAAAATGCATCTTATGGATATAAGACTATTAACGCGTAACAGTGACCGACACAAACGTTTGACAAGTGGGGATGCCAGCGATGGGACACAAGAGAAACTGTACAAAAATTTACACGCGGCAGCCATAATAGGATGAACAACACCAGTCTGCCGTGTAGCAGTCCAGTTCCATTGTAATATTTCGTCTCATTCTTATACCATTGGATGACTTCGTCGACTGGCCGGATGCCGGTGTTACCTGTTACCGGACTGCAACTGTTGAAAAAACCGTCTTATGATCTTGAGACTGATATATAACTTTGCAGTGACCGATACGAAATTTCAAACCGTGCGGATGCTCACGAAGAGAGACAAGAGATACTGTAAAGAAATTCTCACGCGACGGCTATAATAGTTCGAACAACACCAGTCTCTGGTGTAGCAGTTCCCTGTCCCGTTGTAATATTTCTCATTTTTATATCATTGAACGACTTCGCCGACTGACCGAATACCAGAACAGAACGCGCTGCACGAGCGCCCTCGTCGTCGCTCGCCCGGCTCTACTGCGCGCTCCGAGTCGTAAGATCAGTGCCGACCGTAAATGGGGACGACCGGTGCCCGTAGGATCGTAAAAGAATAGACGTGAACGCGGTGCCGACGTCGCTCTCGCGCTACTGTTGCGGCCCCGCGGAAAAGAGGAAACGACAGAACGAAACTTGCACTACACACATACACATATATATCCATAGACAGAGTGGACTTAATTGGACTTTTTCCAGAGCTGCGAGCGAGCGAGCATGAGAGAGAGGACGTGAAAGAGAGAGAGGGAGAAACCCGAGAGAAACCCGAGATCGCAACCCTCGGCTCCTACGACGTTGATAAGATCGGTAAATCACTGAAATCCTGATTAGATTATCCTGCCCGTATAATCTTTGTTGGATAAAACGAATGAATCTCCCTTTTTACTACGCTCTTTCCGCCTCCTCCGCGGGGGAAGATTGCCCGCGATGTCGAAATTGTTTTTTCCCTGAGATTGAAACGGATTCGCGTGTATTGCTTTTACGATATTCGTGTACGCGAGCTCTCGACGAGCGATGTTTCTCTACTGAAAAATCGACGCACTGCCAGGAAGCACCGACGAGAAAAGACGTTAAATGCAATTGTTTTCTCTTTTTTTTTTTACATTTCGTTCGCCTCGTCCAAATCTTTCGTGATAAATGTCGAGGCGAAATTTATAAACCGAATTTAAAAAAATCTCCTAGTCGCTTAAAGAACAACGTAATATATTCCACAGACAGATCACTTTGAATATGTTACACTGAGAAAAAAAATTGCTAAATCCAACAAAACGTGCGGTTGCGGGTGGCGAAATAAATATTTCGCAGATTGGACAAAATATTCGGCAATGCTAATCGAGTTTTGTTTAATTCTATCACCAGTTGCTTCGATCGATTAAATATTTTGTCCAATTTATAAAATATTTATTTCGCCGCCCGCAACCGCACATTTTGTTGGATTTAGCAATTTTTTTTTCTCAGTGTACTTTGACGAATCTCCGAATTTGAACGGCGGCTGAACATTTCTCGCACGAATCGCGGATCACCGGGAATAAAGACGGGGCGAAAGTTTTCGATATACAGTGTCGGAGGTTTAACGTTATGGAATCGCGTTGAGCCGCGCGCTATTCAAAGATAACAATATAACGTTTCCCGGGCCGCGCCGTAACTCTCGCTCTAGGCACCGACTTCCCAAACGGCATTAAAGATAAACCTCGCTGGGTTCGAGGCACGAGATGATTCGCGATGCCGCGTGCACTTCAAATTTCCTTCTCTCTCTCGCACCCTACTGGCGCTCCTCGCGCTCCTCCTGAACCACCCCGCAAACCCCCCTAACCGCCGCCCCCTAGCGCGCGATCTCGTCGTCGCGGGTCCTCTAGCTGGCATGAAAAACGGAATTTCAATATCATTGCCGTGTGCTCTCGCTTGTCAACCGTATCGGAATACAAATTCGCAAGCTCGAAACGCGCGGTTATTCGTGTTACAGAGAGACGGGAGCCGGGTACACAGAATGGGGGCTATGTATACCTGGGGATATATAATAATATTACGAGACAGCGCGAGAGAGGGAAAATCCTGCGCCGCGATCCCGGATGTCCCTTCACGGTGCGCGGAGCAATTAATAATAATATATTCGCGGGAGTGAAAAATATGTATCAAGTGCGGGCGCGTCGTGCGTGTCGCTAACGAGAATATAGCCGACAAGTATTCCGTCCTTGAAATTGTGATTAATTAATGATGCAAGAAAAACGAGGGAAGCACTGTCATTTTCATTCGTCATAGTTTAACACGGTGACATTAATTTACGGTTGAAGAAAATGTTGTTGAATTTTTATTAAAAACATATTGTTTTACTGATTCGAAGGCGCATGCGCAAATGCACCTACACTCTCGGGATCTTTGTTGAAAAAAATATAATAACCATTTCTACTTCCCTCTAGTTCAACAATACAGTAATTCACAGATAATTGTACGACTACTGCGTATTGTCTTTCCGCCAATGTTAATTCATTTCTCAACATAGCTGCAACAACGACGGTATGCCCGGTAGCTCGGAAAATGCCATCTCTTTGTCGGTAGTTCCGGCCACGTAACGCGGTGCTACGTGCTCCACGCATATCTGATTAATTAATTATAGGTAGATTAATTAACTCGGGAATTCGTTATTCCCTCCTAACAGAACAAAAAACTTCATTCCAGAGACCGTCGGGAACAGAGAATCGTTCCGAATAACCATGTCGAAAAATCGAACACAGCGAACCATCTAATTAAATCTTCGTGCATCGGACGTGTTTGTGAATCAAAATACTTGGCGAATTTGTCAAAATAATGAAGTACATTCAAGTTATACAAACAGTCAATGAAAATGTAAAATTGTAGTTCGCGGTTCTACGACGCTATCAAACAATGAGTCGAATTACGTGCCTACATCGATATCTCTGATAATTAATCCTTTTACTCGAAATTTCTGTTCTCCTCGGTTTACTCACCCCCCCCCCCCCTCCCCCCGCCTCCCCTCTCATGGAGAAATTTGCATACCACTCGCATAGAACATTCCTCATCGACGCGGTGGTTTGTTGTGATATCCATTGAGACGCACAAAATACGGATCCCCCACGGGGCGTGCGCGCCACAGTTATATCGCGAAATAACATAACGATAATAACAGCGAGGCAAAGCAGACGCCCGGCTTACCTTGTTTGCTGGCTGTTACACCTGGAAGGGCTGCTATTGCAAAGGGGTGCGGAAAACTCGTCGGCCACGCTACACGCACATCGACGCAAAACAGTTCATACTTGTCTTTGACTCTGTTCCCTTTTCTGACTCGCACAATCAATAATAATAACAATAAAGAATAATAATAATTGTATTATACATGTGTGTACAAATACACATATAATTTCTTGCTCTCCAACCGAACACGAACAAAAGTGATTTACGTAAAATAACGCGAAAAACTTGAAGTCTCAAACGAGATTTTTTTTTCAGGATCCTCGTCTTCCGGTTACACGAGGGAAAAAAACCTCGGTTTGTCTCTCGTAAATTCGATCACTCGGGGTGTTCAGCCGAAACGTCCGAAATTCCGCGCACGATCTTGGTATCCCCCGGCTCGTATCCCTTTTTTCTCTTCTTCGTCGTCTTCCTCCTCCTCCTCCTCCTCCTCCTTCTCCTATTTCCTCTGTCTCAGCGTTTCTGCAAACAACACACGAGACTCGCGGCGCAACGAGAACGTGCAGCGGACGAAATCCCTCAACTGTTCACCACGCCTGACCGGCAGCGAGCAGATCATTGATGCTGCGCGGGTGAATTCGCGCGGCGATGATTTTCAGCCACGACAGCGTCACGACGACAACGTAAACCGCGAGGCTGACGACGGCGACGACGGCGACGACGACGAACAAATGGTCCATGGGACTCGAACTTCGATGAAATCGTTCACCGTGCTCTCGACGCCCGACCCGCCCTCGAAATACGCGTCACAATCTCCCGATCGCCTCGGCTTTCGAAGAGAACCTAGAGAAAGTGTTATTTAAAAAACTTCCCACCATCCGAAAAACTTTCGAGCGAACAATTTTCTTTTTTTGCAAATTTTAGATTTTTAATATTTTTCGTTGAAACAAGTTCCAAATCGAATCTGGCGAAACTTGTTCTTGTTATTTCTATTATTATTATTATTATTTTTAAATCTCCGTCGACGAGTCGCGTACGCGCGGCGTTTATCGAAAAATGAATGTATATTTATCGCGATCCCATCGTCGCGGCTGATAGGAAGCGACTGGTGAAACGCGCGTACCTCGCTCGGGGTTATCTTAGCCTTGGGGGTGGCGGTGATGGTGATGGTGGCGGTAGTGGTGGTGGTGGTCGCTGCTGCGAGAGGCCCACTGATGGAGAGCGAGAGAGAGAGAGAGAGAGAGGGAAAGAGAGAGAGAGAGATGCCGCGACGAGACCGCGCGCGCGCGCGAGCGAGGGCAAAGGCGTCGGGGATGGAATCGCGCGGCTCACCGGTGACTGCCGCTGCCACTGTTCGGCCATCCACCCGCCGCCCCCGTCGTAGCCGCCGCCGCCGCCGCCGTGGCCGCGCCGACGACCGCCGCGCCACCCCCAGACGCTCTCGTGAATGCGCACGCCGAACGCCCTCCCCCTCCCCTCACCCCCCGCTCGACTACGCGCACTATCACCAACGCAGCCTCCTCAATGCGGACAGCGCGCGGAGCCTTCGGGCTCCTGTTCGCAAGCTCTGTGTATGCACCGCGGATAAGGATACGCCGAATATAACGGTTCGTGTGTATATATATACGCGACGAACATACCCCTTCCCCTTCCCCACCCCGCCCTCTCTTCCTTCGCAGCCACAACCACCACTACCACCACCACCACCGCCATCGCCGCCGCCGCCGCCGCCGCCGCCGTCAAATTTCGCGTCGCTCCTCTGTGGGTCTTCGTCTTACTCTCTGACTCTCGCGTCCTTCGCACGCGGTCGTCGTCGTCTCCCTCTCCTCTTCGTCTTCTTCCACCTCCTCCTTCTACTCGTTTCTTCTCCGGCCCGCGTCGCGTGTGCGGCCGAGAACACGGAGAGACCGAGCGCGCGGTAAACGCGCGCGGAGTATACGCTCACCGTTCAAGAGGACGAGGATCAAGAGAGGGTTCGATGAAAAGGGAGAATCGAGCGGGAGGAAGACGCGCGCGCGCGGGTTTCGGCTACCGCGTGCTGGAAGGTATAAGGTGAGGGAAGGAGGAGGGAGCGAGGGCCGAACGAGTTTAAGGCTCGAGCGAAACGAGGACGGAATAAAAGGCGATATAGGAGGACAAAAAGAGGATCACGCGGAGCTCTACTGGTCCTGTGCACGCGAAAGATGAGCCGGCGGAGCGAGGGAGCGAGGGAGAAGGGTGGAAGAGAGCAGGATGAACCACAGGATACCGCCGACACTTCTTCCATTTAATTTACCTACCGGTTGTATCGAAAATTCAAGTGGTTCTTCGATTACCGCGCAGCACTGCGCACGCGCCGGTGCGGCGCAAGGAGAGGGGGGGGGGGGGGGGGAGGGAGGGAGGGAGAGGTTGGATAAGGGTGGTGAATGCTCGCAACGGTGGTGAGGGGTACGTTTCAATGCTGATACCGCGGCGCTGACTTGGTAGACGCGTTTTATATGGGCTGTGGTCTTGTATTTTTGGGACGTTTTTTTTTATTAGCTGGGCCTAATGAGAGCAATGTCACCAATGAGGGTCCAATGTCACAAGTACCGTATTTCGAACCACGTGATTGTTCTTTACAATCGGTATAAATGATTTAAGATTTCAGGTGGAATTATTTGGCAGCTACGATGTCATAGTATCGCAATCAACACGTTGACAGTTGTCGCTGTGCAATTGTCAACGGACCATTTGCCGTCACTGTCAGTAACCGATGTATCAGTTTTTTTATCCGGTTTTCTCGGCTCGTGCGTGAAATCAAAAAAGAACCACTCCGACATAGCCACATGCACACGTTCCACACACAGCTCTGCATAACAAAAAAAAAAAAACCCGTAGCCAAATGATTAAGTGGGTTACTGACTTCCACCGCGGCGCGAGCACGCGGTTAGCCGCGAAAAAAGACAAAAACCGCGGTCGGAGTGGGGGATGGCCATCGATAACCCGAAAAAGAAATTTATCCCTTTCGTGACGAAGTGTATGTGGTGCGAAGCCAGTTATCAACGTGGAAAAATGGAAGAGCCCGGGCAGATCGTGTCTGGTCATAAGTAGCGATCCCGGATAGTGTCGGGCCGGGTCACCCGAGGTGCTTACGGAAGATTCCTGCCGGTGGTCGGTCTCCGTGTGGATTTTCTCATCCCAGCGGACCATGACCGGCGGCGCGCGGGATTTTCCTCTTCGCCGTGCTGGAATATTCTTCCCGATGTCCGTGTACCGTCTGTGTCTCAGAGAGTGTAAAATGTGTGGGTAAATGTTACGTGTGTACTCGTGATGTGGAGTCCATACAAGATCCTCTCCTCTGTGAAGCGAATTCGTGTTCGCGTTTGCCGCCCCGACCCCTTCCTCCCAAAGTACAGTGAACTGGACGGTGAGGGGGGGGGGGGGGGGTGGGGGGGGGAGGAGGAGCTGGAGTCAGGGGTAGATAACGAAATATAGTGCATCTCCAGTAAAGACCGGATATAGTATACGTACTTACGTGCCGACCGAACGGAGTTGCGGGCGGCTATAACAGTGGCTGTACGTAGTTATCGCGCGCCAGGTGAATCAAAAGCGCACGGAGGCCGCCGACCAATCAGGCTACATGGCGAGGGTCGATTTTATCCACGTGCGCAAATAAGTATACTTAACGGATGTATCGAGGAAACCCAAATGCACCACGGCCAGCACCCGGATATACGACACTGCCGAAGCGTTTCCCGAGCGCGGCTGTTTTGCAAACTTGTATCCGCGATATCTATTGCACTACTTATGTCACGGGTGTATTTTATATGTGGGCGATGAATTTTATTTTAAAGCGGAAAGGAGCTTTTATAAGGTCAATCGAGCTGCTTGAAGCGAAGCGACAGAGTCGGTGAGATTCATAAATAATGTTAGATTGTCCGGGAATAAAGCTTTCAACCTCGAATCCCCGCGGCTGGTTCCGGGAGTAGTTGATGCAGCTTTCCCTGGATTCGCGCAACAGCGGATAATAGTAATACGGGACGTAGATAAATTATCGAAATTTTACATTTAAGAGTTTTACTCGCGACTGGATTGGTAGCAATGTGCCAATATGTATCGAACCGATTGCTAGAATAAATCAGACTGAGGACACAGTTTGGTTCTTTCCGTCAATTTCAGACAAACACGATGACTTGATATCTTTGAGAAATATCAATGAATCATATAAAAACAACGCGATATTCGGTTTTTTCCGTTAACTCCCGCGAAGCATGATAATCATTTTTGCCGCGCACCTTGAAACACATGTTCGGCCTGAATTCATTGAACCGAGTGCCTCGTGTTGACGAAATCAGGTCTTTCTTTACCCTAACTAAATATCAGTTTCACAGCCGAATCGAGTTAAACCGACACTAATCTTGTTTCTCGCGGCGGTAGATCAGTTGGAAAACTAAAACAACAAAAAAGGACCGCGCGCGATGCCTTTGATCCCTCGGGTCTCGCTGCGTGCGCACGACGCTCAATGTTCTATAAAGCAAATCAATCATCCGAACATGTACAACTATAGCGCGCGAGAGCGCCTAATTGAATCGATAATGATTACCTGTACTCGGGGCTTCGGCTGCTAATAGGATATCTGACATCTTTGTGCGCTCCGCGAGCGCCGCTTTCAAGTCTCAAGTGTATATCAAAAGCAGCATTGTAGTTGCATACGCGCAGTCGCTACATTCAACCGTTACTCATGGCCCCGTGAATGCGATCAAAGTCTTGAGGGAAATGCGCGCGAGATGCTATTATAATCGAGAAGCTACGGGGAGATCGGAGATGCGTCGAGTTAAGTCGAATTTCGGCGCAACGCGATGATATCGATGCAAATATTGACAAATGTTTTTGTAAAAATTTGTAAAATCAGCAAAACGCTTTAGTTCTGTTAACACACCTGCTTATCCAACGGATCAACGCTTGTATTTATTTGTTCGCCCGATGACAATCATTTTTCTCCGTGCGGCTGATATATGCATCGCGTTATCGCATACAATATTGGAGTGGCGGAGAACGCGATATAGGAGTTCAAAAGTTTTAAATCCTCGCGGTATATCAAAGTGCGACGAGAGCGCGGGTACATAGCGCCAAGTACGTATATAGTATACGCCGAGGAATCATTAACCGAATAACGATCCCCGACATCCGATATACCTGCAGCGGGCCCGAGTAGCTGGCGGAGATGCGGTTTTTATTCTAGACTAGCGCGCGTGCTTACTCGCTCGCTCGCGGTGCACCGTAGCCCACGGGGAATCCCTCAAGCAGCTCACAGACCCCCTCCCGGATAGAGCTCTAAGAACCTAATTACTCGCACGTCCGCGAGAGATTATCGACAGGGCGAAGGTTCTGCTTGCGCAGAACCTGCTTGCGCAGAACCTTCGCCCAAGCTGCCGCGATACAGCGCGAGAGATATCCGGACGAGAAAAGGGCAAGCGAGCGCTGCGTTTAACACGTGGGAAAAGCGATGAAAATACTTAAGGAAGCTCCGGCATGCATCGCCATCGTCGAGTGCTCTCAATGGCGCAAAATCTATCGCGCAAAGAAATAAATGGTTGCCAAGCACCGTCCAAATATAATTAATACGTTAAATACGCTCCAAGCGACAAAATTGCATGGTGCATACCAATATTTTTTTTATTGTTATATGACAAAATAACATTTATGTAAACCAACAGAACAACAGACTTATCCTTTTGCCCTACGCATGAAAACAAATCGCCAGCTCCAGCCTACACGAAATAAACATATATCACGAAAAATGCAATATGCTCTTAAAAACCCGGGTGTTATTCCTGCAATTTTTACCGTCGAATTAAAACAGAACAAATTTGTGTATTTTCGTCACGAAGCGAACCTCTCGTGGGAATTACGGCAGAATCTTCTAGAAATCATCTACGTTTCATTTTTTCGTGCACGATATTTCGAGAATTTTATTTTTTGAAAAAATATTTCGCCGGGCGCTCCAGATAATTGACCAAATGGGCATTATTTTTTTGTCTCAAGAGAATTTTGCGACTTCAGCGATTGAATAGTCATTTTACATTACCTAAGTGTTACGGTGCGCATGAAAAACATAATTAATAAGTCGGACGCGAGAGCTTCACCGATATTTCTCCAAGGAAAGTCGTAGCTTTTGATATCTGAAATTTCGAGGTGCACACATAACCCGCACGTAGTTCGGAGCCGCCAGTTAAGTGCGAACGAAATTCCCGACAAGCGTGGCTGGTACCGGGTATGCGTGGCGCGCGAGGAGGAAAAGAGGACATCGCGGACCCGAGGTCTGGTTCACCGGTGGCGACCGGTGTACGCGTTCATAAAACATGTACCAATGAACGCGCGTACAAGTTTTCGGAGGGTCGCGCGCGCGCGCGCCCGCGCAGGCGCACGTTCGGTCGGTGGGAGAGCCAGCAGAGCATTTGGATCGATCCTTGAGCTTTGTCTGTGGTCGTGAATGGAGCGAGAGGCGCAGCTCGACGCCAGGACACGAAGAGAAAGAGGGAGAGAGAGGGAGAGGGGAGTGGGCGACGCTTTGCGCGAGCTTTCGTTTGTATATAGGGGTGGTCAGCAGCCTCTTCGTCGATTGATGCTCGCGCCAACTTCCTCGATTACTAAATCCAGCATCGGATTTAGGAGAGCGCCGGTAATTCAAGCCGCGGCGCGACATAAATCAGCTATATCTACGCTCGGACGTCGTATCTCTCGTTGCGGAGTAAAAAAAAAAAAAAAAAAAACAAAACAAAATAAAAATGTCTCTTTTCAAATAACGTTTTTGAATTTCTTTGTTTTTTGGGATTCACAGAACCATCGAAAAGTGAAAAAATCGACGGCACGATTTTTCTCATCAAGATATCGACCCTGTCGTCGGAGAATAAATACATCCTTTATTTATAACAGTATTCCACTGGTTTTATTTATTCAATCGCAGACTAGAGCCGCACACTGCGAGTTACTTGATTAAACTGACATTACGCGCTTTTCAATAATCGAGTAACCCGCATCGAGCGAATACTGAACACGCGCCTGAACCAGCTCGTAACCTGATCTGGAAGATGCGAGATGGTCGCCCGAAGATTTTACGTCTCCCGCGAGAAAAATATATCCGATGTTAAATTATGAATTATATGCTCGGCGTGGAATAAGGAACATCCTCGCCTCAAGGGTTTGGTATTATTTGATATTTTTTTGTATGGCGAGACCCATATGGCACGGGATATATTCGCGCTTATCTCTCCGCCGAATTTTCGGCGTAGCGTCGAGAGAGCGATCCCCGCCGCATCTATTGCGAGGGGAGAGGGGGGGGGGGGGGGGGGGGGGGGTGTCGCGCATATTCGCAACTTAAGCTGCTGAGTGCAGCTGCGGTGCGCGAGCGGTGCACCGATGACATTCGCGGCTTAATATTTATACCGGATCCAGCGACGACGAGGACGTCGACGACGACGACGTGTGTTTGCCCTGGGATAATAATCTGGAATATTACGCTCGAGATTCGCGCCTCAACACTCCCCCCTTCCCCCTCCCTTACCCCCAACTCCCTCGGAGCGTACACCGCCCTGTAGTCGCATACGTTGGCGGATACTTATACCATGCGTCCTTACCGAAATGCACTGGGAGGATGCGGCGGCAGCGGCGGCGCGCACGGCGAGCGGAGACCAGACAGAGCATCTCTGCTCACCGCTTTTAGACACCCCGAAGCTCACAACCGTTTGTCAGCCGCGCGCGCTCCCCCCGTGTCAGCCGCGGCTCTCGTTTGCCTCTCGTTCCCCGGTCTCTTTGTTCAGCATATTACGCGTTATCGTGCTTACACCGCGAACGACAGCGACAACGAGAAAGCAATAACCGGCGACGATGCCTCGCGCCCAAAGCCAGCGCGCAGCTCGAGCGACGGCCCTGAACCGGCGCGAAATGACAAATTCCCCCCGCAAATATTACCAAGAGGTACGCCCCCTTATTTCAGAATAGACATGGATATAAATATTGTAACGGATTCCGCTGACTATTACATGGACACAAGATATGACAATAGACAAACGAATAGATGACCGACTTCACATCACGAGTGACAGTCGACAGTCTCGACGAGACCTTGATAGCGAGCAGACGTGCGCGACAAAACGATCGGGAATAATAGAAAACATTTGTAACTAATAATATCCGCCCGAACAACAAATATTCCGCGTATTCATTTCGGCCATCCGTAACAATATATATATTTAATATTTATAATACTAGCAACAATGACGCGCGCTCGCCGGACGCGGGAACGGAGGTTAGCCAGCATAGAAGGTTACCGCTTGCGTTTTTTTTGTGGAAATAGAAATGTTCTAGATCTGATAAACCCTATATCTGTCCGCTGGGCCAAAAACAGCCCAAATCGGGGTCACGACATTATTTTTTCAAAATATCGACTGTTTACCTATACTAGGCTAATCACACGCGCTGGCGCGCGTGCCCGAGATACTTTTGCGCTGCTGCGCTCTTATAAAGCTTTAAAAGGGTAAATCGCAACTGAAAACTCCTTTTTTAACTGATTAAAAAAAAAAATTGGTCGTTTTGTTTGTCAGAAATCGTAGATCCGGCCGCTGGGCCAAAAATCGCCCAAATCGGGGTCAAGAAATGTATTTTTTCAAAATATCGACTTTTAACCTGTACCATCGTTCTCAAGTCGCATATTCTACCCCTAAAAACACCGGTTACAACCCTTTTTTAGTTGATTTTGAAAAAAAAAATTTTTGGCCGAACAGTTTGTCAGAAATCGTAGATTTGGCCGCCGGGCCGACAATCGTCCAAATCGGGGTCAAGAAATGTATTTTTTCAAAATATCGACTTTTAACCTGTACCATCGTTCTCAAGTCGCATATTCTACCCCTAAAAACACCGGTTACAACTTTTTTTAGTTGATTTTGAAAAAAAAAAATTTGGCCGAACAGTTTGTCAGAAATTGTAGATCTGGCCGCCGGGCCGAAAACCTCCCAAATCGGGGTCACGAAATTTATTTTTTCAAAATATCTTTTAACCATACCATCGTCCTTAAATCGCATATTCTACCCCTGAAAACACTAGTTTCAACCCTTTTTTAGTGGATTTAAAAAAAAATACGATATTTGCCAGAACTGTCAAAGTTATCAAGAACAAATGAACTTGGACTCGATCTGAGAATCCCAGTCAATCTCAGCTCAAATAGTTTGCTAACAATGCTTCGTTAATGCCGTTACTCATGAACTTTTTAAAAGAGGGATAGAGGGCAATTGTTATAAAAAAAATCACATCGAGCATTTACGGAAGGTGAATAATAATATCCCAAACATAATTATCCAACTGTTTCTCGAAATAATTAATTAATTAAACATTTTTCCGTACACGCACCGTCAGGCTCTTCCGTCGTTTACGTCGCAATTGCGATTAAACAATAAACGGGCGAAACGCTCTGATGCAAATTGTAAACAGGAAGATGAATGTCGAGCGAGGATAATTGCGAGCTAAACTGGATCCCGGATGCCTCACTAAACTTGGCAAATACGCGCGCACGAACCTAGATGGATAATTGCAGTCTTGTCTTGGAGCAATAGCGTAATAATCATTTACGAGGTTGCTAATCATTTACGTAAATTTAACTCGATTTTGTGGTATATTGCCGCAGGATTCGGTGCGCAAGAGCGATACAATCGGGCGTACGCGAAATTCGCCTTAGACGACCTTTCACGGTCTCCGCGTAAATTTACATGACTCGACTGTGAACATCGTCGTCATTATTTACTGCGTTAAGCGAAAACGTTAAAAGTAATCGAAAACGAAAGCCGTTTTCGATTACTTTTTTTCTTTTTTTAAGTTTAACCGCGCTGAACTGTTCGAATTCAACGACGACTCCATTCCCGCGTACTTCCCGTACGTGACTTTAAGTATTCCCAATATTTGTAGGTGCAGACGAGAGAAACACGTCTCGAGTGATTACAACGAGAAGCGCGCTGCCACCGGTCGTTTTGATATGAAGTTCATGCGCGCCATGATAACGTCTATGCCCATGGAGTGTGTGTGGATTAAAAGCAAACGTGACGTGATCGCAGGGAGAGCTGCTACCGGGGACGCAGACGGAGCGAGTGGTGCGCGTCGGCAGCGCCGGTAGCGCCGCGTATAGCGTACGTGGGGCACGAAGGTGTCGCAGAGGGCGCGCCCGGCAATGGGACATGTGCATAGTGCATAGTAGTTTCGTGTACAGCGAGAGATCGAGACCCGTGAGAGAGGGTGGAGAATGTTTGGAGAGCATCGTAGTGGGATGATCGTATGTCTATCAATTATACAGTCCATGTACGTTACAGCGGTGTGCGCAACGCGCGCTCGGGCTCTCGGTATAACGTCTGATGAACTGTGCAGATGGCTTAAATTCAAAGGGAAACCGGTGTCGCGCGCGTCGCAGTGAGCAGCTACCGTCGCCCGCCCCACGACCACGGTCCGGTGATGTTGTACCTGCCATCGACCCGCGTCTTTATGCCTCCGTGATCCATAATACGATAAACGACCTCCGCGTCGTCAGCACACACACAGCCCGAGTCCTTGCAAACTTGAATACCTCTCCGTGTGGGATTCGACGTTGTGGATATTCGAGCTCGAGTCTCTTGGAACATCGTTGTATGCGAAATTTCTGCGAAACAAATGTCATCGATTAACCAGATTATCTCTTTAACGAAAAAAGACATCGACCCGACCCGAGAAATGTCGCTCAAAAATGATCGACGAATTTCCGAGCCGACAACACGTTCCACGTGTTATGTTCGGGAATTCGTGATTAGCATTTATACGCGAATATTTACAAAGCCCAAGGCATTCACACGCATTTTTCGCTGCCCCCCCCCCCCCTCCCACCCCCCGCGAAAATAAAACATCCACCAGCATCGGGAGCATCAATTTTGACGACGATTATGCCAAACAAAGGGGTTGGATAAATATATACATCGTATATACTTGTATACAGGTTGTACATGTGACACGTGGAATGTAGATCTGCATGGATCCACATATACTCGGCTGATGTGCGCGTCATATACACGGTGGGTGTACCCGCTGATGTATGCAGATATCTGAAATCTACGTATGTATGTGCAATGGATATTGACAGTAGGCACGATGCGTGCGCGTCACCTTTCCAGAACCCATGAGTACATCAGATTCGATGCGTTACGACGCGCAAAACCCAATCGCAAAAATGCAAAAAACACGGCCGTGATAGGGTCAGCCCGGCCTCGCATCGGAGCCGATCATGTAACACACACACACACACAATGTGCCCCAAAGTATGTGAAACACCCAATAGATAGGTCAGCGGCGTCTTTTCTTTCTCGTCTTGTTTCGTCGTCGCGCGCTTTGTGATTTTCTTTTTTTGCACTCCCGGCGGGTACAGATTTGTGCAGCACTCACAACGCTGAAGACGCGAACTAGCGCGCGGTTGTTTATTTCGGGCGCAGAGACAACCCCTGATAATACCGAAGGATCCATTTGTGAGCATTTAGTACACTAAAGTCCACTACCTAGGATACCATTTTCACGCTTATGATGTCCAAAAAAACATTCGTTATTGAAAGTTAATCTTAGCATTATGTCTATAAAAGTTGGACAGCCTATATTCGAAAGCGTACTTTTAGAATCCTATATGAGAACTATAGAATACACATGATTGCCATCCGATGATATCAGGGAACACTGCGGTGTGTTGTGTCTACGAGTAGTGCACACACGATAAATGCAACGAGGAAGTGCAACGGTTGCCATTAGATCCATCGTCAGTGCGATGGCATTTGTGATGTTTGGAGGAAGGAGGTCTGCGGCATTGAACGCGCGCACGATGCGCATAGCTAGTGAAGGATCACTGATCAATTAGGCAAACCCGTAATTGGTGAGGGTTCCGGTCAAGGTTTAGTGAGGCGGGTCGCCCGGAGTGATAGAAACTTGGAGAATGGAGGCTCCGGGTGCGTCTGGGCATCAACCAACTCGCGTTGCGCTGACAGCCAATAGGCTGCGCGATGATCTCTCTCCCTGAAACGGATATACACAACGGAGGATAACATTTTGTCTGGGTATCAGGATACCAGCCGGATAATTGCAAAACGGCGATAGGTGAAGAGGTCGGAGCTTGTTCATACGCACGTCAATCTCCACCTGTTATTTTTATACGTAGTACCATTTGGCTGCACCTATATTTAGGGCGACCTCCACTGTTGCCCATGATACGAAGAATCTCGTGACCTCCCTGGACTTTCCTCCAATACCGTTATAGCTACTTCTGCCATCGCAGGAATATAATCTAACCGCGCTTAAGGCAAAGGTATCTTATTACGATTTCACTGTACGAGGCTGCGTTCCGAAATACCAAACGGGTACCACATTTGGTCGCGAGCGATTCGGACGGATCCGTCGATCGTAATTGAGACCCGAAGCCAAAATGTCACTCAGACGCAACGAAAATACTTCGTATTTCGGTTAAAAGAAAAGAAAAAAAAGTATAAGAACCCGAAAGACGACGAGTCGCGCGCAAATGCGCGGTAAAGTCTTTGAAAACACCCGAACCGCGAGAAAAATAGATGCAGAAAATTCATGTTACGAAATCTCTCCGACGTCTCTTTGAGCGTTGTACGTATATATTCAGTGAGCTATTTACGCGAAAACTTTTGCGCAGTGCTATAACCGGGCGAGAGAGAACGAGAGAGAGAGATATATGTAAAGACGACTTGGCGTCGTCGGCGGCAGCGGCGACGGCAGCGAGCGAGAGACACCGAGGAGAAAAACGGATTGGGGATACAGCATAACACGCGTCGCATGTCGTGCTCCAGTATCACCGCGGGGCGGCGCAAGTCAGATCACGTAGCCGGCAACCAAATTCGTACATTTTTATGGCGAAACTTTCGGGGGTCTTTCGCGATAGTCCTTCAACGTCCCGGAAACAGAAGAGAAAGAGGAGAGCGAGACGGAGAGACGGAGCGTGGGAAAAAAGGAAGTCGCGAGGTAGAAGATACAAACACATAGATAGAGCGCGCGACCGTACCGAGCACGCGGGGATATAGAGAGCACGAATGAAAAGAAATGAGAGAGGGGTAGGAAGAATGACCCGGAAGATGGGGTTGGGGGGGGGGGGGGGAAGAAGCGAGAGACGCGAGAGACGCGAGAGCTTGAGAGATCTGTGCGAGCCAGGTCGGACACGGAGGGAAATTGATCGTGAAAATGCGAGCGAGAGACAGGGTGGATCCTGCTCTACGTGGTTGCATACACGAACGCGAAATGCATGCGGAAGATAACCCGCCCTCCTCCCCCCGCCGACCTCAAACCTATCCCCCCTCGCCCCTTCTACCCCTCCAGCGACAGAGCCAGTGGAGGAACGGTCGAGCATGCAGCGACATCGCCCGCCTGCGTTGCCTTTCCTAGTTTCCAGCAACCTCACCGCTCTTGCCTCTTCACCCTCCCTCCTCCCGCCACCTACGCCCTCACGCCCTCTCTCTCCGCGGCTCTATGTGTACCGCATTCACTACAGCTGCGCGACGCGCGGTATACAGCCGCCACCGCCAAATCCCCGAGAGTCGTATACCGAGTGTTTAGACTTTGGTCTGACGCGCGGAACGCGCCGGTGAAACGTGAGAATCCGGGCGAGGCTAACGTCACCCCCCCCCCCCCCCCCTCCCCTGCACTCCCGACCCCATGCCCCTCCGCCTCTGACCCCCGTTGCCCCCTCAACCTCGCGCGCAGTCATTCCCGTTGCCTGCTTCGCCAACACCGTCAAACACCTGGGGCGGCGGCGGCGGGGGAGGGAGGGTTTTGGACCCAGGGGGAGGGGAGGAGCAAAGCGAGGTTGCACACAGCTCGTCCGGGTATTAGGGTCACGTGCAGATTTGCCGAAGTGAGACCCTATCTTATGCATCCCACGTACACTCATCTCCGCATCAGAAGCCCGTCATGAGAGCGCGGAGTCGATTCAAGAAACACATCCAAACCGCAAGCTCTACCCCTCCTCCTCCTCCTCCTCCTCCTCCTCCTCCTCCTCGTCCCAACCCCGAAAAGGAAGGACGACTCCGAGCCGTGAAGTGCAGAGCACAGAGGGGCGAAGGGGGAGCGGAAAGCTTGAGTGTGCAAGTAGCTAGTTCCTAGACATGGGGGGAAGGGAATCGGGGCTTCCTTCTCACTCAGTCTCCCTGCCGGGATATCCCGAATTTCCGTACTTCGCCCACCCTTTCTCGGCGTAACCACTGAAATCTTCAGATAACGCGAGAAACACGATCTACGTGACCAAAGTCGTCAACTTCATTGCACTTAGGGATTGAGACCTCGAAACTAACGAAACCAACAAACACGAGTGTACAACCGGTGCGCGAGGGAGGCTCTATGGAAATGCAAAGCAGAGTCTTTTCCCAAGTACAGTCCGCGGGTCCTAAGACGACGTCGCCAGACCTTTGGGAAATGTAATCGGGAGTGGAAACGGAGGAAACTGTAATCCAATCTGCGAGGAAACGATTCATGTTCGAAGAGGGGAAAAAAGGTACAGCGATAAATATAATGCGCGAATTATAAGTTCGATACACGAAAAAAAAACCGACAAACCTATAATCGTAATCTAAAATCCGTTGAAATGTTTATCTTTTTTCTTCTCCCATTTTCCGTTCGACGCATTGATTCAGATATGCACACGGATTACCGATATTTCTCTGCGCCGCCAAGAACGATCGACCAGTGTGTGCACACATGTGCAACGTTTCACTTTTTTTTCTCACAATCTATTGGAACCGATAAAATTTTAGCAGGTATTACACGCGAGCGAGCACGAGGTGACGACACAGAGAGAGAGGGAGAGAAAGAGAGGAAAAAAAAATTCAGTTATTCGCGAGCGTGTACAGATTTTCCGGGGAAAATCGAGACGGAAAACGAAGCGCACTATGCGTTCCCGTCGAAATCCGTGAACTCGAATAATCCTGGCATGATCTATCTCAATGCGTTATTTTTCCAGAGCCTCCCTCGAAATTCTCGCCGGTCGGTATACCGAAACCCGCGTTCAACAGAAATATGTATATATATAAACGCATAATATACTTACGTAAGATATACGTCAAGCACATATATATGTATTTATGTGTAGATATATGTATAACTTACTGCACGACCGCAATGCGCATGGGCTATTATTATTGCATTTATTATCCAACGCGTTTAATATATGTATGTTTCTCTGTATGTGATTCAATCCAGGCTCAATAATGCGACGCTTTTGGCGATCGCCGATTTCCCTCCACTGTACGTACTGAACTTTGAATATATATACAGGCGCCGCCGCGAGCTGGCCGGCCTCGCGTATACCTATAACGTGGGTTCACCGCTACTGATTTTAATCGCGCCGACCGATTGCTCTCCGCGGTGGTGTATGCACTCGTTCCTATGTGACCCGCACACCCGCGCATCCTCCCAACAACTCCCGATCACCGCTCTCGCTCTCCCTCCGATACCTACACTATATTTTCCGAATTGTCGAAACTTTCAATTACGATGGAGACCCGGGGCTCGCGATTCCACCGCAGCGATCGCAACGAAACTGATATTCCCCGTGAATAGAGTAAATGGATAAAGGCCGAATCAGACGCGATCACGCTGTCGCCGTAACAGCGATACACCGATCTATCGGCCACCTTTTCCGAGAACCCGAGAGACCTGCACCCACGCATATTAGTTTCTCTCTTTCGGGGAAAAAATACCATTCCCCGCGCCGTCGCTTTGCTGACAATTTAATAGCATAGCTCAATTTTAGCAAAATAAATTGTTCGAACTTTGGACAGACGAATTACGACGACACAGAGTCGAAAAAAGATTTTTGAAATTGCATCGTAGTAACAACTTCCAATTTTTTATCAATCGAGAATACCCAGTGGAATGTCCCTGCACTCCTGAAATAGTATCACAAATCATGCATTTGTGTAGATTATTATTTTCTCTCAATTCCCACGATCGATAAGGTTGCTTTTTCAGCCCTGCCTATATTTCCACAGATTTATTATATATACATTTATTATATTTTTTATATTGTTTTCAATCCTGGAAATTTTGAAATTATCAAATTACCGGGATATTTAGCGCTCACTCGTTTTCGTCCCGATGGCTACTGAGGAATTTTTAACAACGCTCAGATTACCTCGAATTACGCATCGAGTACATTTTTCGTAACGCAAACACGGCTCGTAGAAGACATAACGCTCGACCACGACAGTGCCCCGATACCACGTAAACAACGTCAGCGAGGCCCCGCTCGACAATTCCGTTCAAAGAATTTGACGCTCGAGAGACGAACATCTTGCTTATTACTTAATACATATACATTAAAAAAACTGGATCATTATGGATCAGTGTTATTCAATCTATGACGAAATATTTTAACACCTTTCGCTTAACATTCCAACGTAATTAGTGTGGAGCAATATGGACATTATCTTAGTATCGTTTTTAACGCCACATTTTTAACAATTTGGTGGTTAATCGAGTAGAACGGAAGATTCAACGACGTCGGAGGCATCGAAAGCAGTGTATACCGAGCGTTTAGCGTGACACTCGCAGCGTCGTCTTCGCGATCGTCAGGTAGGAATTATCTTGTTATATACACGACTGCGTAGAATTTTCGCCTCCCACAGAAAAGTTCTCGTATATCGTGCGGCTATCTCGGTGACTCTTTGGTTCCTTTTGGCGGATATCCCTTTTCTCTCGCTCTCCGCCTCTCCGCGCGTTTCTGCCTCTCTGCCTCTCGCGCGAGCGGCGCATACCACGCATGCTGGTCCCACGCTCTCGCCGTGCTGTCTGGTGCTGCTGCAGCTCGCGCGCCCAGAGGGCCGCACCGGGAGAGCCGCCGCGTCGACCGAGGAGACTTGGATTTCGAGGAAAGTTTCCGATATCAAAGGGAGATGGCGATTGTCAAAGGGGCGAGAATTCCACCAGGATGCAAAAGGTGGGCGGGGTGGTGGAGAGGCGGGGGAGGGCTGGGGGACGAAAGGGTGAAAGGGGATTTCACCACTGGACAGGTACGTGGCACCCGGGAAACTGGGCTCTCGCTGCCTGGGCCGGGTACCGGAGCATATGCGAGAGTCCAGAATGCGAAGCGAGACAGAAATATATCAGTTCCCTCCCGCCCGCGCCAACGTTCACCCCCACCCAGCCACCCATTTCGCTCGTCCCTCTCGACTGTCACTCGGTGCGGAATCAGCGTAAATCCGATGTGGATTTTGCCGTTGGAACGCGATACCTATCGATTGTTCGTATATGCCGGATTCGTCGACGTGTATAGCTCGCGTTGCCCGGTTTCCCTCTCTCCCTCACTCACCCTCTCTCTTCCTCTCTCGCTGACCTCTCGCGGAACGTCTCTTGTGTCACGATTTAGCTGCTACCGTGCTTTTTTTAAGCTTTCCTATAGAGGAAGTTTTATTCTCATGAAAAATAAATAGATTCAAATCCACGTTAGGACTCGGAATGATCCAAACCGTCGAAAAAAAATGTTAAGAAAAAAAAACGTAAATATCAGAGGGGCCCGGGTTCGCAATTTGCGGGCCCGGGTTCGATTCCCGGCCGACACCAATGGAAATTTTCTGTGTTTTTTCCTGCAATCCTGACGGTTTGGGTCCCACCTCTAATAAATGCGTACCCAAATACTCCCGGTGATGGGGGATCGGTTGGTGTTCGGTTGCGGATGTCTCCCGCGCTGGTTCTTTCCGCGCGGATGGTGACTCCATGACCGGGCACCGGCTGGTACACCATATCACCGAGAGGAGGCGCTGCCCTAAGCGCCTGCGGTAGTCGTGCTTGAATTTACTCGCATTGCTACCGGGGGACTTAGGGAGGCACCGGCTGTATCGGCACAGGTTTTCCGCAGTTTCCCTGGGCCCTTGGCAAATGCGATACGGTAGGGAATTCGGCTGCGGCCGCACGGGGGGGGGGGGGGGGGGGAAGGGACCTGTCTCACTCTCTCGTGTGGAGTTCTCCCCGCTATGGTACTGGTAAAGAAGGCAGGGAGATGGCGAGAGAGGGAGACGTTCGTAAAGACACGAGAGGCTGTATGGGAGGTATGAAGCTATAGACTAAACTAAACTACGTAAATATCAAAAATAATTTCTTGTTCTAAACAATTTCAATCCGAACGCACCAAAGGCCGTTCGAATTTTGAGAATATCACGATCGTGGGGGTGAACCGGTGTTCGACCACATCGACAGTAGAATTACAGAGGGTTAGAGTCGGTATAAGCTCGATGTCCCCTGGCTCCGAATTAATAATCCCTCTTTGACGGTCGCGCACGAACAAAAGGTGAGGGCTCTGAAGCTTGTGGGCAAAGACAGACGGAGAGTAAGCGAGAAACCGAAAGTGCGCGCGCGCTCCGGGTGAAGGATATGAAGAGCCGCAGAAGGGACAGAGGGGTGCAAGGGTCGTCGCCTAAGGTACGGCCGATCGGCGGCGGAGAGTCGATGTTGCCGGTAAACGCGGTGTGGACCTATCGCGCGTCGCGCTCATCTATCCCTCGGCGAAGGGCCGAGGGATAGACGCGCCTTTGGCCTGGCAAACTAGCCGGACAGATACACGCGGAAACGTGCGATATATATATATAGGAACGTTGAGCGTAAAGTTTACAACTGACGGCGGCTTTAAAGTTGGACGATATGAAAGCAGTCTCGATAGGTGAAGGACTCCGGGGACCGAAATGGCTGGCAGGGTAACCAACGGCAGCGACAGCAGCAGCAGCAGTAGCAGTAGCAGAAGCAACATCGGGAAACAACTCCGGGCAAGCTCCTCACACCCCTGGCCACTTCAGAGCCCATTTCTTCGACCTTCCTCGTCACTATTTCTCCTCCAGCGACCGCTCAAAATACTTTTTTTTCTCTCTCTCTCTCTTTCTCCCTCTCCCGACCACCAAACTTGCGAAGGTCACCCGCGGCGGCGCCTTTGCCCCGCGACAGGATATGAAAAAGAACGCAAAAAGAGAAGAGAAGTCCCAAAGAGTCGTCGGTCTTGCCACAACAACGAACGCAAGGCGAGGGCTTTGTTATTGGTGGGTCCCTCGGTGCTGCCGTCTGTGCGCGCGGGATTTTCGTGCAGCCCGCAGCGATCGGTGAAAGTCATAATAAGCCGGCTGTAGGGACGGGCAGCGGAGGATGCCAACATCCATAGTTTTCCAGGATTTTCGGCAAAGGCCAATGACCGGTTATGTTCTCCCCTTGTGCAGCTATATCAAACCGTTCGGTGTCCTCGGTACGTACGGACGGACTATAATACGCTTCGTGTCGCAACTATTACCGCGGGCATGACACGAGTGATGCGTCCGGATTATTTTGGGGGCGGAGGGATTGTAGCATGGAGGTTCCAAAGGTAACGGCACCAGGTTAGCGAGTAACTTTGCGAGCGGCTTACTGCGAATGATTTACGTATTATATCAAGATGGAACTTGTCACAGAGATTATCAGTGAAATTCAAACTACACCGAGGCTGAGCAACCATCACGGTCGTTGCGTGGCTTAACTCCCCCATGGCGAACTTCGGAACCGAAATTTTAGCAAATGTACGTGTGGACCGAGTCTCGATTGGAGGCAAATTCGAATGATCCTCCGATCGTCATTTTTTCGTATCACTGATTTTTGGTTCGAGTGCGACGAAACATAAAAGTGGATAAGATCAGGACCATCTTTTATGGTTTGAAGGTCTAATTTATTATACTACGCGCGAAATTATTGCCATCCTTGGCCGTCGATGCTTTCCTCGAACGGACCTCGCGAAACGACGACGTGTACACGTTGCACGCTCGCTCGTCGAAAGTCAAGCGAAGAGAATTCACGCCCGACACGTCGCTTAAACATTCAATCTTCTGTACCACGGGGTCGAGATGTATACGTGAGCGCACTTTATGAGCGAGGCCAACGCCCCATAAGGAAGTGTAAATAACTCGTAAACCCTTAGGGTTACGGCCCTCGGACTCTTGGGGTGGAACATGCTGTATATACCGGGGACACGAGGTTTTAGAAGCCCGGTGAACTCGACGCCAGCGCTAAATGAATCCGGGCGCGCCTTGTGTAGAGCGTGCAACGTGTGCGCTCGAGAATTCCACGATGACCATCAACCTGCAAAACTTTACAGCCAACAATCCATCACTCGCCGCGTTGCACCCAACATTTACTGTATCACGCGCGTGCCGCAATCTTAGGGCTCTCTCCCGAAGAAACTTTAATGTCGTTTGCCATGATAAGAAGCACATGCTTTCGTTCCCTGACTACAGTACATATGCTCGTCCGTCGATAAGGAATCTGTACGCGAGAAAAGTGAATTGAAAAAGAAAGCATCGACGAAAACGCGGAATAGCTGCTGTTCGACAAAATGTGTATAGGTTTGGCCATTTGCCGACAACGAGCGAAACATGTATTTCAGTCGGGTGATAGGTTACAGAGTAAAAGTGAATCTACGGAACTTTACTGGCCGGGTCAAATAATTGCACATTGAGGACATTTACCACTAATTCTGTATTTTTTTTAAATATATAATTGAAATCGACGGGAAGTGATTTATAAAATGGGATATTGCATAATTTTAAAAAGACAATGTTAATAATAAAAATGTCTAGCATTATCTGTCTACTAATGATTTTTTAATTTATTGTACATTTACGCCAATACTTTTCTTGCCGAACAATAATTTTCATACAATACTGGGAAATATGCCATTGAGATTTTACAAATGTGCTTCCAAGCTCTCGACGGACTTTCCCAGTCGTCATCCCAAATCGTTAGGCAAGCGCCGTTTGAAGATCTTCCCATGCCAGGTGGACATGGTATACGCTGTTTATTTCTGTTAGGTGCGTCGACAACGTAGACCGATAGATGTTTCGCAAAGTTACCTGTGACGATCTTGCGGCAAGTCACTCTGAATGTCTTTTCTTCGACGCCGAGAACATAGCTGGGGGCACATACACCATCGTTCGTTCCGAGATCGTAGCAGCTGCCGTTGTGGAGCACCGAACCGTCCACTGAACAAGGATTATCGATGCATTGGCCCACAGTCTCGTTCGTTGCCGGGTTAACATACGGTCCGAGGTATTTCTCAGGCGGACATGGTCCTTGTCTGTAGGCCTCGTGGCACGATCCGCTCGTCGAAAAGTACAAGAACGAAGGTTTGCACTTGCATCTCCAGGCAACAAATTCGTTGTCCGCACTCAAAATCGGATACAGCATCATACCGCCCGGGCACTTTCCAGGCCGCACGGAGATTGGTCCTCTTTCGGTTGTCTACAACGGTAAAAAATAATTAGCATTTTTTGCAAGTTACATTTTTTTTTGAATTTCAATTCTGACAATTTTTTTTTGTTACGTCCCATTGACTTTGTCTCGAAACAGAGGATGCAACGATTGATAAAACTTTCAAGCTTGCTGAATTCTAGATAATTTTTACTATAACTTACCGGTGGCAAAGAAGATGCTTCGTCGCCATTATTTAACAATTCGGAGTCACTGGTGATTTCTCCAACCACGAGTGTCAATGTCGCACAAATAAATAAGAAGACCTTCATTTTCTACAAGAATCTGATAGGAATGATTGAAAATAACGGCAGTCGCACAACTCTCCTGCTTCGCGGCTTGCCAGTTACTGACTGGGCAGAGAATCATCACGCATTAAAAAAAGCATCAACGAGAACGCAGATTTTACTATTTGATAAAATAGTTCCGTTTATTTCGCGGTCGCGAGCAAGTGTGTGTAATTTAATCCGGTAGGAGGTACTGGCATGAAAAAAAACACGGAATCTGAAATCCCGTTGATAACAGAAGTGCAGTTGCATGGCTGGTACTAACGACCAGATTGTAAATAGCGCAGGCCTACGTAGAACGTCGAATAAAATATGAATTCAAAAGCTGGCTCATGTACGCGCTCCTGCATTATTTACGTTCCGCTGCCGTTGTAATTCGCCGGGTTTTTCGAAAGCGAATATATTTATTATAAGCGCGTATTTACGGTGCCTTTGACATTAATTTACCATCGATTGCTCATGGCTTCCCGGTACGTCCGTCCAATATTTAGCTACTGAAATGTATTTTAATCGCCGATTTCTGGGCTTTTAACAAATTCATCGTGACGTGAAGGCTTTAAAAGGTTCATTACTATGACATTTTGCTCGCAATTCAAGCAGAAAAATGCACTGAAATATTTTCAACAAGTAACCTCCGTCCCCCCTCCGAAAAATCGGACGCATTAAATTGCGTTGTAAAATCTGATCAAGGGAATACTCGCCTATCGTACCAAGTGAACATTCAGCCCTCGGCCATTTAAATACCATCTGAAACATCTTTTGCCTCATCCGTTATTACCATATAATTGTTCTCTTCTCCGATCGTGTTCTTGTTATTTTCACTCAACCACTATTTCAAGAACAATTGATATCACTAAATTCGCGATCGGTTTCGTGTCGTCTCGATCAAGCCCAAAAATTACCGGAGATTAATATAACTGCAAGCGACAACCGCGCGCGCGGTGTTTCGTCGGCTAGCCCCGACGAAATATGTGCGCGGCGCGTCAAACATGCAGTTTGCTAAAATTTCGGTACATGCATCGGTAATTAAAAGGCTTTTAAATATCGTGCAGCTTTTATTCGATGCTCGATTGCGGACGGCAATTTCTGTACTCGCTCTTTCGCGCTTTTTCAAACAGCTCACACGAAGTTGTATGTATGAGTGTGTCATGTGTGCACTTAGAGATAAAAATAATTACCGTAATAATCGAGGACCCAGAACGCGCGCGTGTGTGTGTCTGTCCATCCCTCGGGTCTCTCTGTTGTCGCTCTCGTTATTCCGCATTATCCCACTATTCGCTGGTGTTTCCTTGCATGTGCTCAGTTCTACAGGCGAACAGGTACTTCGGCGTTCACATTAACAGGGTCGTTCCGGACGAGATGACTACCCTTTTGGCGCCTCGCCATTTTTTTCGAGCTCCGTCTGGTGAAAGTTGCCAGGCATCTGAAAAAATTACATTTACCGTATTTATAACCACACATTTATGGCCCGAAATATACTGTGGTGAATATTATCGTTTAGTCAGATAATCAATTCGACTAAACGATAATCGTTTAGTCTCTGGAGGTGACGCTGTGGATGAGTACCATGAGAATCTACAGTAATTTGTCCAAAATATATCGCAATTCTTGCAAATCTTATATAGTTTTTTTCATAAAGATTATATAAATTTGTCCGAGCAATTAAAAAAAAAAAACAACAGTCATCTCTCTCCGAGTTACCTAAGTCGCGTTTCTCAAATGCGTATGTTGCATGTACGATCCACGAGTCGGCGGACCTGACTGTATACCGCGCGTATGCACCTCCGGGCGGCGGACCGTATACGTTTTTACTGTCTGAAATAATGGAACGAATGGAAAGTGTTTTTCCATGTACGATGAACGGTATACGTATACACGAGTACTAGAGGCGAACGACGAGGTTCTATATCGTCGGGTGAACCGACGAGAGCCCCGGCGCGTTCGTTCGTTCGTTCGTTCGCGCGTTCGTTCGGTTATACCGCGGCGGTAATATTGCTTGAAAAAGCCACTTCGTAATCACGGAAAACCTCACGAGGGTGCGCGCGCTCGCGCGACCACTGGCTTAGCACTCGGCGTATAACCGGGCGCGCACACACCGCACATTTCGCGACAATAAAGCCGCTTCGACGACCCCTTGAACGATCTGAAAAGCTCCGCACACGAGTTCTCTCTCTCGTTCTCTCTTTCGGTCTTTTATGCTTCCCCGCAGAATATGTACGACTCAGGCGTGGCGTTTTGTCTTTTTCTTATACCGCCAACGAGGAGACACCGCGAATGCATCGCGAGTGCACCATAAACAAACGGTAATGTGCGGGTTTTTTTGCATTGTACTCTCCGAGCGAGCAGACGACTCTTATCATTGATTATTTCACGCTCTTTTTGCGACTGTAAATCTTGCCCGTCGGGAATCTTCGAATTGCGAAATCCGTGCTTATACGCTGATGATGGTTTCCAAAACGGCCGATGTGACCGTGCGGGTCAGATTTTTTCCTCTCCCATGATTAAAAATATATTCTCTCATTTTCAGTCGAAAGTTTGGTATTTAAAGTAGAGCGGTGTTTTAACCACGGTAAAAAAAAGCCCACTGCTTTACCGTCGGTCTCTGGAACGGCCGAACGTCGATGCGCACTGGACACTCCGGTGACTTCCGGCTGGTAATCACTTAGGGACACGCAGAGCCCGCGTCACACACGGAGGGAGAGTGGTCGTCACTTTTGCGGCCCGCTCTGACTCTTGTAATATCGTGGACGGTAAATAGATAGACGGTCCGGTGCGGTCGGCGCGTATCAGGCCCCACGCTGCCCGCGGCTGCTCGCGAATCCACGGGCGCGCAAGTATATTTCGCGAAATATACACACGCCATTCACACGCTGTTTCTCCCGCGCGCGAGAACCGGCGGAGGCCAAAAATAGTGGCAATCTCGAGCGCGCGCCGCAATCACGACGAGCTGTCGTGCAGATGCGGTATCCGGGGGGGTTGGAGGCGCAACGAGAGGGAGAGGCCCGGATGGACGCGGTCGAGCGCCGAACGAAGAGAGGGAAAGACCCGAGAACCCCGGGTGAACCTCCGCCAAATTGGACCAAAGCGCAACAAATCCATTTGCCGCGCGCGCGCGCTCCACCCCCGAGTTACATGTACCTGAAACAGAGAAAAAACAACGGATAAAAATCAAGACTCTGGCGAAAAACGTATATTACGCGCTCTGTTGTGTGTTTCCGATGCGCGCACGTCCGTCAGAGTTATAACCGCAGTTTTAATCTGTCAGTCCCGCGGGACTATTGTAACTGTGGTCGGCGCGGGGGTGTTTCTTTTTTTTTTAATTACTATTCTCAACGAACGAACCAAATTTCATGTCTTGAAATCTACAACTGATTGGATTTGCAGATTTGCAATTGTCATGTGGCTGTTTCGGAAAAAAATCATTTTGTAGATATCGTAATATGCCAGTACGAGGATTGAGCTAAGCTAAGTCGGGAACGAAAGTTTTCTTTAATGAACGCCACAAAAATTACAGAGGAGAACGAGATAACTGAGGTAACTTGCAATTCGCGTAGTTCATTGAATATAGTTTTCTCTGTCATAGCGGCAGAGAAAACATCAAATCGTGACGAGTTTTTAGGCCGCAGAACAAAAATAAAGAACCGCGACGCGGAAATATCCGAGAGTACGTCGAGGGAGGGGGGGATTGAAATTTCGCTTTTTGAAATACTTATTTAAGACGCAAAAAGGTAGAAAGCGGTACCGAGGCAAAAAAGTAATAGCCTTTTCCGACGTGAAAAATTTACAGAGAAGAATTGTGCTCGTCCCGGCGCGACGAGGGCGCCGCGCCGCGCGGCGCGCCTTTCGATGCCCCTGCGGGGACATCGTCGGAAGGGGGAAGGAAAAAGGAAGAAGCTCGAGAGTCATATAATTAAAATTTCACGTCGAACACGAAGCTCTTCGGTCCGTCTGTAAATAACGGGGTCTGCGAGCCGAGTCGGGGGACCGGCAGAGAGCGCGAGGATAGCGAATGCCAAACGATAGGAGAAAAAGAGGGACGCGAACTTCAGAGAACGCGCGGGTCGCGACCGGCGAAGCCAGCAGCGTGATGACGACGGCAACGACGACAACCGTCTCGCGAAATTTTCCCGACAACGCGTTGCAAATATTTGCACGAGACAGACAATAAGTGGCTCGTGGAAACACGTGACAATTAATATGAGATTATTAAAACACGGTACCGAAGATTCCGAACGCTACGGCCGCGGCTAACTGCAGCCGAAAACGAGGACTTTTTCTTCCCGACGCTTAATACGACTACGACACCAATTTCTCCCGTTCCCTCGGTCATATTGATATTTGTCCTCTCTTATTGCCGAGTTCGCCGAAGTTGCAAATCCCTGGACGACTATCGCTCGCTCCCCTCTGGGATTGTCGCGCACGATGCTTGGGATCTCTAATACCAACAGACCGGTTGCCTCTGCCCCTTGCGCGCCGCCCGCAACTGCCTTACTAATATTCCACAGAGTCCAACTGTGCTGCCGCCGCCTTTGCGCCGTCGTTTCGGCCATTTTTTGTTCGATGTATGTGTCTCTCTCGCTCTATATATTCATTAAAGGTGTTTCTAACTTCCAGTGACAAATGCCGGCGCCGTTAACTTTTCGCAAATAACCAGATAACTTCGTAACTACAACGAAGTCGCTTTCACTGGAACGAAAATCTCACCTTTATAGCTCCGGCGTCCGCAGCCGCGAATCCTCCGTGAAAAAAGACGTCGCCTCGTCGCATCGGCTTCGCGCGACTCGCGGCCAAGCGTTACAATACAATGCAAAACAACAGACGATCCGTCGTCATCGTCGTCGTCCGTCTCGCAACGCGATTGGCTGCGGTGACGATTGTATCGCAGCGCCATCTGTCGCAGCGGCGGCGCTTCGCGCGGTCGTTAGTGAGACTGACGCGAAAGTGCGAGTCGAGGAACCGGACTCGTCGTCGTTATTAAACACACTGTACCTAACAACGTTGCTGTATTACGCGATGCGCATTTGCAGTATCATCGGACCAGCGACGAAGCACGGAATTTCTTATTCGAGGGCGTCGCGAGGCGGCGAACCTCCAGCCCTGAGTTTGCCCGAGCAGCGCGAGACACATTTTTGCCGCTGCGCGACGTCTCCGCCGATCACCGAATATCATACGCCTCATTGGAATTCCACAACGTAGGTACATATGAGACGGCCGATATCACGTTTGTCTCCCCGAGGGAACCTATAACTGTGTCTCACGAATGATCGAATTCTGCTCTTCCTCTCCTGCTGTACACCCACTGTGTGTGTCTGTCCCCCGGCTGCAGCGCGTCGTTTTATTTTTATTTTTTTCGCTCCTCGCTTTTCTTTCTTCGACTCGTGCTACCCCCCCCCCCCCCCCCCCCTCTCCCCGCCACACGGTATTATATTACGTTGTCTCCACGCCCTATGTCTCACGACTACGCCAGATCAGACATTGAACGTACGAGGACAACATCTGAAACTCTGTAAAAGATACGCGTTCACTGTGCCGAATGTAAAGCATGACCCGCGTAGCCGACCGTTTTGCGAATTGTGGCCCCACGAGAATCTACATCAGTCTCCGGTAAATTATAATAATGTATTGTGAAACATTAAGAACTTAGTCTGAAACTAGAGACGTCGAAGTCTAAAATTCGTTCGCGCTTTGATGCCTCCAGATGACCCTGCAGAATTGCATTTTACCAGATGCTGTTGGTCGCCAGGGAATATCGCGATATAATTCCCGAGTGTCTACTTCCACGAGGCACCGATACGCAGTTGAGCTATTACGCGAGAGAGCAACAACCAACTAGAGGCAATGTGTTTAAAATGGGAACAACGGGAACAACGGGACGAGCTGCCCACGACACGATTGAGATCTGGCGCAGTGGTGGCGACACGTTTCACGCGGTGTAATCTCGCTTTGTAGTTTCTGCGAGAGGCTCTCGCGCTCTCTCATTCACGCTGTCTTCGTTTTTTCCAGCCGCACAAGGCACACACAAGCAGCGACGGCGGTGACACCAGCGGTAGACTCCGTGACTGGACGGTGCTCAAGGTATACTCGCTGTGTCTCTCGGAACAGACATACAGCACATCCTAAGCGCGGAAACAAGGGAAGGGAAAGAAATAAAAGAGACGTTCGCACCGAGGGCTCCGAGCAGTTTCCTGCCTACTCGGCGTTAGTTTAACGCTTTCTGGAAAAGGTCGTTCGTCGGGGCGGGCGCGCAAAGAACTACACGCGTGCCACTCTACCGTATTGCGAGAACTCCATTACCCTTCTCCTCGCTCTCCGGCTCTACGTGTAGTGCGCTTCTCTGTATCCGTATAGACATATATATGTACACATACACACGTAGCAGTACGTTCTACACATTTCTCGCGCAAGCTTTAACGCTTCGGGAAACTCTTCTCGATGTTGCGCACGTGCTTTACTTGCTTGAAGCTCGCCACACGTGCGTAGCTCAGCCACCATGCAGCAGCGGAACATACAGACACACACACAAACACACACACTATACTACACCGAGCGCGACGTTTAGATTATGTCCAGCGATTACGCACAACGTCCGGTATTATCCGCGCGGCAAAGGGTGCGCACGGAACCGACGTACGCACAGACCCGGCCGAGACTGCGTCACCGAAGATAAACTTTTATTTTTTTCGCAACGACAAGCACACCTTTCCCAGAACCTCTGACTCGTGGGTTTCACTGTAGGCCGTCGTTGTTGGGGGCGGTTGCCTTTTTCTTCCTCGCCTTACTGCGAAATTCAACAGGACGAACGGCGCACCTGCGGCGTTTTTCGGTGTGTATACGACCCCAGAAATTAATTTATGTCACTCCGTGCGTAAAACGCGATATTACGCACGCTTCGCGTGCGTAATACCGCATTTTCCGACGTCGTGAAATAAAATTTCGTACGATACGCGTGCGAAAAACCTTTTTCGGACTCGTGTGATTGCAGCAACTCGCCTTCGGCTCGCGCTGCAAACTCACACTCGTCAGAAAAAGTTTTTTCGAACTTGTATCGTAATGTACTATTATATCACGTGATCTAGTTAATTCGGATTAATCGTCATACTAATTCCCCTTCTAAAAAATTGATGGCTCGAGAATCTCTAAATATCTTAGTCACCGCTTTATTCGTCTTATGATTGACCTTGACTCTGAGACCCAGACCAAGTTTATTTGTCTTTGATAATTTTTACAGATCCCTCAAATATTGTTTTTTATGTCCCTGAAGATTGAAGGTTAAAATAAAAATAGGCGCCACTAGAGAATCGCTAGACGTACAAAGGTACCTTAGCAAACAAATTCTCGGCTGCAACGTTGCGCAGGAACGGCGTGAAAACTTTTTAATTTTGCAGATGCAGAAATCTTCAGGGTCTTTTTTTGTTATCGACTAAAGAAGGGTTAACCCTCACTGTGCACACTGGGGGTCTGTGAGGGAGATATAGGGTCAGTTTGACCCCAAATCAGCGTGAAGCGCGCAGGTAGTGTCGTCGAAGATGTGCACAGTAACGGTTAAAACCATTGTTTTCAGTGTTAGAATTGCATATGATACTCGGCGGGAAAACGTTTTTCTAAACTCGTTCTTAATTTACTATTACTTCGAATAAACGAATATGAGCTTTCAGGAAAAGAAGTGAAAAATATTAGTCGATTTCCGGCGCAGGATCAACGACTGTTTTGTTTTGTTTTCTTTTTCTCCGTCTCTCTCGGGTTAGCAACCGTGAGAAGATGGCGTGGAGTCGAAAGATAAGAAGTAGACGAAGGGTACGCCTCGGAGCCGCGATACCGAGAGCCCCGCCGAGCCTCTGCCGGAGTTACACGTCAGTCATACTTTTCGCGCGGTGCGAGACGCGGTCTTCGTTCTCGTTTCTCTTGCGCGCACTGCGCGGCGGCTCGCGCACTTTTTCATATGGTAATATCGGCTCGACCACAGCGATTCACCGCGCTTTCGCTGTACAATATATTTGTATATATCGCTCAGTATACGCTCTTTCCGACGCTTCCTTCTCTATTATATTTTCTCGTGCGCCGTTGCGCACTTACACACCTCGCACGTTACCAGTCATTTTTCACGACTGTCAAGATTTTATTTGTGCTCACCGACTCTGATATTTACCCGTCGGTTTGCGTATTTTCTCTTCTCCCCTACTGCACTTTATTATTTTTAATTCGACACGGGGCGTTGAATTAATCGAATTGTGCATGCCGATTGGCGTATCTGCTGTCTCGCCTATCTCCAAAAAAAAGGACCCTTCGGGGTAAAAGATTCTAAGAAAGGGAGGGGAAGAGATACAACTAAAGAATTTCAAACACAAACTGCGAAAAATAAGAATAACAATATAGGCACAGGAAAAGCAAACAATTAATCTTAAAGCTACATTTAACATATAATTACAAAACCGTACATTATCGAATAAGAGCGTGTGTCACACACCATGGAGCACCATGGTGGTGGGCATGGGCGCTGCTGCTGCTTCGCTAGCCGTGGGCTGCAGCAGCAGCAGCTGTTGCCGGAGACCGGATTCTCAGAGTCCTACTCCTCCTCTGCCACGCGCTCTCTCGACGCTCGCTGCTGGTCGCCAACTAACCCCCGACTCAAACTTTCTCCTCGTGTCTCATTATATTGGGGTAAGGGGGGAGGGGGGGGGGGGGGGGGGAGGGTCGACGAGAGCCGACGCAAGATGTATATACACACCAACAATTTAAATATACTAGGTTAACCACAAGTGCTGGCGCGCGTGCCCGAGATAACCTTTGCAGTAAATCGCAACTGAAAAACCCTTGTTTAGTTGATTTAAAAAAAAAAGAAATTTGTCGTTTTGCTTGTCAGAACTCCTAGATCTGGCCGCCGGGCCGAAAAACGCCCAAATCGGGGTCACGAAATTTATTTTTTCAAAACATCGACTTTTAACCTATACCATCGTTCTCAAGTCGCATATTCTACCCCTGAAAACACTGGTTAAAACCCTTTTTTAGTTGATTTTGAAAAAAAAAAATTTTGGCCGAACAGTTAGTCAGAAATCGTAGATCTGGCCGCCGGGCCGAAAAACGCCCAAATCGGGGTCACGAAATTTATTTTTTCAAAATATCGACTTTTAACCTATACCATCGTTCTCAAGTCGCATATTCTACCCCTGAAAACACTGGTTAAAACCCTTTTTTAGTTGATTGTGAAAAAAAAAAATTTTGGCCGAACAGTTTGTCAGAAATCGTAGATCTGGCCGCCGGGCCGAAAACCGCCCAAATCGGGGTCACGAAATTTATTTTTTCAAAATATCGACTTTTAACCTATACCATCGTTCTCAAGTCGCATATTCTACCCCTGAAAACACTGGTTAAAACCCTTTTTTAGTTGATTTTGAAAAACAAAAATTTTGGCCGAACAGTTTGTCAGAAATCGTAGATCTGGCCGCCGGGCCGAAAACCGCCCAAATCGGGGTCACGAAATTTATTTTTTCAAAATATCGACTTTTAACCTATATCATCGTTCTCAAGTCGCATATTCTACCCCTGAAAACACCGGTTACAGCCCTTTTTTCATTGATTTTGAAAAAAAACAAAATTTTGCCCGGACAGTTTGTCAGAAATCGTAGATCTGGCCGCCGGGCCGAAAACCGCCCCAATCGGGGTTACCGTAGGTTAAACAGTGCTGCAGCGCTCATTACGACAAACTGTCAAATCTCGCGCTGTTAAACAACGAACGGCCGATCTTGATGGTCCACGATCAATCAGAGGCCGAGCTATATTGATAACAATGGTTGCTCATGCACTTTTTAACAGAGGACTAACAATATATATACCCGCCGGAGAGGCTTGAAAATGCGTCGCTCGAACGATCGTTCCACGAAACAAACCCTTGACACACATACCACGGCCTTCGTATTTGCGTTCGTTGTATCGGCTAGTTCCGATATGCATGACGCTCATAACAGTCTCGAATCAATCGCCGGTGCGTGCGATCAACGTATTCGTATGTTTCACAATACAAGCGGGTTGTCCCGATAGATCACCGAAATTTCCGACAACTCATATCTGCCAAAAAACCGCGTGCCGCGCTAAGCAACGGAACTACGTCTCTGTTCCTTTGCCCGCTAATTAAAATGAACAAAGCTGACGTGTAACTGCGAAGAAAACGCTGCCTTTGATGGATATATTCGATAATTGCCGTTAGCAGTTGCCAGCGACGATTTCACCGAGTGGACAAAGCGGCTTATCAAAGTAAACGAAGTTAATGCAACTCTCCGAGTGGACTGAACGGCTTATCAAATTGATTTGAATAATATGCAAATTGAAGGAACAATATTGTTGAAGTGGTCAACGAGGATTTCGCCCGATACATAGGCACCTCCCCGCATCGGTTCGCCACAGTCGTGCTTTATGCCTCGTCGCGCATAACAATCGCGCAAACCGGGGCGAACCGTTAGAAATTTATCCCGTTTCCCCGACGTTAATTTTACCTAAGCTGCGATTGCTCTTAAATACGATTTTGCCGATTTATTACCCGACGCAACGCCCAATAATCATGACCACCGCCAGGTCCTCCCACACACGGAGCGTTACCACTGCGATCGCCGAGCGATAAGGCGCGCCTGTGCGTGTGCAGGCCGCACCGAACGCATTTGTACTACTCATTTGCCAGCTGACTCGCTGAGTATCGGAGCTACTGACCGTTCGGTCCGCACACAGGCGGCTTGTATCACTTTACAGCGAATTACTGCGCCGGGCTTTTACTGCTCTCGTGCTCAACATATACAGTTTGATTTATAGCGTTTTTCTACTAGGTTACAACAACTCGCGCAGCAGGAATAGACTTTCTGTCGCGTACGCGATATGAAAAATTGCACGTAATAAATTCTCTTGCTGATGAATGAAATCTGACTAGCGTGAAGATTTTGCGCGGCGTAACATCAAACATTGGTGAACAATAAGGATCATCGTTTTTTTTTGTGCACCGTTATTTGGGAATATAAGGAAACAAAAGAACAAAGTTTGGATGATACTTCTAGACGAAAAAAAAGAAAATATGTCGTGTGACGAAAGAACGCGTAAAGAAGATTAATCTGAAATCTACCCAGGAAGAAAAAAAAATCGATATGATGCACGACTACCGCACCCCCCGAAGCGGTTCAACGCACGCTCGATACAGTCAATATTCACGAGCTCTTCGCGAGGTGCATACGCACTCTAACTATCCCGTTGCAATTCTGTATAATTGCGCTGCATAAATTCAACCGTTTCGTTCAATATGAGCACCGTTTATTCCGACAGAAACGCTCGCTTCGATGCGGCACTTCTTTCGTTGAATAAAATCGAGTAAAACGAAAATAAATTTAATTTCCATTCCATAGGATTAATCGACTATTTTTCGTCATAACGTTACTTCGCGCAATCGTTGTCGAATGACAAAATAATATTTACCACAAATACCCAGAGAACTGCAATATCTTTATATTATCTACCTCGTGGGTGGTACACAACTCGGACCCATTGGCAATTTGTAGTGTACATTATCTTGCATGGAAATTCTCTGACATTAAACAATCGTCGATATAGTCTCTACAGTTCACTGTCTCTTTTAATTTGTCTGATCGGACAGTTTTTGCCGGGTCTCTGATTTCCTCCCTCCCTTCCGCACTTGCCTAGTTTTGGACCTTGTACCTCGAAAAAATATTGCCTGGCCGTTGTAGAGATTCCCAGTTTCTTTATTCTTGTCATTATGTCAATAACAACACTCTGCGCCTGTCTGTTTTTCACTGAAAATCATTCAACACTGGATACTTGGACAGCATGAATTGTCACGATTTTTTGGTCCATTCAGCAGTTTGACAAGTCTTACCTTTTGCACCGGCATTTTGAGCGCCAACTCCGGTGCTAGAGGCGCTGGTACATCCACCATGTCCAGCACTTTATCTCGACTAACTTGCTGGCTGTTCATCTGCCAGTTGAACAGAAGAAACGTTCTAATTTTCCAAAGACAGGGACTGCGATTGAAAAAAAAAAACATCCCAGACCAAAAATCAAAGCCTACTATAAAAAATATCGACGGAAATCGTCGACCATTATTCAACAAAAGACATTGTTTCTCCTGTGCCATTTTCTTGTCTCAAGAACGGCGTTGAGCGCGGTCTGGGTATTCAACAAAAGACATTGTTTCTCCTGTGCCATTTTCTTGTCTCAAGAACGGCGTTGAGCGCGGTCTGGGTATTCCCTTTGCGAAGGCTTCTTGGCAGTAAGAGGGGAAAAAAAATACAGTTCGTGAACATACGTCCTCGTCCGAGAAGTTGTATTCGGTCTCCGACTCGTCGCTTGACATGTTGACATTATGGAGTTTAATCGATCTGCTCAATCGCCGCAGAGTGAATTCCCAATTCGAAACGCCAACGCGTTATTATTCTGTTTCATCGAGACGTGCACACGCGACAGAAATACCCGAAACGAGTTCAAATACGCCCTGTTTGCCGGTTCGCTCGGCAGCTTTTCGATGTACTGATCATGCGCACACGCATCTCCGCACTGTGCAGCAAAAATCCAGAATTACCGACAGCATCATGTCGGTGTTTATCGACTAAGTTCACCAAGGTTATGTTTGCCGCTTAGCCATTAGTATCGTCTCCGTGGACGTAACGTCGTCTTCTCGCGACGTAAAAAAGGTTATAGAATGACACTAGAATAAAAGCATAGTGTCTAGCCTTACTGATCTAAAAACTGTAATTACTGGTTGCCAAGATGGTGTTTGTGACGCATGTGTTAGGTTATGCCATAAAAAAGGTATTTGTTTTTTATATTTATAATACATAAATGCTTAATGATTTTGATCGATAGATTTGTTGAACAAAACGATTGATCAATTGTACGCAATTTTAACAGGCACCGCGGAAGTATCTTCGCAGCGGATTCATGGATTCCATTAGGATTAAAGTTAAAGCTGGCGCAGGAGGAACAGGTCTCCCTCGCTATGGCGGGATAGGAGGTAGAGGTGGTCACGTTTACGTACACACAGAGGAGGGATACGATTTGTCCCAAGTTCATTCAAAAGTAAAGGACAAAAAACTACGGGCTGGTCAAGGCGGCGATAGCACTGCAAAGTGTTTGATTGGTGAACAAGGCAGCGATTTGACGATAAAAGTTCCACCGGGTATCGCAGTATATGATGAAGCTGGTGTTTGTAAAGGTATGTAATGTAAATAATAAATAAATAAAGTTGAAAAAAACATGAGACATTCTATATCAGTGCAGCTACTTCAAGTATAAAAAAATAATCCGAAGCTAATAACTATACTATATAATGAACATTTTTTTTTGTTATTCACAGGCGATCTAGATCGACCAGGTGTAAAATTCAAAATTGCCACAGGAGGTCTAGGAGGTTGCCCAGAAACTGGTTTCAGTGGGCAGAAGGGAGAATCACACATCGTAGTACTCGATCTAAAATTAATCTCAGATGTTGGACTTGTGGGTTTCCCCAACGCTGGAAAGAGCACACTACTCAGAGCAGTTTCCCATGCAAAACCAAAAGTTGCTGCATATCCATGTGAGTTTGAGTAATACATAAAAAATTTGTAATGATTGATTTTTTTTTTTTTTAATTTGAAAAATGGAAAATAAATTTTTCAATGTTTCTGAAAAATGGGACAAATCTATTGCATATTCTTTGTTCTCTACGAAATCTAAATATAAACTGTATCATGTTTACGGATACAATAACAGCACGGTTTTCTTGCAGTCACGACGATAAGGCCGCACTTGGGTGTAATGCAATACGAGGACCTGCGAAAAATTTCCGTCGCTGATTTGCCCGGACTAATAGAGGGAGCGCACGCAAACGTTGGGATGGGTCACAAGTTTCTCAAGCATTTGGACCGAACGAAGCTTCTCGTTTTCATGGTCGACGTCCAAGGGTTTCAATTGTCACCGATGCACACGCGAAGAACTTGCCTCGAGACGATTATTCTTCTGAACAAAGAAGTGGAGCTTTACAAGCCCGATTTGCTGCACATGCCAGCTATCCTCATAGTCAATAAAATGGATACCGATAATGCTAGCTCCACGTTTAGGGAAATCGAGCCGTCTCTGAGAGATTTGCAATGTGTAGTGGACAAATTTCCTGAGGAAATGCAACCAAATACAGTTCTCCGGTTCGAGAAGATAATCACGACCTCGCTTATTCGAAAGAAACCTGAGGAGATAAAGAAAGTTAAATATACGATCAGAGACGTTCTCGATAAACACTACGAGCAGGAGAAATTCGAGAATGATCCCGAAACCACGGAGGTTAAAATTCTCGAAAAAATGTTACGCGTGAATCGGCAAAAAGCACCGACACTCGTGTGATGTACAAATCGCCCGCTACAATATTTGTATCTGTACATAGTTCGATGTGGAAAGAATACACACAATCGTTTAACACAAAACTGTTTTTTCTTTTCTATTTACATATTCACAAATACACAAACGTTTTTTAAGATGGGTACAACAGTTTTGTTTTTATCGTCTTGCACGGTATATTCTCGTCGAGAACTTTTTGCGTCCAATCTTCACCGAGCGGCGCTTTTTTATAGACATCTACATTGTCTATCTCTTCGGGATCGCGGAGAACGCCTTCGTTTGCGACCCATCGCTCTACACCATTCCAAGCGATCATTATCCCGTTGTCCGTGCAAAGGCGAGGAGGAGGTCTTACCAGCTTCCAACCCATTTCGTCACATAACACATTTAAAGCTTTTGCAATAAAATTATTACAAGCGACACCGCCTGATACGACCTGAAAATTTTGATTCGTTTTTATATTGAAATTAAATAATTAAACTTTGCACTTTTAATTTTCTTTCTTCTACCAGTGTTTGATTTTCCAACGGTATCAGCTTTGTCTGAGTACAAAATTGCATGGCTCGTTGAGTTCTGTGACACAAGTGTTTTGCTATGGCTAACTGAAAACCGGCACAGAGATTGTTAATATCCGGAATAATCGCGTCAGCCATTATATTGTGATCTCTTTCCTGTTTTATGATATATCTGTTCATTGTGTTTTTGAATCCAGAAAAACTGAAATTGCAATCTCTGTACTGTGCCATTTGGACCACAAACGGAAATTGCATGGGATTCGTCGCTCGTGAAGCTGCCAGTTCTATAGCAGCACCACCGTTCATACAGCTATACTCAGGAATGTTTCGCATCTTCAATCTTCGCGCTGCCTGGATGAAAAATGTACTATATAAGTGAAGCTTCATTTTATATTCACAGGACAATTATCTTTTCCATTAACTGAAAAATAAAGCACACATAACTTCACAGAAATTGAACTCACTTTATCCAAGGCTTCACCAGGCGCATCATTTATAGTTTTCCCAAGCAAATAAAAATTTGCTACATCCTTCACAACAGCTAGTAGGCAATGGCCTCCCGATATAAGTAGAACTAAAAAGGGGAAATCCACCTACATTGGCGGTAACATTTATTTACTTCTGTAGATAATTAAACTAACTTAAATATTCTAATTCTGTTGCCTCATTAATGATACCACAAAAATAATAAGAACACATATATCTATTCGCACAGCCCAAAAGGATTAGTCTTGACTTATGACATTTTTGTCAGAGCAGAAAATATCCTACCTTATTCACCATTCTTGCTGTGAGAGCATGAGCCTCCATGTGATGAATAGGTATGAATGGCTTTTTTCCAACCTTACACAAATACTTTCCAAAGTTTGTACCTATCTGTAGAGACAGAAGGAGACCTGGTTTTACCGTTGTAGCAATTGCATCTATATCTCTTAACCTCAGATCAGCAGATTTCAGAGCTTTCTCACAGAGCTCTGTAATATTGTTTCTGTGCATTTCCTGAGCTATGTGGGGAACAATACCCCCATAACTGAAAAATGTAATATTATAAATCAATTTCAGGGTAAGATAAAATGTAGTTATGATTTAAATTGCCAAATAATATTTTAGTTTACTTCAAATGTGTTAGGTGTTGAGAATGAAGCGCTTCGCCCAGAATATGTCCCTCGCTATCGACCACTGCACAGCCAGTGTCGTCACAACTTGTTTCAATTCCAAGGATCACTGCCGGTTTGTTATTTCCATAATTTCTCGATCTAGTTACTAATAATTTACGAAACTGTTGCAGTCCATCCTTCAAAACTCTCGTTTTATGAAATCCATGCTTGTAGATACATCCATGCTTCACGATGAAATCCATGCTTGTAGATGCATATAAACGTCAGTACAAATTGTATGATTGCGCTAAAAACAAAATGTTTGCCCGATCTTTAACTAATAAGGAACTGATTATTTGCTTCCCTATTGTTAACAATTTTTTTTTGTACCATCCGTGAATTATTTATTTCGTTCAGTTGGTTAATTCACTTTTAACTTAAGTGTCGCAAAGGTGCGGTTTATCGCAATAATGCGACATTCACTCGATGCTTTAAAAATCGATGATTTCCAGCGCTACGATCAGTTTGGGGCGATATGTTCATTTTCGATGCATCGGGGCAAAAATGATTAATACGAAAAATAATCGATGTTTTTTTTATCTACTCTAGGTTCCAATGTTGCAAATTCGTTAATATTCACCGCGCAGGCGCCATTACCGGCAATGGGGAGGAGAAGTAGGGAGCAGTGATGGGCGACGTTAAAAAAAGCATCGATGTATCAAACAATCGATTCTGAATCAATCGATGCCGTTTTCCCCAAACAAAACTTTAAATAAACTATTAAACATTGTATAGAAAAGCAGACCATGATATTTAGAAAACCGGCAAATATTTCTACAACGTCATATTGTTGGTTGACTGTGAAATTATACGGATTTCTTCACTGGCAAGGCTTAAAACTCATCGAGATTTGAAACTTACGACTTTCTTGTATTTGATTTTTTGTTACTAGATTGTTACCGTTTAATATATTTAAGATTTACTTCAATTCCTCAATGCCAAATTCGAAGTCGTAGTCGCTTTCAAATCCTTCCTACGTTCCCGCGCTTTCGTGTCGATCAATTCAGTGTTCCACGGGTGGAACGTTCTTTCGTATTATCTCACACGCTAATCCTCAATTAAATTATAAATGACAGGAAAGCTTGACTGTATCTCAGACGTTACACTCGATTTATTTATTGTTTCCGACATTTATCTAAGTTCTCGGGAAACCAAGGAAAAAACACGAAACAGGAAGCGAACTCAACTAGCAGCGTTCGATCTCTTGCGCCCTCTGTTGGCAATTCGCGAAACTCTTCGAAAAAATGGCGTCACCGCTAACGTGCTCCTCTGGCAAACTCCATTTTCTTACCACGAAAAGTCTTACGCTGTGACTAATGAATCACGGAATATGACAAAATATTCTGATGATTTTTTTTTTTTTAACCAACGTCTAAAATAATGGTGTGCTTGAGATTACTTGAAGTCTCATTAGGCGTTTGAAATTCCGGAAATTGCAGCTAAAGATTCGAGGAATCTCGAATAACGTTCTCGAGTTACTTTCTCAACAATCGATACCACTTCACTCCCCTCTTCCCCCGCGGTACGCAGTAGAACAGAAAAGATTCGCAACGCAAGAACGGAGCATCTATAATGTCAGATCAGTAAGTAATTGAACATCAATTAACACTCGAGTATGCATTTAATCACTCCTCAAGTTCACTAAATCTGTTGCCTGCTTACCAAACTTAATACTTTCGATAAAATGTGGCAATTGCTTGTCCGTATTCACTGGCAACATGTCTGCTTTGTTCGCCGTCGCGAAACCCTAGGTTAGGAATAACTTTCAACTATGACAAATTCGTAGTCATTGTTTCATTTCGACCAGAATTTTCGTTACAGTTATCGATAAGTTTATGTTGCACTTGTAGAATATGACAATTTTCGTTCTGCCGTGTTTCCGTTTGTGATGTACGATTCTTATGGTTTTCAGGGATGAAGCTTTGTTGGACGAGGACCTTGGTGACGAAGAGTATGATCTGGGTAACGACGAAGAGGAAGCCCTTCTGGCTGACGACTATGAAATTGATAGGGTGAGCTCGTTATTTTCAAGCGTGCACGATGTTACTTGAAACATTATATTTCCACCTGTCTCTGGAAAATATCTATCTGGAACATATTTATGACATTAACACAAGTGCTATTATGTAGCTTCTAGGGCTCAAAAAATGTGGTGGTACAATGGCGGAATAGTGAAAGAGCAAGCAACGCAAAATTAAAATTTTTTTTTCTGTTATGCGTCTTACTGTAACAAAGATAAAGATTGTAGAGCTGTTGAAATATTCATGCGATCCACTGATACGTAGGAATCAATACAATGATCCTTTGAATCTTGTATTTCAAATAGATGCTACTTTAAACACTGTACTTGTGTCTCCTAATTAGGGAGGATGTCATTTTCAGGTATTGCCAATTATTATACCAGGTATCTTAGAGCGTATTACGAATTCTGTTATAAATGTAAATTATTTATAAACTGGCGTGCGATACACCTCTGCGATAGGCTTACTGGACTTTCCAACCAGAGCCTGAAAGATACATCTATGATCCCTTTTCAATTGGCGTTGAGATGCTATCGAGAAGCTTGATAATTTTCTAATACAATTTTTTTAAAATATATTTATGCATGAAACATAAAAGAAATATTCTACTTATTTATGGAGGAAAGAAAATGCCCAATGAGTGTATCTAAAAAGCTGACCTCCAATTTTAATACTGTATATCTATTTACTAAGTATTTTCAACAATGCTCAATGAGGTACAACAACGTCATTGTTCTCGTGTTATCATCAAAATTTCCTATCAGACTTCTAATTCAATCGTAATTCCATTGGCAAAAAGTTTCTCAGTAATGATTCAGCAAATCAAAGCAATGACATAATAAGAGTTATTCTTACTATTATTGTTATTATGACTATTATTATAATAATAACAGAGAAAAGGAAATGGGGGTAAACCAATGATCTATTATATTCTTTTCTTTACTTTTCCGAAGCATCTAGACAATGTTAGAAACATTGTTTTGTTTTGCTTAGTTTTATAAATTTACACACCCTTTGAAATTTATATTTTACTCTGCATTTCTTTTCCTCTGGAGCTGTGAATTGTGTCATACAAATTGTAAAGTTAATTAAGAACATTTCATAGCTTAAGAGAAATATCTCTCGTGGGAGCAACAAGATTGCAGATCCGATTGATCTGAAGATGCGAATTCTTCATCATGCAGAGTAATAGAATCACGGATGATGATCGTTAGGAAAATCATTTCCGAGAACACATTCCAAAAGAATGAATTGACCTGAAAGAATTCATGTATATAATTTGTTGGACTTCTCTGGACACACATCCAATTCACTGTATCTCACTGTCTTCACGTGAGAAATGACAGCAGCGATTTACGAATTTTTTACTCTGCAGTAGCATAGTATATTATAGTGGTAATTCATCAAAAGCTTGCCATCTTATTCAGGGATTCCAATTTTTATTTTGATATCAGACTCTAATGTATAGACTGAAATACAGTCACAAAAAAGCTACTAACATACCCGATGCGACTGCGGAAGATGCGCTCCCTCAATGTATTTCCATTTGATGATTCATATCGCGTAAAAAGATCGCCGCAATGATAGTATCTCGAAAAATCCTTGAAAATCGTTTCAAATGACGTGAAAAAATTGTCATGCGTATTGTATTGACAAATGCGCACCTATGTATCCGTTTATTGTGATATCGCACAGGATATGCAGGTCTGTTCAATCTCGTCGATCGTCATATCCCGTCATATCGTTACGAATATCATTGTCGTCTTTATTTGTCCAGTAGTCATATTGTCACCCCCGATCATACGCCGATTCGTCGTATATTTATAAATATCCAGTGAAATCGCGTCGTGAGGGCAATAAATACTATACGATGTCCTAAAGTAATATATACTTGTAATATACGTCACAGATTTCGCAATCCCGCTCTAATTATTATAATTTTATCGCATACAATGATTATGCTATAAAAAATAATTAATCGATAAAATATACACAATATTAAATGAAATTAGATCTTAAAGATCGCGACACCGTTGACCGTATTTTCATGACAAATATTTGGCAATTTAATTCTCGAGCAGCAAAATAGCTATAAGGGAGAAGAGGAAACAGACGATGTACTGGACTTAGGAGTCACGGATGCTCTCGACGACTTAGAAGGCGAAGATGAAAATATAGAATACAGGAACGACACTGATAACCATAACCACGGCGACTTTTACAAAGAAGAACGTTCCATGAATCATGTTGGCTATTACGATCAAGAGGACCACGAAGAGATAAGAGACAATAATCAACGTTACGAAGAGGGAGTCCTGCAAAGTGAGAGTGGCGTGCAGAATCCATTAAACACGGGCGATTTGCGTGAGAAATTGCAAAAGAACGTGCAAAGGAAGGTTTTCGTTGGAAATGGACAAGGATTGGAAGACGACGACTGCGATGAGGCCGAGGAGAGAAGAAATCGTTTTCAAAATGAAAGGATCATGATATCGCCGAAAATGAACAATGAAATACCGGATTCTCTGGAAAATGTTGTCACCATTGAACAAATTCGGCAACAGCCATCTTTCCGAGGTCGTGGTCGGGGACGCGGTGTACGAGGTATTCGGGGAGGAAGATTTGCTGCACCGAGTTCACAAGGAAGCTATGTACCGCGGTAAGAATATTCTGTGAAAAAATTTACTTGGTTAATTGTTGTTCTAAATAAGAAATCTATTTAGGAAGTTATATCAAATATCTAGTGATGTGTGAGGTTAAAAAGAACCTCACTAGCTCGTTCGTTGGCACGAAGAATTCGATTAAGTGCTCAAAATGGTTCGATTATTATTATTTTTTTTATTTTGTCTCACAATGTATACTAAGGGTTTGTTATGTCGCTGAATCCGAATTTGATATAAACCAAACCCCTGGATTATGTTCTAGGCCAAAAACTCGATATCGAGCATGCCGTATGAAATCCAATGTATGAAAAGAACATTTCGGTATAAAATTTTCATTCTTATAAAAGATATATCTCTTTCAGATTCAATCCAATGCGCGGTCAGCATAGTTTCAATGAGCAAAAGACTTTTCGTCAACCATTGCTCGATGGCAGACCTCCGATGTATCCGAGGGTGCCATCGAACAACATGATAAATCAGCAGCCACTACATCAGCAGCAGCAACAGCAACAGCAACAACAGCAAATGATGTATCATCAGAACAATCACCAGCCAATGCCATACCTTCAAAACGTTCCTTCGCAACCTGGGGCTCCGCACTTTGGAGAACCTCGTTCCCAATTCAATCCTAATCAATTTGCCGGTCCCCAAGGAATGCCCCAAGCAACGCGTGTTATCGGTTGCCCAAGATTGGAATACAGACCACGGGGGCCGATGCCAGGACCCACGATGCAACGTTTCAATTGTCCTCCCGGTGTGCCGCCTTTCATGCAGAATCAACCGCCGCACTTTCAGGCTCCGATGCTACCGGGCAATCAGGGCCCTTCATTGCTTGGAAATCCAGGCATGCCTCTTCCCGGGAATCAAGGCCCACCGGGTATGCACGGAAATCCGGGAGGTCCGCCCATTGCCGTTAATCAGGGACCTGCGATGCAAGAGAATCCTGGCAACGTCATAATGCCAAATTTTCCGAGAATCACGGGACCGAATCAAGGACCACCGAGATCCAGTCAAGCGCCTATGCCGAATCACCCGCCGTTCGACCAACGACCGAATTTCCAAGATCCATCGTTGCAAGGACGTCCCACGTATGACTCGAGGCCTCATTACAACAATCAGCCGCCTCCGCCTGTTGTTACTCAAATGAACAACGCCACGCCCGTTTCCATACCACCGCAATCAGGTCCTCACGTGCCTAATATGCCACTCGCTTCGGGACACAAAATACTTATCAACCCGCACTTCAGAGGAGCTGTTCAACCATCTGCGGACGGTAAATCATGTGAAGACAACACTTTTCCTTGATTTCCACTTGGAAAAAGTTTTATTTTTATGAAGCGATCTCTGTGTAAGATATGAGTCTAATAATTCACACCTTGCACAGAGAATAACATTGTGATTCAATGAACTTCATTAATGAATTTTTTGTATGCAGCGAGACTCGCGTGGGATTCCCAACAGCAGCAGCAGCAACAACCACCGCCTCAGCATCAGCCGCAACAGCCTCAGCAGCTTCAGCATCCCCGACCCGGTGAGCATTTTGCACAGTCATCAGGACCATATCAAAACCAAGGTCCCTACGGCCAGACCGCTCCACCATCTCAACAGCAACAGGAATACCAACAAGTTCATCAACCGGTGAAGAGCGACGTACGTTGCCAAACATTATTTATTTATTTATTTAACAATGGGGGGGCTATCAATTCTACAATAAAACCAAATAGCTAATCATATAGTTTTGAGAAATTTGTATGGTGATGTTACAATTCCTTTTTACAGGATCCGTACGCCTACTTCTCTGACGTTTGGCAAGAGAACAAAGCGCAAAAACCTCAAGTCGCGAACAAATCATATCCAACGGAGAATAATTATCCGCGGGATAGAGGTTACAGTAGTTATGGGAATAAGTACGGAAAATCGGAAAATACTTGGGAACATCGTGACTCATACCAAGAGGTACTTTGGTTTCTTCAGTGTCGTTATGCAGTAGATATTCAGATGTCTATTCATGATACTTTAAATAATGTATTATTTATTAATATTCTGATAAAACAGGATCAAAGAGGCTCGAATGTGGGCTATCGAGAACGCGATCCACCTCGGCCACGAGCCGAAAATATTCAAAGACGGTTGGCACCACCGAACAACAGTTACCACAGTGATACCGGTGTTGAAAAACCTAGCTCCCGGCTGGTAACTACCTCCACACGTCCGGCTGTTAGGCCAGCTGCGAAAAGGAGTCCTGAGATGCATGAGCGAACGCAGAGACCACAGAGTCCCAAACGAGTCAAGATTATGAGCAACAGACAGGAATTTCGTAGCACTACTGCAAACGAAAGTTCTGGTGTGAAAAAAGTATGTTTTAGAAATTAGTCAAATAAATTATAAAATGATTAAATAAATTATGATATTCGTAAAATAAAATATAAAGTTAGTGAATGAATCGTAAAATATCGTAGAATCCTAAGTCATAAAATCGGTAACGTGTAGCAAATTTGAATTTTTGTTTCAGGAGGAGGACATGGATCCCGAGATGAGGGAGTACAGGAAAAAAATGGAAGAGCAGAAGCGTCTGAGGGAGCAAATACTTCAGGAGAAGGAGAACAGGAGGAAGCAAGCCGCTATGAAAAACAATGATGAAGAAAAGAGAGGAGATTCTCGGCGTGCTGGTGGTACGTCGTTATCAAATTTAATTTACATAAACTGTTGACATAATGATTAAAAACGCAAACATCTCGTTTATGTGTTTCAGAACGCGTTCATCAACTAGAGACAAAGCCGGTGTCAGTAGTTTCTGGCGTGGCCAAAGATAATATTCATCCGATCTCGCCGCGAGAAAGAAGTCGTCCTGCCAATGCGCAAGCCACAGAGGTATAGCATTAAGTCAATACACATTAAAATCTCGCAGCATCATGTGGACCGGCATTTCGATTGTGTCACACAATTTTTCAATGAAACGAGATTAATTAACTATTGCGAGAGAACGGTATGTCGACTGATTGTAGGCGAGGTTATAAGCAATTATTGCTTATAGATTATTTAAGGATGAAATTACAGACACAAGTGATATTTACGATGGTCTACACTACAAAATCGTGTTGTCTTTTTTTATACATAATATGTTCTTTCATACATAATTGCAATATACACGAATTCGGCTCTACAGAGTCAGTTGGTACCTTTTAATAATAAGCACATGTAATTTTATCCCAATGAAGCAAGTGCTGCATTGACCTCGGAAATTAATTTTTTTCTTAATTACCGAAATTTGATTTTTACCCGAACGAAATGGCATTAATGTAGTCCGGGTCATGGCCATGTTTTTACTTTACAAAGTAATCGTATTTGTACACTGATAAGCCCATAGAGTTGAAAAAAACTTACGTGATAAGTGAGAAAGCACTTACCTGTATACTGCTTGATCCCCCCTCCCCAGCCCCCTAAACTATATATTTTACTGCAATTCCGTTACAGACTGTTTTTTTACAATAAAATATATTTTTAAAATACATTATGTTTTGTTTTCTACATCCTGCAGTTATATGTAGTTCTTATTTATTTCATGCCATTTTATAAATACCACGCGAAGTCATTCACGTTCTTTTGATCTCCTGTAGTCCGAACGTAAAAAAATTAACGCGACAAAAATATTTGTGTTGTAGGGCTCGGAGAGAATACCCGGAGTTCGAATCGTCAGAGCAATACAAACTGTAGAATCGGCCAAGAGCGTTCTCGAGAATCAAGTCGCGAAAGACACGATTGCAAGTGCTCATGCAAACGAGCGAGGAAGACAGGTGGTCGGTCAAGCCGGCACGCGAAGAGTCGTCATTCACAAGCCTCTGCTAAACGCACAGAAAGTTGCGACCTCTGTACAAAAGACTGTGTCAAATCTGGAGAGGCCGCCGCCGGGAACACGACTTGTTCAGAATCCAGTGGGACAGGTACCCAAAGGGATACTGAAAAAAGTACAGGTTGGCGCTGGTCAAAAAATCGTCAACACGAACAGAACAATTGTTAAAGAATTTCCGGGGAATATCCCTTTGAGGGCTAATATCAAAGAAACCGCTCCGAATGTCATCGTTAACATGCAGAACAATCACCGAGTCGTTCTTCAAAAGCCAACAGCCACCTTGAAACAACGCGCTGCCGATTTCAAGAGCAACACTGTGAGAATCGATAATCTCGCAGCTAGCACGTCAGAAGTGCAGATTCGACGAATGTGCCAAGCAATTGGTTCACTAGAGGTGACGATTTTTACCTGAATTTAGATGCGCACCTATGTCTATTTCCTTGTGTGGCATTTACACTGGTGTTTTCGTTCTTTAATGGATTTTTTTCCTAATCGACTCAAATTATTTCCAGTATTCTTTATTTTTATTTCAATAGAGTTGTGGATGGCACGTATTGCTCTGTGGTAGCTGCTTAGTTTCATTTCTTGCTTTATTACCTTGGTGGCGTTATCATTTTCATTTCTCGATTTTCATACGCACTATATATGTGCGGAAAACTAAGCCCGATTGAAGATTTTATACGCGCGATAAATGATCGAACGTCGTAGTATTAAAATAAAGAAAAACAAGGCTATAACGCTAAAGTATGTTTTATAGACGTTCTATCATGACGTAGCTCAACGCATCTAAAAAATAACTGGACCGTTGACGGTCGCTGACAAAATAGTCACAGTTTAGGACTAAAGGTTTTTGAGTTCCTCGCTTATTATCATCTAATCGATAAGAAAATGCACCATTATACTTATAAGAAACTACGTACGCCAGCATTTTTTTTTCTCATCGTCGCTGTACTGCTTTTTAGTGTGATTTTTTTACGAACGTATTTTTAGTTTTTTTTTTAATTCCAAAGATAGAGAATATAGCTCACGAATGCAGATATAGCAATCGCACCGACGGATTTTTATTAAGCGTACATTTTTCTCACTTCTCGCCCGCTCGGGTTTTCTTTAATCATCTTCACACTTTTTCGCGCACGCAAAGCAATGACTGTTATGTATTATTTCCTAGTGGATATGATGTAAAATGCATGCGTGACAAGCGCAATACTCATCAGGTCATCAGTCTGCACATCGCATGCTTCGCATTTTACGAAGATATATTGAGTGTGGCGAAACTTAAACTTTTTAGTTATCATACTCTACTTGCTCTGCGGTCCTACTTTACTAGTCTGCGTTTATTCGTGTTATAGAGCATACACATGGGAGAGGGCAATGCCACAATTGTGTTTAAAACACAATCAGCTGCTACAGTGTTTCATAAAAAGTATCAGCGCAAAATGCTCGACCTCTCGCTGATTAACGTTCATTTGGTGCAACCGACAAGCGGCAAACAGACGTAAAACGAGGTTGTATGGAGAATCGACGATACCTACGGTAGCGTGTAAGCAACTATTTAGTGACAAGTTATGCCATGAATGAAATAAGATTCACTTATCGGTACTGATTTAACCAAGGCCGCGAGATGAAATGTTTTATTCAGTACCGTGAGTAAATAAATGTAAATACGCCGAACGAAGAAAAATAATCAATTACTATTACGTTTGTGAACTCAAATAACGCCTATTCATTTATGTACATACATACACTATGTACACACGACTTTTATGTATACAAAATTATCCGTACAAAACGTGAGAGAAGTTTGTAGTGACCGTTAGTGTAAGATAGATATAAAGAGGATATATATATAATATATAATACATATATAAGTATATATATATATATATCTGTCTGTATATAAATACATATACACACAAAATAAAGAAGTAATAATGAAACCAATAGTGGAAAGAATTTTTGTAAAGCTACACTTTAATTTCGAGAGTGCTAAATCCGTCACGATTTGGTCAGCCAGATGTGTACAAAAACGATTTGCAAGGCGCACACGATGCGCACTATACATGACTGGTGTATATTTGAAGTATTATACAGAGATATATTATGAAGCCAATATTTGAGAATGAAAAAGGAAAATTATCTCGCTGTAAAGATTACGTTCAAAGAAATACCGTAGGCTTAATTAAGAGTAGTGCGATAATAAAAGTTTAATGCAACAACAACAAAATAATGTTTTCATTTTCAAAAATGTGTCCTTTTTTCCAATAAACTGCCATCCCTGATTTACGTATTCCAGAGATATACTCATCTCTTCTTATGCTGTTTTACAAGTTTATAATCTATTTATGGTCGAATTTCCTAATGAAAAAACTCTTTGAACGAAACATTTATTCGTACGAGGTTTTGTTATGTTTTCGATGATTAATTAAAAATGGTCGTGATTAAATTATTTGTTCATTTAGTTTCAAGAGACGCGGTAGCTTCAAGATGCGAAGTTGAAAAAATAATTAATTCTAACTGCTCACGATTCCTCTGTTCAGTTATTTAGTAAAACTAGGAACAATGATGCGCGCTCACGCGCGCGGACCAGACTTATCCGGCATAGGAGGAACCTTGCGATTTTTGGCGAACAATTTTTTTTTTCGATGTAACGAAGTTTTAAAACCCTATCCGATGGGAAATTTCCCGCTGATTTCAAATATGACCGGTTTTTGCCCGAAAAAATAAAAAATCGGTGTAATTTTTCTTTGGATCAATATAATCGGGATTTTCTTTTTGCATTCGAAAGAAAACTCTTCAACGAAGAGAATGGCGCTAGACGAAACGCAATATCTCGATTTTTCTATTTTTTGCAGATTTTTTAAGTTGACCCTCAAAAATCGCAAATTTTTAGAAGGGCCCCTTGCGTTTTTTGCGAAAAAAAAATCGATTTCGTAAACTCTGAAAACCCTATCCGATGGGAAATTTTCTGCTGATTTCGAAAAGCACCGGGATTTGTCCAAAACATAGAACATTCGAGGAAAAAAACGGAAAAAACGTTTTTTTTTTCGAAAAAAATTGCCAAATTTCGCGATATTAAACATCGAACGGCCGATCGTCACGGTCCACAACCAATCAGATCACGAATAGATCGCTAACAATAAATTTCGCACTTGTCCCTCATGAACTTTTTATGGGAGGATTATTATCTGTAGATAATCAGCCGCTAATTAGATGATTGGAGCGGTAAGAGGCGCCATTATCCGTGCGCAGTGCTTGTGCGCAGCGAGCGGCGGCCTTGCGTCTTTTCATTCTTGACACGTGAGGATGAACCGCGTTTTACAACAATAACGATTTTACTGTAACAAAGGTAAAAACAAATCTTAAATTATATAATAACGAACGCGTATTTTCTGCAGATAAACGTATCGTTCTAAGAATCGGCATAAACAAAACGAGGTTTAAATTGTAAACAACCTCGTGTAATCTAACCTCTACGCAGCTACCTCGCGGCAACAATAAAATACAATACGCAATAAGTCTTCGATCAGACGACTTCATTAATAATCGGTTATTAATATTTTGTTCAGATGACCTTAAAAAGTTTCCCTAGAGGAGGCAAAAAGCCTGCGACAAAGGCCCACAGCGCTTTGGTAAGAAAAATTATTTCTCTAAGCTACGTTTCCGACCACATTGGTTTAACTACCAACTTATTTGATAATATTCTTTTTCAGTTTTTTAACAAAGCCGAAAAGGTTGTTAAAGCAGGAAAAAAAAATCGCGGCAAAAGAGATCGCGACGATGAACCAAAACCGGAAGAGGCAAATTTTGTCCCCAAGACAGCGGAATCCTTGACATACTCCAGCCTGGGAGAGGGAATGGTTGTTCTTGGCAGGATACACAAAGTTACAGAGTACGACATGATAGTGTCATTACCTGGTCGTCTTAGTGGAAGATTACCAGTGACCGATGTTAGCACAGCCTACACGAAACTTCTGCAGAACATTGTCAAGTCTGAGAATGAAGAGACAACGCAATTTAAGCCTCTTCCCTTATTGTATAAAAGTCGAGGCTATATTGTGTGTTATGTGAAAAGTCTCAACCCGAATGAAAAATGGCAAGTCTCTTTGTCTCTGGAGCCGGAATTAATAAATCAAAATTTGGATCCATCAAAATTGCGCAAAGGATCCAAAATTACTGGTACCATAAGCAGTGTCGAGGATCATGGCTATGTTGTTGATTGTGGAATCAATAACCTAAGAACTTTTCTGGGACACAAGGACACCGACGAAGGAGCCAAGTACTGTAAGTTTATAGTTTACAGACATAAAATAAATGAAAATGAATTATTTTGCACATATGTGCAGAATCCTGCACATATGATAGGTACTAGGATAAGTACTGGATCCAGTGTCTGGGCGGCTCGGGTTTGATTCTAAGTTTCTAAGTGTTCAAGCTCGGCCCGCAGTCACTATTAAGATATTAACTTTGTCTACCAGACCTCTAACGGGCACTAGGCCTACAAGTTGTTTTCAAAGAAGAACCCTCTTTCCGCAATCCATTTTCTTTTTTTATAAGCTGAAAACATTCAATTTAAGTCCTTATGAAGTAAAGCAATGGCTAATAACATTATCATCAATAATACAATCCATTTTCAGATCCTGGGAAACAGATCTTCTGTGCCGTGAAGAGCGTGAAAACGACTGAGAATTCGACAACAGCGCAGCTCTCGACGAAAGCGAAGCATCTAGCAAACCCTCTCACCGAGGACATGCAGTCGCTTGACGCGCTCGTTCCGGGAACTCGACTTGTCCTTCAAATCGAAAACGTCTTATCGAACGGCCTCCAAGTATCTTTCAACAATGGTAATATTGGCTACGTAAACAGAAATTACCTAGACAAGCCACTCTCGTCCTACGAGAAAGGTTGTCAAGTTCCCGGTACTCTCATGTACGTAATGCCGACCGTGAAATTCGCGTACTTCACTTTACTCTCCTCGGACGATGAAAAAGAGCGCGTGCCAATTGGCGAGATCTTCGAGAGTGCCAAAGTCTTGTACTCAGGCTCGAGCGGTATCGTACTGAGTTTGAAGAAGGGAATTCGCGGTTTGGTCCCTTTCCGGCGAACCGCTGTCGCTTACGAAAAAATCCCCGAGGTCTTTACCCCTGATACGACTCACAAGTGTCGAGTCCTTGCTTACGATTCGCTCGAGCAAATTTATGTTTGTACGATGGAACGCGAGCTCCTGGAGCAAAAACACGTGGCGGTCGCAAGTTTGATACCCGGAGAACTGTTGGAGGTGAAAATTGCGAGAATTCAGCCTGAAACAGGTTATCTCATGGTAACCGCTGGAAGAACTAAAGGTTGGGTTCCCCCGGAGCACGTTCGTGACGTAAATTCAGCGAAAAAAAGCGATTTCAAAGTAGGCGACGTTGTGAAAGCTCGAGTACTGGGCAGGGACCGAAAACAGAATGGAGTTCAGTTTACTTTGAAAAAGTCACTGATAGACAGCCACTTGCCAGTGCTTCACGACATCAACGACGCACGGGTGGGTGGCAAGCATCACGGAACAATCGTTCAAATAAGTAGCAACGGTTTGCTGGTACGTTTCTACGATCAAGTTCGGGGTTGGGTACCCTCGCAGTCATTGGACCGAAAAACCGCGTATGTAAAATGGAATTTCATGATTGGGCAGACGATAACGGCAAAAATCGAGGCGGTAAAACTGCAGGAGAATAAATTGACGCTGAGCGTGTGTGTGAAGAACAGCGAGAATAAAGTAGAAGAGAATTTCGAGATCGGCGAAGCTATCGAAGGCACCGTGATCGAAGCTTCGGTCGCAGGCGTTTACGTGAGAATCAACGGGGCCTCTGAACAAAATCCGAGAACAGGATTTTTGCCAGCCGGGCACATAGCTCCTTCCGAGGAGGTTGGAAGTTATCTCGCCGCAAGATACGCAGTCGGCGACAGAATATCCGCGCTAGTTTTCTCCACTAACCCGCGCTTCATTCTCACGAGAACATTCGTGCCGCAGGAGCAGTACAAGAACTTCGAAAACCTCAAAGTAGGTGATTGTCTGCCCTGTTCGATCCATGAGCTTAGCGCCGAAGGCCTTAAATTGATTTTGCCGGTCGCAAATTTCGGATCGTATGGAACAGTCGCGCACAATAAAGTCGATAATGTTGACGCTCTTCACGTTAATCAAACGTTGTTCGCGAAAATAACGTTTATTGATAAGAAACATCGAAAAGTGAGTCTCACTACGAGACTTCATGAGGTATTGAACCAACCGTCCGTTAATACCGACCTTTTGGCTTCTGTGGATGTTCTTACGCTGCATTTAAACAAGTTAAAAGAACTTTCAGAACACGAATACTACAAGAACAAAGGGATATCCAAGACGAAAATTGGTGAAAGAGTTACCGGCGTTGTCGACAAAGTAACGGAACACGGTCTTGTGCTAAAACTAAATAACGATGTTTTAGGCACCGTTCGTCCTGATCATTACAAAGAGAAATTTAAAGTCGGGGATACCGTCAATGGTTCGATTATTTGGGTGAATTACATACATGAACTCGTGGAGGTCACGCTTTTGCCCACCCTTGTTAACGTTCTGAGTACGAAGCAGACAAAGTTGCCTGAAGTATCTCTGGATACGCAATTGCGAGGAGAAATCGTTCTCGTCACGAATTGGTTTGTTCTCGTGGTGCTTAAGGGCGCTGGCAAAGGCACTCTCGCGGCTTTGCCTACAAGAAGACACATTAACGACACCGATCCAGATCTCACGCCCTACTCGATAGGAAAGATAATCAGATGTTACGTTGTACTAAACAGAAGCAAGGCTGATTTGCTTCCGATTTGTCTGATCAAATCTTCCTTCGAGGTGAGCAAAAACGTAGCGATCGCGCAGGCAGAAAAGGATTTAAAGAGAAAAGCAGTAGTGATGGATTCGCCGGAAAAACCGCCAAAAAAAATCAAGAGAGTCCAGCCTGAAGTTCAATCAACAGAGGAGAAGACGACGAAGAAAAAGGAAGCAAAAAAGGGAGCAAAGAAGGAACAAATGAAACCGGCGGAAAAGCCAGAAATCGTTGCGCCGCAAAAAACGAAGAAGACAAAGAAAAAGAAGCGAGTTGCGAAAGTAGAGAGTGAAGAAGAAGAGGAATGTTCCGCTGCGGAATCGCTTGCAGAATCGAACGACGATGACTTGGAATCGAATAAAGATGCCGCAGAGGAAAATCTGACTATTCCTGAGTGTGGTTTCTTCTGGGACAACAAACCCGACCTGTCGCTCAGCCAACCGGCGGAGTCGTCGAGTGACGATGACGAGGATGACGAGGATGAGCAGAGACCGAAGAAAAAGAAAAAGTTGAGCTCGGCGGAACGTCGTGAACTGGAGAAACAGAAAGAACGAGAGATTCGTGAACGCGAGGAAGCTTTAGCAAGCAATCAAGCACCAAACTCCGTCGATCAATTCGACAGATTGGTACTCTCCAGTCCGGACAGTTCAATGATTTGGTTGCAATACATGGCGTATCATCTGCAGGCAACGGAAATCGATAAAGCTCGAGCTGTGGCGAAACGCGCTATAAAGACGATAAATTTCCGGGAGGAGACCGAAAGACTCAATGTATGGCAGGCTTGGCTTAATCTCGAGTCGAGATTCGGCAGCGTCGAGAGCCTGAATGATGTTTTCCAAGAGGCTGTAAGAACGAATGACGCGATAAAGATTTATCTGCATATGCTGACCGTCCACGCGGAAGCTGGAAGACAATCCGAACTTGAAAAAATTGTAACTACCATGGTAGGAAAGTTCAAGCAAGTGGCGCAAGTGTGGGTTGAATGCGGTTCCGCTCTGAGAAAAATAGGACTCAAGGACAAATCTCGACATTTCATGCAACGGGCGCTTCAATCATTACCCCCACAAGACCGTATGTATTCATTATTCATCGGGTAATTTTAGGAGTAGAATTTTGAGGATTTAGGTTGAAAATAAATTTGTTTGTTTAAATTTGAATATTCGGTAGTTGATTCGGTAAGCTTTATTACTAGCTGTTAAAAGTTATTGATGGATTTTTATATTTGAGTATGTACATACGAACGCTGCTTTGAATGTTTAGTGGCGAATTCTCAAAGTTCTAACTCCCGAATGACTAGACCCCGTTTTACACACCAAAAGCTCGGCGATATCGTGAAATTATTTATTTCATTTCAGATGTGTATTTGATGGTGAAATTTGCGCAAATGGAAAATAAGTTCGGGGACAAGGAGAGAGCGCAGACTCTGTTCGAACAAGTGCTCAGCTCGTACCCCAAACGTGTTGACGTTTGGTCGTCATACGTCGACGCCCTCGTGAAATCTAATGACCTCGACGTAGCAAGGTAATGCAGAAAATTAAAAAATTCACATATATATGTTAATCCGACGATCAATTTCAATTCGTTCAGCGTATATTAAAAATTGCCCGCAACTATAATTAATCTTTCTATTTTGCAGGAAAGTATTGGAGCGAGCAATAGTCCAGTCTCTTCCAGCTCGAAAGATGAAGACTCTATTCAAAAAATTCATCGATTTTGAAGAAACGCACGGAACTCCAGAGGGAGTATCACATGTACGGCAATTAGCAGCGAAATACGTTGAAAATCAATGTAGCAAAGAGACCGCTTGAGATTTAGACCGTCTCTTAAAAGTGACAAACGAAACCATTGTCTTTTCAAATGCCTGTTATTCGAATATTACGTTATATTCTTTCTGTAATATAATATAATAAAATCCCCTTCTGAGAAGAAGTTGGTGCCTCGAAACTCTCGAAAGTGATTGTCATCGTTTTATTCGTCCTGTGATTAATTAACCGAGACTCTCAGATCGAGACTAAATTTATTTGTCCTTGGTAACTGACAGTTTCGTCAAATATCGATTTTTTTTTATATACATTAAAAAAGGGTTGAAACCAATGTTTTCAGGGGATAGAACATGCAACTTAAGTATAATAATATAAGTTAAAAGTCGATGTTTTCAAACGAAAAATGTCGTAAGGTCGAGATTTGGGCCGTTTGGTGTCTAATTTGACAAAAAAGGACGAGCGCTGCAGTGCCCTTTAACTTTTTAAAGCTTTATAAGAGCGCAGCAGCACAAAAGTTCTTGAGGCGCGCGCAGCAGCGCGTGTGATTAGCGTACTAGATAAAAATACGCGTGCGTTGTCGCAAATCTTAGCTCAGACTTTCAAAAACGTCGTCGGATATTCAAATAATTGATGACTTTCGCGGTCCGGCGTGCGCAATCGTCCCGTCTGCGGATAAAAACGGCAACCGCGCGTCCAACACTATTCGCGGTCGGTCACGGCATTGCTCTTCATTGGGTTACGGTCGTTCGCTGGTTTTTTTACGTGGTGCGCTAGCGCAGAAATCCATCGTGTAAGCAGTAAGCCTCGAGTGGCTAAGAATGATTATCATCACGGAAATCGGGAGGCTCGTGGTGGTAGAACCTAGTCGCCATATTGTTTGTACGCACGTTGCTCGTGAGCCTGTCGTGAATCTCGTGATATCGCAGTTTTAAAGGGACGTTTCGTAGTGCTTCTCTGTGGATAGAGGTAAATATGCCCGAGTATCGAAGGGATAACGCACGTGTAATCGCTGTACCGCTATATCGTACCGTAGAGTGAGTGTGAGAATGAGTTTAATAAAATAACCCTATGAAAAGTGAATTAATCGATGTAAAGTAAAATACTGCGAAGAAAATAAAAGTACTAAAAGCGGTTAGTCGGGTCGGCGAGAAAGGAGAGGAAGGGTGGAAAGTTCGAGCGACCAAGAAACGTATCGGGAGCATAAACGGAGCGAGTGAAATTAGTGCAAGCGCTGCGAGAGTCAGTAAGAGCGCCGAAAAGTGATGTAGTTCCTGCTGCGTTAATGTGTAGTAGTGTAGTACTGCAGCGGCGGCGAATCGATTGTATCGACAAGAACGTAAAACGGAGAAGGTGTACTATGCATTCCACTAATAGTTGGAAGACAGCGGGCGGCTCGCTCTTTTCGCAAGGCACTCGGATGCTTCGTCTCATCCTTTCATTGCGGTGCAATAGCGGCACAACACCGTACAGACATATCGGCCATAGAGAATCGTAAATATTTCGCAGCTCACGCGCGCGCGCGCGCTCGCGTTCTATCGTCATCGTCGAGTGACGTCATCGTGCTTGCAGTCAGTTGCGGGACATGGCCCGCGAATCGCGAAGCAGCCACAGAACTGGGCTGGCATCGACGATCCGCTGGCCGGCCGTTATTTTTCTTATTTTCGCGTAAACTTTACAATCAAATAATAATCACACACGCGTTATGAAATCGCTACATAATTTTTTACAACGTAGTAGGATATGTATATGTATGTATATACCTGCGCGTAAATATACATACACACATACACACATATACACATATGCTATAATTAAAGAAACAAAAAAGATAGAAAAATGATCGAAAATAACTTAAAGTAAAACGGGGTACATGTTGATACTGTGAAGCGAAGCTTATGTGAACATAATAGGCAACGTGAGTGAGGAGACAAATCTCTCTGAGGTGAGCTTTCATGTGTTTGGAGGGTATTTTCATCGACGAGTCGCATGGACTATGTCACTTGCAGACCTTGTTTGACGTTTCGATGGGTGATTTTTAGTTCATTGACACGTGTGTAAGGTCTAAGTAGATGAGGAAGCTCAATGGACACTGATGTACGTCTCGTTCAACTACTCTTTCTTTTACATGGATGTAGAGATTTGTTGGTAGACTCGGAAGATACATAAATGCACAAAACCATACGCACTGCTCAGGCATCCAGGATGAACTTTAGGATTGTATCAACGAGGTACTTCCGCTGCCATTGTGGTGGTGGTGTTTCTCACGGCACTGCTTATCATTCATTGGAAAATAGTAGACACATTTTACTTCTGCTAAATTTTGTCTGATTGTTTTCCTGTATGTTTGCTGCCACAATGGGCTCAGGAGGAAAGGCACTCCGCGATTACTCAATATTGTAGGCTAGTTTCTTTAATTCCTGCATGCGACGTTCCGATTCTCAGGGCCAATTTTGTTCATTCTTGTTTACTCTAGACCAACTAATAACAATTATTAGTCGCTGGAGATGTATGAAAATAAAAAAAATTAAACAAAGAACTACATTTTGTCCCTTTTTATGAAATATAAGTATTTATCATTCGTGGAAAAAGTAAATCGAAATGTTTCGTAAGCGTTTAAAGGATACAAATGCGCATATATCCATTATCTCTAGTAACAATTATTATTTACCTGAGTCAAGCAGCATATCCTTCTGAAAAGTTCAATTGTTATTAAATTCAAGCCTCCGTATCTGGAAAGTAACTTGGTCAATGCAAACAAAATTGGATTACCGCATAATAGCATTCAAAGGTGTCCAAAGTGCTGTGAAACATGATATTTTTTGTATTCACTATGATATTTTAATGAAGGTTTAAAGAACAGGGAAAATAAAAAAAGATTATGATTTATTACAAAAATAATTATAATGTTTGCAAAAAAATATGTAGATGGGGCATTACACATGACGTGTACCATCTTGATTTTAATTTTTGTTAAATGGTTTTATAATTTCTTTCCAGTGCATTTGGTTTTCAGTACTCTGAAAACATACAAATTATTTCGAATTATCAATTCTGATACATCATCCACAATTAAATACAATAAAAAAAAAATAATTTCTCATTTTTTAATCAAGTAAGATGAAGTGAAAACGACGAATATACAGTAATTCCGAAATACGTAAATATTTCCTGACGTCATTCCAGTTGTTTGTTCCATTCCACACTATCCTTAAACAGAAAGTAATCACAGTTAGTCGGTCGACGAATTTATTTTCCCAATAATCGTCGTACACAACCGATTGTCCTTGGATACAACGTCGAATAAAGCTCGGACTTTAAATATTCCCTCCGTCTATTGGCCTCTGTAGGGAGTGCAATTACCTTGTGATACAAAACTTATGTTGGTTAATTAATACATGAAGGTCCGGATCGTTCACACGTTTCTCGTAGCTATATTTCTAACTGCTACGGATTCATACGATTGAGCGCAACGGGATAAGCGATGAAACTACTGAGGCAGAGAACTGGAAAAACGGGCCCTGCATTTCGTTTCAACTTATTGAAATGAACCACCAGAACACTTGGCATACTGTACTGTGTGAATTTGGAAAAAGAAGGCAAACATAGTCCTCGAGATAGCCTACCTATATTTCGCGTGTGGTAAATTCTCTTGAGAGAGAGAGAGACGTATACAATGTAGCCGAGAAACCGCAGCACAAAACGAAGCATATGTGTGTTCTCCTTTAATAACGAACGGGCACGCACGTATTGATTCGTTCCTTCGTAGTACGGCCTTGTCTGTCAACGAGGATGACTGCTGTCGCATCACTGGCATTATTTCCTCGTGCACGCACTCACGGACGTACGCCTCATCGACTAGTTCCTCCCTCTAAATGCGTTAACTGTACCGGGAGTAATCACTGTAACTCGCGGTTTAACCAAAACATAGAGAATACAACTATTGGTCGTCCCATGCGGAGAGAATATTTTTATACAATTTAGCCTCACTTTTTAATTGAGCTGTTATTTCTCATTATGAGGTAATGATATTTCGGTGGGAATGTCATAGCCAATGCTAAACGCCCATAAAGCTATCTCGTAGTTGATTTCGAATTTTGTTTTCTGAATTTCTTAAGAAACCTATTTCAATTATCGAAAATCCAGAAGCTTAAATTATTTCCATTATACTTTTATGGATCGATTTTTATGCTGATTTGAATTACTATCAAAGATAGCGTAAAAACCTGCGAAGTAGAACCTTGCAAATTGCTCCCTCATTATTTTACAGCGTTTTCAAAATAATGAGCAAGCTATTCGCAAAGTTCTAGTTTATCATTTACTTTTAATCTTAAAAGCAACTACAGTAATACGGTAATACAGTACAGCTTTCACTCGCAATTGCAGCTGTATTTACCGTTTCCGATAAATGCCGTTTTTTACACGTTTTTTAATGATTAATTTTATTGCGATGTAGCAAAATACAAATATTACATACGGACTCCTACAGTCATACCCATATTGTCATTCACTACAGTTAATCGGAGAGCTGAATTTGGTATTTGATGTGTCAATAAGCAACAAAGGTCGTATTCAATTAGTTGTGATGGTTGATGTGTACCCCGACGTATTTAGTCAACACGAGCAACCAAAATGTCAGTATTGCATTTTTCGAAAATAGACTGCGGCGTAAGCCACACATACAGCGACTCTCATCCGGTTAAGCACGCAGTGCCAATGGTCTGACAGAGCAGTCTCTACTAGTCGAGGAGCGAGCCCACGCCTAGTATGGCGATGATCCTAGCGACGAGAACGCGCCTTTAGCGGTAGCTCAAACAGCACGGGAAACGCTACGCACTACTTACTTTTAGATTTCAGTTACTCTGTATAAATCATTTGGAGTTAATAAATACCAATTTCATATTCTCAACTCGCTTTTTTCTACATATGTAACTAAAATTGATTTGAATTATCTACCTGAGTAACTTTGAAAAAAGTGCTTTCCAAAACTCCCAAGTGACAATTTCCATTCTAATTAAATCAATTTTGAATTTCAATCCGCCGTTTAACATTTTTTAATTTTGACTTAAATTTCTAAAACAGCGAGGAAAAAAACCCTTAGGTCTCCATGTTCACTAAAATCCAAATTCTTTGTTACCCGCGCTTTGAGCACAGAGTGAAATTTCTATTGTCGCCCAAGAGGTTAAAGCGTCGCGTCGCGGCGTCCCAGAGGCTGTTTCCAACTGCTGGATATTTATACGCCGTTTTATTAATAAAGCTTCGAAAGTCTTCGGTGAAATAAAATAGAAGCTAGAGAGAAGTAGTGAAAACTCTTGGGATGATTCTAAGGGGGATTGGGGAGCGTAAAATAAGAAGATTTGGATACTGGCCATATATACTGACCACAGATATCCAACTTTCTGCGTCGCTAAGCTCTGACACGATTGTACAAAATTTCGACAGTAGCGCAACAGAAAAAACGTAAAAATGAGAATAAACAAACAGAAAACGAAATGCCAGATCGCTAAGAGCCGCTTTTATCGCTGCGACGTCTCTTTGTGTACTATCGGAGAATGTGGCACATGAGACTTTTTCATTTTTTGAATTAAAAAGTACTTAAAGTGCCGCGAGAAGGGCGAAAGAAAAATAGAGAAAGACGAGCTGAAAACTGGAGAGCAAGACAGATGTACACGTGACAACGATGGCACTGGACGAGGCGGAATCGATGCGTCCGCCGTTCTTGCGACCTTGCCACGCTTTATGTTGTATCTACTGCTGCGGTTGTGTGGCGGTAGGACGTTACGCCACCGGCAAATAGCATCGGAGTAGAAGCGTCGAGCACGCTATTTTGACCTTCGCGACAAGGCCTTGCTCTTAAACAGGTCATATTCCAGAGGAAAACTCGTTGCGTCTCTGGCTTTCAGTTAAAATTCGCGAAGGGGGGAAGGGGCGTGTACGAGGACACGTCCGGAGGCACCGCGCAACAGCACGTCATACTAGGTGCATGTACCTTAATAAGCTAAGAAATATGGAAACATGCGTCACGTATAGTTATGTAATTGTAGCTAAAAACGGTACACTTAGACAAGACCAGTGTACAGTTGTGGGTTTGGCAAATATTACATTGTTATTATAAAATTGAACATTATTAGGTCAATGATTATCAACAAATAGTAACTAAAAATGATTTATAAACGGATGATGATTGACGTTTCTCGAACGAAAATTACAAACTTATTGTTTGAGAGATCCCAGTTTTTTCTAATCTCGTGTGGTTGATATTTTACTACACAATTATAACTGTAGCACTTCACGCTAATATATGGCCTTGATCTAGACAAATACATATCACTATATTCGTCTATATCAAATTAGTGATTTAATCGCTAAGTTCGAAATCATTCTAATTAATGTAACCACCCTGGGATTTTTAATGCTAACGTCTGTCTGTAATTAAATGTTCTATTATACTGGCCGCGTGAAAAAAGCACTCGATTTACTAACTCATCTAGCTTCGCTTTGTGTGACCCCGCAAAACGCTGGCCCTTGGGATGAGGTGACCTTAAATGAATCGAGCAGACTCCATCCAATTCAGTTAACAATCGGTAAAAATGTTTAAACCGATCACAAACTGCCCGAATACAAATTTTGAGAGACCTGAAATTGACATTTAATAAAGTCATCTGCAGGGACCATCTAAAAATCCAAAGGATTGTTCCGAACATTATTCTCGAACCGGAAAAATAGTTTCGTTTTCCAATTATACTTTTCGTGCACGAAGAAAAATATTCTGTGCATTTCCCGTTGATTCAAAGCGTCAGGCTTCTCGGAAACCAATACTTTTCTCTCAAGTCGTAACTTTCAGCATTAGCGAGACAACATCCATAAATTGCATTCCCCGTATTGCATTCCGCATTCGTCACGCTTCATCTCTTATATGATTGATCCTGCGCTTACATGTGTGCTGTGGAAATTATCTAACGCGCGACGTGGAACCCTCTGGCGGAGGGATCTCCCGTCCTTTTTTTTTCAACTGTCGACTACAGAGAGCTCGTGAGCTGCTGTGTCCCGGAACAACGATCACCTCGTCGAGCAGGACGACGCCAACGACGAATCGTTGCATCAGTGCTTAGGAGATAAGTGCCTGCCGTGGTGGATTCTGCTGCTGCAATGTCATACCATCGAGGCGGTCATCCTGGTGCCGTGGCAGTGTCTTATAACAGCTCAAGTACAATGTCACCCCTATCACCGAGTCGACGTTATTCCGGAAGTAACGACAGCAGTACCGGAGGCACCTCCAGCACGAGCGACAGCTCGACCTCCAAATACTCTTACCGATCATCCGGCGGGGATCGTCCCGGTAGCTACTATTTATCCGCATCTACCACTGGATATCGCACCAGCAGCATTACTTCTTTCTCGGATTCGTACAGACGGCCTTATATCTCACCTGCAAGGTGAGCAGTACCGGCAATCTCAGCCTGTCGAAGAAAATGCTAGGAAAATAAACATTTTAACATTGAACGAGAAGTTTAAACAGTCCATTTTGTACAGTCGAAAAATACTCAGAGCTTCGTGATATCAGATCTGTACCTATTAAATTACAAATACTTCTATTTTATTTGAACGACTCAGTGATACGAGGGACTTCAAAAATATTGATCTATCAGAATTAGTGATTGTACTGATTCCAAACTATATACCAGTGTTTGTATGACAATCACTAAAAGAACAAATATTTATTTCGTAAACGTAATCTGCCAAATGCTTCGTGCATTTTATACGATTTTTTCTTTTACTGATAAAAAGAATTGTTGACTCTTTGCGTCGGTGCTGCTTCCGCTTTAGCTCTTTTTGCATTCTCGATGTAGAAGCTAAGATAAAGAGGAAAACATTCATAAAATGTCGAACTAAGTATTTTCTGTTTACAGATTTGCATTCTGATACTTAGGTAATTAAGTAAAGATATCGTTTATTATCCTAGCATTATTACTTTCTTATGTCTAACGTTGTATTGTTCACTTTTATTTTTATTATGTTTGTAGAAAAGGGAGTTAAGATGAGAAAGTATAATAGGCAATGAAGATTGCCTAGAAAAAAAGTTCGGGAACAAAAAATGGAAGTGATTAATCGATCATGGCCCTTCCGCAGAATGACAAAAAAAGTGTAGTTTTTTGTTTTTGCATTAGTTTATCTCCGTTGACTCGTTCTTCGGGACAAGTATTATTACACATACGCATAGAACAAGAGAGAAGACCGGAGACACGTGCATTGAATAACGGTTCCCTGAAAATCGATAATTGAAGCTAAATGGCAAATGAGAGGAACTGATGCAGGGACAAAAGCGGTGTACGACTATAGTCTTTCTCCGACATTGCTAATAATTATCCAATTATTTATGATAATATCGCGAGTAAGCGAACACTCTACTTTTTCTTCCAACTTATCTTATGAATAAGCGTTACTATAGTTGCTCGCTATTCTTTATGCCTGCAGAGATGATCGTCAATCGATGAAAATATGACAAAAAGCAGACAATGTGTAGTACAATGCTGCAGCGTACAGGGTATTGAGTATCAATATGAGTTCCGATATTAAAAAAGAAGTCAGAGTTACTTAAAAGCGTGTTTCTAAGATTCGCAAAGATTATCCGTAAACTATATATGTGCTCCTTTTTCAACCTGTACTTGGGAAAGATTAACAGGAATAGAGGAGCACGTATGAGTACTCGAGCCATTACCTCAGTATGAGTGCGGCAAGATTAGGAATAGCGGGCGGCGTAGATGAGAATTCTGTGTACTAACTGGCTGTGATATGTCAGTCAGCCACGCATATACACATTGCCGCCGTGCCGATACCGTCGGTGCTAACGGCTTTGCGACAGTACCAATCGACACAAGAAAAAATATGGGAAATATGGGAAAGAAGGTCGGACGCTTACAATAAGATCAAGAAAAAAAATCTGGTTTTTTATGCACAAACAGACCCTGGTAGCCCTATCCAACCCGATTAGCACAGACGCGACAATCCAAAGAATCCAAACCGAGATGCCGCTCACCAAGGCGTCGATCTTCCAAACGAACTACCGATCTCTTGCTGCGAGTTGAACAATTTTATACGCAAAAACAGTCGATCGACATGCAACTATAACTGAAAAAAAGTAAAGACATCAAGCTCAACAACACCAGAGATAGTATCGAAAAATAAAATCCTGACATAGCAACACGTCGAAATCAGTGCATCCAAACGAGGCTTTGGGTTAGGCACTCACCTTACCCTCAGTTTTCTATTCGAGCACACCCCCTCACAGTTGTGTTAAACATGCAATACTTGAATCTCGACAGAACATATCCTGATAGATTGTCGTTAACATCATCAGTTGCGACAAAGGCTCGGATTTCCAGCAACGTTAAAGTAATGCCTAGAAAACTCCAAGACAAAAATCCACAATCTAATATAGCCCTGTTTAGTTATACATACTACTATGTAATGTTTATTATGATTACCCGTACTTTTATTTGTAGTATGGTCGCTAATAACCGCAGCTATTGATGCGACCAAATAAATAAGGGGCAGAAAAATCAAGCAGACGAAAGATGATATCCAAACTTAAAATTGCATAAAACGTTCAGAGAATTCGTTATACCGCGTGAAAGAGGGTGTTTGAGTGAGTGAACGAGTGACTGTGTGATACCTTGGCCAGTATCCCGGACTAGCTAATACATAAATAAGTAGAGAAACCGTTAAGAGGCACTAGCGCAATCTATCCGCTCTCCCTCGTACACAGTTAGCGCATTGCTAAATCCCGAAACGTTTGTCGTTGTGTTCGCAGGTCACTATCGTCGTACAACGAGACGGGTTCGTTCGTCGGATCGTCGACGGATGCCAGTAGTTTGCGTTACAGTACGGCCTCGTCATCGTCAGCCTCCTCGACGACATCGTCAACCTCGTCGTGCGGGTCGCGCGATCGCGGCGGTCTTCATTATCCCACACCAGGAAGTTTGGCAACAACGACAGCGGATCTTTACGCTAAATATTCCCCGACAAATTACGTGCCGAATATATACGGCTCATCGAGCAATAATACAAAGTCGATCGGCAACGGTCACTGGAGGCCTTCGTCGTCGAGCTCATCCTCGGGTATTTCGAGCGTATTGGCCGAGCTTCACTGTAACGACGATTACGACTCCGGCAGAGATCGTCGGGGTCGCTCGTACTCGAGCGAAGCTTCGTCGGGCATCGGTCTTTCCAGCACCAACGGCGGCACGACTAACAGCATCACACCTCAGAATCTCGCGGAGCGTTGGTCGACGCGGAGAGAGGCCAAGAGGAAAACAACCCAGGTGCAAGGAACTGGCAGCACGGTGCTAGCTGGACATGCCCAACACGACGGCGCCGCGGCGCCAAGCGAGGTAACGCTAATCGTCGATGGCAGGAACAACATCTCCGGCTCCGATAGCAGCAGCGGCAGCAATCGCCGCGCCGTTGCTACTGCTGCTACCGCCGCATCGGCTGCTACGTTGTCCCCTTCTTTGACGACGGTGACGACAATGACGACGATGACGACGACAACGACAACGACGACAACGACAACGACGGCGGCCGCTGCTGCCGTTGCCGGTGCTACTGGCTCGTCGATTCTAGCCCACGACGAGAAAATCAGCGATCACAACGGGCCAACCGATAACAATTGCGAAAATGACGACCGTGACAGTCGCGACCTTGACAACAGCAACGCCCAGAACAACAACAATAACAACAACAATGACCGTGACTCGATAGTAGAGCGGAAGAACGGCGCGCTCGAGCAGCTTCGAAGACTTAGACCGGGAAATATCGAACAGCAGCGGCACAACGGTGACTCGGACGACCCGGACGACAGCAACGAGACGGTAAACGCTAACAACGAAACTGTAGTTGCTCAGATTAACCGTGACTTTAATAGCGACGCGAGTAACTGTAGCGAGAGAAGCAAGAGTATCTACGTCGGCAGCACGAGCGGCGATAGTCGCGTCGTAAACCACCACCATCACGGTCGTACGGACGCGGCAGACGGGCCGCGGGGGGTTGTATCTGCTTCTGTAGGTGGCATCGGTCCGTCCGTCCCAGATATCGCTGGCAATGCCGTTTCTATCGCGTCCGCTGTAAAGTCATCTTCCTCCCTGTCATCTCTGTTCTCGGTCTCGTCGGATCTCGAGACTTCAGCGACTTCCGCGTGTTCAGCCGCTCCTGCGGTCGCTCTTTCTAACGGAGAGTCACGGCGAGTTTCCGGATATTCGACGAAAAAATCGTCGGAGTCGGGTGGCACATCGTCCGTCGCGAATTCCAGCGACGGTGGTGGTGGTGGTGGTGTTGGTGCCGGTGGTGGCGTAGATCATCATCGGACTGCTTATACGTGGACTAAGATACCTACTAACCCCGATAACACGGAGCTGCTGACTAACAACAATGGCCGAGGTCGCGAGGCCGCCATCCTTGGGACCGCCGACGCCGTGAGTGTCGCCGAGACGAGCGTTTCGAGTGCTGCATTCCCGAGAATTCGCGAGAGATCGAGCGCGGGCATTACCGAAACGCGAAAGTCTCTGCTGTGGACGACGACAAATCCGACCGACGGAGGCACCGAATCGAGCGACGAGATTGTTGACAGCGTCGAACGAAAGATCGCCGAGAGACCGTCTCTGCTGGGCTCTGCGGTTCCCATCGTGACCAACGACGTCGACGCGAAAAACACTTCTGTCACGACAAACGGCCTCGGAAACGAGGGGAACTTCGGAGGGGACTCGAATTCCGGAATCTACGATCTTAACCCAGATGAGTCGAACGGAATTAAGCTAAGAATAAATGGCGTGTCGGGAAGGCCCTCGGGAACCCGGAGCGACGACCCTGGCAAGTCCTCGACCTCCAACAGAACCCTGTTCATATGGAACGGTCCTTCGATCGACGATCTAACATTGCCATCATCCGCGGCCGCCTCCTCGCCAACAGCGAGCAGCAATTCTGCGCCTGTCGCCGTGCATCAGAATCTCTATCGTGGGGTCAACGAGCAGATCGTGAGTAGCTAAGAAGCTCGCGGCGATGTTGTCGCGATGGACGTCGATGAATCTTCATGTTTTTTACATTCTTCACCGAGTTCGTTCGTCGAACATGATACACTGGCTTCTGGTGTGCGACCAATTTTCCCGAAGCTTTTTCCCTTGCCGAACATCTCTTGCAACGGAGCTCTCGGTAAATTTTTCTCTGCCGTGAATGATCCGCGAGACCTTTGTCAAAATCTTTCTCTTGCCGTGCTCTGGCCTGGCTGCTGTTTCTACTTGCGCTCAGTTTTTTTCGTCTCGCTCTGTCGCTAGAGTTTGAAGTGAAACGAGAACGCGCGGTGTCTCGCGGGGCGGTGGCACGTGGAAATTCCGAGGGTTCTATTATTAAGTCGCATCGGTGGCTTCGTCGTCGACGTCGTCGCAGCCGGTCTTGGTTTGCATTGCGCGACGATAGCGACGACGAAGCCACACCGGAGAGAAGTGTGTCATGCAACGTATAAGCGACTCTTGCCGATTAATCCTCCGGCGTGTCCTCTCGTACATATGACTACATGCAGTGCATGCGCACCACCCCTAAGTTCCGTCGACGACCATCGCACACTGCGACGACGATCTTTGTTCAGCCTTTTTTTTTACTTAGACGATCCGTGTCCCTGCGTTTGGGAAATAAATTTGTTCGTCGCGAGGCTCGTGAGTATCAAATACGCGTTCATAACTCGTTTGTTTCGATGTAATCCGGGAAGACTGTGAAAAAACGAATAGACACTATGAAAAATGTGCATTAAAAAATTAAAGTACCTAAAATATGATCACCTGCATACTCTGCATATATCATACTTTGGATGCTTTGATGTTTAATGCTATTTTAAATGCTGATTTCATATTTTTTGTCCTTGCACGGAAAGAGAAAATGTCACTCGGGACGAAGTATCGCCTCGTTTAGATTCACTCGATTTTCGAAGTCTCGTTGCCTTTATCGCTTCCTTCGTCGCCGTTGCCGTTACTGTCAACTATTAGAGAAGCCGTGCGCGTACCGGTGAAATCCACCAGCTTTATTAATAGACTCACGACCACGACGACGCTTCGCCTTCTTCGTGCTTCTCGATAAAACGCACGACGCCCCACGCGAGTCCGTAGCTATTGCCCAGGGACGTGCCCTAAAGTAATAAGAGATTACAAGACTGTTTACATAGGTATCATATTCGCACGGCGCCGAAACGGCTCGGTGCTATTACAGTAAACTGGCTTTCATTCAAATTATAAATTGGGGCTTATGGTTTGCGTGGATGGTGGCGGGTCTGAGCGTGTTTACGGCATTTTTTCTTGGCATCGTCGCGCCCATTAAATCACGGTCTCATCACGTCCCTGGTCGGTATCAGAACCCCGCGATATTCATTTACTCATTGGCATTAGTCACAAACGATATCGATACTGCCGCTCTTCAAAGGCCATCAGCCGTCCTTGTCAAGGTGAGTACTCGCTAACGAGGTATCACGTTTGGTAGGAAAAGCTTGGTACCTGTAGTGTTCTTTTCGTGTGCATTATCAAAATAATAAACAGAAAAACTTTAATGAGGTTGGAGCGATTTGCACCAAGCAAATCAGTACCGAATATTGCGAACCATTTGTATAACATTTGATGGGTTATACTTAATATTACTTGTTGTGGGGTAATACAAAAATTAATAAGTCTTGTATCGAAGTCAAACGAGTTGATTTGTCTATGACTGATGACGAAAATATACAAAAGATTCTTTTTTATTATGGGCATTTTGAAATAGCCTGAGAAATACTAGCCTAGTATTCTCTCGCAAGACGCCCGGGGATCCTAATTTTTAATGCCGTATCTACGGTAACACAAACGTTACTTTTGTGTCAAGAAATGTGTGAGACTGAGTCCAAATCATGATTATTTTTATGAAAATCTAAAAGTAACGCAAAATTTGCGCGACGGTAGGAGAAACGCAAGAGTCACGTCAGATTTGCGTTACTTTTATTTTGACACAAGCGTAACATTTTCGTTATCATAGACGCAGCGAATTTTTAATATTTAAATAGAAATCTTTATACTTTCGTACGAAATTAGCCATGTTTAAGGCGCTTCTACTCACCGTAATTCACAAATGTGAATTATGGTAATACAAAAAAAAAATCCTTGTGACACAAATACTGCCCTGAGTTTAGAATACTAGGAAGCAAATACGCGCGCTTACGCGCGCGACCGGAGGTTAAGCAGCGCTGCAGCGCTCATAATGACAAACTGTCAAATCTCGCGCTGTTAAACAAAAACTGTCGGTCGTCACGGCCCTCGACCAATCAGAGGCCGAGTTATACCGACAACAATGGTCACGTTGGCGCGAATTACGCACTTTTTAGTAGTAGACATGCCGTTATACAATTTTTTTTTTACTGTGGTCATTAATTATTGAAACTTCATAAAAATGACAAAAAACATTCAGCGCCGACTGGACTGGCGTAAAAAGCTTCAACCTCTTTAAAAAGCAGAAAAATAAAGCTTTTAGCTAATGTAATAACAGTGGAAAATGCAGAAATCCACACGCGTTATTGTGCAAATGTGAGAACGTACTAAGAGCGACGCAAGTTATCTTTAAAAAAGGAAAAGAAATTAGTTCTGTCTACACCTAACATCAACAACTAATCGACTGTCGAACGCGCCGCACCAGATGACAGAGGTACATAACACCTGCGACAATAATGCCACATAGAAAACACCGGGGGAATGGGTGCGCGCATTCTTTTGTTGAGCGTCGCTCTCTTTCGTCGCAACGACCGGATACCCCGAACTGATGACTCTAAACGACGACCGATCTATTACGCGCGTTATGCCACGGGATATTGCGTAAAAAAACTCTTTGTCGAGACCTTCATTGATTTAACTGATTGTTTATGTACAAGAGATTTGTCCGTAAATTATCAACTTTATTTTCGAACTTTTTTCAGGACGAAGGTTCGAGCTCGAGACCGGCGAGAAGCAGACTGCAATCTCGTCGTGATGAACGCTATGGCCTGAACGGACTGCGGAACATTGGAAACACCGTAAGTTTTCTGAGGTCGGAGACTTCTCATAACTTTCATATTTCTTGGTAACATAGACTTGAACGATCAAACGAACTTAGCTGTTGTAAATTTGTGACGTAATTATATTAAAAATCTAGTTCGAGGGATTACATATGGGAAATTCCATACCGATTCGACCTGTGTCTAATCCTCTTGGAGATCTCGTCCTCGATTTCATGTTTTATTGTCTGAACTTTATAGTAGGGCGAATTTTTTTTTTTTACTAGGCTAATCACACTCGCTGGCGCGCGTGCCCGAGATACTTTTCCGCTGCTGCGCACTTATAAAATTTTAAAAGAGTAAATCGCAACTGAAAAACCCTTGCTTAGTTACTTTAAAAAAAAAAAAAAAAAAATGTTGGCCGAACAGTTTGTCAGAAATCGTAGATCTGGCCGCCGGGCCGAAAACCGCCCAAATCGGGGTCACGAAATTTATTTTTTCAAAATATCGACTTTTAACCTATACCATCGTTCTCAAGTCGCATATTCTACCCCTGAAAACACTGGTTAGAACCCTTTTTTAGTTGATTTTGAAAAAAAAAAATTTTGGCCGAACAGTTTGTCAGAAATCGTAGATCTGGCCGCCGGGCCGAAAACCGCCCAAATCGGGGTCACGAAATTTATTTTTTCAAAATATCGACTTTTAAGCTATACCATCGTTCTCAAGTCGCATATTCTACCCCTGAAAACACCGGTTACAGCCCTTTTTTAGTTGATTTTGAAAAAAAAAAATTTTGGCCAAACAGTTTGTCAGAAATCGTAGATCTGGCCGCCGGGCCGAAAACCGCCCAAATCGGGGTCACGAAATTTATTTTTTCAAAATATCGACTTTTAACCTATACCATCGTTCTCAAGTCGCATATTCTACCCCTGAAAACACTGGTTAGAACCCTTTTTTAGTTGATTTTGAAAAAAAAAAATTTTGGCCGAACAGTTTGTCAGAAATCGTAGATCTGGCCGCCGGGCCGAAAACCGCCCAAATCGGGGTCACGAAATTTATTTTTTCAAAATATCGACTTTTAAGCTATACCATCGTTCTCAAGTCGCATATTCTACCCCTGAAAACACCGGTTACAGCCCTTTTTTAGTTGATTTTGAAAAAAAAAAATTTTGGCCAAACAGTTTGTCAGAAATCGTAGATCTGGCCGCCGGGCCGAAAACCGCCCAAATCGCGGTCACGAAATTTATTTTTTCAAAATATCGACTTTTAACCTATACCATCGTTCTCAAGTCGCATATTCTACCCCTGAAAACACTGCCATCAACCTTTCTTTTAGTGGATTAAAAAAAATACGATATTTGACAGAACTGTCAAAGTTATCAAGGTCAAATGAACCTGGACTCGGTCTGAGAGTCCCAGCCGATCACAGCTCGAATAGTTTGCTAACAATGCAATCATGAACTTTTAAAAAGAGGGATAATTTTCTTTTGTATATAATATTTTTATTTGTAACCTTAGTACGATAAACCAAACGAAAAAGGCTGGCTAAGGAGAATCACATGCTTGCGTTTCTTTGATGCCGCTGGTCTCAGATTACAGTGCAACAGATAACGAAAGTCGATACTTTTCTCTATTTTTCAGTGTTTTATGAACAGCGTGATCCAATGTTTGAGCAACACAAGACCGTTGCTGGAGTATCTGCTGAACGAGCAGCATCTCCATGACATCAATACCACAACCTCGAGCATGAAAGGTGCGCTGATAAAGGCGTTCGGCCAGGTGATTTCTGAACTTTGGGAAATGAGCGGAAGTCATGTGGTCAATACAACTGCTCTGAAATCGCAAATACAGAGATTCGCACCTCGTTTTATGGGCTACAGTCAACAAGATGCTCAAGAATTTCTTAGATATCTGCTCGAGGGATTGCACGAAGACGTTAACAGAGTCACCGTTAAGCCACAGCCAATACTCACTGACATACCGGATCATTACTCGTAAGATTGATTCCACGTAATTAATCAGAATATAGTTACTTTTGAAATACTTTATTTAACAATAATCCGTAGGTAATATTTCTTCGTAGGTAGTTATTGTTTCCATATTGCAACGGATTAAACTTTAAATAATTCCTTTCTTTTAACAGGGATAGTCACAAAGCTGCAGAGAGCTGGAAACGATATCTACGAAGTGAAGACAGCACCATAGTCGACGTGTTTGTCGGACAATTGCGTTCGTCGTTGCACTGCACATCGTGCGATCACGTTTCGGTGACTCTCGATCCATTCTGGGATCTTAGTTTGCCGATACCTTCGAGAAGCGGCACGGTAAAGCTCAATCAGTGCCTGGAGCACTTCACCAAAGTAGAGACTATGGACGGCGACGAGAAGCCAACATGTTCCAAGTGTCAGATGAGAAGAAAGTGCACCAAGAGCTTCAGCATTCAAAAGTTTCCAAAGATCTTGGTTATTCGTATCCTTTTCAAACAAAACTCTCGAATATCTAGCCTTTACAGAGATATATGAGTCTATCGCTGTATAACGGTTCTCTTACTAATCTCCACAACATAAAAATTCGTACTGCTTATACAGGTATAGGACGGCATTTTTAGCCTACTTTTATGTGTAATATATTTTGAAGTCACATTTTTATATTCTTTGTTCTATTAATCTCTAATTTAATTATTATATGTAAGACATTCCCTCGCGTACCCATGGCTTATTCCATGGCTTACTCTCGTGACTATAATTTTTTCATTTTTTGCCTGTTTGCTTTACATCATTCCGAAATGGGAAAAATATAATTAATATCAAGCTTGGAATATTTAGAGTAACCGAAAAATAAACAAAACATTTCAGATTCTTAATTACTATAGTTCGTCTACAATCAAATAATCTTTATTTCATTTTTTCATTTTGCTGTCGATTGAAAGCTATTCATGACACAAAAAATTGTTCACACATAAAATGTGCGGTTTCGTGTATACTTTTTGATAATTTTTATTTCATTTGCCTAGATCAGTTTCAGGATTTTTTAAGAAAAATTGCTCGACATTCCAATGAATTCTTGCCCTATTTGTTTTCCTTAACCACAATTATGTCAGATTTGAAACGTTTTTCGCCGACGGAACGATTCCGCGGGAAGCTGAGTGTTCTCGTTGACTTTCCGCTGACGGGCTTGGACCTCAGTGCCTTTGCTGCTCCCGGTGTGCAGGGTTGCACGTACAATCTGTACGGTGTGGCGAATCACTCGGGGACGACTTATTCTGGCCACTATACCGCCTACTGCAAACACCCGTACTCGGGCGAGTGGCACGAGTACAACGACAACAGAGTGTCAACGACACCGGCGCGTTCAGTTGTATCCAGCGAAGCCTATGTGCTATTCTACGAACAGCAGCCTCTGAGCCCGCACTTGTAACCTCACGCCATCAGCACCACGTCTAGTGAATACAGCCATCTTGCCTCTCGCTACCTCAGTTCGGACCCATTACTTGACGATATGTCCCCTGTCGAGCTCGAATAAATCAACTTGCCCACCTCGAGCATCGCAGCAACCCCTTTTCGACGACAGCTAAACGACTATTGACACCGAGCCGCCAAAATTCGAAGCTGAACGGGCGAGGCTGCATTTCTTCTTTTCAAACCTTTTGAACGATCTCCATACCGTCACCCGCTTATCTTCGGCTCGGAAGATAATACTCACAGAATTGGAAAACGACTTGCCACGCCTTCAGCAAAATTGTGAGAAGATCCATGCAACGTCGTCCTGTACGAAAGTCGAGAATGCGATGAAGAGAGCGTGGGGGGAAAGGGGAGATCGGGAGAGAGAGGCAATTGCTTTTATCAGAATTTTTGTAATATTTCTTCTCCTATTTATTCACCGACGTTTTCTTTTTTCCCTGACGTTTTATTTATTTATTACTGAGGTTATCGGGCGCGTGTGTTTACGTGCAGATGGTTTTCGGTGCACACAGCACGCAATTAACTCGCGGCTCATTAGTCGGACTTGCGCTCGTCGCCTGCAGAGAGGCAAGTCCCGTGACATCCTGTTACCAACGTCATGAAGCGTCACAAGAACGAAGTTGCAAGAAAAATGTAGACGCTCGTTGCCTATGTTTTGCTTCTGCTGTATCAAGTCGAACGAAAAAACTGTCGCCGATAAACCATGGTTACATATTTACTTTTGTAAAATATTTTGTTCAAATATCAAATCAATATCAGTCAAGAGTAATTTACTTAATTTATGCGAAAAAAGAGAAATAAATATAAATCGTAAAATATTAATATATTCGATATCGATGAATGCGATATATATACATATATATGCGATATATATGTATATATGTCAATAAAGATCAAAAGAGTAATGAAAATGATGTGCGGATCCAATTCATTTACGATTTGAACCCGTCCCCTTAATTTTATTCCTTTCTATAAGCGCTTGACAATTTTTTATATATAATTTATACTACACCGTGTGTGAAGTTGTATACGAAACTCGTGCGAGAAACTTTTTCTGATCTCGTGTGATTACAACACTCGCCTTCGGCTCGTGCTGGAAACTCAAACTCGCGAGAAAAAGTTTCATCGCACTGGTATCGTAATACACTATTATTTCACGAGTGCGAGAAATACGACTTCTCGCACGGGGTGACATAAAAGGCTTTTGTTAGCGAGTGTGAGTTTCAGCATCCGAGCTACAAAAAGTTATTTCTTTGAAATGTTGGATACGCCGTTTCAGTAAGACGCTCGAAAACTGCAGTTTTCGCACGCCATAGATCCGGCCACACAAATATGACGCAGTACCGTAGAAGGTGAGACTGAGTAAAAAAAGCTATGGTATAGGATACGATGTAATCATAATTCTTTGAATTATAATAAAAATAGGCTTAATATAGTCGAGAATGTCCATCTTAAGTGTAATGAGAGCCGGGCTAAGCCGGTCCATATATTTTGGCAGTGTAAACTATACGATACGCAACGAAATAATTTAGTCAAAGCTTTATTTTATTTCAAACTTCTTCCCCTATTCTATTGCATCGATTATTGGTAGCAAGAAAAAAGAGGCCCTACTTGGGTTGGGCAAATTTATTGATCAAATAGATATAAAAATTTAAGTTAGTATTATTAACCGATGTACCTGACGAATCGAAGATAATCTTGTTTTATATAGAATCAAATATAAACAAATTTTGAAAAATGTTTGATCGTCGGTAGGAGACCTATCTCATCGGCAGAGCTGCATGGGTGTATGGACGGCGCTCGAAACCCTTAAGTCAATAAAATTAGAAAACGCCGTGCTTCGATGGCAGTCCTATTTTATGTTTCAGACGTTGCTGTCCGCAATCGGTGATATCGCATCTAGAAACATATATGATGACCATACTTAATGTAGAGTCATGTTCTAGTTATTCGGTAATTTATATTTTAGTAGGTAATTCGCGAGTGAGATGGCGCTAAGGGACATTTTGCCCGTGAAACACTGAAGTGTTCCGCTCAGAGGCGCGGGAACGTGAAAATAAGTAAGAGTTCCTGTTAAAACATTTTCGTTTTGTATTTCGATGGGGACTTTGATGCGTCCTTGGATGTGGGTGGTCCATCCCGACAGGGTGCATGCGGGCCTATCGTTGGTCGCTGTAATTGCGTCGGCCCTCCTCCAGGGTTCTTGGCCGTTCCCCGTCTTTCCGGCTGAAGCGGGAAAAGTCCGTCGGGCTGGCTTGGCCGGCCTAGTGTCGATTGGCGCCGGCTAGGACCCGTTGGTCGCCACGCGTTGTCCACTCAAGTGGCGACTTTTCGTGAAGTAGAAAAACAAGCAAAATCACGTACAGCCTCCGTCGTTGGTGCATCTCGATTGGCTACGATAACCAGACACGCATTCGTGTGTGTTGTATAAAACAAGGGCTCTAATCACTTGACGCAAATGCCGGTTTTGGCCTGTGTTACACACGAGACTTTTTGTAACGAGTGCATGACCTCTGGTGCTTTGCGGTCAGTTTTGCGGGACTGACAGTGAAACGAGAGCTTTTGGTTTTCATAACAAATTTTCTACCCTAGAAGCGAAAGTGAATAAACGGTGAACTAAGAACGCACAGACCTATCTTTCCAAAACTGTCATGTAATCGAACACGCGTCTTGCAAAACTGACATGGAAGACACAGCTTTTCATGCACGAGTTACAATAGATAAATTAATTCTCTTCGATATTCGAATAAGAATTCACCTCCAAACTAACCTCCAAAACCTCAACCGGCCGTAGGCGCGGACAAATCGTGAAATATTATGACAGTTTCAAAATGATAATTTTTCAGATATCAGCGTTGCGGGCACTTCTTTTATGATTATCTCATTTGAAAGAGAAAAAAATTAAAAATATCGTTGCTGATAAATTTGGCGTCGGCGACGTGATGAGTCAGATAATTTGCGTTGTCATTTCGTAGCAAACGAAAAAGATTCGGTAATATTTTTTTAAATAGTGTATACACTAAAATAGGTATATAGACGCCGATAATATCTACAAAAATTCTCTCGATAACCAATGAAAGCATAACTTCCCTTCCTGTGTACCCAGGATGTTGTCGAATCTCCATGATTTTAGTTATGTTCAAATCATGGATTATTATGTATTTTTCGTCAGTTGCTGTCACAAATACATTCTTTAGAACCCATATACACCAGCATGTTACACAAGTTACGTCAAGGACAGTACAAAAAAAGTAATGTTCAAGGTAATTTACCCATCTCATAAAACGACCTATTGCCATCGTTATTAAAACGTCCGCGAATACAATAAAGCCCTTTTTGTCATCAGAGATTATTATTCCACGTGTATAGCGGCAAATATTTTCATTTACATTTACCTACTGAAAACGCAATTATATTCGACATGTCGTACCAAAAATGTCCGTCGATAAAAAATTTGACGACATCATGATCACGTACACCTTCCGAAAGTCCTTCTTTCGGTGTCGGAATATCAGCCGTAAATGGGCCCTACGAGATGTTCTATCCCTGGACTACGCAATTACATTGTTGCTTAGTTAAAATTCTCTTGCACCGTGAATAATCGTGTTGACAAAGAAATTTGCGGAAAAAAGGAGAAGCGAGAACACACTAAACGAGATAAAGCAATCATACTGTGCGGTTGTCAGCCCGGCGGAGCCTCGATGCCGTGCATCGATGTATACGCTCTGGTGTGTCCGCGTACGTGTGCGTGCGTGCATCCGTGTGCGCGCGCGTCGTGTGTGCGCGCGTGTGTGTAACGTATATAGCATATACTATCGCGAAACCGAGTGGAGGCCTTGCTCGTGCGCGAGAGGGCAGTGATCTCTCGGGGAGCGGCGACCTGCCACGAACGCCTGCTGTACCGCGTATAGCTGTAGAAGATAACTGCATACACACGTATTCACGTGCATATGCATACACACACACACACAGACGTGCGTACAAACCCGTGTTCCTGCACGATATACGTATAGATTTGTATCCACTGGTCGTAGTAGTCGTCGCACAGACTCCGACGAGTCCTACGGAGGCCTCTCGCTACCTCCCGCCGTCGCCGCCTGGAGTCAACGGGAAGACTTTGCCGCCTTTGCACCGCGAAGACCGCCCCCCCCCCCCCCTCACCCTCTCTCTCTCTCTCGCTCTTACTCGCTTGCTCTCTTGCTTCTTACCTCACCGCCTTGGCCACCCCTCGTCGTCGTTCTCCTCCTCCCGAGGTGAATAAATCCGAATGCACGACCGTCGCCGAGACTTCGCAAGCTCGATAGTCGCAACGCATTCTCCAGATTCTTCGCTCGAAACTGCCAGCGTGGTGTCTCCTTCTTTCATCCCCTTCGCTCGTTGCGCAGCTTTTCCCGGCTCCACCGCACTGCATACTGCATACTGTTGCATGCCCGCTTCGTTATGCGCCTCGTTCGATCTTTTGTTCAATGTGTGTGGTCGACCCGAAGCTCCACGCGGTATTATGAAAATAATTGCGTGGACGCGTTGGCGCTCGTGGCGACGCGACGAAGAGAGAACCGACGACACGCGACTACCAGCAAGAGACGTGAAGTTTTTTTCCGCAGGTGCTTTCTTTGGTTTTCTGTGCTCGCGCGTGTTCAATTACTTTAAGGCTTTTTCGAGATGGACGAACGGCTGCTGTGTCAATGCGGGTTTTTGGGTGTGCGACATGATCGAAAAAAATGTGACAGTGGCAGTCAAGATGCTTTTTCGTTCGACAAGAACTTCGAGTGATCGAATCGTTTGCCCGGAGGATTGTAACCGTTACGATGATGAGTTCGAACACCACTGCGCAGGTGAGCGAAAGCAAATTAATTTTTTTTTTATGCCATTCATTACACAACATTTTGTACGAAACTCGTGCTAGAAACTTTTTCTCAATGAAAGTTTCATCGCACTTGTGTCGTAATACTATTCTTTATTTGTTTCACGCAAAAGTCGCGTTTTGATAAAACACGACTGTCATAATATTGCACAGATAAATACGAGCTTTGTCGTTCCGTTCGGATCACCGAGTAATATAAATTTTAATGTACAGAGAACAAGTTATAACACGATCGATCGATCGCATGACTGAAAAAACATGAGGTATAGTCGCTGTAATATTGACCTTTGTTTTCACCGTGAACGATATAAAAGTCAAATTCGATTTGAGATCAGTGTCGATAGTTTGGGTTACATTTGCCGTAATACAATTTCGGTATTATATTAATCTCGAGTTGCCAGACGTCACGTAGTCTATTTTATTTATGATACTGTGTAACTATTTATTATTCATCATTGCAATATTCACGTTTGCCTTTGTGTACATCAGTAATCAAATTCATGACTTTTCTTTTACATTTTATAATCGATATCAACGCTTTTGAGACGCAGTACGAGATATTTTCGGTGTATTCTGCGTTTGCATCATTCTTGCCATAATTGTCATCCAAGGTACTTTCAGTAGGGGATGAACAAAATACACATATATACATAAAAAATACCCATATATACATTTTTCGTGGCATACCATATATCTTGCATGCGCTTTATTTCCGAGGATCGATAATATTCTCTGCTATACACTGGAATATTAACGGACACTTTGCAGCAGCAATTTCCCTAGCAACTCCGGTCACGATGAAATTCACTAAGTTCTCACGGTGGTTTCACCGTGGTGGTTATTTTGGAAAAAGCGACGATAAATCCTTATCGAACCACTTACCAAATCACCGTAGAAAATGCACAGCTGGTGGTTTTGTCGGTGGTTTGACAGTGGTACAACGGCGCAAACCACTACGCGAGAGAATTTACTACGGTGATTTCGATGGTTGTTCGGTAAATATTATCGTCGCTTTTTCGAAAATAACCACTGCGGTGGTTATGATAGTAGTTCGTCGGTGGTTGGGTATGCCAGGGTTACACATAAATCCACACCGCGCTTCTACAGTACATGTTCGCTCTTGGAATTTACGAACGAAGACAAGTGTTGAACTAGACAAAACAGGTTTTTTCATGGCCCTGTGATACATTATAATGCGTAGAAGTCATACATTATACACAGTTTAGAAGGCCGAGTTACACCGGCGAGGCCGAAATTAACATAATAATTGTCAAATGCTAATGTCCACGATATGTCACTCTAATCACTCGATTAGCATAAACGTGCGCCATGAAAACAAAAATGTTTTTGGTCTCTTCGCTTTTTACACTTTGAAAATCATAATATTTTCTGTGGGCAATAAACACCATTTTTTCGGCGTCGACAGACGAGCAAAGTTTGATGATGTTGGTTCACAACTCGATGGACCTTTTTTCGGCTCGGTGCGAAAGTGGGCGGTACCATTATTGGCTCTCTCTTCCTTTCCCACTCCGACGTAGCCTGGACACAAATAGTACCGATCCTCGGTACCCGTCGGTGGCATTTTTCCGAAGGGCCCATTCTCAAGGAGCGGGGTGTTTCCCGACGAGGGCCAACGGTGCTGCTTTGAACTATGAAGGGCGGAGTCTGTTTCCCAGACGAAACCCCTACTAGTCTACTGCGTTTCGGCAACCGGGGCTAGATTTTAGAACCTAGAAATAGACTTTCTTGGTCTGTTTCAGCCAGATTGGTGCCGCACTGTCATTTTTTTTCCTGAGCGTTTTGTGAGTTTCACACGAAAAATGTAAAAATTCATTGCATGTTGTTTGTTGAAGAGTACATTTACAGAAATTATTCCAATATAAGTAACATAAATATTTTGCAACCTTACGCTTGTTGACAGGTGGTATTGTCCCGTTTATCCTATTTTTGTATTTTCCCGTAAGGCCCAATCCTAAAGATCGGATCAGTTTACCCGCTGCCTTGGCTTTCTCTAAATAATATACCGACTCAGCGAATTTCAATACCGAAGGGCGGAGTCCGCTCCATAGACAGATCACACGAGTCAGGATCCTTCCGGATATTTTCCGGATCTTATTCCGTCCAATCCAAAAAAGTGCAGCTTGGTGATACCTGGAAATTGTCATGAAATTTATTAATCCTGAGAGGCAAAGCTGAAAATAAACTATTTCACATTGTTCACGATTTTCGGGGTCACAGAACATTTTTAAATAGCCCGAATCGTTTGACGCATAATCGTCTGAGATAAAGTCGGCTTCCGAATTAGCGTTACAACATTAAAACACCAAATTCATACATATGTATTGCACAACGAAGGAGCTAGTACGTTAGGATGTTGCGGTAGGCCTGCGCGGACGAGCTACGCTCAATTTCTGCATTGTGTCTCACTTTTTCCATTTGCCAGCCCTTTTCTATGCATCTCGTGTCCCGCTCCCGTCAGCACTATCGTCATAACAACACGTCCTCCTCGCTCTCTCGCGCTGCTTGTCGTCCAGGGCGCATGGCAGCCGGGCGCGCGCTCGCGCACTCGTTCGCTCTGGCTGTCTCGTGTCCCCCAGCGAAGCGAGCGTGGGATATCGCTCAGTCTCGCTCTCTTACTCGCCGTGCACATCTTTGCAGGCGCCGTGGCCGTCGGAGCGGGGGGGGGGAGCGAAGGCCGCTTTTCGTCTCTTGTCTGTCTAGCCGACGCAAGAGCTACCCGATCCTCCACGTCCACTTGCATTGCGCGCAGCTCCGTTCGCTCTTTTTCCTGTCTGTCGGCCCTACGGCGCATACTACCTGTATATTAAACGTTTTCATGCACCTAAACACTACGCTCCGCCATCCAGCAGAGACTAAATAATACGTGCTGTTTACCTCACACGTTCAGTGGAGATGAGAGACGTTTGCATCAACACTCGTAATTCCTCTCATCTCGGTACACTTGAGAGACCAAGAGTAAACTGACTTAGGAAGTTGCGCGTTCGTGTTAAGCCAATTTCATTGCCGAACGGCTATGTGGATAATCCAATTTCCTTAATTTTGACAGATCTGACAGTATCATCAGTGTAAGTTGAGTGAAACGAGCAATAGCAGAGTACGATACAAGTACAGAAAAGTTTTCATTTTCTAGAAAGCCACCTTAATAAGGAAGTTTACTTATTTATTGTGGATTCTTCATAAAGCTAAGCTGTTATCACTTAAAAAATTGCGATTTTTTTCTAAAAGAAGGCAAGTTATAACACGATTTGAGGCAAATTCAATACCATACACGCAACATACACACACATACACACACACTACAAATATGCAATCCTGTGCATTTTAGACTATTTTAAGTACGTTGACATCAGCTTCCTCTGTGGGAAAGAAACATTGATGAAATCTACTGCTATATACGTAATTAAGGGCATTATGACGAGGGGCGAGAGGGGTTCCGAATGGTCTGAAGAAGGTGGAGAGAATCCCTAGAGCGAAAGCGAAAGGCCAGCCAAACCATACGAAAAGATGAGAGGAAAGAAAAGCAGAGAAGTTGAGGTTGCCCGAGGCCGAGTTCCGTCTCGCAATCGAGACTCACGAAGGAACACCAGCACCAGCACTCTCGTCGGGCTCTCGGGCGAGTCTGCACGCCAAAGTCGTTCGCGAATGCGTGCGCATACTCGTCTATACGTGTGTATAAGCACGCACGTGTGTTGTACACTCTGGGATCTCTGCACTCGTTCCCCAACCAGCTCTACACATGTATGTGAAACGTAGTCTAAATTACCGGTGTGTGTGCGGCTGTGTGTCTGTGTGTGTGTGTGTGACCGAACACACATACACTTTATATAGGTATTTCGCGAGGCTATGCGTACGGGACAAGGTCGATGTACGATCGAGCGTACACGACTCGTGCAGCTTGTATCACGTATTGGTGTATACTCAGTATACATATATCTGTATTTATTCGCTGTGGGTTTATATATCCTCCAGACTCCAGCCCTTCACCTATACTGCTGTAGTGTTTGTCACACGTATACAATCGACTATACGCAGACCAGACGTCGAGTGAGTTTAAGGTACTCGTGGGTCATCGAATCGATCCGCCACCCGAGCATCAATTCTGTGCTACGTAATTAAGTATCGCATACAAATTGCTTTTGTGCACAATAATTACCGGAATATTAGGGGAATAAAATATTCGATTGGATGATAACGATAATAGTGACTCAAAGTTACTGGCTAAAGTTAAATACTGGCCAATCGGAAACCTTGTCTTACTGCTAAAAAAGTGCGACATATGGCGTCAATGCCGCTCGAGAGGTTGATAATGCTGATAATAAATAGGGCTCAAAGTAAACATTTTCAAATTGCTTACCTGTTCTTTAATTTAGTATTTTCTACGCCGACGATGCACAGCAGACTCGAGCATATTGCATCATGATTCTGATGGTTGTTGTTAATTTTTTTCTAGCAAAATTCGATTCTATGAATTCTAGAGCCTGAACAAATATTTATGAAATGCCAATAAAGCAACTTCAATTTTGAGCATAACCAAGTAATTAATATAACAAGGTGGAGTAGAACAATGACTCGATCAGTTGAATATAAATGTGAGGAAAAAAATCATATAACTCGTATTTAACGAAATTTGCTTTGTTCAAATTCGATGTTCATTGCAACATTTTTTATTTCACTGGGAGTTTACTTTATGTAACGATAAAAGTGCGATAGATTGAGGATGATACGTTTTTCGAAAATTCCTCGGGAGACAAAGAAATTCCTCGGAGGGAGGTTTATCGACCTCGCGGTCCCTTTCCGAGAGAGGACGAGTATAGAGGAGTAGGAGGTCGATGGATGCAGCAGAGAGAAAGGGAAAAAGAGGAGTCAGCGAGTGGTCGTAGCCACAGCTACCAGCCGTGGCTAGCGGCAGTAGCAGTAACAGCAGCGCCACGTGACTGGAAATGCAGCGCCCAGTGCCGACTGCAATGTTCTCGAAAAATTCATTTCCTTCCCATGGCAAATTCAATACGCATATCCGCCTGTTTTATTCCGATCTGACGGGTCAAAAAATGTTGACTTCAATATTCAACTTTAATAACAAATTCTATATAAGGGTGAAAAGATGTCTATTACCACAAATTAACTGTTCATCTCTGTCAGATCGCTTTATACGAGCGAGTGAGATTGCTGAATCTCCCTCAAGTGTTACTTTTCGGTACAGTTGATTCAAAGATAATTCAACATGTTGAAGTATCTTTGACCTGTAAGGCGCTTATGTCTCACGTCTGTCACGTTTTGACGTTTCAAGTTGCGGATTTGGACACTGCCATTCGTCGTTTAACGACCTTGCTTGTTTGCCGTTCAATCAGCATTCAGCTGTTGCATCCTACTGGTTCGTAGTAGTCTTGGCATAGCGTTTTCGGCGATACTTCAATAGCGTATAAAATACGAAAACTACGGACTTCTCAGACACGCAGCTAATAATTCTCGTCATAGACCTAAAAAAGAAGTTTCCACCGAAAACAATAATTTACAGTTTATGTTTCTGATCCAGTACTACCGCAACATCCGCGCGCATATACATTTTAGTGAACAATAATTTTTACTGTTGTAGCAAATTGATTTTAGTAAATTCGTACCGGCATTTTAGCAAACAAGTCGACAGTCTTCGTCCACTTATTTAACGGTAAATTGTATAAAAAAATGTTGGTGCTGTAAAAACATAAAGTATCCACAAAAAGAACTATGACGTCAAATTACGGTAAAATTACAGTTTTTTTTAATTTTACTGGATACAAATTTTATGGTATTTTTACATTGATTCTCATGATGCAGTCAGTGATGTAGGGCTTACCGAGTTCTCGTCGAGACGCGACGAGCTGCAGCGAGCTCAGCGCGTCCGCGTGCGCACTTCGACGACTATACTCTTCCCTATTATACGCTATATTCGCGGTCACGCTACACGCTAGAGTCTCGCGTCTCCCGGCATAATGTATATTCTCGAGAATATCGCGAGTCTCCGGCGGCACACAGAGCGCGCGTCGGCCACGTGATCAATATGAGAGAGGGAGCCGCAGCCACCCGCCGACTCCGAGCCGCCGCGTCTCCGAGCCGACTCCCGACGGAGACACCCGATCCCTCCTAAATCTCCGTCGCGCAGTAGTGCACGAAGCACCACGGGGATGAAGGGGCAATCTACGTACCGCGTGGAATTGTTTGTCTTTTTGGCTGCAAATGCTTTGCCGCTTCAGCGGGAAGTGCAACACTACCTACTGCCCAGTTTCTCGATTCTTTCAGATAACCCTTTTTTCCCCTGTGATCTGCTCTCGCAGCTCTTTGAACAACCGGCACGGCCGCTGTCCTCGCTGTGACATACATACTGTATAGATCTTGTGTCATTCTAATACACAGTAACAAGAGGTTTCGATTTGCCTCCTGAAAAAAATTGCCTCCCTTTTTACCGCTATCTCTAATATTTAGAAGTACAGAAATAAATTTTGCTGCTGTGAATGATTTTGGTAATTAAAAAGTAAATTTTTTTCAACTGTAAAACAATTATCGGAACTATACAAATAGTCGCAAAATAAATATTTGTTACTTTACAATTGCCTGGATTATTGCAATTTTTCTTTTTTACCTTTTCGTACAAAGATCGATATTCTGATAAAATGTTACGGGCGCTACAGATAAATTGCAACGATTGTACAGATTGAATTGATACGGGTGTCAATCCCAATCTACACAAGCGTTGCAAAAGTTGAAGAATCTTCTAAAGAGACACAACGTTAAAAAAACTGTTGAGACAAATATATTTTCTCCTGACTCCGATAAAATAAACCCATTTCGTCGGAAAATCAAAATTAGATGCGCAAAATTAGGTGCGTGGCAAATTTGTAGAATGCGGTGAATATATGTATGTACATCAGTTGAGTAGCTGAGTGACGTGTGACGTATGAGGCCGTGTGAGGCAAAGTTGTGTATAGTTGTTTCAGCCCACAACACCTTTTTCACTTTTCTTTCCCAGCGATTCGTTCTCACGAAACTAAAAATAATAACTCGAGGCATTCCCAAATCCACTTCCTCCTAGGCCTTCTGTTACCACTGCCACTGTTCGGTCGCTGTGTGCCTTTTTCCTCGTGAGGCTTGAGAAGTTCGTCGAATGCGAAACAAAGCAGAAGACGTTGATGCGGTTGAGGAAATCACGCGAGGCATCGTTTCGCATATGTACATTGTGCATGCACGATCGCGCGTGTGTTGGTGGCGCTCGTTCTGGGTAGGTGGACGCCATTCTTGCCGGCCAGACAGCGGCGAGGAGCAGCGTGCTCGGTGCACCAGCTCCGCCACTGCTGCACGATATCGTGCGTTGCACTCTGCTCGCTCGCCCAGTTTCACGGGGACCGTCCGGGAGTGCTGGAAATCGCACTCGGACGACTCGTACTCATGAACCGGGATGCATTGAAACCATATGCATCGCTGTGTTAATTTCCCATGATTCCACGTATACCGACCACGTGCTTCGACGCACCAACACACGCACTCGCTTCAGAATCACGGATTTTGTGCTGATTCTCCGACGGTAGACGTTGCACACGTTGCACGTATATCGAAAACGGAAGAGACATCAAGCCGCAGAGAATTTTTCGACCATCGTACCTGCGGTCTCCCCTCCTTACGAGCCTGCCACATGTTCGATGTGATGTACCGCTTTGATTGCACGTGGTGCATTATTGCACTTATTTGTTCGGGAGACAAGTAACCTTCTAATATACACAGTAAACTAGAATATATATGTAAACGGTTCCGCGCACACTCACTTTTTTGTTGAAAATGTGTGAAAAATGAAAAAAATCGCATACTACTGGTGTCATTTGATATTCCATCCTGCGCCATCCCCGGCCGTTTTGGTTTTTCGAAAAGTCAGTATTATACGATTTTTTTATTTAGTACTCCAATGTACTTAATTACATATACATGAGTAGAAAGTGCATTGGAGTATTCTCGTCTGACGCATCAGAAACAGTGACAAAGCTGCATAATCGAAATTTTTTCGTTGTGAAGTTTGCTATTTAATATTATGAATTCACAATTGATGAATTTGAAAGTTTGCCTCACGAAAATTGTGTGATATTGTCTATAAAATTATTTCGATATTGCTGATAGATATTGTGGGGAACGAATATTCCCAGGGTTCCTTGTGTACCGTAGACGCTCCTGCCCTGAATTTGCACCGGGATGCAAGAGAGGCCGACCCGAGCGAGTCCTACCGGGCCATGTGTGCACGAGCAGAGAGAAGAGAACCTGCTGCTAGCTTGGGCACAGCAGACAGAAAGAAAGAGAAAGAATGCATACAGCAGCAGCAGCAGCAGCCTCGAAGTTCCCAGACTCCGAGGGATCTCAGACTGGGCCCTCTCGCATGCATGCGTGCAACACTCTTCTCCGTAAGAACACGTTTTCGAAATGCTCAAGACCTATTACTGTGTGAAATATACCTATATAAGACACGTGTGGCTATTCGCCAAAATCCTTCTTTCATTTCACCCATAGCAGTTTATATTATTATTAAAATCATTATTATCGTCGACATTATTACAGAAATACGTGATACGATACTATTTATACTCCGCAATATGGCTAATTATCCCGCCCACCGCAGCACGTTGACGGGTTTATGGTACCTCCTTCTGATTTTTACTCCGTGTCTGTTCGTTCGTCGTCCATTTCTCGGCCGGGCGGCCACCGGTGAAACCACCGCACCGGGAAAAGTAAATTCTCTCCATGTCACTGAACCCCCCGCCGTTTGACCCCGTCGTTCGGTTTTTCCGCGTGAGAGAAGCCTCGACCTCGTCCGGAAGTGGAATGAGCGACAGACGAGAGGGGGAAGCGAACCGTGGGAGGGATTTCCCCCCTTCAACGAGGTTCCCCCTCCCTCGTCCTTCCCTTCTTTTCACCGACGCCGCCCCACTCCCTTGTCTCTCTTTTCTCCACCATTTCTCAGCGCTCGCAATACCGCGCCTCCCCTTTCCCCCGCCGTTCATGCCTTTTTTCGCACTCCTTTCTTCCTCGTACTTCCGGTACCTGCTACTGTCCTCTCTCGGCGAAACCTTTTTCCAGGCTCCTCGTCTACATTTCTCATTCTCGGTACGTGCTACGTGGTCTTTTGCCCAGACTGCACTTCTCCTTATTTGATCTTTCTCTCGTGCCGTATATTCCTTCTTCTCCATACCACTTCCTTCTTTCCTCACCTTCGTTGAAGATCGCGAAAGGGTCGTAAGTAAGCCGAGTCACTCATTATCCACAGACTTCTCGTGCAATTCTAAACTTTAAAAAATCACTGTCCAGGAGAGTAACGTGCTTGAATTACTTACAAACATTTTAGCAACAAAAGAAATCCCTTACGTTCGGAAATGATAATCGCTAACACGAACTGTAATTTCATTTACCAAAAGCCAATCGATGTTTTTGTCGAATATAATATCAAGAGATCGTATGTCTGTTTGGATTACAACTTCTGAAGGCTGATATTTTTTTCTTTCCAAAAGCAAGAACACCTGGATAATATTGTAAATGTATCGACAAACAGCCAAACCCCGTAATACGACACAACAATCCATTTCCGTCGCTAACATAATTTTCGCAAGATTTTCTCACGAAAGACGTTGAGCATGCTTCAGCATTCCCTCGCCCTGGGAAATTGCATTTTGGTGTTGCACGCTCGGTCGGTTCGACAGTTTGCCACCTTCCCTCTGCTCCTCTTCCCTCTTCGTGACCCCCGTCGCCTCGCTCTCTTTCCCCTTTATCGCCTTCCTTCATTCTCCATCCGTCCGTCCGTTCGTTCGTTCGTTCGCCCGGGCGACGCACTGCACTGAACACCGCCGCCACCGCACCGCACTGCACTCAACCCAGCACCAGTCTCTTGCTACTCGCTGGTGAAGGCGGCTCCAGGTTCTCGCGCGGTGTGCGCGATCGCTTCGCGGAGCAACCTCCTCTGTTCGCTTCGTGGCCTCGACGAAAACGACCACTGAGATATTACTGCTACGTTATAAATACATCAACGAGTGAAAAAAAACCTTTCGCCTTGTTCTCAGCGAAAACGGCCACTGCTGCTGCGTTCCTCGCATCACTGTGCAGTGACCCCCCCCTCGTGTTCTCAGCAAAAATTACGATACAACGTTGGACACCATTTAACCGGTCGTCGTTTCGCAATCAACAGAAATTTCGAACGCGTAGCGCCAACAGTTTAAAAATGTGATGTTACAAAATGCTGAAAATACTACGATGCACCAGAGCAGCCGTCCGCGTCTCTCGCAACATCGTCATCGCTGCTCGATGCACAATTTGCCGTAGTCGCCAAAATGTTCGCACTTAAGATGACAGCGGTTTTGTCGTTCTCGACGAATTATCCAGTGAGAATTTAACTTCGAAGCAGCTCGAGTGTGTGACGAGATTATTACTATCTCGACTAATCATGTTATGAATTTACCGTTGCCTTTTTAGAGGACGAAAAATCATGACAAGTCACGCGATTTGCAGTGAACAAAACGCAGAAGTAAGGTGAATGTAATCGACAGTTGTGCTCTAAGACTGTCAGGGATGGGCGCATGTCGAAGCTTGTGTTTTAAACACTTTTTTTTTCTCTGTCGACGGCAAATCATTGCTGATTGGCGAGCTGCTTTAAGCTTTATTTGAAAAAAATATTATTAGCGTGCTTCTCTTAGGCTGAATCCGGGGTTGAATCGCATATTTCATATTTGCATTAATATTCAAAGGAATTTAAATCGTACACGAATTTAATTGTTGTACATATGCCCAGCATCCTGTCTATAAATTTGCAAAATGCTGTGCGAAAAAAACATGCAAATTACTTATAAAATTTGATTATTTTTTTTAGTTTCTCTTAAAAATGTATAATAGTCATTCGAATTAACGAGCGGTTTAAATTAATTTTTGTCCGAGTATTTTCCATTTTTTGGCACTGTATATCTTGCCATACTTATTCGCACATTCGATTTTACTGATAAATTAATTGGTAATTGGGGCATCTTCCTTAACATTTGATAAAATTCGGTGAAAATCGTGCGCGGATCAATCGATTCCATGAACACTGCCGTTATCTCCCTCTGACGATATCGGTTATCACGGAACATCCGAGGATGTAACTAAATAAATTATACACTATACTTAATTTGGTGTCTCAAGGACAACCGAAAAAGACGAAGATACAAGCGAACAGTGCAAGATAGCGAAATAGATAGTGAATAAATAAAGTTTGAGCGCGAAACGGACTTGAAGTGCGATCTCAGGCACTGAATTAAGAAAATAAACGTTACAATACCACCAATCCGTCTGCATAAACCTAATAAATTATTACACGAAGATGACTCCTGAATTGTTCGGTGAATTATACATCCCAATCGCAGGGTTATCGTTACTTTCTTTGGTTTTATCGCGCATGAACGCGTCTCTCCTCGGAGCTTATCGCATTTATTCGTCAACGATGCGGCAACCGTTCATCGTCGCTGTGCCATCTTTCACGGATCGTTGTCCGGGCAGGGGTGAAGAATGATCGAATAAAACGGACATTTGAAATATTTTTTGCACAAAAAAATTGCAAATAATTCTTCAACGTTAAGCAGTAAAAATACCACTGAAGATTAATATTAACGCAATTACTTTTTTCATTTCATAACGCATTATTTCGACTGGAATGAATATTCAACGTTTTCCGAGGCTAAAAGTATTTTATATAATTTCATTCGAATGCTGCTCATCCCGAATATTCTAGAATATCACCGTGCGCGCTAATCCATCGACGTGACTTCGTTATTTGTGAAGCCTCGCCTCCTTGGTACCGATATTCTTTCATTTACTCTGTTCAGCCGACGGTAGTTTGTTTGCGAAGATTAGTCTTATTTTCTTCGATTCTCTGAGCGAAAAAGAAGAGCTCGCGTAGGTAGTGGAATGTTGGCGCACGCTCATCGACTTAGTGACGATCGGACAAACCTTTGCCGGAGAGTTAACTACAGCAATGCAGGGACTCACTGTAAACGTGTGTACTGTGCGCGCGACCGAGAGACTATGAGATTCCCGAGTGTCTCACGTTCAAGGTGAAGGCTCGTCTGCCGCGGTGACGAAAGTTATACATATGCAGCTTAATAAAATGCAGTGTGCAGTGAGTTGTTCAGCATTTATTGTGTCGATATTAACAGTGCTGAAAAGGAATAATTTTTTTCTTTAGAATGCTGAGAGGATTTCTCGAATGGATAACATTATTCATGTGCACTTCAAACGGCTCCGCAGGTTTAAATACAGCGGTGAGTGTTGGTCGTATGAGAGAAAAAATTACTGTTTATAGGTAGTAATAAAAAAATTCCACGCGGTCGCGTTGGGGACATTTTTTTTTTCATGCGTTTCTAAAAAAATATCAACTCGATGCTTGTCGTAGATCTAAAAAGCCTGTGAAGAACAGGAAGAATGTCATAGAATTAATTTGGACCTGAAATAGACGGGGAACAATCAGGGGTCGCTTTGTCTTCGGGTCGCAAATGTATTTCGATACTGACATTGTTCTTGTAGGCTCTTTCAGCATGGCATCTGCATATTAGTCGCAGTAATATTTCTATTCTTGCCATTACGACTTTAGAATCGTTTCATACGCTTCACATACATCTAGCATATATTTGTTAATTTTGCATTCTTGGTTTTTCACCAGGCTTAATATTTATTTACCGTCTTTGGTTTCACCTCATTCATGTTCTACATGATCCCATATTTTTGTCCATTCACTCACTCATACCTCATATTTATATTCCACTAGCTAGCGACAGCAGTAGTCGCATGCTCGGTGTATGGCTTCGGCGATCTCCCATCTTGCAGCTCGACTCGCGGTCGCTATTTGGGTGGGAGGCGTATTTTCGTATTTATCAGTGGAAGCAACAAAAAATATTGTTGTATAAGAATTATGACTTCTGTGTCACTCGGTCCCCTTGGCCGTGTACTGTACAAGCATACACTTGGTCTGACTGGATAAATGATTTTGCATTGCTGATGACTTGTTGAGTGGAAGAAGTCTCTTAGATTCGCAGGACTTGATTTACGATAATCCATTGCAACCATCCGTGCGATTTCGTTATAAATTTACAATACAACCTGCCTACCGCAATAACAGGAGCACTGACATTTTCGTGTCCCGAGAGTCTACAGCGTAATGAGTGCACGTACTACAGTCTAACTTGCTATACGATATATGTATATTCCTGGCGATATGCTCTGACCGACAGTGACCGTTCCCGTCACAGGCGATTGACATTACTCCCGCGCACGGGACAGCAAGGGAGGCTTGATGAGTTCTCCTCAGTATTCTACCACACTATACGTCGCGCACTACGTCGCCTAGTGGTCACAGTCTCTTTGTCACTGAAGAAGAACAACACGACTTACACATTGACACTCGTGTGACTACGCAGTCTATGTAGAGCTCTGTCCTGTGGATTGCTTCGCATTTCCTTCGTTACAAGCTGCACAACCCAGATCGCACGCGCCAGACTTTGATGCACTAATGCACCCGTCTGCTTTCGTGTAGCAACAGAGACTGGGAGATGGATATATAGATATTGTAATCAATTATAAGCTGTTTAAGATCTACAGTGCGTCAGTAGATTTAGCACTGTATATAATACGGGAGTGGGTAGTGGAGAGGTTCCTGCGTCACGTCCATCTCGAGACGCCGGGAGCGAGGTGAAACACCCCGAGCAGAGGTCCACGACCTCAGAGCACGCCAGGGACAGCAGCAGCAGCAGCAGCAGCAGCGGCAGCGGCAGCAGCAGCAGCAGCAGCAGCAGCAGCAGCAGCAGCAGTAGCTAGCCAACGAGCCGCACGGTAGTAGTAGTAGTAGTAGTGCAGTAGTAGTAATAGTTGTAGCAGTAGTAGTCGTTTTTTAAAATTGTTTTTGGTTTTAGAAGATGGAAATTCGCCCCTCAATTAGTGTGGGCCTGCTTTTCTGGCCCTACCGGTTAAAACTACCTCCCTCGCTTCTTCTGACAACGTCGGCATCGCGTTAGTATTTCTTCAAGGTTCTGAATTTTTAGCTCCACCCACGACGCGCCTTCTCTTTGAATTTTCCATCGCGTAAACTCTTATGAGGTTAAGGTTTCAGTTTACCTTTTTCGTTCCTCATTTTTTTGCATGATGTGGTCCTTCCACATAATTGGCCACCGCGTCCCACTTCTGCATGCTTTGCAGCATCTCCGTCACAATCTTTACCTGTTACTACGGTACAGGAACTCGTTGAAGTAGTCATATCCACAGAACACCGGCGTGAGTCAGGCCTACTGTGGCGCGATGATGGCGACCTTGCTTCCCCATCAGTTGAACTTCGTTAGGTCGATTTTGGTGTCTCCTTCGCATATCGCATTCTCCTTTATCCAGTTTTTTTGTTTCCATGTGCGCTCTCGGAACAAGCTGGTGCCCATTACATACCCCACCTAATATCCCACTGAGTTGGTTTCCAAACTTAGCCTTTACCAATTCGACGAGGACTTTACTGAGGATTTCGAAGAGCACCTCAGCGGCTTGATGATGATAGTTTCGGAGCGCATCCTTCTTTATCTCTTTTTTTCGCGACCAGTCTTCTTCCACGGCGTTTGCACTTTATGGTTTCGAGTTCGGAGGGACATTGCGCTCTTTGGCATGGCCTTTTTTCTCAATCGGCTTTAGCTCGTCCGAGGTCGCATTAGGTTTTGGTTTTGCGGAAATCGATAAGTCTTGATGACCCTCCGTTGAGCTTTGATCTGCTCATCTTGTATCTTAAGCGCTGCGTCGCTGTTCTACTGGAACTGTTTCTACGCATCAGCACACACTTTATTTGGTTTTTCTAAGATTCATTATTCTTTCAATGAGTACCTAGGGGAAAAATTATCCGCCCCAGCAGAGACACGGGGTTGAATCCAGTGTTTTCAGGGGCAGAATATGCGACAGCTGCAACTGTGTAATCAGTTAAAACGTATTGATTTAATGTAAATGTAGAAGGATTCGCTCAGAGTATCATCTGACTGTTTACCAAAACTGCTACAAGTTTAACACCAAGTACATAACGTATAGAACGCTATTTCTATTTTAGTTCCTCCTTGTCGAAAGTCTCGTCAATGCAGCTCTTCAGACCTCCGGAAACGCGAAAACGAGGAACTAGTTCCAGCCAAGATCAATACCTAAGTTGTGCATCGGTGGTGGCTGCTTGCACGCTCGTATGGCAGACGAAATAACAAAAAGTGAGAAGGGCAGGAAGGACGATGTTATGTCACCCTTTGTGCGTATGGGACTGGCGGTGCGTACTGCCCGTTCGCTCTGCGTGCACTGCACCCATCGCGTGTAATATAGTTATGCAGCAGTTAGTCACTTGTGATACACGCTACCTGCTACTGGAAATAATGCGAGCACGCGACCCTTACTACGGTACTCTGTACTCGCTAGGCTCTGTCATGTATGGCTTTACAACTATACAAATCCCCAAGTCTGACGTAGTCACATATTCGCCTATTAAGTACGCATCCTTATACAAACACATTCAATTCTACTTTTTTTCAACGCTGCTGATGCTTGTTTTGGTCGATGTTGGTTTTTGGTATTTGTTCCAAATGATAGCTGACTGGAGTAAAATCTGCTGCAAATTGTATAAATTACATGATAAAATTAAAGTAAAGTTGAAAACATTTTCGACCGCTATGAAAATATAACTATTAATTCTTAGTCAGTGCAACTTACTTGAATCATCACCGGTTTGTGATAATGTCAATAATATAAGAATTGTCTCACGCAATAACTATTTAGCAGTCATCAGGCTGCCCACGTATGATTCAAGTTAGTAGCTTTATTGATGTAACCAAAGCGTGATTAAATAATTTAAGTACGACATTACACAAAAGAAAAATAAATCTTTTAAGCTAGAGTCATGCTTAAAACGTTTATTTCCACGCGCGGTGAAAAACGTCCGTAAAGTAACAAGGACTACTTAAAATGCGTGCGTGATGGCTCGGTGTCGACTCTCAAATGTAGATTACAAGAACTACTAAACTACTCGGTTCTCCAAGGGCGGGAGAAAGCACCGAGTCCCAATAGGAATGGCTCAAGTGCCAGTTTCGACGTGAACGTACACGCAGAGAGTCCAACTACCGCAGTGTTGTATACAGCAATGCAGTCGAGCGTAACTTAACCCTTTTGTATATGGTCTAAAGGTACATAAAACCAGTAGACGAAGCAGTACATTTTTTGCGGCAACAGGAGCAGTGCCGGACATCTGTGCTGTGAGAATTGTGACATCAATTAAAATTGCCACAAAACTAATTTTGCATAAAAAATCAGCTTATCAATTTAACAGAACAATCGTTAGAATGTACGTTGTAAATTTCAATAACATCGACACCAGCCTAAAATACGTCAATCAATCGTTCATTATAGTTAACCCAATTATTAAAAAAAAAATTTGCAAGTCATTTCTTGCCTCATAAAAACCTACTCGAAGGGAAAAAATTTAGAAAAAGGTGAGAGTCGCAGCCAGGTCGAATTAGTCTGGAATGTCTCAATATACTAGAGATTCGCGTGGGACGGCTATCGCAACGCATAGACCAGAGATACGAGATCTCTTCGTACCTAGTGCAAAGCCAGCAAATTTAAGTGACGACGTGTTGGGTTGCACTGCTCGCGCTGACCAACCACGGCATTGCCTAGGTCAGTGTTGCTTATCCTTCGTCGACCCGCGGTGCATAGTTCAATACCCCCCTTCTCTATACGACAGCCTCGCTCTCACTCCCCTCCCCCTAGGATTATACTATTAACGCGACTAACCGGATATGAAAATGTAATATTGGTCTTCATCACCTCCTCTCGTCCCGTGATCTCTTCTACCGCTCGCAGTTTGCGTCGAGCGGTGTGTTTCGACCTCCTGACAAACCGGTATAACACCAGCCAGCATTTCGCTGGGACCGCAGTATTCTTTCATTCAAGATCTTGTCTCCTCGAAGCAGGGTAAATTGTTAACGGCAGCAGTTTTTTTACCGAGTACCCGAGGACATAGTTTTCAGTACAGTTATTCCAATAGATTACTCCACTATTGCTACTAGGGAAAAATGCACAGTCAATAATATTTGCAAATTTATATTACCGAAAAATGCAGTCACTAGCTAGTATGTTGAATTTAATTCCCAAGTGAAGTGAAATAATAAAACACTTCTACTAAACGTCGTAATTGTCGAAGTTCTTAATATGTATACTTTTTTATAAACTTTGTTATAATAATGTAAATGAAAATCCGTTGATCTATGATAACCAATATTTTTACGGCGACGAATCATCCGGAACATTATGAAATGGTAATTTACTGATACGCATAATTATTATGATGCTTCGCGTCTAAAGCATCGAGTCTATCTACTACAAACCGAACCGGTATTATAAAGCAAGTGGAAGTGGCCGCCTATCAGCTCTCAACAACTAAACCGCGTGGCAGTCATTGGCTCAACTGGTCTGGAAGGTGGGCGGGGATAGAAACATCCTACGGGTGTTGTAAATCAAGCCATGGTACTCGTTGCTTCGTTCCTTTCCGTTTTCCGGACCTTTCCTGTGTCGCTTATTGTGTTACTGCTGCTTTCCATACACACGCGTTGGCCGAACGTTGGTAATCGTCTAGATATCCGAGAAGATCTTTGCATTGTCACTTTCCCATCCCTGGAAAATATTTCAGACATTCGACACTCGCTTCCGCGACGAATATTCGATGAGATACTCTTGAACATTTTTTATCATTCACCCCAGCGCCCCGGTGGGTAAATTATTCTGGGAGATTAAAGAAATCCTTCGCGGAAAAAGTGTCTTTCTGGTATATTAAAAAAAGTGGGTTTAAAAAATATTTTCCACGAAAAATTAGTTATGTCGTACATAATTTGGATATATTGAAAAATATATATGGTATAACTTGAGAGATATGAGCAGTGGGTATGAGAAATTTCACGATAATTCAGTCACCCACGAGTATTATTTGTTTTTGAAATATGTGGAAATTCGGATTTTTTACTCTACATGATTTTTCGGCAACAATTAATCGTAAAAAATGCCTAAAAACGAAAATATTCGTTCCTTTCGTTCCTTTTTGACAGAAAAACGAAAACCTTCATTCCTCTGTCGGAAGAGAAGTAGAATAGATTTTTTTATAATTGTTTAAAAGCGTTTTTCCGTGTGGCAAACTATGTTAATGCTAATATACAAGGAAGAATATACCATTTAACCATCATTTTGTACCATGGAGAGTTTTCACTCAGCGGCGAATTAATAATAAATAAAAATAAAAATCACCCGCCTACCTTCAGTGATAAGGAGCGAGAAATAGTACATCATGCCCCAAGGGAGAAAAGTGCTACGTTTCACCGAATGTGAAATTTGATGACCGAGCAAAGCGAGGGAAGATATTCACATGAGGTGAAAGTTGCACTCCCTCCCATGTAGCATACCATACTTTTCTTCCGATTTCGCTAAAAAATAACCATATTTCGTGTGTGCAACAAGGACGAAAAATCCGCTCATTTTCAACAAATCACGAATACGCATGCGTAGTACAGGTTTCATTACCCCTGCCGGGCAGGAATTGGCCGGTTACCACTCTAGAGAGGTATTGAAACTGGACTCCACATGCGCAAATCATTTGTTGAAAAGGAGTGATTTCCAGACACGTTGCGAGCACGATATGGGGTTTCTTCTGCGGAGTTGAGAGAAAAAATTAATAAACATTTGCTTACGTTTTTCACGTGGATAAACTGCAATGTGTATGGTTGCCGCCCCCGCCTCGATCCTTCGGCAAACTTCGCTCACGCCGCGATCGTCAATTTTTCGAGAAAAAGAAAGACGGAAAGAGAGAAAGGACCTCTTATAGTTCGGTCCCGTTTCTGGAAAGCGCGGGGCGACGGCAGCGTCGGCGGCATCGAAGTTCATTCACACGGGCCATACTGGCGCTGCTCTTCTCTGCCTTGCTAAACATAATGGCGTTGCGGTAGAGGCTTCACCATTCTACAGTACTTCAGTTCTCATCCTCCTTTAACTTCTCCTCTCACCGCTGACTGCTACTCATATACCATATTACGTATATGTATATCCGCCGCTGCCGCCGCCGCAACTGTTGAACAGAGCTCGTATTTTTTCTCTCACTCGAGCCCATACTTTTTCCCGTTTCGTCGTTGTTCCTAATTCAACGCCCTTGTCATTACGCGTCGGCCCTTCGCCGCCTCCGCCCAACGTTGTCACTGCCCCGTTCCGTATCCCCGAAGCGACCGGACACCATTCGCAAAAAAAAAATATTGATAAAGCTACCCAACCGTCCTGTACTTTAAATATAGATATATAATACACTGATCCAGATATGTGCAGATCTATGTGGGCATCGCAATTCGCCTTTGTGACATGCGGGAATAAGGACAATGAAATAAAAGCGGCCATTTACGTGTTAACGGGACAAAAACTGGAAATCTTTTGGTGCATTATTTTCTGACAAGTCATTAATAACGAAACTGTAAACTTAATATAAATTAATTGCCAAAATGTCGGTATTATTTTAACGAATGTAATTTTTCTGCTTTCAGAACTATGTCGGTGTGGAGATCGATCATCCCACAAATGAACAACCTGCCGCAGATGAATAGGAGAAGACTGAATGTTGCAACAAGTTGACGGGAAAATAAGGAAACTGCAGGAGAATGGAATTAAGGAGACTCGCGAAAACGAGAAAAAACTGAAAACTGAGACGCAGCTACTTGATGACACTAACCCGTAGATCCGAACTTGTGGGCTATTTTATATGCATACCGCAAGCTCCTATCTACCGGTACATGTAGTCAGGCCGGCGTTAAAGAATTTGCTTCGTCCCTCTGCGTGATCCACTTGCGTGAGCTGCCCAAGTATCTGTGATGCTGTACACATTGCTGCTCCGTTGGGCACGCCACTTCTATCCCCCCTCGGTTAAACTCCCGCGTGGCTCTCAACGAAGTCAATGAAAAGATTTAAAAAGCATGCCGAAGAAAGGGCGAAAGAAAGCAGCACATCTTTAGCGAAATATAAGGGAAAAAAGCAGCTGTCAAAGGTCAAATTAACTCTCAAGAATTTTTCTCCTCATAGCAATGGTCCGATAGAAAAAACTCTGCCTGCACTGTCAATAATGCATATCTGTACTGTAATGATTACTGTAACATGCACTTATACAGCGGCGACGCCTGGGTGAGGTAGTAGGTTGTATAGTTGGGAACGGAAAAATTCGCAGATATGAAGTCCACTGTACAACTTGCTAACTTTCCCGGTCGTCGGCGCCCCGACGTTGGATCCGCGCGAATCGAAGCTCATGCAAGTCGAGCCTTCGTTGCACCGCTGCTTAATGAACCCGCCGCGAAGATCATCATCGTCATCGCCAGCGAGACGAGCTATAAGGAATTGGGAGTGAACTGAGGTCGGTATAGCAATCGTGAGGGAGACCAAACGATTTTCGAACGAAAACGACGCGCGCAAGAGAACGAGAACGCAAGGGGGCAAGAGAGGGAGGGGGTATTTATTTTGTACCCTAGGGGCACAGCCCCCTAAGGGCAACGTGCAAGAAGCATTGAAGGGGAGAGAGGGAGAAAAAGATGTGAAAAAGCGGGTGAGAAGCACAGTGAAAAGGGCAATGGCGGGCAGGCGATGCAAAGCCTGCCGCTTCGCCGGTTCCCTGAGACCCTAACTTGTGACGTCGCGTCTGATATCTCACAGGCTAGATTCTCTGGTATTGGCGATGAGTTCTGCCGTGTTTTTGGTTGTCTTGTCTTAGATTTTCCCCTACAAAAATATCGCAAAAACGATTCCAGAGTGGACAGAGTGGAAGAATAGTTCAATAAAGAGGTATACAGCGAACGATCGGGACGGTAATCCCTGGATCGCAGACTTCGATCGTCACTACATAATAATAATCTCATCTTCTTCGCGAACGATAAGGGGTTCAGCGAGTCACTAGGTAGTCATCGTTTCTCGTTGCATCGAGAACAGTACAAATGTCTTTCTTATTTCAGGTAATGTCCTAGAAGGATAGCGATCGAAAAGGAGAAAATGAAATCGATAATTTATATTTTCTTTCTTTTTTTAGTTTTAATTTCAGCTTCGTCAGCGTTCGTCCCGCAATTGTACATTACCTCGCAAGGTGCAACTTCGCAATTACATTGTCACATTTCATGTCGTCAATAGATTGTTTTTCTGTACGTCTCGCATTGATTATCTTGTATCCCAATAATATAAAAATACAGAATTAAATTGTACATACCATTTACATAATGGATATATAGTATAACGCCGTAGTAAACTTTTATTTGTAACATTTCGTCGATTAATCACGTTAAGTCGCCGTATATATAACATATCTACAGGCCATAAACTATGCAATGAATTTGTAGGAGATATTGGAGATCTCTTATGTTAACGTTAGAATTATGGCCTCTTTCTGTCGCTTTCTTTCGTCGACGAGGATATCGTGATGTTGGAAAATCGGGAAGTACAGAGTGATCCCATCTGAAAGAAGACACGACAGTATCGCTCGTGCGAATTCTCGCGCTGGACTAACGGTTCTCGTTAGACACAACCTACTAAACGCCCAAATCGAGGTTCACAAACCAAAGTACTGATAGCAAACGTATAATGGTCTTACTTTTGATTTAAATCTTAGCTCATAATTCGTTAATAACGGATGATCCTTCTTTCAAATAATAAAGTGAGATTAAGATTAAACTCTTAATTGTGGGTCGTCATTCAAACTAAATATTCGCAATTTTACACCTTGTAAGCTGCAAATAATAAATAATTCTAAATTTTCTGTAAATTATTCAATTTAATGAAAATTAGCCGATGGAAAACGTAATTTTATCTGGTATGTAACTAAGATTTAAACACCAAACTAACGACCGGTTCGATATCAGTCAGTTGGTGTATAATTTCAAACCTTCTGAAGATAAACTTCGAATTTCTGCCGAGGACATCAACCTACTTGAAACGATATCGCAGAGTAAAACACTATCAAAAGTATCTTCTGCCCTCCTCGACGAGTCTACTCAATTCCCCGGCCGAATAGCCGAGCAGTTGCTTGAGATCGCAAACGAACTTGTAGACGAATCTCTTCCCGTGAACCTTCGATATCATGTCGCCGTCGTAATAGTAACGTAACGCTCGGCTCAGTTTCTCGTAGTTCATCGATGGTTTGTTTTTCCGGGCGCCCCAAAGCTGAGCAACCGCTTCCGGCTGATTCAACTTAAATTCACCCTCAGTGCCTACCCATCGGATCGCGTCGCGGTGCTCACGATCGGTGAGCAACTCTAACAAAAATTGCCACAACTGAATCTGGCCGCTGTTGACCGTTCGACTCGAGGCAGCTAATGAGATCGGCGAACTTTCCGCATTCGACAGGGGCATACCGACGAGACGTGTATGCTGATTCAACGCAGCTCGGGCCTTTGGACTCTTCTGACTGCGCACCTTCATTGACTTGTCCGTCGCGGTCGCATCTGTCGATGTATTTTGTGCTGCATCTTTTTGGACCACAGCTGCGGACAAGTATAAAGGATTAACGTCGTTTTAACCCCGCATTAGAAGATCAACTTCGCATACTTACTTACTAGGAAAATATAATAACGTATATTTATAATTTCAGTTTAGATGAAACGTTTACGCCGAACGATCAAGCTGCATCAGTAACAGGCATTAGGAACTAATATTCCGTCAAAACTTGAGAAATCTTAAACAATAGATTAGCGCCTTAAAAAACTTTCGATACTGATTGGAAAGTTTTGAAACATTCAGAAACTTTATAAATTTCAATTTATAGTTTACGTGCAGTTTCATACTGAAAGTAATGAAAAAATATCCACAATCTCATTTAAAATCCCTTATTTTTGTAGTTATGAGTTAAGTGGCTATCGTACAAACGTATAATATATATAAATCAATGTTTGTATATTTTCAGGATACCTTCGTGATATTAAAAGAAGAACTTAATTTCTTAAAATATTGCAATTCTATGTAAAACCCATGGCAAATAATAATAAAGTAAATCAATTAAAAAGTACACCCTTCAAAGTTTTTAACGACATTTTAGATGACAACATAAAGAAAAATGATAACTCACCGACAAACTTGCATTTCCGGAGTAGCTCGAGATGCGTCCAAAACACGTCACCCGGATCTAGTGGAACTTTAGATTGGAATTCCTCGAGCGTGAGGTCGCAGAGTTGAGCGCCAGTTATATTCCAATCGACGAGTCTCAGCGAGACAAGATTAAATTGTCTGACTGCCCACTGAAGCCAATGCTTCACGTGGGTCTGCGTCCAGTCTTTCGGATCAGCGGGAATCTTCAGTCGTTCCTACCGGATTATATGACATGTAGTACGAAAATATAATTGTGGAACGTAATATTGAACTGAATAGAAATCTCACTTGTTCTTGCTTATATTGAGCGTCTACCATCCATCGGATAACGTTTTGTTTGCTTTCCTCTTGAGGCACGGGTGCTAGCCAATTAAAAAAAAGCAATTCATTTTTCATTATCAATAAGACTACAATTTTAATTCGTCAAAGAAGTATACTCACAACTACTTTCTGCAACTTCTACGTAATCTTCGGCTGGCTTTAAAACGTCGACTATGTTTATACGCCTCTGATTTGCTTTTATCTGAACGTTTACTTGTACAAGACCCTCCCCTTGAACGCATTGGTCAACCAAATTTTTGTGACTCTCCAGCTAGAAAAAATTCAACAGGATGTTTCAATAATGATACAGGGAGCTTAAAACAATTGCACCGCCTTAAAACGAGCAAGAATAATATATTGTGCAATGAGCACAATAAATTATTCTTGCTTTCTTGTGCATTGTTTAAGATTTGTCACTAATCGAAACGAGGGAACCAAATACATTGTTACAATCTTCAACCCTACTACACAATATCCAGATACGTTAATGGTAGCCATCATCTGTTTTCTTTACACAATAGAAATCAAACGTCTGCCCATAACTTGTTTTTAAGTGAAAGGTCGTCAATACAAAAATGACGTTTGTAAGCCCTTCTTAGGTGACTTAGTCATTCTACTTAATGAAATTAGAGAGAATAGAAGCTATTCCTCAAAGCTCAAAATTATGCAAATAAATCTTGATTTTTATTATAGGAAAACAAAAAAAGATGTTCATTCTAACACCTCTACAGACTTTGTGAGTCTGAATAATCATTTTCAAGATACAAACTCTGATATTGCCAATTAAAATCTGTCAGAGAAGTTAAGTGAGGATCACTCTCTATGGTATGTCCTATGTTGCATTGCAGTGTAATATGTATTTTTATAAACCATTTGAGCATCCTGTAGCCAGAACGAGTAATCTATCAACTCGACGCCAAGCCTCTGTTCCAAAAGATTTCGCAGCGTTGACAAGGGTTCTCGTATATCCATGTGCTGCATGAGTACACCCTCGTTGCAGTCGTCGCCATTGGTCGTTCCCTCCAGAGCAAAACTAGGCTCCACCTCAAGATCTGAACTTTCCTGCTGCAATTGAGCCATAATATCATCTTCCTGGGAGAGCATACCCTCGGGTTCCATTTTTATTCGTTTTATCATAGCATAATCCAAATCATCATCCGGATCAAAGCTGTAATGCATACAGAAGGCATGTAAATCGAAATTTTTTGCAAACACATTAGTCAATTTTCGCGCTAATAACCGGAACGTTCGGGAACGAATTCAAAATCAACCGAGAATCACATTCGCAACGAAATAATAATCGAATTGCGATGGACGTATCCGGTTTAGTGGAAATTATAGGTTAGACTTGAAATATGTTATTGTTGAACCGGATGTTGGTATTACCTCTTCTCCGAACTCTTCCGGTTACTTCCTCGGTCCATCGAGAGTCCTTCGACACTTATTGCTGTGTTTACTTAACAACTATCTCATACGGTGTTTATTATTATCGTATCGTATATTGTCACTTTATAACAACCAAAACAATTCATAGTTGCGTCCATGGAGGCTCGAGAGCATGGAGGCTCGGAAGGAGGCCAAACTACGGGTAACAGAAATATGGGACAGAATTCGTAGCAAATAAGCGTTCCCGATAATGCCGCGTGGCGGCGTTGTAACCAGTGCAAACTCAAAAGCAGCCAGAAACTGTACGGCGTTTACCCATCTCAGCGGATGCTGCGTATACATAACATATGAAAATTAAATACAAAAACCTATTTAAAGACAAATTTCTTTAAATTTTGTTCAATCAAACCCATTCCTTAATAGTTAAATAATCAAATAATTCCAGAGTTTATGTTCAACCATAACACTGTGTTCCATTTATAAATTTCTTTTAACCTTTCCATCGAACATGCTAAGAAATATTTTATCATATTCACATTCGTAATTAGAATCACTACTCACATATAAATATCCGGTAAATAGAATCGTCCACAAGAGTAGTCTTTTCTCATTACAATATTTGTCAAACGTCAAATTCAAACAGCATGATCAACCAGCAGTAATAAAATCACACGAGATCAGCGCTAAAGCCATAGAAAATTCTTCATTGCTAGCCTTTTCTGCTCAATGGAGGCTCCGTCGATATGGCACCGACTTTAACCCTCCGTGGTCACTCTATGTAGAATCGACCCGAAATTTACCTGAAACTACCGTGAAAGTCTCCAAATAGTTATAACCACAAAGGGTCAAGAACCTGCGTCGATTGGCCACCTTTAGAACTTGAAAATGAAAGAAGATTTCGGTTGAGTAAACGCTAAATGTTGCTTTTTCAACACATGATTTGACCGACAAACGTGTGCATTCATTCAACAATCATCTATAAACGACTAACAAACCATCATATCAAAAATATGATTGAAAAGTTAAAATCGACCGGCCAAGTTCATATGAAAGAAAACTAGAATTAGAGCCAATCATGAATACAGCATGCCGTTCTACTGATACGTCATTGGCTGTCGTACGTGACGCTGCTCAGCCGTCGTAAACGTCGTTTCGTAGAAAAAGCAGTAATGAGAAATACCTAAAAATGCATAAGAGAGATGCCGTTCTAAAGCTATTATCGGTCGATCTTCAGGATATCATTATTTTTTCGTTCCGTTCGAGTCGATCATTCGTATCTCGAGCGCTCGACCGAATTTACAGCGAACGCGAATGCAGCGATATGACTATGTGAGGCCCCGATGGAAATCCGCGCACTCTGTTCGCCGATAAAAAGACATGTGATACACATCCGCCTCATTTCGAGTCATCGTCCCATTGACTGATGACTACGCATAAAATTAACTTTAGCTCCAGTAACTTTCAGGTGGAAATAAAAAATCTCTATAACATCACTAGAGTGATATGTTGGCCCCTCTGTGTCGCGGGGATGGCCGATTGGCGAGTAGGTAGATAGGTTATTTCGTGCAAGCATCGCGTACTCTGCGGCCACGGTGTGCCTAACAAGAGTGAACAGAGTAAATTCCAACAGTTTCTGCGGAGTAAGGTGCGCAGTGAGTTCTCCCACCGTTGCCTCCATTGCGACGACTGTACGGTGACTCCCGAAAATTCTTCTTTGTGATGTGACGTACTGTAACGTCGTGCAACGCTAACTGGAGCAAGCGTGACTTCACGTGATATTCCTATCAGTGGTTAATCTGTGTCTTATATATGAGCGCTAATTCTTGAATTCGGAAAGAAACATGGATTCGGAATCCCCCCTGCCAGCTAAGAGGCTGCGTCCTACCATAAACGGGAACATACAGTTAACCGAGTGCGTGCGCGAATTTAAATTACCACGTCAATTCCCGAGCATGATTACGAAAGCCAGCCAGAGCAACGATAAAAATAAGATACGAACGAACTTAAACGTGGCTGCGACGTGCTTCGCGAAAACTACCGCGTTACCCGCGAAGATCGTCGTGAATCAGGATAACATCGCCGGACCCAACACTATTCGAAAGATCAAGCTTAAAGGAAAGGACGGCCGAGATCTTGGCGAGTTGAACGTTCAAGACTTGCCGCCAAGTATTCACGGCAAAACCATCACTTTGGCTAAAAATGGTGTGAATAAATCACCGGACGCGGTGCTATCGCCGACCGCCGACAAATCCAAGGGAATCACAATCGGTGTACTAACACCTGTAAACATTTTAAAAGCTGACAAATTCCATTCCAGTAACTTCACTTCTGCACCAATATGCATCAACAGAAATCCGAAGTTAATCCCAGATATCACGAAAGATCACACGAAGAAAACTGTGGTTATAGAGCAGAAACAAATGCCTCCAGTGACAGATCAGCAGGGCCGACCTCAGGTGCTGGTTTTTCAGTCAGGGAAGAATTGGCACATGGTCAAAATTCCAAATGGTGATGCTGCTCAGAAAGGCAAGGCTATTGCAATAGGAAAAGTGCCTATGGCTCCTGTGTGCGGAAAGGCAACAGTCTTACAGGCCAAGGAACAGAGTGTGATTGTCGGCGGCAAGGAGATTATTGCCAACCAATTTGGCACAAATGTGAAGCAGCCTCAGCGGGAGGGGTCTGATGTCAGCGTCGAGCGGCACACAACAAAGTCTCCGAATACTACAGACAACGAAGATTTCAGATCTAAGATGAAAATCTCCAGAGTTTCGGGACCAGCCATTTGTAACCCAATTTCTCAGGTTCAACCAATTACGCAGATTCATACTGAATTTGGATTGCCTGCAGAAAAATCATATAACCATCAGCCAAACACGAAACAATTGCCTTGGAATAATGCAAATCTCAGACAGGACGTCATGGTAGTTTTGCCAAGTGCTGTTCCTACATCGCTGGAGAGCAACAATACCCTGCTGGTTGATCAAGTGAACGGTCAGGAGAAAGATAAAAAGCAAAGAAGTCTTTACTTTACTAGAGAAAAGTCTGGAAAAACTCTGGGAAATTCTAATACTTCAGCATCCGGGAAACTTCCTTCAACACGGACAACGCCGAAAAAACGGACAGCAGTTGACGATACAAAAGATGACGAAATTTCGAGTCGTTTAAACATACTGACAAAGGCTTTGAGTACAGTGGAGGACAAAGAATTGAGAGCCAAGGCTCTGAAAGCGCTAGCAGATTGTGGAATCGGTATAGAGAGGCTCGTGCCGATTTGTCCAGAGTCCGAACAACGACCTGTTAAGGATAGTGACACGCAGACCGAAGTGTTTGGGATCGTTGAACCAGAGCATTTTGTGTATATAACCCCAGAGAATCCATCTGTCGAGAGAATATGCCCAATTGAAAGAAAAATGTCACAAAGAGGTGGCTACATTGTGGGCAATCCTCATCCTCAAGAACTATCACTACCTAACATTGATGACATTAATTGGGTGACACCAGAAGCTTGCAATGATTTGACGGCTATAGTAGATGGCTATTTGTTGGGGAATGAAGGGGCTACAGAGGTCAGAAATATTTTCACCAAACCAAAATCTGTACCAAACAAACTAATCTCGCAATTGGAGGAAGATTTTCAATTTTACAACAAGTACGACGAAAATGGTCTCCTCAGCATTCACAAAGCTGTTGTCGCTAACGATTTGCGAGCTGTAATGAGGCTGCTTAAAGTTCTGAAGGCCTGTAACGAGAGTCCCGATTTGCCTACTGTCGATGGAGAAGTAAGTTGTTTCACAATAACTACGAATTTGTAGAAAACTTCTTTTCTATGAAATATTTTTTCTACAATTGCATTTCTTGCTTGTTTATTTATTACTTGAAACAATTTCAATCACTATTCATGTTCTGGCAGTATAAAATATTAAAGCCATTCAAAATTGGTGGGATTTACTGCCCCTGTAAGGATTAACAAAAGAACAAACAAATAACACATCATTAAATTATTTTTTACAATTTTATCAATATTATTTTTAATATGTCTTATTCTTTCAGACGAGCCTGGAGTTGGCGGTTCGCTACGAAGTTTCCCCAGAAATCATCAAGATGCTGCTAGATTCCGGAGCACAGCCAACGTCAACGGAAATGGGCCACGATTCTGCATTGACTATTGCCAGCAAAAAGTCGCTTCCTATTCTGACAGATCTCATACCTTACGTAACGTCTCGAAAATCACTTGATAATTACGATTCCTCGGGATTTGCGGCTCTCCACTATTGTGCCCAATATGATAATAAATCCGGTGTTCGTGAACTAGCGTCTGCTTCGGCTGATATAAATGTACGCGACCGCAGGTCAGGCAGAACTCCGCTGTTTCACGCTATTGAGAACGAGCACATAGAGCTTGCACAGCTTCTCTTGGACAAAGGCGCTCAACCAAATATCGCGTGTTACTCCGGACACACGGTTTTCGCTCTCGTAGAAGAGGGTAAACATTACAGTCTAGCAGAATCATTGAACCGAGCTGGAAAGTAAAAAAAACTGAATGCAAAGATTCCCGTTGTTTCATGCATAAGAATAATTAATTTTATTTTGTTAATGATGGAATCTACGAATCTAGTCTTTTATAAATACAGAATGTATTTTTCGGAAAAATCGTAAGGATTCTAAGAACTTCATATTCCTAATCATTGCAGAAATTCGTGGAAAATGTTATTCGGAACTCATAGGGAAATGAAAAAACAATCGGAACTGAAAAGTAAAAAATATTCGTAAAGTATTGAATATTTTAGGAAAACTTGTTTACGCGCTTGTTACGCGCTGTTAGACGATCGTCCACGCACATCGTACATATTTAGTTTTTTGCATAACGTTTTATAAGATTATAAAAATTGTTAAGTATTTATAAATAAGCCATTGTATGTAATTGGATTATAGCGCTATGGATATAGCATAAAACGATTTTATCAACAATCCCATTGTACAAATGAAATAGTAAATACACTTTTAATAGAAAGACACCTCTTACGCCTCTATGTAAAAAGGGCTGTGGCTCCTCGTTCGGTAATCGGACAAATAATTGTGTTATTCATCCGGCGTATGCAAAATTCATGGTTTTCATACGTACGACTAACATACAAATAATCAGCTAAAAAGATATAAAAATCTGCAAAAAATAAAAGTATATCTGGACGAATAACGTACTAATCGTCCGGAAACATTATGGGATAGATTTTATTGCATTTTCGGAAAATTCATCAGAAACGATTCGTCTAAAACAATTCGTGTCTGCACAGGTTGGTGTGCGCGTTCGGGCTATCTGGGTGATTGTGCGAGCGGCTCGTGTTTAAATGAGAGTTCGTCAGAAAAAAAAATCTCTAATATAAGATAACTTATCGGGCCGAATAACACAGTTATTCATCGGATTACCGGACGGCGAGCTACTCCGTAAAAAAAAAATAACCCTGTCTTTTTTACTATTAGGTTTATTTATTAATGAATTCATCGACTATTGAGATCGAAGGTTGTATACCGATCGTGGGAAAGTGTTGAGGATGCAGCGCGTCAACAACGGTTAATAAAATATTCTTCACCTTTTTCGATCGCCAACACCAACAGTCGATATATGTTTTACTTTTGCCTTAGCCGTGCCGCATGCGAATCACGTGAACCAATGACAGACGTAGCCGGCAAAACAAAGACCACATTGCTTGTGTCTTTTCGGATCAGGTCTGTAATTAGAACAATTTAAGTTTATCACTTCATTCAAATGGCACAACAGTGAAGAGAAAATGTTGTTAAGACGTGTGCGAACTCTTTTCAATACCCGGGAAAGCGCGGCGTTGCTTCGCCTGTACATAACCAACACCCGGGTACAACCTAGCCTCCAATCGCCAATCCGTTCGTCAATACGACAAACTACATCTGCGAGAAAATTGGACGTTTTCGCTAACACAATCTCAGCATGGTCCGCCAATTCACATTTGCCGTCGCTTGACGATAATGAGTCTTCACACGGAATCAGCTCAGAAAAGGATTTTGCCCAATCAATTTTGGTAAATTCTAAGAAAGCTCCAAACTCCATTGCTTCACCGCTTAAAACGGCAGAACCCATCAGCGACGCAGAACTCGAATTATTATTGAATTCCGATTGGAGCTCACTCAGCGGTACAGACATTCTTGATGCCTTGAAAAAGATCTTCTGCCACACAAAGCTTAATTCGCGTGACCTCAGCCAGGAGACACATGGTAGTGTTCTTCAGTGTCTAAGTAAAAAAGTAGAAGAACTTAATGACGAACAGTTGGAACAGGTATACCAGTGCTTGATACTCTGGCCATCTGCACGACAGAACAGATTTTCTGAGTATGAAAAACTGTGGAGGAAAATGGACGTAGAGTGTACCGAACGACTTGTCAAGTACAAATGGTCAATCGACAAGATTCTTCTGTTTGCTGACTATCAAGTGAAAATTGACAAAAACACCGATTACTTATATCGTGCAATGTATGTGTTATGCAGAAAGCCTAACAGATTAACTCTCGCAAACTATCTTCACACGATGACTCTGATAGGCATGATGAGACGACGCCCAAAAAATATGTATGAAATGGAGTATCGTTTATACAGTATTCTAGATGAATTTACAGTAAATGAGATGAGTGTCATATGTATGGCATTCTTCAAAACTGAAACTCACTTCAGAGATAAGAAGCTCGTGACAAGAATACAAAGAAAAGTGTTGGATAGCTGGGATGAGATTTACGACTTCAGTCTTAGCGCTATCATGAAAACGACCCGGTTTGCATACATTTAAATTATTCATTAAGGATGTTTACACAACTTCGCGCTAGTCAAAAGAGTCCTACTTTTTAAAAATAATTTGGACTAGTTTCGTATAATAGTCAATTGTCAATTGCCACAATTTGTATTCATTTGACAAGTGGTGAACTGTATAACATCCTCAATTTATTTATTTTTCACAGTTGAACTGTGATGTATAAATATATTTTGGATTTATTTTTTTCTAGATATAACGCACTCCTCACCGATCTGCCACTTTTATACAAAATATTTGATAAGGTGAAGATGAATATTAATGAGCTAGCAATATCATGTTTGATTCACGTTATTCACGCAGCAGCTACCGTTTTATATTGGGACAAAGAAATGATGCAAATGGTCATAGAAAGGTAATGAGAGATTCAGAAAACTTTTCTTCTACATCAAACAAGAGATATTTATATTCAGAAATGAAATGTAGCTGAAGCTTATCTTGTTTAAAGATTTGAAAAGGACATGGTCGACGCAAGGCTCAAGGATCTGGAGCGAATCTGCTGGGTACTTTCAGTATTCAATTATGATTCAAAGACACCTTTGTATCTGCAAATCATAGAGTGCCTCCGTGACGAAAAGCGGAGAGAGGAGATGGAAAGGTAAGATTGCCTCTCAGGCGATAAGCACACCAGGCCATTAATCTACGATATTGGATTACAGATTCCCAAAATCACTGTTGATGACTTTGCAGCACCTGTCTGACGTAGGAGTGTTTCCCATCGATCTAATTCGGGAATGCTTCAAACCGGATTACGTACATAGAGTGTGCAAAGGTAACGCGAGAGCTGTACATAGTGTACGATATTTGCTTTTGATCCTAGACCAAAACTTGAAACTCGATGCACCTGAATACGAGGGACCGTTCCTGAGTGATGATGTGCGAGATTTGACTGCAAAGGTAAGTAGAATAATATCACACTGAGGCACTACTTCAATGAAATATTTTACTAAAATGAGCATGAGATTTTCTAGTAAGCACGATAAATATCGTAATTTTCGATGTATTTTCTTCAAATCTCGTCCGCAAGTGGGCTATCACACTACAACGTTTGTAATTTTAAAACAATACAAAATATCTATCCGATAATGAGGAAGCCATTTGTACGATTCGACTTTTCAACTTTCTTGTAAACACATTTTTTCAGTTTTCCGTTGAGAACTATTATCATTTTATCAGATCAGAAGGGCGGATTTTATTAGTAGCACATAACTATCATTTATCAACACGGGACTTACAAAAACAATCATAAGATTTTCTTATTTTTCTAGAGACATCTCATGGGGCTCACCGAAACAGAATCGGCTAAAAAAGATAGCCCCGCCAGCCAATTTGCATTGGATGTAGTTCATGTATGCAAGGTGAGTGCCACTCACCGTATAACGTGAGCGCAAAATAAATCTTGCGCTCACGTTATACGGCTTAAATTAACATTTTCCTCCTGCGTCAGTTGGTTTTAGGATCGGACACAGCGGTTTACGTCGATCATGTTCTGCCGCATTATGCGAAGCCCGATTTGATCATTTGTCTCGACGAACTGAACAACCCTATTTCACCAGAAAGTACACTCTCGAAAATGCCACTTGGATCGATAAAGTATCAGAAAGCCAGCAATTTGAGGTGGATCGCTATAGTTTTGGCGACGCAAAATCAAGTATTGCAGGGACAAAAGCATTTCGCCGGTATGTTCAGCAGGAAACTCAGGCAACTGAAGACAATCGGCTACACTCCAGTTGCGGTACGCAATCATTTTTTAATGACCGAAGCATTCGTACTCGATCGTGTAATTCAGGCAATTTCTCCCTTTATAACATTTAAAACAAAACTTATTTAAATAACGGCATTTTACTAAAAGAAAAATACATATCACAGATTTTTTCATTTCTAATCGGGAGTGTTTTTTAAATTGTCATGTCGATAAGGCATTTGAAGCTGAGGGTTTTATTTGATTTAGACGTTATTGAATGAAAATTTTAACCCTGCTATACCACTTCGGAAGCTATAAGTTTGCTTAAAAGATAAATTGATGACTGATTGAGAATTTTCTGTTTTCTAGGTGCCTGCTCACGAATGGATGGCTTTGGGTAATACAGAACGAAAAAAAGAGTACCTGAGAAATTTGTTGCCCGTGCACAATACCAAAGCATCGGCATATTCTGTTAAGAGCATGTGAAATCCCCCCGCCTATCCCGGTCGCAATCAGCATCGAAAACTGTGATGAACTTTTTTACGCATATTTGCACTTATAGGTAAAAGGCGAACTGTTGATATTACCAGTGCAGTGAATGAATTTCTCCTTTTAGCTGTAAATACAAATATACGTAAAAAACCGTTCATTACAGTTTTCATTACCAACTGCGGTATTTCAACTGGGCATTCAATAGTAACAAGCGATAATTCTGACGCTCAGAACGGCTATTGTATATACTGTGCAAAAATCTGTATTTGTCAAACTTCATTACGAAAAATCTGTAAACACATTTAATTTCCGGTAATTGCATATTTTGTTATTTGGATGCAGAATAAAACTTGGCATAGCGAAAGAAAAACTGCTCAGTGAAGATCACATTTAAACATTGAGACTGTTGGTTAAGAATTTCTTCGTATATTCGTAGGTGACGAATAGAGCGGCTGTCGCTGGCATCGTTCTGATTATCGTCGGTTTAAGACCGTTGTATAATGCACCTATGCCCTCTTTTCTTGCGATCTCTCTCATCATAACCATTGCCGGGACTCGGGAATTTTGTACCTGGAAGCAGATAGTAAAGTTGATTAAACGAATTAATTTCGTGTTTAAGCTTAATTTTTAATAAAAATTGAAGTGCACCAGCGACTTTGCATTTATCATTTTACGAAGTTGCTACATTGAAAAACTACATTGCCAGATTTTGTTGATATATAAAGCAAAACACCCTTTCCTCTTTAATGTCTGCACTAGCATGTAAACAATATGTAAAAAAAGAAACGATAACGCCTATGTAGTGCGCTGATATGGAATTACTCACTTGTATTCGGCTTTTGACTACATCAGCCGGGAATATGACTAGCCACAGTACACTGCCCCCGGCGGCGCCGGCGACCATCGTCTTCTGCCATCCAATGTCGTCCCTGCTTTGCCCCGGCTTCGCCAGTAATTCCCTTGTGCCCTCGTAAGCACCAAAGAAGAAAAAGTATCCGGGCATTTCCCTAGCTATTGTAGATGAGAGGCCTCTGAACATGCCACTAATACCATTCTGCCGAATTATATCCCTCGTTAAGGTCCACGGTCCAATACGTTTCTAAAAATTCAAGAGCCTCGATCAGAAAAACGGAAAAATGTACATATGCGAGTTAAAAATAATTTGCTTTACGAACCACCTGTTGACCTTCAACCGCATTCTGTGACTGAACTTCTCGCATAGCTTGCAAACGGCATTTTACGAGTTCCGTTGGGCACAAAGTGAGAGAGGAGAAGAACGCGGCGAAAAACCCGGCGCATGCGTTGCCTAAAGAACTCATATCTTCTACTTTCTCCTTCCCTAAAATAAGCAAAAAAAAACGATAGGCTCGTAATTTCCGGATATAGGAACATCATTGTTGATTTATTATGAGTAAAAGAAGCAAATACCGAGTAAACTAGCTATTGCTTTTTGGCAACCTCCATAGGCCACGAATAAAACCGAATTTTCAGCGACATTCGCCACTACCGCAGGCACTGCTCCTGCGTACAATCCTCTTGCGAGTCCGTCGACTTTCAATGTTCGCACAAAACAATTTACCATGCCCTTGTACAAGTGCGGAAATGTTTGCATTTTTACTTTGACCGTGTCCAGTGGTTGTCCGACATAGGTAACCGCCACGCCGCCTGTGAACATTCGATTATTACTTACAAATTTTCGTCCCTGGTTAAAGAAATTTTAGAAGAATTAGCGCAACCGTTTTTTTTGAGCCCTCGTGTAAATGCGAAATAGTAGTCCAATGGGAAAGAGTGCCTGTAGATAACATTCTAGGGGGGGGGGGGGGGGGGGGGGGGGGGGGGGACTACGGATTTAAGAGGGAATAAAAAAAAGCCCGGAGAGAATTTTTAAGTACACGAAGCTTCTGCTATTAAAAAGCGCTAATGAGAAAAAACTTTTCAACTGACTCTGCAGTTTTGACTCCGCGTGCATTCGGGATGAAAAATAATGTGATATACGAGATTGTGAAAATCATATTTGCTATAAAGTTAAAATTATAATTTTTCGCGCGTCAAAATTAACACGAAAAATTGAAAGCACTTACATTAAAACCAAATAAAAAATGTCACAGTTAGTTTTTTTTTAGATCGTATTTAGATCCATTGTCCGAAAAATAGTGGTTTCTGAAAGACAATTTATTGTCATACTGCCGAAAATCGTTAGTTGTAATCTCAATGCGAAAGAGATCCAATTTCTTGAAAGGAAGGCTCCTTTTAAGAAAAATGAAATAATATAAATAAACCGTCGTCGCAACAATGATTTTGTTAGGTCTGTACAAAGCAGGAGGAATTTGTCGTTATACAATAAAGAGCATAGTCATCTGGGTAAAATGCTGATAACACGTACAGGCTAGAAGCTGTAGCTATCGGTAGCTGCGTAATCTGCATGCAGATTACGATCTTCGCTGGGGAAGGGAGGATAGGATCGGACCGTCACGCGGCGGCAACAAGCAACAGAACAGCGCTTTTCCGACGCTTTCCTTTCACTTACAATTGTACAAAAATGACGCGGCGATTTAGTCTTATATTCAAGCAATATATTTCCTTAAATATTGATACATTTATTTATCATGCTTTTCCTTACCGATCTTAAATAAATTCCCGCTACATACCAGTCATATATACATAAATAATTAGTAAATCGCAAAACCGGAAATAACCTCGCATTTTACGACAAAAAAATTAGCTACAAATAACCGGAGTTACGGAAGGCTGAGTCATTTGCTCACTTAAATGACGAATTCACAGAACCCGAGCTAAATTCGTATTTCGTTATGAAATATTGCGAAGGTGAAGGTAAAACGATTTTGTGTGCGTGTGCGTGTTTATTAGAAATCGACGTTAAAGCGATGCATTCGTAATAACTAACGTGTTATAGTCGAAAATATACTGAAAGCAATTTTGTTGAATTTGTACGATTCGTACGTTAAGTAAGCCTATTGTTCAGTTATAGGCTGTATAAACGTCATCAACACCATTGAAATGGCGCTGTTATTATTACTATTATTGTTATGACCCGTTTTATTGCACAAGTTTATAATATTTCCGAAGCTAAGTAGAGTATAAGAGAAAAATGTGTATCTCATGTACATAAAGTATAGATTGTGAAAGATTACCGAGGGATCCAGCAACAAAGTCGATGAAGCCGGTCTTCAAGTGTTTCACGCGATCGCTCTCGCACTCCAAAACTTCCATCGTGATTTATTTGACTTTTCTAATACTACACGATTTATAAACGTTTTCTATCAACAGCGCATATCATAGTCACAATAGCTACAGCAGGTTAGCACGTGTATCTGTCAGGCTTGCAGAACGAGTGGAGGAGTGAGGAAATCGCGAAATGCTATTGCTCTCTCAGCACGAGTATCACGAGACTGCTGGCGCTTGCACAACCCGCTCCATCTCATTCACAATCGCAATCTGTACTTTGGTTCCCCCACTCCAGCCGCGCGCACACGTGCACGACGCTTGCGCTCTCGAGTCGCGAGACGGCACTTACAAGTTTTGCCGTCGTGCACCTTACAGTGATCGATTTTATGCGAGAACACGCTGTTAGCGTATTACTTATTACTTATTTCGCTTCCGTTTTGTCATAAAGGCGTTGGCGCAACCCGAAAACAGAGAAAGGGTGAGAACGAGCGTGAAAATAACCAGGAGAAATACTAATTTCCGTCTCAAGATCCTACGAGAGAACCCCATATGGGCATAGTAAACAGCCTCCGTTTAAAGCTTATTGCCATCTGATTCGACGCTTGTCACTCGCTGTTCTGTAATGTACACGTTAATTCGTGATTCGGACGATGACTGGAAGTAGACTCTGACGTTACGATCTCGAGAGAATCAGTTGTTTCCTCGAAATTCCAAATGCAATGGATGCGGCACGTCAAAACGCCATTTTGACGCCATAGTGTCGTTACCTAGCAACACAGTGGCACGTGAACGCCGAGCGGTTGCCATGGTAACGCAGTGTCGCTGCCTTGAAAACGCGAAATATATCTAGATGCGTCCCCGTTAATTATTTCCGAATTCGCCGATGGAGAGTGAGATAACGCCGCGAGACTTCGGAGATGCATCGCGTTACGAGATTTCAGAGACCAGAATAATCGCAAATGATATTTTGATCGCCGACGCAGTGGCATCTTGCTGTCCCGTGGAAATCCATAGGGTACGCGGTGGCGGCAGTTCCGCGAGAGAGAAAGAAGACGGGATGGGCGGGGGAGAGAGAGGGAAGAGAGAGAAAAGCCCTAGGCCGACATAGTCGTATGGCATACGCATGACGTACGCGATATCGTGTAGTCCTGCACGTCGAGCAGTTTGAGGAATAATTACAAAACGGCTTGCAATCCGTCGGGCGTTTGCGAGGAAAAAAATTCGTGAGAAATCGGGCTCGCGGACGACGTCCTCGAGGGGTATTCGCGGCTAGGGGTAGTTGCGTGTCCGCGAGTTCGGTCAAGTGTGTGTCGCGGTCGATCTGCCATGATAGATCGGAACGCGTCTCCCGTGCGCCCCGAAAAAGTCAGTGTACACGGATAAAATGCGGAAATACCGCTGTCAGGAGCAGCACTTTACGGTGAGTCGGAGAGATCCTCGGGATTCGGGCTCGGCGATCGATTGTCGCGAGACAGGAGACACGCTCGGGGCGCGCGAGTCGGTCAGTCGGACGGGAGAAACGGCTCGTCGGGGCTTCTCGGGGCCGTCAGCGGCCATTAGCGTTCGGGTTCGGGGGGCATGGTCGACAGACAGACAGACCCTCTGTGTCAAATTGTCAAAAGGATCCCCGAGTCTTTCGAGTAACGCTATCTACATAGTCCGAACGCGATCGCTCGAATGCAACTCCGCTCGGGGGAACGCCGATTAGCCTCGGACCGCTCGACGTCCCCGATTGTCCGTTCGCTTGTTTTATTCTCCACGCATCCCCTCTGATGCTTCAAAACTTCGCGAACCCGGAGAGTCGGGATTACCTTCGGGATGCGCATTACTTCACTGCGATTCACCGCGTCGACTATTGACGAGCGCCCGTAACATTGAGTCTGCGGTACGAATTGCTTCAAATCGTTTTTGCGGCTTGCTACCGCGGTAACGGTCGAAACATTTGTGCTAACCAATTATACGTGCACGGGTAATTTGGAACGCAAAAATTTGAGAAATTCGACAAAAATATTGGCCAAATCGTCGTCGTTTTTATTACCCTCACTCGATTAATGTTTTCCCAACAAGAAACAATAAGCGACTGTTTAGACAAAGTGTCAGGAGTATACAAAACAGAGGACAATTGGTAACAGGTACTAGAATCATCACTGTTTTAATAACAATGTTATTTTGCCCTCCCGAATGTTTGGTGCTGCCATCGCACAATCGAACACCGACTGCCATGTTTGATGATCATAATGTTGCGCAGGCAGCCAATGCGATCAAAATTCATTGTAAACACAGATGTTCGTCAACTGTGAAGAGGTTAATTTTGCATTTCAGTGAGCGTAAGGGTTGCAGAATGGTGGTGGATTGCTTGTCAGTCCAGGGGTCGGCAGCTGTAGCGCGGAAGCAGGAGAGGCGAATTGGCGGCGGTGCTGTAAGTGCAAAGATGCAGCCCAACGGAGGTAGCCACAGCAGCGCGGGTGGTATGACGCCTAAGGAACTCTGTGACAATGACGACCTGGCGACTTCACTAGTACTCGACCCTTACTTGGGATTCATGACACACAAAATGAATATCAGGTATGTTTATTGATCTTTGGTGGTACTATTTCTTGGGTTCTGTTCACAGTATTCATCCATATAAATGATAAATGACTTGATTGCACATAAATTATTATTTTAGCTCCATGATATGTGAATAATAATAATAATATATTTTTCCATGTTGATTGTTAAACCACAGGTATCGACCGTTGAAGGCAAATAAGGACGAACTCCGTAAGATCATCACAGACTTTATACAGTCACAGAATTACGAGAGAACGTACAAGAAGTTGTTGGGTGGCGATTGGGGCGCGCGATTGCCGCACACCAAATCGAAGCAGCAGCAGATCAATCTGGAAAAGCACGTAAGTATTGACCCGTGAGAAAGTAACAGTATGTGGCCATATTTGATGACAGTATTAAAGAATAGCTGGGCAGAACTGTCATTATTAACTGTATAATCTTTAATTTTTTATTTTCACCAAACAGGTTTACCGTTACCTGAGAGTATTCGATAAGGACTCCGGTTTTGCCCTGGAGCCGTGCTACAGGTATTCTCTTGAAGGACAAAAAGGTGCCAAGATATGTGCAACGCGCAAGTGGCTGAAGCACGATAAGATTCCGTGCCTCGTTGGTTGTATCGCGGAACTTAGTGAGAAGGCAAGTCGATATTGTGCACTTATCGTAAATAAGTGGTATTCCGCTTAATTATCATAAAAAGATAAAACCAAACTGTTGGAAATGTCCACTGTTACATTTCATACATTTGCAGGAGGAGGCGGCGCTTTTACACCCAGGAAAAAACGACTTCTCCGTTATGTTCAGCTGCAGAAAGAATTGCGCTCAGCTGTGGCTAGGTCCAGCTGCCTTCATTAATCACGATTGTCGGGCAAATTGTAAGGTCAGTATTTTCATCTAAAATTTCTATAGCAAGGGCTGAGTCGACAGTAGTCGGCGCGCGGACAGTGTATGGCTTCGGCAGTCTCTGATGTTAAGCAGCTCGACTCGCGTTCAGTACTTGGATGGGTGCCCGCTTAACCAGGCGCTGACCTGCATGTTTTGTTTTTACCATTAACAGTAAATCTAAAATGTTACATTAATATTCGTTTTATTTGCTGTCCTATAGTTCGTAGCGACAGGCCGAGACACCGCTTGCGTTAAAGTTCTTCGGGACATCGAAATCGGCGAAGAAATCACGTGTTTCTACGGTGAAGACTTTTTCGGCGATGGGAACTGTTACTGCGAGTGCGAGACTTGCGAAAGGCGGGGTACCGGAGCGTTTGCCAGCCAGAAACCCGGTGACGAGCTTTCCACAGGTAAATAAAGCCTTTTGTAAATTAAGGGGATGTAGAATTATCTGCGGAAGTTATGAAACCTGCTGTCCCTATTATATCTTCATCGATTCGGATAAAAATTGATGAAGTAATTCAGTTCTAAGTTTTTTGATATCAAGATATTTTTTCTTACGATTTATCTTGATATAATCGTTACATACCGACTATCAATAAAATCGTACGCAAGAAAGTCAGAAGCGAAGATGTCGTAATTATAACAATTAAACCTTAATAAGAAAAAATCTCGAAAAATAAAGCGGTTAGACTATAGATCGTATGAACTTTTTTCGTCTCTATGACCAGTACTACCGAAAACAAGTATCAAATGTCGGCATCGTAATCGCCCCAATGGCTTGTTACTAGGAAAGAAAAAGTGCTGGGAGAAAATATTTTCTGAAATGAAAATCGTATTATTTTTTTCCTTCGAAAAATACTGTTTTTTTCAATACATTTTCAAAACTTCACAGGCTACCGTCTCAGAGAAACCGACAACCGTATAAATCGTACAAAACACCGTCAGCAGCCTCCTAGCAATGCGGTTAGTAAGCACCACACAGACGGAACGTTAACTGAGAGAAACGCTGTGCCCGTTGGCAGCGCGGCAGTGGCCCCGCAGTCTCTCAGCATGAAAGAGCTACGCCGCAAAGGACTGACGAAATACGACGCGGAACTTCTCATAGCTCAAGGTTGTAGATTCTCCGACATAGCGCAGCAGCAACAGCAGCAACAACCGGCGCTTCACGAAGACGGTGTAAATTCCGCAGGACAAGTGACGTCCCGATCCCATCCGTCCAACATTGGCGGCTCCTCGACGCGCAATCTTCGTAATAAACAACAATCCAACAAAGCTGAAAACAACAATAATAACAACAACAATCACGGAAACGTGAAAAACGCTCAGAGCCTGAGAGCCTCGAGATTACAGAAGAGAACGGAAACGAAGAAGACCCGAGCGAGCGAAGACGACAGTTCGACGTCTGTCGGTAGCGCCAGTGAGCTCGACCGAGAATCTTCAGAAACAAATCACCGCAAAGACGATTCGGACAGAGTCGCGATGGACGAAGACAGTTCGTTCTCTCTGCTCGACAAACAACGTAATCGAGACGACTCCAAGGACGATTCTACAGAAGCCTCGCAATTCTCCGACTCCCGTTCGAACATCGACGAAGCCGCCCTCGTGATCGCGAACAAGCAACGAATTTGTGAAGTTTTCGTGACAGAGCACACCGGCGGCTCCATGGAAGAAGGCGAGGAGAACGCTGACGACGATCCTCTGAAAATGGACGTTGCTGAGGCAAATTCGGAGAAACAAGCGTTGCGCGGGGCTGTTTCCAGCCTTGAACGCATCTCTCATCAAGGTGTAAACTCGTGCGCAGCTGCGCGACCCATTGCTCGTTCGAAAATTCACGAGAGCGCGTCGAAGCAGCATACCGAGCCTCTGGAGCCGCGCGAAAATCGCACGACTGCAGTTCACAACTCGGGTCTCTGTCTCATGAACGAGAAGGAAGGATGGACTGAAAAGTCCGAGAAAATGACCGACGAGCCCACTGATTTTGTCACTCTGACTGCCGCTGGCGAAAAGGAAAATCGCAAACTTCTGCAATCGGTGACGGACTCGCGCGACATCGAACATAGAAAATCACCCGCGCATGGCGAGATACCACGAAAATCAAGCTTTCGCGAGGTTGAAGCACGGATAGCGGCTTCCCATACTGACAAATCCAACGATCCGTTTTTTCGCATTAACGCGACGAAATTGCACGGCTCTCAGGAGTCCATTGGCAAGGGCATCAGAAGGAAACTCGAGAATCCTAAAGGAGACTTGCCGATGGAACTGCTGAACGCCGACATCTACGGAATTGAAACTTTTGACGACGATGACGCCGCGAGTACGAATATTCGCGGGAGAAACGATGACTATTCGCGCTATCGAGCGGAAATCCAGGACCGGTCGAAAGTTTTTCGTAGCGAAAGCTGTCGTCAAGAGACCTCGCAGCCCGACGAGGTCGACGGTGAGACAAGCCGCTCCCTCCAAGCAAGGGAGCGGCAAATTAATCATTCGATGGACACGATGTGCAGGGAGGTGATGCAACTCGACGTGCGGAAGGAGACGGGGCTGCCCAATATAGAGCATGATGACTCGTCGGATGCTGCGAGTCTGAATAAATCGGAGGACAGTCGAAGTTTGACGCTGAAGAGATCGTCAGAGCTGACCGAAGCAGACGTGGAAACTGTTCCGCGCTCGCGGAGGCGGAACAAAAAGAACGAATCCGACGGAGCGTCGAAAACAAAACGAGGGAAAGGCGCGTTGCCTCTGGAGAACAGAGAAACGTCAATGAGCGGAAGTTCCAGCTCGAGAAGCCGCAGTAAAGTGTCCAAAGGGAGTGGAAGACTGACGCGAAGCCAGCGGAGGGACCGAGCGAAGGCATCGGGTGCCAAGACCGCGGCCGCTATAGTGGTTGGCGTCGCTGACGATGACTCCGGGATTCAAGGGGATATCTATGAGTTCAACGAGAAGGAAAGCAATCTCGAGGACGTGGGACTGCCATCGTCGATTCGGCGCAACAAGTATGAGCACCGGGAACCCATTGACAACGCTGTATCGAGATTACAGGAACCCACGCCGTACGCGGAATTCTCCAAAATCGAGCCGCCGGTGCTCGAACCGGAGGAACCGTGGCCTACTAACGGGCAGGCAAGGGTCGATAATTTTGATGCAAGCAGACAGTCGAGGGACAACTCAGTTGAATCCGCGGAGAATCAGAATAGGTTTGTTGATTTTTTAAACTTTTTAATTTCAATCAATTGGATAGAATAACGTTATCAAGTATATTACCGTAGGTTCATAAAAAGATTGAATACAATTGTAGCAAATAATTTTGTACATACATCTTTATAAAATATTTTTCGCCTCGTTGCAGATCGAACGTAAAGGCCTCGGGCAATTCGAAGAAATCCACGATGCCAAATTATCAGTGGGAAGCGACGGAACCCCAGTGCCAAGTATGCCCAGCGACGCCGGAAAGGCCGGGCGGCCGATTAAAGTTGACGCTCCGCATGAAACGCTCGCCAGTGCTCGACGACGTCGTGGAATCGGGCACAAGTCTCAGCGAAGACAGCTTCGAGCCCGAGTACGAGGTACTGAGGGTCGAGGGTGTCGAGTCTGATACGAGACGCCGTAAGAAGCATAAAACGCGCGGTCGCGAGAGGCGGCACAAGCGGCGCGAATTGAATCTCGATCCTCCGCCTTTGCCCATGAAAAGGCTCCGATTGATATTCGGCAATGAGACACACACCATCAATCTGCCGCACTCTTAACGAATAGAACGGTGATGCGCGTTTTAAATAACGGTTCACAAATTCAACGGTCAACGCCTGTGAAGCGATTCATGTATAGGTAAATGTAAATGCTGTTCGGTTGGTCGGAGAGAATTTTTTGAGAGACGATCGCGAAATTGTCCACCTGGTGTTACGGATGAATCACGTGCGAATAGCTGATAATTGATCGCGGGCTCGATTCGCATTCCTTACGTTTCGCGCGCCACTCGACCTCTCATTTTACATCCCAGTGGACACCGAAGATGGATATCCTTACGCGTTATAATTATGTATCGAAACAACAACAACAAAACAATGGAACTAGATAAATATTTAGTTAAAATGTATTAATTATGATTCACGGGTGACTGAGTGTGAATGTGTGTGCGTACGCGCGTGCGCGCGTGCGAGAGAGAAAGTGAGGGGGTTGTGCGTGCAATCCCGATATTATGAGAGATAGGGGAGAATTTGTAAATAACGCTTGTAACAAGTTTTAAGAACATTTCACGAACGTTATGTGTCGTGTCCCGCGAGTATGAGATCAACCGCCGCTTGAGGTAAGGGAAGATTTTTTGCACAGAGCATGTCACGTTCTCCGGCAGCTAAGGTCGGTCGCCGCTCCGAAGCTTCAATTTTACCGTTACTCATGTGGCAATGGCTTCTCCAATAGACAAGGAAGTCTCTATGAACGTCACGATATGATGACCATCTGAAGCTCCAAAGTCTTGGCAATCTAATTCAGTTATCCGTAAATTCTACTGTAACTCAACATGTGAGTTTTTAATCTGCTTATTACCGAATGAATTTTCAAAAGCCCAGACATTTTTTTATATAAGGCAAACGCATCTGTTATAGCCAGAGAGTGAAAAATAGTATCATCTGACTAAGTTTATTTGTCCTGAGTGGAAGTTTTGTATCTCGATTGCAGAAATATTAAATTATACTCCTGTACGAGCAAGCTCGTATAACATTAATGAATTTTAAACTATCATTTTTGCAATGCAAAATCTTGAAAGTTGGATAAAATGTGGCCATAAATGATACGTCTGTTCGCATGAAAATGAGAATGTTTATTTTCGACGAAGTATAAAAAATCATGAATTAAAATAAAAAGAAACGTAGAAATTAATAGCATTTGGTCATTGGCGGAAGGTTTAATGTAATGTGAAATCTTTTCAATGGCGTCTTCATCGCGATTCAAATTATAATCTGAAAATTACTCGTTTCTAAATTACTCGAGGATTCTCGACATAACGAGTGTCGGAATACTGGCTGGAAATATATATACGAATAATCTGAGACGTACTCGCACCTAAATCGAATATGACATTTAACGAAACGTCGAATACTCGCATACCCACGGCAATCTTCCCTCGCCCGTGCAATAGAATAATTTAACGTAAAAGATATGAATATTACGAAGATTAATCCGATAAAGTGCGATGTAAAAAGGAATTTTAGAACTTAATGCCATCACCTAATAGAACGTAGGGAATTTTCCTGGGAGCTGAAGCCTACGGCCGCGTCTCCCAATAAAAAAAACACCGTTTGTGATATATACTATACTATACCATCTAATATCTTCGTTTCGATATTATAAAAGGACAACAAAAAAACCCATGTAGCAACTTCACTTTGCCAAGGATTTTTTCGAGTGACGACTGTCGAGACAAATACAAAATTAATAAAAATATTAAAACAAAACTGTAAATCTCGTGGCGTACTGTACATCAGTTCGTGCGATTGCCAAAGTAGTTGCTTAGAATTTTCATGCTCGAGACTAGTAAATTACATTCTTCGTGGAGCGGAAAAGAAGAAGCGTGAAGACATTTCCCCACTACGTGGCGATTAATTCTCTGACGAACGCGTTAGAATCGTAATTAAATATTGTTCTGTTGAAAGGCTTTCGGGTCAAATACCCTCGCGATTATTATAATTATCATTATCATTAGTATCATTATTATTAATATTATTATTGATGAGAACGGAAAATCTGAAAGCATTTGCGATCTCGCGAGATTGAATTCTAACATTGTCTCGCGTGAGAGATCGAAGATGTTCGGATTCTCACGAGGCGAAAGGAATAAATTATGAAAAAACAAAGAAAGGAAAATGTTAATTTGTGATCGAATTACTCCGTCGTTAGAGTATATTGCACTTATTGTTTTTCGTTCGGTAGAATTTTCAGTCACTGCCATTAGATGAGTTTTAATTGTTATTAATCGTTCATTCTCGCGTTTAGTAAAAACTATAATACCGTCGATTATTTAATATCGAACAAAGTGCGCAGCTTAGGTCGATTCCCGGATTCACGAGTAAAATTGCAATATCTGCGGGGTACTGGCAGGGGTCATCGAGTACTTTTCCAAAGGGAAAAAAGCATGAGGGCATGGAACTTGGCTCTCCGCCAAAGTCATAAAAATGAAAAAAAGGCACGATACAGTTTTAATCATGTAAGAAAACGGCATGCGACAACCGTGAATCGAGTGTTATTTACAATTTCCGACACGAATGCTTGATATCGATGTAATTGTAATGTGCGATATGTGCACCAAACTTCAGATTGATTTTTATCGTACACCAATTCGCGTTATGATAATTCGGTTTTACCTAATATCGAACCCAACGATGGATTTACGCAGGACACAACATAGAAATACACGATGATCGTAAAAGTAAGAGAGCGAGAGAGAGAGAGAGAGAGAGAGAGAGAGAGAGAGAGAGAGAGAGAGAGAGATCGAAGGAGCGAGAGGGAGAGAGAGAGAGAGAGGGGGGGGGAGTACATTGTCATTATTATTTTTTATGAATTAGGATATCACAATAAACGAACTCACGTAATTTTATCTGTTTATTAATACCTCCCTAATTATTTGGTTGCATAGCAATATCGTATACCGCAAATAATTTTTCATAAAAATGATAATAGTTAACAAGTTGAAGTCAGTAGAAAACTGCTTTTCAAAATATTTTATGCCACTTTTTCCGCGAAATCGCACTTTGCACAATCGTAACATCAAACTTTGTTCAAAAGTCGTGCGAGAAACTTTTTCTTAATCAACTCTTGCGATTGCAGCACTCTTTTCAAAAAAGTTTCATCTCACTTATTTCGAAAGCTACTTTTATTCGTAGATGGCAAAAACCCAGATCGCATAGTGAGAACTATTACGTAAGTCTGAAGGGGTAAAGGATGCTCGACAGTTTTTTAGATAACGTTAGGTTTATTAAAAGCTCTGTATAGATATTAATTTACATCATTAAGCATTGGACATTGCAATGCTGTGCTGCAGTTTGTTCGAAAAGACTTGTTTCTGGTCAGGTAAGCTAGAAGAGATTCCGGCATAATGTAATATCGAACATAGTATTACATCATAAATACATGTGACTTGATCATAAAATGTACAGTAGTGTTAGAATAACATAGAAGTCTAATATAATATCACTTGTTTTTTTAATATGTGGTCTACTGTATATTGTATACGTTGGAATAATCTGATGCAGATTTTGATTGGCTTAACACAGTGATGTATTTTTCCTTCATACTGATGCTCCGCAGATCAACTTTCTGAAAAAGACAAGAGTGTATTTGGTTATACTACTGCACATTTTCAATATGTTAATTAATTCCTGAGTTTTGGATTGCAGTTTATTCTTTGTAATCATTTTGAATAATTTTATATTGAATAGTTTTTGTACGTTACTTGTTTTCCATTTGCACCAAAAAGAACAATAATTTTAAAAAATTTTAAAACGGGATCGAATTTTAATAAGACTGGAATTAGTTTGCGGTGGCAACAACCAAGCGCGACTTACCTTGAGATTTTTCGGTCAATCGGCCTCGGTACGCCACGCATCTCGTACACCATCGTCTCTCGTCGTTGAATGACATTGTTCGCCGTTTCCTTTCGAATATATGTACGATAACATTGAGCTGTTAATATGATTACAATATTGAAACAGAATGACACTCCCTCGAGTACGGCGAAATGTTCATAGCAATGACCGAGTAATTAACTTTACGAGTAGTAAAAATACATGAAATTACGATGTGGGGTAAGATATTGCCGTTCGAAATGTTCAAAAAACGAACGCATTGCATCTGATAACGAACAATCCTTTATACTGAAAGTCCAGGCGGAAACGTCAGTAGACGAGTGGATCATCGGTGGAAGAGTGCGGAAAGGGTTTGAAAGGATTATCCTCGATTTCCGGATCACCGTACAAGATCTGCATGTTTGTCCCCGAAGAATCGACGTTTGCGTGCGAACTGTCGGAGAAGTTATTATAAAGGAAATGCCCCATTGTCGGTTGGTTGATCGCCGTAATAGGCATAGAAAGCTGTGCACAAGCATTGCCGTCGGTAGACAGAAGCGTTTTCGATGAAACAAAGTCTTCGTTCGTAAAAATAGCCCGGTTTACTGGACAAATTCCAGCTATGCGGAAACCCGCGGCAGCTTTTTGAACATCCGCTACCGACAAGTATGCTTTGTTAAAAATTGTCGCGAGGTCGTTTTGCGTGATATTCTTGAGGCCCTGGCTCGTCATGAAAACTTCGCACTCTTTTCGAAAGGCTTTTTTCAGAGGTCCGTAGAAAGCAACGCTCAATGGCTGCATTCTGTGCGACGTGTGCGGCGGTATAGGCAGCAAAACTATGTTATTCTTGTTGCAAAATTCGTAGCATTTAAGGGAAATGTGACTGAGATGATTGTCGAGAACCAACAAACAGGGATTCTGTTTCGTCGGTTTCGCATGAGTTTTGAAGTGCTGCAACCAGGTGAGAAATAAATTAGAGTTGACGCAGCCGTCTTTAGTGCAGTGATAGATCGCGTCGGTGGGCCCTCCCTGCTGCAGTTGCTGAGAAATTCTTTGCCTTGGGAAGATAAACATCGGTGGTACAAACGTCCCTGCAGCGTTCATGCCGCATACCACGGTCAAATTTTTTCCGCGCTCCTCGCTTATACCCGGCCCCGTTCTCTTTTGACCTTTTTCCACGAGAATTCCCGGAAGACTGAGAGTCCCAGGCTCCTGTATTGTCGTTATGACCGTCTCGTCCACTGCGAAGATTCTCGGAGATGCGAAATAATGTTTCCTCATAATTGTCTCAAGATTATCAAAGAAAGCACCTATATCCTGTTTGTTGAAAGCTGCGACCTTGCTATTGCTTAAAGTTGGAGGTTCCGGCTTTCTCGTTGTCACTGTGGGATTTCTCTTGAGGAAACCATCCAGCCAATCGCGTCCCGCGCATCTCTTCTCTTTGTTGAAACTGTGGATGATGCTCTGACGCTCCGCAAATTCATAAGCGACATATCGAATTTGCTGACAATTTAAGCCATAGAAGAGCTTCCCCAACAGCTTTATAGATTCGACCATGACTTTTTCTTGGTCAGGGCTCAGCACAGCCTTACGGCCCATAGCTGGGCCTGATGTCACTCTCTCCACATCTGTTTTCATTCGCCTTTGAAGAGTGGCAAATGGAATACCAAACTTTTTAGACGCCTCACGTATAGATGATTTTCGTTCAACAATAGATTTCCGTGCATTCTCCAAATCCTCTTTGGTCCATCTTCCCTTATTGGTTGTTCTTTGGCGATTACGAGGCATCTGTAATGATAAGAGTCTAGTATGACTACAGTGTATTCATCATAGAGTGTAGATCATTCCTTGCCATAACAACACATTTTCAAATGTTTAAATTACAATACAAAAGCAGTATGCTCAATAACTATGGGCGATGTGTGATATATTAAGTACTTCTTGCATGTCCAATTTTCAGCTGGAAGCCAAGTACCAGAGATTTATTACTTGTTTACATTTTTTTAAGTTCAAAAAACATTTCTCTGTAAATCACTGTTTTATTCCACATTTTTTAACCCAAAATTGATTCAAATCCCATCAGACAAAATCAGTTGGTATTATAAAAAAAATCTGAGGAACATTCAGGTTATTGTTACCTTTGTGAGTGTCCTTTGTGAGAAACAAGAAAGGCTTTGCTTTAATTTCACTCGTGTTCTCAAGTAACTAAGCTCGTTGAAGTGGTATAAAAATGTCAAAAGCTAGATTGTTGAGGTTAAGTTTTATTTTACTCTAAATATAAAAGGCTTCACTATGCCACTGCTTGGACTGCTATGCACGCACGATTATCACAATTATCTCACAATTATATATACAAAATAATATTACGGAGAAGCTATGCAATGACAGCACGCGAACAGCACATATGTAAACACTAACCTTGCTGAGTTGACTTCCGACTGTGCGTCCTCATAAGATCCAGCGGAAAATAATAATGCTTAGAGAGCGATAAGCTCGTGATAATGTACAATCCAAGATTGGTATCTACAGACAATGTGAAGCGTTGTCGAAAACTACAACCATTTGTCGCGAAGAAAACGTTCGGCGGAGGGAACGGGGAAGAGGATAAGAGGCAAGAGCGACGAATTTGGCTGCTAGCTTTCGCTTCTGACCGCCGCTTACACTGTCATTGCCCCGTTTTTTCCCCTAAGGCTGAATTTTCATTGCAGGCACGTATACCTATATTCCCTTATGTTTTTGGTACTTGGCAAAAATAAGCCTTCCTTTTCATCGTGTTTTTCTACCGTTCGTTTTAACACTCACAACCGCGTTACGCTCGGCGCCACTATGATAATTAAGGTTAAAATCTATAATTAACACTATAATACTACAATGGAATTAAATAAAATGGAATGAACATAAAAACTAAAAGTTACAAATTCTGATTTCAAAAATGATAAATGTATTTTCTTCGTTACTTTTAATGTCCTTGAAAAAAACAAACGGATTATTATTTCTTGTTATTAATATTATTTGTAGTAAGGTCGCTTCTCCAACTTGTAATGGTGTCCCTGTCACTAACGAACACGCTCATTTCGCGCGCGGTCCGTAGATACCTGAAGTTGGCTTTACGAAAGCATCGACGACCAATCAGAACGCATAAAACTGGCGTCAATTTTCGATATTTCGACTATCGATATGCTATGTTTTTCTTCTGCAGTCCAACAATCGACCTAACCTCATTTTTAAGTGCTCAACACGTGACAGATGCCGAGGTAAACAATGAGGTTCCGCGCAAGTTAATTAAATGATTTGCAATAAATTTCGCCTGCCTTATAAACTTTGTCAATTGACAATTCACGGCACGAAGCACGATGACCAAGGAAATTACAAGCTTTGCGGATTTGCAATTGAATTCGTGGCTTGTTGCGCAGTGCACTAACATAGGTTTGTTAATTGACTGTCCTCCTGTACACGAAATCATTAACAATTTCATTTTTATGCAAATATCAATTTTTAGGTGTCAAGAAACCAACGCCCATACAGCAGAACTGTATTCCACATATTTTGAACGGAGAAGATTGTATAGGATGTGCCAAGACAGGTAGTGGCAAGACTCTGGCCTTTGCGCTGCCCATTTTGCAGAAACTTTGCGAAGATCCTTATGGAATTTTTGCTCTGGTCTTGACACCCACCAGGGAACTAGCTTTTCAGGTATTCCGACAAATTTCATAATAGCTCTTCAACAAAAAGTATGTTATCACATTACTTTGTGAAAATTAGTATATAGACTATTTTGAACTAATTGTTATAAAAAAGTATACATGAAATCCAACATTTTAGGTCAGACTAATTGTCAATCAGCAGCGAATTGAAAAAAATTTTTAGAAAAAAAGGATATATAATTCTGCATAAACTACAGGGTTTAAAAATATGTAATAGTTTGTATGCTTTTGGAAAATGTGCATACTAAAAAAAAAGAGTTATGAACCCATTTTTCAAGCATATCAAATCAGAATGCTCTATATATATAATAAAAACATAGGCAATTCTATTTTACAGATAGGCGAACAGTTTGCGGCAATTGGCAAGCCCATTAACCTGAAAAAATGTATTGTTGTTGGTGGAATGGACATGATGGTCCAGGCTCAGGAACTTGCAAAACATCCTCATATAGTAGTCGCAACACCTGGCAGACTTGCCGATCACCTGGAGAGCTGCGACACATTTACTCTGGAAAAAATAAAGTTTCTCGTGCTGGACGAGGCGGATCAGCTTCTGGGCGGTCGTTTTGACGATCAGATCCGAACGATATTCAATGCTCTGCCAAAAAAGAAGCAGTCGCTTCTATTCAGTGCTACGATTACCGATACTTTAGACAAAGTTAAACAAGTCGCGAGTAACAAGGTTTTCGAGTATGACGCTAAAGACGACACGGGTACGGCAACGGTGAAGGAGCTAGATCAGCGATATGTGCTTTGTCCGAAAGACGTTCGTGATGCATTTCTCGTCGAAGTGATAAGAACTTTTCGCAGTGAGAACGAGAATGGCTCAATTATGATCTTCACGGACACCTGTAAATTTTGCCAGCTCTTGTCGATGACTCTGAACGAAGTTGGTTTTCCAAACGTTGCCCTTCACGCCATGATCAAGCAGCGCGATCGTCTCGCCGCCCTTAATAAGTTTAAATCGAATCACGCGAAGATTCTGATAGCTACGGACGTGGCCGCTCGAGGTCTGGATATTCCAATTGTTCAGCTCGTTATAAATCACACGTTTCCGAATGTCCCTAAGGAATATATTCATCGTGTGGGAAGAACCGCCAGAGCTGGACGAGGTGGAATGGCCATCAGCTTGATAACGCCCTACGATATTAAATTGCTACACGCGATCGAGGAAACTGTTGGCACGAAATTGACAGAGTACAAGATAGACGGTAAGTAACGAATCGTAATATAATCGTCGTAGTGCTTATCCGTATTGCAAAATCCAATTTCATTAGTTGGAGCCAATATACCAAGTGTTATACATGTTTCTTAAGAGTTCTGCTCGTGTTGTCACAGACAAGGAAATCGTCAGCATATTCACGCAGATATCAGTCACCAAACGCGAGGCGGAGATCAAGCTCGACGAGACCGATTTCTACGAGAAGAAAATGATAAACAAGAGAAAAAAGTTGATAATGGAGGGAAAAGATGAGGATGAGATCGAGGCGATCCTCGGGCCGAAGAAAAAACGCCGTAAAAAACAAAAAAAAAATTCGAAGGAAACGAATGAAGGAATCGCGACCAATGACACGAGATTTACCGAAAAAACGGCGAAAAGATGATGTACGTCTTGAGAAATAGTCACGAAGGGATTAAACTGTCGGTAATGTCGATACGTTTATTTTGTTATACTGAAGGAATCACAATCTTACGTTAAATATACGTGACCACAAATTTCAGTACAAAATTATGAGTTTTCTTTCAAATTCAACGAGCAGCAACACCCGACATTTTGTTTAAATAGGCATTGCAGGCACTTGTGGTGAAAAATCTCTTCACGGTCCCAAGCTATATCTCTGCAGATGCAGGAGGTGCTACACTGAGGCGAATACTTGCAAATGCAATCATAGAAATCCAACGATTAACAGAATAAAAAATGTGCGGTTTATCAAAAGACAAATTATATCAATCTTTATCAATTTTTTGAGTATTATCGTCTTCTAGTTGTCGTCACCGTAGAATTATCCAAAATGATTTTCGCACAAAAAAAATTCTGTCACGGTATGCTAAATACACGAGTGGTATAAAATAGGGAATACGATCGTAATAAGCTTTTTTCTATGTTGTAAAAAAACGGCATCAGACGTAGACATAACAGCTTGGCGACCGTCTCTGGATTAAAGGCAATTTACTTAATTTTTTCTTTTCTTTTTTAGGCAATTGATTGTGTGAACGTATCTATGATATATGAATAAAAGTACAGTAATGATCCAGGTCGCAATGGGTGCTATGGAAATCTACAGAAGCGCGAGAGCTTACATGCGAGAGATACCCTTTGCATCCAGATTTGCTACGGGCAAAATACAACGTATACGTACATTTGAACGAGAAAAACACGCAACCGTCACATTCGACTCGTGTTCTTTCAAGCGCTTGAAAGGGTGTTCCGAAATCTACCGATGAATATGTTTAATATCGAAGGATTTAAATTCGCCTGGTTAGACTGAATTTGGCACGGGCGGCAATGGTTCATCGAATAATCGCGAATTCGAATCTTGAAATAACTCGCGACTCTGTGTGTCAATTTTTTCGATTAGTCATTCAGTTCGTTGTCGCGACGACCGCGATGGGCATTGGTCATTGGGTGTATAACCGATTTCACGCCTTTCACGGACGCCTCGTAGTATACTCCATCATCAGCGGTCCGATATTCTACGTCTCAGAGACGTGCCCGAATCTTTTCTTCGTTTCTTATCATGTTCAGCTTATCCAGGAATGTGTATAATTCGTGCACGTACTCCTTCGGGTATTTCTGTAAGTGACCCACGTGCGGAGATTTGTCAAATATCTTTACGTACGTCTGAAACAGAAAACAAAAAGTTCGTAATGATATTTTACGCATTTATAAGATAAGAAATGAATAAGAGACAATTCACCTCTGTCCCAAGAGAGTCCCAAGAATCGCGGACTCTCATATTGCTTCTAACTGCACCAACGGGGTCCGTGTTACTCAGGAAGAACAAAGCCGGCGTGCGCACGAGATTCGTGTGGAATTGCTGACTCGAACGAATGTAGTATTGCGTCGCTTGAGTGTAGAAGGTCTTCATATGATATCTGTTAAAGAATGATTTTTTTCTTGAATTACATTTTCGTAGTCACATTTGTTCCAACCTTTGTAATATATATGAATACTAAGAATCAGCTGATCTTGTTTTTGTTCTGTACTTTTTTTTCAGATTCTGTTTTTAAACATAACAATGTCAATACTTATATAGGATAAAACTGGTGAATATGGAACGGTCCATATTTCAATGGTTTACGCGGTGATCGGATCGGTCCATATTCATCACTTTAACCATAGTAAATTGTCATTAACCCCTTCGGCGGCAATGACGCCATATGGCGTCATGCATTTCCCGATTATTATCTAATTATTTTCCGATCGGCTTGATTGATTTTCGTGAAATTTGGTACTCGGGAGCTTTAAGGGTCGCTGATTACGAATCCGAACTCAAAATTTAGAAACAAAAAATAGCAGACTCAATATAAGAGATACAAAATGTGCGCACGATTTCGTCTGCCGCCGAAGAGGTTAAAATCGCTAAGAATTTCAGAGTAAATGCCATTTTTTAAATATAAAATACAACGGCGAAAATGTCAAAATGCATGATCATTTTTGGAAAGTACTTACTCCATATATTTTTCAAGGACTTTCTGCATCACAGCATTTTTTGGGAAAACGGCACGGGGCGTTCCGATCGCGGCTTCGCTGACATCGGCGGCGCTGTCCCAGACCTGTCCGACTATTCTTTCGATTACGTTATCGTATCTCTTGCGATCCTTGTGGATCAGATCCAACACCTCTCCCCACATGTAACCGCCGACGGAGAACCCGTGGAGCATTAGCTGATCGTACCTCTTATTTTGATCTAGGAAGTCAAGCAAATCGCTTGCGACTAACTGTCAACAGATTTTCGCAATTATGCATAAGTGATAACGTTATAATCACTGCAATATCGTGTGTTATCGTCGTGAAAATTACCCGAGTACCCTTGACCGGCCACATGAGTTGCCAGGGACTAACGTTCACCATTAACACATCGAAACCCTGCTCGAGATAGAGATTCGCGAATTTCATGGTATGTTTGCGCTTTGAAAGGAGCCAAGACAACATGACAAGAAGCGGCGGATTAGACGAGTCACCGGAATCTCTTCTTTGATCATTTTCCACCAGAGCTGGGGGGTCTGCTGTTACCAGCTCAATATTTTTGGTCACATGATGTGTAGAGACAAAACGGCATGCTACCATGCCCAGAACCTGTGGAAAAATAATTTATCTATAAAGTACTGCATGTATAGAAGGTGAAAATTATGTTCTACACAGACTTTGGATATTTGTCATTTGGGCCATTTGAATTGTTATTACTTGATCATGTCAGGTGCTTCAACATATGTTTTAAACCATTACTCTCCATGTTTTTTGGAAATATGTGTATTATATAGTAGAAATTTAAATTTGCAATTTGAAAAATTCGATCTCAGCCAATCACACCACTGATAGTAGGACTGACAGCACTTTTGTGGATGTTGTTGCTTATCTACTAGAGACAAAACGAGTTGTGCACTCTACTTATGAATTCATACATAAACGTGAAAGTACGAAGACTAATTAGAATATGCACGGCCTGTTGAAAGCATTGTATTAAATTGAATGGAAGAAACTATTAGAATTGTACGTAATTTTTTTACGACAGGTTACATAAAACTCAATAGCGTGAACGTACAGAAAAACGGCATGTGTCGAATATTCATAAACATCTGCTTTAGATTTCGAAAACGAATAACGTATACGAATATTTATGAAAAAAAAGGGAAACAAGCGTGATCTTTGAACATTGCACCACTGTAAGGATTTCTTTTTCGCTCATTGGTTCTCGATATTTAAAGCGACGGGCGGGAGATATGATAATTACAAAGTTCTGCTTGTGACCGGACAACGGCGATCGACTTGCGGCGAAACGCGAAGTTTTCGCGACGATGGACACGAACATCCGTGCGAGCGTCATCTCGAGATTCCTTTCTCCGCGCTGTTAACTGCGTGAAACAAAGCAAATAACAGCAATGAGTAACAAAATAACCTGCTGAAAACGCCTTTCGTGAGGGTGAATATGTTATAAAATAATTGTTCGTTGTCTGCGCATTTGCATATCTGTTCAGCTTGGCTACAAGGACGGCATTAATCGTCCGATTCACGCACTCTGCAAATTGCGTCTTTCGTATATCGCGCTCGCTTTCAAGGTCTTTTAATACCGAACACTATGTTCTATTTTCGAAAAAGCATCGGACACATTTGCAAGGACCGAGCGTAGTCATTGGCCGGCGCTCAATAATCAACCATGAATGCGGAACGGGCTTTAGTTTACGTAATATATGAAGTATTCGACTATCGTGCGTTCGAGTGATAATAAAAAGTTTACACTCGATGTTCTCTCCTGTCAATTGCGCGTAGCTGCCGTATTCAAAACACCAAATCCCGAAACGCGCTTGTGACTTGTAACCGGCAATGAATTGTTTTTACGTCACTGCGGCATGGAAAGTTAGGTTTTCCACGCCGTGTGACGTTGAATTGCATTCGACACTCGTCGGAAAATCGTTTTCTCAGCTCGTGTGATAGTTTGCAGCACGAGCCGAAGAACGCGAAAAAAAGTTCATTACGCGCGAGTTCGGAAAAACGTTTTCCGAACTCGTGCGTAATGAACTTTTTTTTTCACCTAGCGTCCGCGAGCAGAGGTAAGCAGTTAAAAAAATGTCTTTCGACCTTTAGTCCCCGAAAGAAAGAGTAACAAGAGTCATCACTGCAAAATCACAGGGGGCAAAGTCCAATTTCGCGAACCTCACAGTCACACAACCGAAATAGTTTCGTCGCGCCTCGATTTAATGAATCAAGAAGAAAGAGATATTCCTGACGCCCCCCCCCCCCCCCCCCCCTCCTACCCGCAATTTTGCACCTAATTACTTAATGCGTTGTCAACCGATAACACTGGTGTCTAGTCGTGAACGAGCAAACTCGAATCTAGTTAATTATAGACTTCTCGCCGGCTAATCCATCGATTGTAGTCGCCTGTAACTAAGTTCATTTCACCTAACGAGAAGCACTATAACTTGTAAGTATGCTTCTGTCGAGAACTGCTGCGACATCATTGAGATAAGCCTCGCAGTATCTCCGAAAAATGTACGTCAGGCACAATGCACGCGACATTGTCCCATGCGCGTTTCCAGGTAACACGCCGGCGAAATCGTATGGATTCGTAGCTTCGCTGTCTACGCAAGTCGACAGTAATGCGATCGGTTGAAAAAACAGCTGCACATTTGTGTGTCTCTGAGTCGCGCGCAGAATCGTCGTGTATTAGTCGAATCAAAATGCGTGCGTGTGTACCGTTTTTAAATGATTAATTTGTTCTTCTCGCTTTCTTGACTGCAAAGCAGGACTTCGTGATACGTCCTCGGGGACTGATGATAACTGTGAGTGCGAACGAGAGCCCAGCCAACGGTCATGTGTGACACTGACTATCGAAACCTGTCGTCTGCGTGTGTGTGTGTGTGTGAGTGCGTGCGCGCGCGCGTGTGTGTGTAGGCGCAGATTAACATGCGGTTGGAGGACGAACGAAAGAGTGAACAAAGAAAAAATCGCGGTGTAACGATTGTCAACGGGGACTGTCAGTTGGTGCGTAACTTGTATCACTACTACGGGCTGTGCGACAATTCTCCACGTGCAATGGCACGACCAGTCGGTCGATTATTGATAATCAACGCGCGCGCACGGCCGAGCTCTCGGATGCAACTAAAGCCGCCGTCGCCTGATCGCTTAGACTCCGATCGCCGCACCAGCCGGACAGTCAGTCGAGCAAATTTCCCTCACTTGACACTTGCGGTTGCGGATGCGCGCGCGACCGCGCGCGCACGATCAAGCTCGGCGTTATCGTTCTCGTGGCTCCGTCTCGGAGCACGAAAATGCTTCACGCGGATATCCTCCGGACCCTCGAAAGTATCTTCGAAGCCCCGCGAATTTCGGTATTGATCGAGCCGACGGACAATCGATCGATAATGCGAAGGGCGACGAATTCGCAAAGCAGTTAATGAACCGCATGCGTCGAGTTTTTTGCCACCAGTGTACTACGCATCATCGCCCACCGCTGAAGAATAATTTAGTATCACGAGTTTACGCATCGAACTCTCGCGGCCGCACTACGGCGCGGACTGCATAGCGTGACTGCAATTTTTTATTTACCCAACCGGAAGCGATGTTAGAGGACTTATTAATTGTCATGTATCAGGTGATTCCACGTCTTGTCGTTGCGGTAACTGCTTTTAGCATCGCGAGTTGTGACGAATTGACTATTTCGTACGAGAATTATGGACACGCGTTTTGCACTCTTTTTTTGCGACTTTCTTTCGACTTTTTCATTACGGAACCTTTGTTACCATAGAAAAAGACCATAAATCCCGAATTTCCCAAAATTTGAAGTTTTGTCTCCAGATTTCTATCACGAGGGGCAAATTACACCCTAAGAACATAGCCCTATATGTAATGAATTGAATTTTCGATAAATGAAGTGAAGTATTGCTTGGTACAAGCGAAATATTCGAATACTCCGACTTCTTAATAATCCAGAAATACGGTTTTAATACTACGGTTTTTGCGCGAAATAAATAACTTTTTGGCAATTGCCGTACGTCTTAGGTCAGTTCGATTCGATGTCTGCATATGGATTCACTTGGTATGAGATTACAGTGACCTACGCGATGCTGACGGGCTTTTTATTGGGCGCGATTGCTATTGGTTGAATTTAAAAATGGAATCAATTGCGGTCTTGCGAGGACAATTAAATAGAAGCGGCTCTGCCGAGTTGGCGTGCGGCGATGAATTCGACGAACTTTGCACGCAACTGGTCACGCGATATCCGTGGCTCTAACGAATCACGGCCGGCGGACGTAACATGTAAAGATACGATATTGGCTTATGAATTACGTATTAATTATAACTATCGAATGTACACTTACCTGCTACACCAGTGACATGCTTAAAATCAGTCTACTCAAGGAAGCACTGCCGGTACAGTCAAGTCAACCGCGTAACGAGATTTCTAACATTATTCGTACGCACTTTCAAACGGAAAATAGTGTCGATAGCAGTGGAATTAAAGAGATTATGCGTTATGTAGAAAAAATGTACAAAAAACCATTCACAGAAAACTAACTTCGTTTATGCCATAAGGCCCCGCGTTGTGCGCAATTTTTTTCGAAGTCAAATACGATGTGATGGCACGTTTTGTTGCATCGAAAGACCTCGCATTGATGATACACTGATGAGACTTCCGGTATGATGATACGCTGAGTTTTGCGCGAATGCATTTCCACAGTTTACCACGACTACAAATAAAATCTGGAAATTCCGCGATAAATTGGCGACGGAATGCTGAATAATTTTAGCAGCATTTCTGAGTTTTCTTTCTGCCATTCCGTAGCTTTTGTTCTACCCTTGAAGTATATATTCGTCGGTGAAATTTGAAATACTAAACAATGAGTCGTACGAAAACTCTGCAATATGAAAACTTTGCAATCACGTCTTACTTAATTATCAAGAAAACTCACATTTTTCACATATAATCATTAGAATGCGAAGTTTGGTTTAAGCTCCAAGAACTAGGAATGGAGAATCATTGTACAGAATATTTCAGGTATGATTTGTACACTGCAGTAATTATTTCCACTGATGACAATGCTTGTAATATTTTTAAGTCATCTTTTTTATGATTTACAGATATTTTGCACGTGATAGATGCAATAGCGCAAAAACAAAATTGCATGAATTATCGCAAAGTAATAAATCTCTCACAGCGATGTCTTCATAAATAAACGTAACGAAAATAGAAAGTCCACGACGAAAATTAAATGCTCACAGATTTTAGTTTTCCCTAGCATTGGAAACTTCGAGCATTTTAGCGCTTTCTTCGTGCACTATAAGTCGCATCTATAAATGTTCTGCGCTCGTTATTCGTATACATCAATCATTAAGTAATCGGCTTATCGTCTCTAAGTCGTTGCAAGGCCGGTTCAAATACGAAGCAGCAGTCACGCGACACATCGGCGTACCGCGATTCAACGACGATAAAGAATCGAATGGATGGGTTCACAGGTCCGTACGCATCGCTTTCCTTTATTACATTCTTTTGCAGATTATTTAAATATTAGACAATACTACGTGTGTAAATAACGTTGCTCACAACATCGAGAGAATTGATGCGAATATGGGTTTGCTTTTTAATCTGTATACTGAAATCGGTATGACATTGATTACCGATCTTAACAGGCGCCGTTATCGTACACAACACACTGATAACGGCCAATTTTAGCCTTTATGTTGGATAATATCGTTTTTCCTCCATAAAAGGCTTCTGCCGCCTAATTGAAAGAATCACTATTTAGCGATCTCCATGGTCGATCGAGTATCCATCGGTACGGAATTTGTGCTTCATTGAATTTGATTCGTTTTATACAGACAATCGATATAACATTTATATATACTGTAAATTCGTATCTCATGTGCTCCGCCATACGGCGCGATACGGTATGTGTATGTGTGTGTATGTGGACGCGCGCGCGGGCGTCGTGTGTGCGTGGGTGTCATACAGTCGTGCATACGGTCATACAGTGAAAAAGGAAACGCACAGTACAGTAGACGAGCAAAGTTCGGTGCGCCGAAGCTGTAAATCGTTCTTCTTTCCCTTCTCTTTATCACTGGAATTAATAATTGGTAATGCTAACAGATACCAAAAATCGCGACATAGTCATTTATTCTCGCGACGAAAATAATTAAAAAAATAACATAGGTACTCATTATACAACCTAATACTGCTGCTTTGCACAAAGTAATCGGCGTGTCCGAAATTTTCCATTAAAGAGACATTTTATGTCCATTTAATCATTTTCTTTCTGAGCCTCTCAGATATTTACTTTGGTTACAGTACTTTATACGAATTTTCACATAAAGCTGTACTATGCTTCAAAAATTAAATCTTTTGCGTTTTTGGTTACGTTAATTCTAACTTGAATAAAAAGTATAAGGCGTTTTCTACCAACTCGGCCACTTTCTTTTATCCTCACAGACCCGTTTTTATGACATAGATAAAATAAACATACATGTAATAAATAGTTCATAATAAAACATAACTTGTTTTGTTTTTACACTTTTTTCCAATCTCGATTTTCCGTGTAGTTTCTACCATATGGGTTCAAAAAACCCCATCCCTCAAACGAGTGAAATAAAAAATCTGGAATAATTCACGGGGAGTTCTTTTAAGTAGTTTATGTCACTCCGTGCGTAAAACGCGATATTACGCACGCTTCGCGTGCGTAATACCGCATTTTCCGACGTCATGAAATAAAATTTCGTACGATACGCGTACGAAAAACCTTTTTCGGACTCGTGTTATTGCAGCACTCGCCTTCGGCTCGCGCTGCAAACTCACACTCGTCAGAAAAATTTTTTTCGCACTTGTATCGTAATGTACTATTATGTCACTCCGTGCGTAAAACGCGATATTACGCACGCTTCGCGTGCGTAATACCGCATTTTCCGACGTCGTGAAATAAAATTTCGTACGATACGCGTGTACTATTGTCCAATATGCCCAACTATAGTACAGATCCGACAGATTAGCAATAGCCGAGCTGGTAGAGAACGACCATATCGCGCAAGGATTAAACAAGTAGTACTCCGCAGCTCTCATAAAATTTGGGTAATTAAGAAAAGCATCCGAGAACCTAAGGAAGATAGTGACTGAATTGACAAAGAAGGTCTACGTAAAGTTTTGTTCGCAAAACGCTCGAAATTTGGACTTTACAGTGCGATTTATCGGTCAATGATCTCGAGTCTCTAAATAATCGACCGTGGAAAGAACGTTAAACTTCGACACCCGAGCGTAACTACAGAGCATATTCATCATTTCGCTCCCTTTGCATATCTTATTAACGATAGTAATACGTAAGTTTACCAAACTACTGTCATAGAAAAAATGCGCTTTTCAATATAAATATTTCGCGGGAACCCCTTGACCCGGTGAGACACCGTCGTGGTCGATGATGGAAAGAAAAAACGATAATTATGCGAGCGCGAAAAGAACACTTGCCGTAGGAAAGCCTTCGCTTTGTGCGCTTACACGGTTACGTTATAAAGTCGGGCGATTGCTGAGAATTGTTTAACATTACGTGGACAATGGTTCTCAAACATCCCTCCGACACCGACCAATTACAACGAAGTTAATCAGACATTTTTTTAAACACCAACAGACTTTTTCTTGTTTTTTTTTCTTTTCTTACGAGCGCGTGCTTAAACGATATTTGATATTATTTAGATTGATTCCATTTTTGTCTATAGATGTATATGTAAACGAAGATTATTTCGACCCGCGTGGAAATCTACGTGGATCGATTGAACACTCGTCGTGGAGGAACGTAAGTTACACTCCATTCCATCGGGCGACTTATCAGAAAAAGAGAACTCTTCCTGAAGATTTTTATCGCGTGTCGATAATGTATATAATTTTTTAAATAACACAGTGTTGCAATGGGGATTACAAATAAATCGCATGATGCCATGACTAATTATAAAAAAGGATATCGAAAATGAGTGTTTGTAATCTCTCGCGTACGTCAATTCGTGATAAGAAGGAAACAATACTGCCACAATGGAGTATTGTATATGGCAACACACGTAGTTGAAATACTTCCATCACTTCGCAACTAGCTCCATTCGCCTATTTATCTATGAATCATTGTACAATCATTATGTTTTTATCCCTGCGTCATTAGCAATGAAATATGAAAATATTTCGTTTTCATTTCACGCAAATTTGCTCTATGTCTGATAACTTGGTCGCTTTTGTTATAAATTGTGATGTTTAACTGTATTCAATTAAATATAGTGAAAATAAAAACATATCTCGATATAGTTTGTCTTACTTAACGAAATCAGGTGTATTGACATAAATAATTTACAATTATAAATTTGACTCCCTATTCTCCAAAAACGAAAATAAAAATAGCTTCATTATAAAGTAATGTATGGAGCGAATATCAAGTTGTAAAGTCATGAAAGATTCACATGTCTGGCAATGAAATAGAGCAGTCGATTTTGCAGTCATTTTGGGGTACAAACATCATCGTTTGTTAAAAAGACTGTGATGCGGTTAGACACTAAACTATTTAGACGCTATTCACGTTCGTCCGTTACAAGGGACTCGTCGATTTGTGCAATTATATCGTTTTCCTATACAATAAACAAATAAATTAATCTATAGAATAGTCAAGTGCACAGCGATCAGTGATCAAACACAAACGGTTCCTTCCGTTGGTCCTGAGCACGAGGCATTCAATAATCCGAATCCAAGACGTTACAATACGCTTAATGTCAAGGAAACTACAAAATCTATGTAAAAAAAGAAAGTCTGACGAAAATGGTTCAATTTGTAAAAGAAATACAAAAACAATGTGATAAATAAGCGCGTTATTCAGAAGCTCGTGTAGCATCAAAAGAATGTACACGAGCAACGCGATGGTAAAATAGCGAAGGAGAATTCGACTTTTTATGTATATGTTTAAGTGTGTATGCATAATTACTTTATCTACACAAAAAACGTGGAGAAGAAAGTGAGAGATGCAAAGAATTAGTTACCGCTGGGTCTGACGACCGGAATCCGAGAAAAGCGGGATCCGAGTTACCCGGTCGAAATTCGATCGAGTGTTTCGGATTTCGTTTTTCTGTCTATCTGTATAATTATAAATGGCATCATAAGTCTCAACGATGTTAGTTTCTTTAATCTCTGATAGTTTATCGTATTCTCCTAATTTTTGTTATTTTTTGTTCGGCGAAGACAAACGTCGCTGATTCTCGTAACTATAACACCCTGCGGGGCAGTGTCGACATTACATTAATATTTCAACATTCGCAATTGCCAATGTCGTGACATTTATAGTCGTTGACCGTAATTGGTAGTACGGACAATAGTATAATCAAGGCATTGTTCACCGAGCCTTCGAGTCTACGCAATTATTAATGGATCGTCGAAAGAAACCTATCGGGATAGCCATGTACCAGTTTTTAATGCGCTGGCTTTTTCAAAAATTTTCGGCCGATATCCTCAAGGTTTCCCTGATCATGGTTATCGATATTGTAAATAAAAATAAGAATACTGCTTCTTTGAATTCACTCTAAATTCTGTGAAAATTTCCTGACTTTTTCAGATATATAGTTTCCGCGACGCAGAAACCCCGCCTTCTTACCAGCGGCATTGCAGAACCTGAATATCCATGTTGAATTACCATCGGTTGTCTCTGTCCTTAGCTCGAAACTTGCGCGATTCTTGCGTGTCTCTCGAGTCTCGTACGATTATTCGTGCGACGTCGAGAGAACGAGATTCATATGCAAGTCTCGAGCACGAGACGACCGTTCGTCGTATCTCAGAAAGCCTCGACGAAGCTCGCGGGAAAAAGTCCGGTGCGGCCAGTCCGCTGTTGAGTTCCCTTGTACCAACCGTCATCGCGCTTCTTATGCACGTGGATTATGTCGCCCACACGAAGTTCCAATTCGAACTCGCTATTCGGTGGGTAGGGGACGATGCAGCGGAATCTGTAAACGCGCTCGCTGTAAAATAAAGTATCATGCAATGTGAGAAACCGCGCATGCTTGATATTTTGCGAATCGCTAAACATACACCTACCGTTCACGGGAGGAAGGTTGCTGCTTGCTGTCTTTCGCCATTCCTGCGTCCAGTGAGTTGCTCTTGCGATGGTGACTTCCCATTGTCGTGCCGACGACTCCTCCAGCTTCGCCGGATCTATTTGAGTTTCGAAATTTCTCTCGTTAGTCAAACTTCGGGTTATCATTACTGACATTCAAAGACCTATATTTTCGAATCGAGTAATCGAAAATTCTTATCTTCACGAAAATTTGTATTAATATTTATCTATTAAATCTTTAAATAGCAAAAAATAAATAAAAAATAAAATTAACGCAAATTAATAAGAGGAAATATTGTTTATTAAATGTTGGATTTTGTGAATCTGTCTTATGAGAACACTATCGAAGAGAAAATGAAATGTTTGTCGTGTCAGCGACTCGTACATGCGCTGTACTCTGCTATAAAAAAAAAGTTTATTTATACAGTTTCTACAGCGACGTTACGTTAATACTCACTGAAACCGTCCAGTGAGAAGAATTCTTAAGTCTGGTCGGTATTGCGAGCTAAGAAGGAAATTCGAAAGAACATGGACCCCCTCGGCATTTCTAGTATTTTAAAAAACGAGTATACATGCGGTAATGTACATCGGCAGAACTTGTGACAATGTCTAGCGTGTAGTGTATAACGAAAACGAACGAACAAACACACAATCCAAAAAAAATACGTGCAAAACACACACAGTCCGCACAAATATGATTACAAAAAAAATGTCGGTAAAAAACGGTTTGTGACTACGCCAGCTTAGCTGCGACGCTACGTGTAGAGCACGACAAGGGTGTCCGCGCAATAAATCTTCGAAGAACGATGTTGACGACAATGACGATGATGGCGACGACGAAGACGAAAAACCGACGAAGAAAACCTACCTTTGGAGAAATGATACCGGCAACGAGGGTCGTTCCTTGTGTTTTATTCTCTGGGATGTCGTTACGTGACCTTGCACTGTGCCTGGATACAAACGATGATGGCTCGTCAGGGTATTTACTTCCTGACTCGGTCCAACCTGTAGCAATTGGCTCGGGCAAGATCCTGATCTGATCGTTTGCCCATTAACACGGGAAATTAGACGAGATATTTTCCTTTTTTTTAAATTTTTCTATCTCGACGGCCCAGCGATGATTTCCAACGAATGACAAGTTGATCGCGGGAATGATTTCGACGGCATTGTTAATTAAGTTAATTTATCGTTTTACGTTATCGGTGATGTATCAATTATATATAGTGATATATATTCCGTGAAAAACTAGATGCAAGTTGTTGAGCAAAATCAAAACACAAGAAAAGTTTTAAAAATGTTACGAATGACAAAATGCGTGCGACACACACGAGCTTGAGTGGATGGAATACATGTTAACACATAAGCAGCATATGTATTGTGTGATTCATGCGAATAAATCGTCGCTCGTCAAGTGATGCTACACCACAATTAGTTATACTAACAAATGAGTGATAATGTAAAAACATAATTAATTCAGTGAAACGAAAAACAAAAAAAAAAACAAAAGAAAAGCTAACTATGCAAATGGGACTGTCAGTCGATAGCACGGGATGAAAGTTGCGTGACGAACAATAGATTGAGAATCGACCGTCGACTGACTTACCGAACGTGAACGGCGTCCACAGAGGCGAAGAAGTTTCCGTCGTCAAACACTGGGTTGTCCATCGAGTAAGTACTCGGCGGTGGCGACTTAGACTTTTTGTTTATGTTCGTCAAACGTCTCATCAGCGAAACGCCTTTCTCCTTTTTCTCCTTCGGCTAGAGAAAAATCAATCATACAATTATCGAATACCATTAAATTATATTGAGTACAACGAGAAAACTTTTCTTACTTTTTCGGAGCTTTTGGCGTTCATTGCGGTGGTCGTCGTGTTCGCTGGTGGAGTCGCCAAGTTGACCACGCGAAGAGTGTTGTTAGGACTTCTATTCATGTCGGTCGAGGCTGCAGCTGCTGGTGAATTTGGAGCGGCCGGAGGTGTTAGCATAGTTTTACCCGGAGAAGCTGTTGAAATCGAAATTCAAACAATGATCCTCGAAAATGGAAAAAAAAGTATATCGTCGAAATGTAGATGCTATTGTCGGTTATTTTTTTATGTATGATATTTTCTCAAATCAAAATATAAACACTTAGTATTACGAAATGATTGTCAAAACCACTGGACCCCTCATTTTCGATAAAATTTTTCAGTAAAACCGAATGTTTTCGATCCCCGCTGACTAAACGTCAATATAAGGTTTTCGAAAGCAAATAATTCTACAACAACAAAAAGTCAACGAACCAATGCTGGCACTAGTCATAACAGCGCTGTGACTTCGTCCAAGTGGATTTGCGACGTGTTCGCCGACTCGCGGTGGGCTCTGCCCTTGAGCGTGTCCATGCCAGGACGACGACACAGCCGGCGAAGGACTGATAGCACGTGGCGGAAGTTCCGGAGGGGGCAACGATCGCAGATTGTAAGGTTGCGGAGCGGCGCCCTTGCTTTTCGTGTATGTAACTGTGAGTCGGGGCTCCGTAACGCCAGCCTGAACAGTCAAGAGCGGTGAGGTCTGCTGAGCCGTCGCGCTCGTCGTTACTCGACAAATACCGCGTTGGCATTTGGCCGGAGCGACATAGTTGCCAGGGAAAACGCCGCACTTTTGCGTTCTGTTCGAAGTGCCCTTGAACCACCCGTCCTGACATCGCTCGGTCACCATGTATATCCCGCCCTTTCGGAGCTCGAGCTCGTCGGCTTTTTGCGGTTTGTACGGGTACAGTGCTATGTAAGTCGCTGGTAAATGATTACTGCCGTTCGAGTTCGAAGGAAGGCTCGGCGACGGCTGTGCTAGCACCATGTCACTACTTCCGCTGCGTCTGTGACGAAGTGCGTGTTCCGCAGTTCCACTTGTCTGGAATAAGATTGTTTTCTTTTAATATTGTAATAGAGTTTCCATGACCTTAACGGAGTTTCTGTACATTTCTTTCATTTCTCTATAGTTTTCTTCACCTGCGACTGAGACGATATTTCACCAGTCCCGCCGGTGTTGATGGAACTGATGTTCATACTGGAATCGACAGCAGGACTGAGGATCTCGGCACTGTGTCTGTGATGAGGATGTGGTTGATGACCTGTGTTTATTGCCGTGAAGCTGTGTCTCTTGACGCTGTGTCGACTGCTAACCGCTGGTGGAGATGTTGCTGGGCTGCTGGGACTGCTCGGCGCTGTACTAGAACTGCTTGAGGTGCTCGAACTGTTCGGGGTGTTCGGTGTGGTGGTTGTTGAACTTCCGCCCGACGAGACGGTCGAACCTGCGTCCGAAACTGGCAAAGCAGCCGTCTGAAAGAATTCATGTCATAAATATTCCCGGTGTTTGTCGGAATATTTTGATATAACACAGCTGAAGTGGAGCTTCACTGATCTTAGCTTAACATGCGTTTCATGTTTGTTGTCGGTACAAATAAACTTTAGAAAAAATCATCTAAGATGGGTTGATTGCAATAATGCTCTGATCATTTGAACACGTTCGAAGATCTGAATGAAAGACAATCTTGTCGATAATCCATTTTTAACATTACTATAAGAATTTTTCAATAGATGTTTAGGACAGAGTTCTAATTGTAATAATTGTTAAAAAAAAAGGCGCAATTAGTTTTCTAACCGGTGGGATTTGTGGTCGTGGCTGGCTGGTCGTCTGAACATTACGCGAATGATCTGTGGGTATTAGTGGCGTTGTTTCTTCGTTCGTAGGAGTCGGAGGTGCGACTCGCGACGGTCCAGGCTGTACACTAAGGATAATCGAAATCATTATTATCAATATTAATGTGCATTGCACGTTTTAACGAAAGGACCACTATGTCAACTTACTTTGTAGACAGTTTCATGAGCGCTCTTGCGACGCTATTAAGCTCCACAAAAGCCAACGGAAAAATGCCAATTCTGTCGAGCAACTTTCCCTCTGCCCAGTTCTCATCAACTCTTCTGATAACACTGATCACTTCGCCCTATAAATGTAATCAATGTATCCAATCGAGCATTTGGCACACTGCGACTCTGAAGGCAGCAACTTGCCTTCGCTTCGTGCTGTCTTCACATGAGCAGTGTGCAAGTAGCGAGTTGCCTTGTTTATTGAATCAAACTTTTCTCTACAAGTACAATACAAAATTCGAGTACACTGTTTACAGACGATATGCAAAACGTGATTAGCTTTGATGTTGCTGTTGCGTCCTTAGTGTGCCAAAACATTTTGTACAAAAGCACTTTGCCCAGTGGTGCAAGGATCAGCCATTTTGAATGTCTGTACATATTGTGCAAACAAGAATTTTGCATGCTCAAATAAAGAGCAATTGACTTTTATTGATAATTACTAATGGTAATAATGACCCTATTGAATTCATAGATTATACCTTATTGAAAGTGAGGCAACCATCCTCCTCATCGTTGGTCATCCTGAAGTCGTACAGTGCTTTGCATTGTGGAACATGGGGAGGCAGCGGTGTCATGACCTTTATCAGTAACAGAAATAATTCGAATGATTTGTAAATCTGCCGATGACCTTGTTCTCTATCTTTGACTTGCAAATCTAACAGCAGAGATAAGACTGAACTTATATGGACTTAAAAAAACTCAGTGATAGTTGGATCACAACGAGAAATATATGTTTACCTGCACATAAGACAGCGGAAATACTCCATGATTCGTGCCGCACTCTCCAACATACCAGTTGTTGTCAATCTTTTTACGCAGAACAACAATGTCCCCCTTTTTAAAGCTTAGATCCCTGCAATTTAAGTTTTTTTTGCATTTATGAGGAAGCAAAAAGTACATAACATAAAATATAAAACAGCGTCTATGCAGATCATATAATACTCCAAATTCTAAAACATATTGAAACTAAACTTGAAAATTCAATGTATCAACAACTTTATGACTCAATATTTCATTGTAAGGGAGCGCAGCTAATTTAACTTGACTGTGAAATAAGATAAATGTTTGCATCATTGATAAAATGTATGCTATCTTCCTTTCTTTAAAATCTTTCATCTACTTATCCTTATAGACATAGTTTGAAATCAGTAGCTATCATAACAGTGGTCTTACCCTGGAACCTTGGAGATATAATCATAGATGGCTCGGCCGTACGGCTGGTTGTGTAGATGAACCTGTTTGGCAGAAGCATTGGCATGGCGTGCAGGATCCACAGCGAGTACAATAGGAGCCAGATTGGTGGTAACCGCAGGCGCAGGAGCAACCTGATGTCCTCCAAAGAGTCTCTGAGGTCCAGGATTGGATCGCACTGGTGTCTTGGCGCCCTTGGGCATGGCGTTGCGCATTCCCTCCAGTATCCTCATGAGCAGTACATTGGGCGGCAAATCGTCGACCTTTGCATCGACGAGCACCCGACACTCGGGACACCTCAGTTCCCGATGGGTGCTCACTATTTCTTCCAGGCATTTTTTGCAAAAAGTGTGCTGACACGGAAGAACCTTGCTGGACGTGTCCAGCCGCTCCAGGCAAACGGAGCATTCCAACAAATCGTTGAGCATACACTCGTCCATCGTCGATATTTATTAATAGCAAATCGATAAAACGTATTTCAATAAATTATTCAAAGTGTATTAACTCCGGTCATTCGATGACGTTAGGAGATCTTCCTTCCTCCTAATTTTCTCGCCTCAGTCATTGGTCTCTGTCACGATAATTGCACTTTACGTCGCCCGGTAATTCAATACTTTTTCTCGGCATTATTAATAGTTCGTTTGTGCGTCGACGTTACGACGATGCACTTACGGGGTACGGTGCATTCTACGGTAGGGCAGACAAGCAGGGGGGGGGGGGATTGGTTGGTTCGTTGTAATCGTCACGCGAGAACAACGATAAGGGCACTCTATGAATCTTCGAACGATATATTTGTGCACCGCACACTGCTTTTTAACGCGATTGTTGTTGTTTACCTATTAGCGGTTCTTTTGTACGATCGACGATTATGTCGCTCCGGACGCACTGTGCACTCGTCGGCTATCACTCTCACGATACTTTCGCTGCAGACACGTCGGTCATGTGCACTGTCGGACGAGCGAGTCTTCGGCCGAGTTCGGCGGCGCTGCTGAATCCTACTGAATCGGGTTCCTTCAACCGTGCACCACGTTTCCACATCTTATCGACAACTTTTTCATTCACTGTTTCCGCATAATTACAACGTCGAGAGCAAATGATGGGGAAAACGCCTTGTTCCCCCAGTACTCTGACCGACCGAGCGCGTGTGTGGGTGACACAGCACCCAGAGGCGCCTGCTGCTGCTGCTGCTGCTACTGCTGCTGCTGCTGCTGCTATTGCTACTGCTATGGCACCTAGCGTTCAATCGCTGCCAGCCATGAGAGTGAGCCTAGAGTGAAGGTTTCGTAACCCGTTGTCGGCTGTTACTGCCGCTCTCACTCTCTCTTTCTCTCTCACACTCCCCCCCCCCCCAATACACACGCACACACAGACACACACACAACCCGATCGATTGTCGCGTACAGTCGTCGAACTTGTGTCATTCGAAACTGACCGTTAATAGCTTTGGGAGTTTTCTCGTCAGAAAATGGTAACCGACAGCCTGCGATTTGCGTACGACATGATCGTGAAATCAATCACCGCCATTTCCGGTCAGAGCTTTTTAAATCGTTTTATTAAAACAGTCAACTTAAGACTGTGCGCAACGATGATACGAGCAACCGACGACAACGTGCTCTCGCTATTCCACAATTTCCGATTGGACGGCTGTGAGCGCAGAGCGCAGCTGCTTCAAGTTCGCGCACTCGAAGTCGCTGATGATTACGCCCGTTGCCTTGTCTCTGTTCTGTGGTCTCCTGGATATCCTGAAAAATGCAACGTTGATTCATCCTTCGCGTCATCGGGAGTTCTTGCAATCGTAACGGATGATATTTGTTCGCTTACTCATGTGGCACTTGCGATCGAAATCTCACGATGGGTTCATTTCTAATTACGAGCTGCCGGGTCGCACTAGGGTAAAATCACCAGCGAACAAACAGCTAAACATTGGAGCGCGTTGCTCCAATGCAATTGGATTCTCACGAAAAAGCAAATCACTTTAAAGTTCGAACAAGACCGGCGAGAACCATGTAAACCTATAATAAAATAATCCATCTATAATACAAATTGCGCCAAATGACAAATAGTTGCTATGGTGGCGAGATTTTTCGACAATCGGCAGTGCACGGATGCATTCATAGGCCTAGTCAAAGTGACGTCGTGTACAGCAGAAGCTCTGTTTAACGCGGTTACTAAATCTGTTAAAAGAATATCGATTATGCATAACAAATAAAGGATGTTTTTAGGGTTAGGATATTTTTAAAAGGACATGGCACATCGAAAGTCGAATATATCGAAATACAAAAGCTTCCCGAGGGTCCTGGTTGGCCCGCAGCGACTTCGATATAAAGTCGATTTCCGAGTCACGTATCGCGCGGATTTTGAATGGCTATATTGACCACAAGAAAAAGATAAATGAAAAGCAAGGAGTGCGAGCGAAGCGAGCACGTTTCTCGATCCTCAACTTAAGTTTTATTGCATTGAAGCTTAAGTACATAATTTGAAGCAAATAAAAACGTTAAGGTCGTTGACATCGTTGCAGATACTATGAAATTTGGCACTGCACAAAAAAAATGCAAAGTAATTACAAATTGGAAAAAATGTAGTTCCACAATAATGTGAAGAACTGCGTGTTTTGCTCATGAATTAAAATTGGTATTTTTGTTACCAAACAGTCCATTCACGGATTTGTTTAAATTATTTAAAACAATTGTTTTTCGCGCCAAACAACGAAGAGCTCTTTACGGCGGCTTCGACGACTCGAGAGTGGTATTCAACCTGACTAACTCCCGCAAGCGGTGTTCCTCCCAACATATCTCGCCGCAGCATCCCACCTATCGAAGCCCAATGCAACGCCAATCTGACAATCGAGCGAATATGATATATCCCGCCCACGCAACGCACAGTCGCGCTATAAGAACGTGCCTCAGGGAACGTAAAGAACGAAAATGTTCCCACAGTCGCGGGGACGCCGGAATGACGTCATCGAGGGTGGACGGTGGGGGGTCGGTTTGCGGTGTTCTGCGCACGTGTGAGTAGGCGGTACGTGTCCGGTAGCCGCCGTGGCAGTGCCGTCGTCTCTTCCCCCACCAGCCGCGCCGCGGATCTCATATTTGCGCGGCGAGTGGAGGTGTGTGTGTGTGTGTGTCCTCAGTGGACGTATCGTTGAACGGGTACGCGAGCGCTACCACACGGCCACCGTAGTTTCTCGGGGTGTGTGAGTAGGATTGCGGCTCGAAGTAGAGAGAGGAGATAAAAGCGAGCGAGGCCGCGCCAGTGTCTGTTCGCTTAATTCGACGAGAGAGCGAGGGTGGTGTGTGGTGCGTGCGGTCGACAAGCTCCGTTTGGTTATAACAGCTCGGCGAAGGAAGGAGTCTCTCCACCGGTCCATGTGCTCCGCTGAAGAATAAAATGCTGATCAAAGAATTGTGAGTTTCACCGCAAGGCCTGCGAGTCTCCGAGTGTGTCATACTTGTCGCGAACACCACGGTCACGACTCAGAGGCCTCGCGCGCAGCCCTGCTTCCTTCGGTCCTCGCGTGGAATTATTACACGCTTATTCTCTTCGAGGCGTCGCAACGACGGCGGACGAAATTACGAGAAACAAAAACGACACGAAGATTTTCGTTCGCGAGAGCCCCGCGATATTCAATCGCGAGACATCGCGCGTCCCACCGGGCGATACTGGTCACACCAGCACGATCGTCGCTGTAATCTTTAATGTCGCGCGCGCGGCGTGTCGTACTGTCAACGGGGTGCGCGGGGCTTTTTTTTTCAACGCGAGCTCGCGTCGATCAACCCTGTAATTTCTCGCTATTTCCACGCACGTCTTCTCTCGGTGTCTAGCGATTTTCGATGGTACACGTAACGAGAGCGGCTGAGAAGAGAGGGAGAGGAACACTCATCGCGCGCATCCCTTCGATTTTCGTGGCACGAGGGAGAAATCGCCGTGACGTCGATGAATCGCGCTGCCGCCTGCCACAGAGAAACGGGGCGACCCCTCACCCCCTCGCCACTTCACTCGATATGAATTGCAGAATATACCCCCCCCCCCCCCCCCTCCGCTCCGACGCCCCGTGCGACAAGAGCCACGGGTTTTTAGGATTCCCTTTTGTTTTTATTGTATGCGCTTTTGTCGCCTTTTTCTCGTCATCTATCAATTTTTTCGCTTCGACCGAACGAATTGACGGCGATCGGCAACGATCACGATGGCGCGGCGAACGGGCCCCGACGAGATTAGGGAACGAGCCGAGTGCCGCAGCGAGAGCGAGAGCGGCAGAGAGAGAGAGAGAGAGCGCGCGTGTCGTACGACTCAAGGCCACAAACACCACTTCTGTCTTACGCGTGTCGTCTCTCGCCCCCGATCTTCTCCTTTTGAAACTCCTTCATTACATGGTTGTATGTTTTCTTTTGCAGCCGCGTCACCCTGCCACTCACGGTCGAAGAGGTACGTCACTGAAAAATCGCCTATCGTAAGGTGTTATTAATGTAGATCCGCGTGTACGGAGATATACGCGGCTCGCTAAGACACGAAGAGGATCATTTTTTTTACCACTTATTTGCTGACTAAGCGATTTTTTCACGTTAGTATTCGCACGATAGAATTTGGTAAGCCAGCTATGCACATACACTTTGAGTGAGAGAGAGTGCTAGATTTAGTTGTCACGTTGACAATGTGCTATTAGGCATATTTTTTGCACTTGTCACTCGATTGTATATCAATTTGCACATGGCACTGCCAAGACTTTACGGATATGCTCTGGAGATGTGTATAATTACAGAAAGAGCTGAATAACTCTTTAGAACTGAGTGTAATATTCTCGTTGGAGGAATATTTACTTTGATTCTAGTATCTGAAGAGGTCAGGCAGATAATTATGAAAATTTACTAATGTGCATGTACAGCTGGGCTGACTACATTCTGTATAAATAAATTATGAAAAGCATTGCATTGATAAAAAGAAAAAAAAAAATCAAAGAATTTCTTTTCATATTATTAAAAAAAATAGTGCCAGAAATTTGCTTAGATTTGTGATTTGTGAAGAAAAATTGCCAGATCCAAGTATAATACATTGTAGAAGTCTAACTTGCTTTAATTTTTTTTATTTTTATATAATTTTTTTTATATGGCCTAAAATTTTTCATTCAAATGATAATTTTGTAATACTTTGTAAAAAATGAACATTTAGTAATGGTTTTTTTTTGTTTCTCATAGTACCAAGTAGCTCAACTGTATTCTGTGGCAGAGGCTAGTAAAAATAATACTGGTGGTGGAGAAGGCATAGAAGTACTGAAGAATGAGCCCTTTACGGATTACCCATTGCTTGGCGGAAGGTACTCCTCGGGACAGTACACCTACAAGATTTATCATCTAGCAAGCAAAGTTCCAGCCTTCATCCGTCTATTATTACCAAAGAATTCCCTGGAGATCCATGAGGAAGCATGGAATGCCTATCCTTACTGTAAAACAGTCATAACTGTAAGATATTATTTACTGATCCATTCTTTTTTTGCGTAAAATTGTAAAAATACCAGATATCTTCAGTCAAAAATATTATGTTTTTAGAATCCTGGGTATATGAAAGACAATTTCATAATTATGATTGAATCCTTTCACATCGGCGACGTCGGGAATCAACAAAACGTTCACGAACTGTCGGCTGACAAGCTCAAGATACGTGAGGTCGTTCACATAGACATTGCCAATGATCCGATTGCTAGCGCGGATTACAAGGAGGACGAGGACCCGACGAAATTCAAGTCGCAGAAGACCGATCGAGGGCCGCTGGTCGGCAAGGACTGGAAAAATAAGGTTCAGCCCGTGATGACTTGTTACAAACTTGTCACGTGCGAATTCAAATGGTTCGGCCTGCAGACGCGCGTCGAGAGCTTTATACAGAAAGCCGAGAGACGTCTCTTCACCAACTTCCACCGGCAAGTCTTCTGCTGGACAGATCGCTGGTACGGTCTTACGATGGAGGACATCAGAGCGCTTGAAGATAATACGAAGGAGGAGCTCGACAGGGTAAGTCAAGAAATAATTAGCTAAAGTAATAAGTCAATTTAAAATTCCGAACACAATACAGTGGCCATTGATCAACAAAAACTAAGAAATACAGGGAAATAAGGGAAATCGCGACTTCGAATGGATACCGTTAAAATCTGCAACTTACCGATTTTTCCTGTACTCCTGTTTTTAGTGGCTGCTGTTTCTGTGAATAAAGGTTCTCTTGTTTCAATGCGATGACAAAATCGTTTCTTGTTTTTTGACAAAAAATGTCTTGTTTTTTGCAGCAAAGACACCAGGGAGAGGTGCGAGGCATGCGTGCCGATGATTGAAACGTCTCCTCCAGCTATCTTTACATAAGTCTAAAACAATTCTCCCTTAAAAACACACAAACGCGCGCGCGCGGATACACACACACGCAGACAGACAGACAGATCGAGAGAGAAAGAGAGAGATCAAGAGAGGGAGAGTTTGAGAGAGAAAAAGATAAAAACGAGGAAGCCGGAAGAAAACCGAAAATCCGAAAAAAAACTTAAATAAATAAAACGCAAAGTATCGCTCTCGCTCAGCCATACGCGATCCTGCCGGGATCGGGACAGTTTCCAGAATTCTTCAACCTGTCTTAGATTCAGTGTCTATCATAATTAACTTACGGATTTTAATTTATTTACATTTACAAAGGCGTTTTAGATAAATGTACCTACAGTCAAAGAGTAACGTTAATTATACATATTGTGAAAGAAAAAAAAAAAAAAGAGAAAAATGTGCGATTGCAACACGGCGGATGCCGCCGCTCTCGCGAGTTCGGTGATATTGTAGATGCGAGAGGCTGTTTAAACTCTGGGCGATGAGAGCGACGTAAAGTTAAATAAAAATGAATATGTTGGTAAGAGTAAAAAATGAAAACACGCAAATCGATATAGCTAATTGATGAATGAATAATTATTGATTGATCTAGTATAGTAGTTGAATAATAGGTTATTCACGTTTGTTAACGGGCAATCGAAAGATGACAACGTAATGATGAAGAAATCGAAACCTATGCTTGCTGCGACTAGTGCGTACAGAGAGAATCAGGAATCTAACGAAAGAACACTGAGTTTCGGAGCCCAAACGTGATTCGACGTGAGCTTAAGATTATCATGTCCTCGCAGTGAATTGCGACAATTATTTTCTGTATCGCCGTTCGTATTATTATTTCGTGTTCTTTTTCTGCAAAACGCATACTGTGCATGTCTAATGGCACGACGAACGACATTACGTTGGCGTTGTCCTGTGACTCAACGACAACGGAATTAAAAAAGGTTTAGCATCGATTTCAGATTAAAAAAGCACATTTTTCAAATATCTATCGATAAAGAATAATCTTATCAAGGATTTCATGTGACTGATTATTCCTAACAATGTTCTGATCATTATCTGAATATCCTGGGTTCTGAGTGTAAAAATGCAAGCAGAATTCGATTTTTACGAATTGAAAATATATAAATGGCGTTGAAAAAAAATCGAACTCTTACTATTATTCGGATTTGGACATTTTCTGTATAGTCGCAGCGCAGTTACGAGAACTCAGTCGCATGGGATTTCTAGAACAATCTTTTCTCTTCGATAAAAAAATATGCTTTTTCCTCGGAAATCGGTGAAGTCTCCCTTAAGGCTATAGGAGCTGTAACAGTCCGGCCAATCGTGAGGCTACGTTTGGCTGATCTGCATCGATCCTATATCCTTCTGGGATTCAGAGCTATAGGCACGAGTCATTACCGATTACACTATATTAATGAAAATTCATGTATATTATTGTCTGGTATCGTGAGCGCGACATCCGCGAATTCAAGATATTGAAAGTAAATGAAAACAAAAAAAAAACATAAATGGAAAATACACACACTTCGTCACGAATTGCTCGTGCGTTATTAATTTAAGTTGTATCGAGATTCGATTGGGATGTAGATACAGCTGATCGCACTCGTATCTCGTGTATTATACTGTCTGAACGAGTACCGGCTACTCGTGACAATAGATATTTTTCTCCTATGGGATTATGAATCCCAAGTTACTCTGAGGCTACCGGCACTCGCGGGGATACTAAGATATAGGATTTTAAACGCCGCTGTACTATTATTTCAGATATTAATGGTCGTTTAGTCGACAAATTGGAAAAAAAGAAAAATAATAAGGTAAAAACGTTCTGTACATGTAAAGTGAAAAAGAAAAAAAAATTGCGCGATCGCGAGTAACTTGCGTGCCTGCGCATTATCTAGGGGAAGAAAGATAGAAAAAGAAGAACAGTTAGGCTATTACAATTTACAAACAAAAGTCAAGTATGGGCGAAATGGCCGTGACGCGTCGTTGTATATAAATGGTGATGATGATGATGATGATGATGATTAAAAAAACAGGAAACAAACAGCATACAATGAAATTCAAAGTTGGAAACGACGCGTGCTACTTTGCTTCGCTTGCATTCCGGTGATGGGAGAGTACACTTGGTACAATTCACCGAAGCGATCTCAAGGGACTTATTACTATAACTGTTGTTGTTAATTATTAAGCGACACCCATACCCTGATAAACTATTCAAACGAGAGATAAGATATAAAAAAATTGAAAATGCGAAGAGACACATACTTACAATAGCATCGAACGGGACTATCGTAAAAATTTAAGTTAAATTTATTAAGAAACAGGGTGGTACTTGAAACTAATAGAGTACATGCACATAAACATATACCGAAAAAATTAATAAGCGAAACCACAGGATCGGGTCTGGATTAATTGTCGCATGCACAAATGAAACGTATTACAAGTACCTCTCTCTATTATCTTTCTCTATCCGTGCGTGCTAACGATAGATTCGCGACAATTAGATCGACATAATGACATTAACGATGTTTTTCATTTGCCGCATTGAATTGTTTAATACTTGCTGCTTCGAAAGACGCGAATAACAGATAAAGTAACGGCAATTTGCGTACACTTCATTTGCTTAGATTTGTATTATTATAACTTTAGTCGACAAATCAAGATAAAGAGATCCAAGGCTTTAGTTAGCGTGTTAAAACAGTCGTCGATCCACGATCTGTAAAGATGACGATAACGGTAAATTTAAAGGAACAAATGAAATTGCTTCGATCGCTCCAATCGTAAACAAGACGAATTATTGAATGTCGGATTCGCAATCCATGCGTTAGTTTGTCTGAAATTGAATTTCACTGTGCGTGCGCGGTATAAATATAGTATACCTATATATTTACTTGTATCCTGAATATAGATATTAAAAACTCGATAGTTAGCTACTAGTTCGTTCCTGACTATATAGAAAAGAAGAAAGATAAAAGCGGGGCAGGGTTTTCCGCTTCCCGCGATACGCTGCCAAAGGGCCAACGATGTTTTACCCAACGTATAACATATATATATCTGTATATATATATATATATATGCGTTTGATGAAAATAGGATATACACAATGTCAAGCAGTCACGTGATCATAATAAGGCTAATAAAATCGGAAGATCTAGCGAATCGACGAAACTTTATTAACCCCTCGTCGACATGTGACAAAAAGTCTCGTTTATAAAATTCATCAAATTTTCGGTAGAAAAATATGTTTCTTTCGCTCGTCTCATTGGTTAGAACCATAAAATCGTTTATTAAAAATAATGAGTGTCTTACTATGTGTGATGCGAGTACTTACAATAATGTATAAAAACTGCGTTGGCTTTATTGTCCCTTAATAAAGCCAACTGTTACATCTTTCCTAAAATCTTTTAACTGAAAAGGCACTTCTCAAAATGTTCCGACCTAACAAATGCTTAGTATATGTAACAAAGTTATAAAATGTTGAATAGACAATTTCTTTTTTCGAATAACGCCGTGACCATTTAGAACGATCATCTTCAAATTAATTTTTTTTTTCATGTCGTTTAGATATTATTTCAAGCCGTACTCCTTGACCAGACAGCCGGCTATCACCAGCCTCTGAATTTCCGATGTACCCTCGTAGATTTCGGTTATTCTCGCGTCTCTGTAGTGGCGCTCTGCTGGCATATCTGAGACGTATCCCATTCCACCGAGAACTTGGATGCTCTGATGAGCACAGAAGGTCGCAGCCTCCGAGGCTGCTAGCTTCGCCATCGCTGCTTCCTGAAAAAGTCATTACTCGATCATTATTCCGTTTTTCTGGGATATACTGAAATTTTAATTGATCCACAGCAGCACCTTCGTGTAAGACTCTCCTTTGTCTTTAAGATACGCTGCCCTCCACGTGAGTAGTCTGGCGCTCTCCAGTCTCAAAGCCATATCTGCGATTTTTTGCTGAATCGCTTGTAACTTTATAATTGGATTGCCGAAGGCCGTTCGTTTGGCCGCGTACTCAATGGCACAGTCGAGCGATGCTTGAGCGATTCCCAGAGCCTGACTGGCGATCCCTATTCTTCCAGCGTCTGAAATCACGAATCGTGATATGTAACGAATCGTTGCCGATATTTCAATGAATAGCAAACTATGTCTGCTAAGAAAATACTCATAGGAACAGACAAAAATCGTTTCGGTTACTTAAATAGACAGAACATTTCATAAAATAGAATTTACTGCATTATCCCAGAAATGTTGACTCAACAACTAATTATCAATTGTTGTACCTAATGTCATCATGGCTATCTTGAATCCCATTCCAGGCTTGCCCAAAAGGTTTTCTCCTGGCACAAGACAATCTTCAAATATTAGCGAGCAAGTACTACTGCCTCGAATTCCAAGTTTGTCTTCTTTCTTGCCAAGACTGAGTCCTGCAGTTGGTTTATCAACGAGAAATGCACTGATGCCTTTATGCTTTTGCGACTTATCGGTAGTTGCGAGTAGGACGATTCCTTCAGCCTCATAGCCATTTGTGATCCATGACTTTGTACCGTTTATGATATAATTATTGCTTTCCTGTCTTGCGATTGTGGAGGCAGCTCCAGCATCCGAGCCGTTGCCGGGCTCGCTCAGAGCAAAGCAGCCAATTTTACTCCCATCCACAAACGGTCTAATGTACTTTTCCTTTTGAGCAGCGTTACCAAATTTTTCAATTGGCCCAAGGTACAAAGAATTGTTAACGCTCATTATGACTCCTGCACTAGCGCATCCTCGAGATATCTCTTCCATCGCAATGACATAAGCCAGGTAATCCAGGCCGGTGCCTCCTAGAGACTCTGGTAATGCTATAGACATTAGGCCGAGTTCTCCCATTTGCTTGATCTGCTCTGCAGGAAATCGATGCTCCTTGTCAATAGCCGCTGCTATGGGTTTCAGTTCTCCTTCGGCAAAATCTCTGCACGTCTTCTGAAGCATCTGATGAGTCTCTGGAAGTGACGCAAGTGAAGCAATAAACCTCTTGTTGCAAACCTTCCTGAAGGGTCGGCATAGTCCTGGAAAATTGAATACCAGTTTTCAGTACGATGAAAAAAATAAAAACAAAAATAAATACAATTTAAAAAAATGTCTTTTTTTAGCACAACTAATCTGTTATGAAGTTCCTTAATCTGTGTACAAGTAATTATATAAATGTATTGTGATAATTTATTAACTTTGTGTTTATTCACTGATGTAACAGTCCGTGGAATACATTTCTTTCTCACATTTTAGTATTTTTATGCAAACCCCAACTTACCAATTGATCGCACAGCATTCATCGTCGTCGGCTATTTATCACTGTCTGGACACCGTTGAAGCCGTCGAGTACTAATGTTTCGCACAATTATCTTCGGAATCGACTGAGTTCAAAGGGCAGATTGTGGGAATGGAGCGGGTAGATGGAGCGATGGGAACGATACTTGTTGACGCTTATAAAATCACTTGCGCTGCTCTTATCTTACGCAGCTAACCACTCCAGTGCAGCATCCTACTACTTGCCATTCACCGGTCAATATCATGCCTCCACTGCATGCAAGTTGCGATGCGTTTTCTTGTATTGTTTTGTTTGTTAACTAAGTTATACCGACAAGCGTAAGTCCTATATCTTTCTTGAAGCAATTAGAACTGGGGTCAAGCCGTTAGTACTGACCCGACTCCCAAGCGGCGTGGCGGCGCTCGCGTCGCCGCGTATGTGTGTGACCACCGCCGAATTGTATTCACGCCACACATATGAGCCTCATTGGCTCCGCACCCTGCGCCGGTCGTCACTCACACACTGCGGTAATCGCTGGGATCATCGTGCCTTCTCTCTTCCTCCCAAGCGCCTTCGCCGGTAGTCGGAACGAGCACGTGCGACGTGTCAGACAAATTTGACTACGACTTCGTTGGTCATATTCAAACCTGGATCCACGGAGACTAAACGTACCTCTAATCTTCATGTCTGGATCCCCGTCGATATGAACCTGAGTCTGAGACCAGATTCATATCGAGTGTTCAAATCTTTGCAAGAATCCAATTTCATTGTCTATTTGAAGTATAAGAAAGTCTAATCGGAAAATAATAGTGTACAGTTACTATAAGATGCTATCTGATATAAAAATAAAAACACGTTCATGATATTCACGGATATTGATTGTTGTAGTCATTCCCCAGCAATAGTTTCAGTACATTTTTATACTTATGAATATATACAAAAATATATCGCATATGTCGACGTACTTTTTGATAAACGAGATGCCTTTGCGCTGCTGCGCTCTTATAAACCTTTAAAAGGGTAAATTGCAACTAAAAACCCTTGTTTAGTTGATTAAAAAAAAAATGTTGTCGAACAGTTTGTCAGAAATTGTAGATCTATCCGCCGGCCCAAAAACCGCCAAAATCGGGATCACGAAATTTATTTTTTGAAAATATCGACTTTTAACCTATACCATCATTCTCAAGTCGCATATTCTACCCCTGAAAACACTTGTTACGACCCTTTTTTAGTCAATTTTGAAAAAAAAAAATTTTTGGCCGAACAGTTTGTCGGAAATCGTAGATCTGGCCGCCGGGCCGAAAACCGCCCAAATCGGGGTCACGAAATTTATTTTTTCAAAATATCGACTTTTAACCTATACCATCGTTCTCAAGTCGCATATTCTACCCCTGAAAACACTGGCTACGACCCTTTTTTAGTTAATTTTGAAGAAAAAAATTTTTGGCCGAACAGTTTGTCAGAAATCGTAGATCTAGCCGCCGGGCCGAAAACCGCCCAAATCGGGGTCACGACATTTATTTTTTCAAAATATCGACTTTTAACCTATACCATCATTCTCAAGTCGCATATTCTACCCCTGAAAACACTGGTTACGACCCTCTTTTAGATAATTTTGAAAAAAAAAAATTTTTGGCCGAACAGTTTGTCAGAAATCGTAGATCTGGCCGCCGGACCGAAAACCGCCCAAATCGGGGTCACGAAATTTATTTTTTCAAAATATCGACTTTTAACCTATACCATCATTCTCAAGTCGCATATTCTACCCCTGAAAACACTGGTTACGACCCTTTTTTAGTTAATTTTGAAAAAAAAAATTTTTGGCCGAACAGTTTGTCAGAAATCGTAGATCTAGCCGCCGGGCCGAAAACCGCCCAAATCGGGGTCACGAAATTTATTTTTTCAAAATATCGACTTTTAACCTATGCCATCATTCTCAAGTCGCATATTCTACCCCTGAAAACACTGGTTACGACCCTTTTTTAGTTAATTTTGAAAAAAAAATTTTTGGCCGAACAGTTTGTCGGAAATCGTAGATCTGGCCGCCGGGCCGAAAACCGCCCAAATCGGGGTCACGAAATTTATTTTTTCAAAATATCGACTTTTAACCTATACCATCGTTCTCAAGTCGCATATTCTACCCCTGAAAACACTGGCTACGACCCTTTTTTAGTTAATTTTGAAAAAAAAAAATTTTTGGCCGAACAGTTTGTCAGAAATCGTAGATCTAGCCGCCGGGCCGAAAACCGCCCAAATCGGGGTCACGAAATTTATTTTTTCAAAATATCGACTTTTAACCTATACCATCATTCTCAAGTCGCATATTCTACCCCTGAAAACACTGGTTACGACCCTCTTTTAGTTAATTTTGAAAAAAAAAAATTTTTGGCCGAACAGTTTGTCAGAAATCGTAGATCTGGCCGCCGGACCGAAAACCGCCCAAATCGGGGTCACGAAATTTATTTTTTCAAAATATCGACTTTTAACCTATACCATCGTTCTCAAGTCGCATATTCTACCCCTGAAAACACTGGTTACGACCCTTTTTTAGTTAATTTTGAAAAAAAAAATTTTTGGCCGAACAGTTTGTCAGAAATCGTAGATCTAGCCGCCGGGCCGAAAACCGCCCAAATCGGGGTCACGAAATTTATTTTTTAAAAATATCGACTTTTAACCTATACCATCATTCTCAAGTCGCATATTCTACCCCTGAAAACACTGGTTACGACCCTTTTTTAATTAATTTTGAAAAAAAAATGTTTGGCCGAACAGTTTGTCGGAAATCGTAGATCTGGCCGCCGGGCCGAAAACCGCCCAAATCGGGGTCACGAAATTTATTTTTTCAAAATATCGACTTTTAACCTATACCATCATTCTCAAGTCGCATATTCTACCCCTGAAAACACTGGTTACGACCCTTTTTTAGTTAATTTTGAAAAAAAAAAATTTTTGGCCGAACAGTTTGTCAGAAATCGTAGATCTGGCCGCCGGACCGAAAACCGCCCAAATCGGGGTCACGAAATTTATTTTTTTTAAATATCGACTTTTAACCTATACCATCGTTCTCAAGTCGCATATTCTACCTCTGAAAACACCGGTTACAACCCTTTTTTAGTTGATTTTGAAAAAAAAAAATTTTTTGGCCGAACAGTTTGTCGGAAATCGTAGATCTAGCCGCCGGGCCGAAAACCGCCCAAATCGGGGTCACGAAATTTATTTTTTCAAAATATCGACTTTTAACCTATACCATCGTTCTCAAGTCGCATATTCTACCCCTGAAAACACTGCCATCAACCTTTTTTTAGTGGATTAAAAAAAAATACGACATTTGACAGAACTGTCAAAGTTATGAAGGACAAATAAACCTGGACTCGGTCTGACAGTCCCAGCTAATCACAGCTCGAATAGTTTGCTAACAATGCTTTCCGTTACTCATGAACTTTTTAAAAGAGGGGTTCAGTTTTGGGTAGATAGATGCATTTTTAGCCGCTCTTGCCCTATTGGGATCAAGAATATTTGCAATCGTTTAACTGTTCTTTTGAGTATCCTGCAGTATTCCCATAATTCAGGTCTGACCGCCTACCGACCGTTTTCACTGCATTCGGATGCCTAACGTCCGTTTTCACTGCATTCGACCGCCTCCTCGTCCGCCTATTCCAACACTTCTTCCATAGCAACTCATTATGCTACAAGGGAGAAAAGTGCAGCTTTTCACCGAGCGTAAAAATGATGCCAGAGCGAAGCGAGGTCAGAAATTCACACGAGATGAAAGTTGCACTCCTTTCCATGTAGCATACTATTATTTTCTTCCGATTTCGCTAAAAGGTAACCACATTTCGCTTGTGCAACGATGAAAAAATAGCTCGTTTTTAAGCTAAGCAAATTTTTCATCCTTGTTGCACACACGAAATGTGGTTATTTTGGAGCTCTATAGTTCAGCTCCATAAAATTCTGCAAGTTTTATTTCCAAGACCTTCTTTCCGCAGAACCTTTTTTAGAAGGCATTTTTTTTCTTTTAATATCGGTGGTTTTTTGTGTCGCAGCTGGAGGACGATACAAAAACCCTGTGAAATAAATCAGGGTAGTCTACTGGCGCATACGATGGCGTGTGATAAATCAATATAAACCCTTATCACGTTTTCACACTCCCGCAAAGAACGACTTGCGCACTGCGTTAGCGGCAGTGCGCATGCTTCGTCCGTACTCTGCTCCTCGTCGATAAACCGAGAAAATATATGCTTCAGAGTACAGGACTGTTGGGCGCTGCTGCAAGGGTATTTCCGTTGCCGAGAGGATTCTTTGCGCTCCGTCTTTGTGCCTCTTACGACTGATTGGACACGTATTAATTCGCCGCGACCACCGGGTTTAATTGGAAGACTTCGCGGCAAATATGTCGGGAAATAAATGTGTCAAGCCGCCGCGGAAACCGTACACCAAAGAACCTCACGAGATGAGCCACTCCGAGAAGCTGAGACTAATCGACGATGAATTAAATTCATTTTACAAGTGAGTTCAGCGCTTCATATGACCAATTACCGAATATATAAGCTGTAGATGTAGGATAAAAAGCCCGTACAATAATTAATATTACGAGACTAACATTATTTTTTTGCCAAACGTTCTATCGTCGATTTCTTTAAGGTTTCGGCGAATAGTCAATACCTACTTTTTTTTTTAACATCGTGTTTTGGCCGCGAAATATAACATTTTTAAACGCTCATTATACTTTGGTATTCAAACGAATGTGAGTTTAAACATTTTATATTTCGCGGTTTCCAAACTTATTACCGGTTAATTCGAATGTATCCATTCGAATAAAAAATAATAATTCGCAGGTACTGCCAGCAAGCCGGCTTCACCGAGGAGGAGATGGACATTATTTGTCAGCCTCTGGTGGCGGCGATGCGACGATCTTGGCTGCAGCTAGTTCTCCGAGCGACGCTGATTCTGATCGTGATCGGTACCGTTGCCTGCGCGGCGGCGCAACTGGATTTCGTCGGTGCTCACTTTTCGGCCATAAGCCGTTTGCTGGCCATCAAGATCCTTCCATTCTGGAACTGGCAGCACTTCTACCACGAGAACTGCATGATCAACAATCCATTTTACAACGACTATCCTATTACCGAGGAAGACTGCGTGGTGAGAATTATTAGCCAACCTGAATTACCCGCTTAAAAATAAAATATATTTAAATATAGATAATTTTGAAGATGAATGTTCGTAAAATTATAAAAGCGACTAGAAGGGATTTACACCAAAAAAATGATAACGACTATATAAGAAAAAACTCAATGTTTCAGACTTGCGAGGCCCTCGAGACCATCGACCGCCTGTCCGATGTCAGATATCGTCATCTGGTCGATAATTATCTCAGCCGAGATGCTCCCGCCATTATAACTGATGCTATGGACTCTTGGGCTGTGATGAATACCGATTACTTCTGGTTCGACAATATAACCCATGTAAGTGTGTCCTACGATCGACGTACTTACTCGTGTAACTATAGTCAAAGTTTATATCGTCATTCCATTACTTAATAACCCTGTATGCTTAGTTTACGTATAATTTAATATTTATTTTTTAATATATATATTTTTTAATACGCAAAGAGAGAAATATTCTGTTATAAAAATTCATTAAGAAATGGCAAATCAATTAATTTGATTTGCAATTTCGTCTCTGAAGCAAAATTTTGGTCGAAGCATTATTTTGAAGGCCATAACTTTTTAATATCTGCATGTTGATTTTCGTGACGTTTGACCGCAGTTATATCTGGAAAACGAGCGCCTAATGGAAACGGTGCCCTGCGCCCTGACGTCGAATCTTCGCACAGGGTCGTCAGACCTAGCGGCTTTCCTGCGAAGAGTTCACTCCCCCGAGGTGGCGAAGTGGTTCGTTCACTGGCAAAATTGCGACATCAACGCGGTAAAAGTGCTGCGCAAGTACTACCAGCGGCCGTACTTCCTATCGAGCACCGTATCGCCCGCGCACTTCAACTGGGTTCTGATGTCCTCGGACTACAACAGCCCGAGTTACAAGAAAGTCGAGCTCGACTCGGGTCTCATAGCGCTGGCGCAATTGCGCGGCGCCACGCAGCTCAGGCTCACGCCCATCAACCCCTGCAACAGCTCCTGTCCCGAGCTTATCGCAGATCTGCACCAGGGCGAAATGCGTGAGTATTCGTTTAGGGCCTACATATTTCATTCTACAGCAATTGTAATTTTGTGTTCATTTACCAACACTCGTTCATTTCGTCGCATACATTTGTAAAAAAAAACGCGTTGACATCAATGTAATAACTGAGTAATTTGAAAAGTCTCATCTGTTCATTATAAAATCAATCGAATGAAATAAGTAACTGTATAGAATGGGATATCGTGTTTACGGTTTACATTCGGCACTGCCTATCTAGCCCACGCCTTTTTGCTTTTCGTGTAAGGCTATAAAAGCCTTTCCATGAAGGAGAATTTTTTGGCTAAAGCTTGAAAAAAGAATTGACCTACGATAATTATACTTTCACGCTGCTGATGTTAAAACGCTTGCAGTGGTGTTTACGAATCTGATGTGGACCTTGGAATACGCGCCGATGAGAGGCCTGGACAACATAGCCATCCTCACGGAGACCGTCTGGGAAGAGGATCCTTAGAAGCCCCAATACTATCTCTTTCTCTCTTGACTTATCAGGATGAATTATATTAACGAGGGATCTTCTCGTGTTTTGTCAGAAATTAAATAAACAATATGTACCGCTCAGAGTGCCCTCAATGTTCTCAATGACCCACCCTCCAAAGTCCTGGCAGAGGACAACGCACGGGTGGTGCCCAGAAGCAACGAGACATAATATTTCATCTTGTATTAATTAATCGCTCGTAATAACGTTTCGTTCCGCGTCTCTCGCCTATTAGCAAATCCAGTGATCCACCGAACGACCAAAGAAACGACCGGTGCATTGAATGCAGAAAAAACACACCACATTATTAATTAAATTATTATTGATTCGTCATTTTTCGTCGAATTACCCCAAATGACCACCAAAATTATTGTTGTTTTGTCGTTTTTTAGACGCTCAGCGCTTACAATGGATTCTTTTTCGTACTAAGCCGTCGGCTGTTTTTCTTCGACTCTTCATGGTCACGGCAATATTGGCTATGACTTTTGTTTTACGCTCACCCGTGGCGATTTAATAAGAGAACAAAAATAAAAAATCAAAGCGGAGGTGTTACTCAATGAGAAACGTCAACGTAGTGAATTGCATTTATCATATACATATATATATATATACGCATGTTTGGGTTCTTTAAAAATTATTTTGTATCCATTGAGATTTTTCTTGTTTTCTTTTTCATTAATCATTTGGCATGCTTAAATCAACGCGATATACATGTATTAAAAGATGTATATACGCAATGGTGTATTATATTCATAATTGATGTATACATATTCGATTGCGCTGCTACGTCCGTTTGTTTTAATCTGCCCACGTTATAATTTTTTTTTGCGTCAATGCGAGCGAAAAAATGACAGTTTATTCGTTTTATTTTTTTGAAGGGGGAACTAGCTAACACCGTTCAAGAGAAAATTTGAAAATTTGTTGTCAACGGGAATGGGGGTTTTATCTCATTCTGCAACTAAGCAATTTCTTTCATTTTTACGTCTTGTTTTTTTTTTCTTGTTATCCTCGTTTAATCCTCTATATCACTTTGCTGCTTCTTCGTGTCCTCTCCTCGCTACTTTTCGTCGTATTATCCTCTCTCGCTCGGAGTCTCTCGTTACTTATAGTATTTATCTCGCGTTCTATTTGATATAAAACTCTAACGTTCCAACCGCGGCCACTTACTTTCGGGCTTATTAAAGTGTTTTTACTTTTCTTCATCTTCATGTTTACTTTAGCTATCAGTATATGACATATAGAAACCCTTAGACACTACAATCTCGTTATACACAAGGGGGTGACGTGGCGTATTAAATTTTAATTCGTTCTTCCGAGTTTGTCTTTTTTTCCTTTAAATTACGCAATGAAAGCGAATGGATAGAGTTTCGTGGGCGATCGTTTAGGGTTGCGTCCGTCAGAGAACAAAATTATAAACGAAGTAGATAATTCGAATGTCTAATTAGTTGTTCATTCGCGATCTCTATCAGGCCAAAGTGATGGCGGGTGGTTTCGTAAATAAACTATTATCCAAAATTGGAACGGTATGTAACACTGGTCCTACACCGATATTTAGACAAGGCGAAGTGTTTTTCGTGTTTACTTTTTTTTTTTCAAACTTTCTTTGAAATTTATACAAGAATCTCTAGCTCATCGCGCATTTCTTTTGCCGTATCTTATCATTGTCATCTTTCGGCTACTTTATTTCATATTCCAACAGCATAGTTACGCAACAGAGGTATTGTTTTTTTATCTGTGATAAGTACGTATTACGCGTAACAACATTAACAACAGCAACAACAACAACAACAACAATAATGACGACGATATTAACGCGATACGTGTTGTGTATTTTTTCAGAGAGATTGAATGCTATAGCATTTTTCAAGCGTCAGGCCCCTTAATACCGAAAGGAATCTAATACTATGGTACAGCTTGGCGAGATCTTTCCATTAACTTGTCGTTTACATGTTTTGAATGTCAACAATAATAATAATAATAAAAAAGAATAATATTAATAACGGTTCTTAAAAAAATCGACATAGGACAAAACGAGAAATGCTCACAGCGTCCCCGCTCGCTTGATTGTATATTCCATAATTATTGTCCAAGGTAATTTTTCGTCTCTTCCTTTGTCCTCTCTTTCTCAATGTGTGTTGCCAAATTAGACGTGAAAAAAAAACTGAGCGATAAAAATCGTGGAAGAGTCGACTTAATGGATCGCAAGTCGCCGCACATGCGTGGCACAGAAGATTACGCTCGATCGAGAGCATTGCTATAGTGGCGACAAGATAGTCCGACGAAAAGTTCGCCCCGTTGGACTAATTACTGGGTAAAAAAAAAACGAGGGACGGATAAGGGCGGAAGGACAAGAAGAGTGTGTTTTAAACTATCGGGAAAAAATACGTAGACGAGGTTTCGTTAGTTCGAACGTCGGTACAGAATATCAGCGCAATTTCATGCTTCTCATTATTGTGTTTATCGTTCACGTGTCGTTTCTCGATGTGTATGCGTGTATAATTCTCTTTTCACATATTCATCTCCATTAGTATTGTTTTGTCTACGTTAATTACAATATTTCTGGAATAAGAGTGGACCCGAGAATACTATACTGTGTATCCCGTCGTAGCGCGTATTCGCCTTTGATTTATATATGACTTTCTCGTTCTCGCAAATAACACGCGCGAATACTTCATTCTTATAATTCTCCTCGTACAGCTTCCAGTAAGCCCTGTAACTAAATGCGCGCGTCGTTCAGTTCGGCCGATCGAGCCTGTGTACGTTGATCAGCGTTTAACTTCTCTCTTAAATCTCATCATCGTTAATCCCATCCAGTGGTTCCGATAAACGTCGAAAAAACCTAGAAACACTTTGAAATTCATATATGATATGTAGCCAAGGCTGACTCTCTGATAGATTCGAACATCAATTCAATAGTATTATTTTACGTAACGCAAAGATGGGCCGTTATTGATACCACTATCTCAACAATATATAATATCATAACAGTAATGATTATAACTAGAATCGTCATAATCACTCGATAATAAGAATGAAACGAAAATCAGTTGAATAACATTAAAAGTATTCAATTCTATATGTCCAACGCCGTCATATATTATCTTGTTTTATTTATTGTTTCATCATTTTATCATTTTCCAATAGGTTGCCTTTGCTTCGCTTTTCATTTATTATTTCTTTTTTTTTATGTTTCACCGTTTCAAAGCAACACATGATGACGTGTATATTTTACATATTATAGAGGTATCGGTCTCGTCGTCATCGTAGTCGTAGTCGTCGTCGTCGTCACCATCATCATCGTGTGTGTGTATGCGCGCGCGCGCGTGCTTTGGGTGTGGGGGGAGGGGGTGTACGTATGTATAATGCGCCTTTTTGCGGATAGTCCACATGTCATTTTTTATAATTTTTTAACGCTCGATTTAAATACGTTCAGTCTCTTAGGCATTCCGATTTGCGGTATCTCGAGAGCGCACTTCAATCTTTTACAATATTACGTAGTTTATATCGTTCCCCTATCTTTATTCTTCCTACAATCGAATGGCACATATACAACTGGCGTCGATTCAATTAAAACAAGAGATCAATTATCGAATCGTATTTTTCGAGACACATCGACATAGTCGCGCGCATCGCCATCGCATAATTCCTCTAGATATATATATATATATATATATATGTATGTATATCGTCATTTTTAATTCGCACAAGCGAATGTAATATTTTTATTCTGTATTCCCCGGTTTTCTGTATTTCTGATTGAGATCCACGCTACGATTTTGTCGCGAGAACCACCTTCGCAATTGTCCAACCGCTCAACTTCGCGTAGATGTCAGTCACATTTATTATGCTTTTTTTCTTGCTCTCTTATCATATACTCTTCTGTGTCCAAAGAAAAATAAAAGTCGGATACTTTGTACAAAATACAATACAAGTAGCGATGTAACAACAATTTGCAATAGTTAAATATAATATGTATATGTATATTATGTATATATGTATACGTATCATCATATTTTTTTTTATACATACGCACGTGTGACCCCCCAGCATCGCTCTGAAGCCTTCGATCATCTTCGTCTATTCTTATATTTCGGATCACCTTTTGCAACCGTTCTCTCTCTCTCTCTTTTTTAATCTCCCTCTCCCTCTCTCTCTCTCTCGCCCTTCCCCCTCCACCCCGCTCGCTCCCCCTCTCACTCATGCTGTCGCTTTTACTCTCGCTCTCACTTACACACTGATGCACCCGTTTCTTGCGCAGTTATTGTGCATTGCGTTTGATGAATTTAATGTAATTTAATCGAAATTTAATTTGACATTAGAAGAACAATACCGTACCTTCACACGTGTTTTTTTCATACTTTAAGACCCTCCATTTCTCCTTTCTTCGTTTTTATTTGGTGTATTGACATTGCGCGATATTGACGGCCGGTTCTCGTCCACACAAAGCAGTGAACACGTCCTCCGTTTAATAATTGTAAATGAAGAGTTTTATTCATTGAGGAAAATCGAGTCGAAGGGGCTCGATTGTTTTATTTTCCGTACTCTTGTCTTGCATTTTCCGCCCGGAAAATGACCGTCGACGGGCGGGGACTTGCACGGTGAGACGGATCGTAGCCTACTCTTCTCGTTTTTTTTTTTTCTCCTTTGTACTCCTCTTTATAATCAGTCGTCGCCACCACCTGACGCGATAATTCTTCTTAGCGTAGGGATTACCCGATAAGTTATTGATTACTCATTTATTGTTTACGGATATGATTATTGTTTGTGTCAAGGGGTTTGAGGCATCTCAAGGCACGCCCGCTTCCCGTACGTTCGTTCCTCAGCTATAACGAATTAAAGCTACCTTCGCTTTATTATTTTTTCTTTTTATTACTTTCTCACCTTCTCACATACTATTATCACCTTCTTTCGCTCGCACAATTCATCGTTCTACTCGATAAACATTAGACAGGCGGTGGCTCATTTTCTGATCAGTAATAATCTTCATTTCATTGTCCTACAACCAACCCGATCCGCCTCCAGTTACATTTCATCGAACGAAACACGATATTATTTTCTACGGGAGTCCGAGTGTTTTTGGCAATTCAATGTTTCATTTCTCAGGGATTATTAGACGTGGAATTATATATAGATAGGCGAGAAGAAGTCGAATGTATCGAAGCGACTGGAGTAATAAGAAAAGGACTCGTATAATGTATCAATTGGTCGATTTCGTTCGATAAAATGGCAAAGAGCTCGTCAATAATCGTCGAAACCTCACCGTGCTCTCCTTCGTCGGTGCTCCCTGCGACCAGTCGTGGTTTATACATTTCATCTATATAGTTCGAGTCGTTATAGTTCGATTGAATCATATCCTCTAGGTCGGGGACGCATTAACTTTTGCTCCGCCATCCTCGTTCTTCTCTCTCGTTGAAATCGAATGGACGAAGGACATACGAATCTCGAATAATTATACAGCGTATATTTGTTCGAGATCTCATTACAATCTTATAATCCACCAGGCACCCGCATCATAATAATCACAATCATCGTCAGCAGCATGGGGCGCGCACCCAGCAACGGCGTAATAGTATTTAATTTATTGTTTTTTTTTCTTTTTCTTTTTTTTTCATAATATTTTTAATCAGAGGCGAATAATCGTGAGATCCCTTCGGGTTCGTCGAAGTTTGAAGCGTAATATATTAGGTATAAACGCATCCCGGGACGTCAGGTCGGGGTTGGGCTAGTGCAATGAGCAACGCGACGGTTCAACGAAATTTACGCGCCAATCGCGAACTCGCTGGCTCACTTGCCCAGCCCGAATTTCATGAAAATCAGCTCCTTTCCTTTCGACAAAATGTCACCCCCCGCGCTTGCCCCAGCCATTTCCGTGAATTTTTGCATAAGATTCGGTCCCGTGCTTGGCTGTTGCTGTTGCTGCTGCTGCTGCTGCTGCTGCTGTGGCAGAGGGTCCATTTTCGCTTGAGCTGTCGGAATGACCGCGGGGATGCCGCGCATAGGCTTGCTTGTCTGCGGGCCCTGAAGCGGCGGACCCTGTCCCTGTTGTCCGTACTGCTGTTGCTGTTGCTGCTGTTGCTGCTGCTGAGGCGTCAGTTGCTGCTGGCCGAATGGCTGTTGCTGCTGCTGGCCCGGCGGGCCCTGCTGTTGCTGCGAGAAGTTCGGACTCGGCTGCTGTTGATAACCCTGCGGACCTTGCTGCTGTTGATAGCCTGTATTTTGTTGGCCATAATTGCCCTGCGGGTTCTGCGGATTCTGCTGCTGTTGCTGATAGTCGTGCTGTTGTTGCTGTTGTTGCTGTTGCTGCTGCTGTTGCTGTTGGAATTGCTGCTGCGGACCACCCGGTAGACCTCCAGGCGCGTTACTACCACCGAGGCGGTTGGTCACGCCTCTCCCCCTCCCCTGAAATTAATGAATAATGATATTAAACAGTCGGAAACACGGCCGATGTTACATGCAGTTACACTGCGCATCATTGCAATTACCAGTTTACAATACTATTTTTCATAATTATTCGACCGTCCGCAGACACTAATTCGGTAGATTGTGTCTTGTTAACGCAGCTGTTGACTTATTGTGGAAGTTCGTTAGCAATTTTTCCCTGTCATATTCGTTAACTTTGTGTGTAATTAGCCGGAGATTAATAGCCAACTTCTCTTGGTTCGTCGTCAAAGAACTGTGGTGTGTGCGTATGTGTGTGGAGGGAGGGCTGGGAGGAGGTTTTATTTTGTTTGCGACACGAATAAGCGTTCGAGACGGGGGTACACGCTGTTCACACCATACAAACTCAAATTTCGTATCAATCGTGAGTGTTTCGTCTGCTGCGGAGAAACCTCTCGCGAATCGGACGGGTTGTATTGAATTCATATATGTCGACACACTGGACAATCAGTTAAAAGAAGGGAAAGAAAATATGAACGAAAATTTTAATCGCACAATCGTCACAAAGCGGATAGAGTAGGTGCAGCATGCCGGCGTGCTTTTTTCTGCTTAGTCTCCTTATATTAAAAGTACTGGTTTTTCCATTGGTTTCGTACTTCGTTCCATCTTTAATAACAAAGATGTCAATCAATATGTGATCAAAGGAGGAATACGAAGCTGATATAGTTAGTTTTTTCGACGAAGATCAGAGTTAGGCGTTATTTGAATTATTAAGCAACGTTGTCAATTTTTAATTAACTATTTGAGTCTCAATCATACAATCTAATCGTTTAAATCGTTGAATCGTTTTTTTTTTTCTTAATTCAAGTACTTTTTACGGTTGTGCTAAATGCGCCGATACGTTTTTTTGTTTCGTTTTGAGTATGAGAGACAAAATAAAATTTTCTTATGCTCTCGAATCTTATGTTCTCATGGTTGAAAATACTTTTCTAGGGTTCTGCACTAAGATTCGATGCTCCCGAAACTAACTTTGATGACCGGACATTTTAATAGGCTTAGTTAATTAGAAATAGTCATCGTTGTTGTTTCTCTTGAATCTTGTTTCTCCTAACATTTTCATTGAGAAATTACCCAACTCCGTCGAAATGCGAAGAAAATAGATATAAAGAAGTCGGCTCGAAAGGATCGGTAAGCGTTGCAGTCACGAAGTTATTACATTGCCTTCGGACTCCGATACATCGCAATTGGACTCACCTGCTGCTGAAGGTGGGGCGGTACAGTACCCTGCTGATGGATGTTATGGGGTCCCATAACGCCGCCACCCGGCCCCTGCTGATTCGACGTTGTTACGGTCGTGTAGCTGTGGTGATTCGCTTGTTGGTACGCTAGATGCGGTGGATTGTTTTGTTGTTGTTGTAGTTGTTGGTTGTTCATTAGTTGTTGTTGTGGTTGTTGTTGTAGTTGTCTAGAGTCTAAGTGACAGACAGGGACAGACACAGGCACAATGCAGGCATCTAGCAACAGAGAAGAGAACAGAACCGTGTTGTCATTTATGGCGCATTTTCTTCATTTACTTTTTTTACTTTCACTGGTCGTTTTTCTTTGTTTTTTTTTAGACCAAAGGTGGCTGATGTAAACCCGGCAACGTTAATGTACAATTGATTTACAGAAGAAAGAGAAGATACGCTAATATTGCGAAATGACAGGTTCAATTTCTGTATTCTAATCGTTCTCGGTATTAAAATACAATAGGACCGAAACAAAAAGGAAATTTGGCGGTTTCAAGACGTCAAGATAAGAGAGAATAACTGCGCGAAGTGCAGTAGAATAAGAATCGCCGAAGCCCAAATCTCCGTTTTGCGTAATTTTGATCACAATGCCCGGGATGTAGCGAAATCGAACGCGAAAGAGATTTCTTACTTTTCAGAACTATTATGAGTATTAAATCGCAAATGGCCAGCATGACAACACGACACGAACGACAATCATGTGACACGACGACCATCGACCAGTTCAGGCACACAGAGAGAAAGATATATAAATATATTATGTCGGATATAATAATATGATATATTGCAGTGTATCTTTTGTTAGCATCAAACGTGTGCATTCATCTATTTTGACCTTTCTTATCACGAGTTATGCTTCTTTTTCAGCACAAGCTATGTGGGGGGAGACTTGAAAACTGAGTTGTCACTGTCCCGTTACCTTCGCACTTATTCCAATCATTTACTTTATAAATTGTCTGGGATCTGTTAGTTTTTTCAGAATATACTAACACATTGTTAAAAAAAAAACTTAATAACATTCTATAAAAAAATAAATCGTAAAAAAAGTAACTCGATTCGAAGTGACAGCGAAATCATCAATATTTTCAATATTTTTTACTATCATTTTTTTAATGAATTTAACACTCTTCCTTTATTTCCTTGCCAATACGGTAAGATATTCCAAACGAATATATGAAATTATTATAGTATAATTAAAGAATGACAGCGAGATAGAAGGTGACGGGTTCGCTACTTGGAAATTCCACACAAGCTCCACGCATGCTTATGCATTTGGCCGCTGATTGCGTTTACGGAGATATTTCGTTTTTTTTCTCACAAAAGGGACAGCATTAAATTCGATCGCGTGTTCCGAGACGCACTTTCGGCCCAGCAACAACGAATAAATTATTTCATATTCTTCAATATATATTGATATATCACAAGAATGTCCGTATGTAGTGGACAGCAGATAGAAATAGAGAAAGGAAAGATATATATAATATAGAGAGCAGTCATGGAGCCAGAAAGTGCTCGGAGATAGATATAGACCAACGAAAAGATACATGTGTGTGTGTGTGAGCGCGCGCGCGCGCGTTTGTATGTGTCATATATACTTAACAAAAATACACTGAAAGCAGCTTGGTGTTCATTGCACTCTTTGTCGTGTGTTGCACATAGCGCGTGTTCCTATCTATATATATACATGTATATTTGTATTTTCACCGTGTATTTTCACGTTGGAAATACTGTAAACATACAGTATGTATAGTGAAACTTTTTTCAAGTGTCGATCGATCAGACGATAGTCGATCTAACGTTCCTCGATCGACAATGGCTGAACGCCGTGTATTCTGTCGAATTGTGAGGAATGATTCAATTTCTTTTTGTTTGTAGCACACATATAGGTTTGATACGTATTTTCCTGTGACCCGTCTGCCTTCTGTCGTCTCTGACACATCGAGTCTCGTGTCTTGTGTTGCTTGCCGTATATTTATTGAACAGAAAGCTTCGTTCTTTTCGTTAAATCGTCGGCATATTTACCCGACCGCGAAACCCGGTGATACCGTAGTATAGCAACATATACTACGTTGACAGTTATTTGCGTATAAATAGGATAGATTGCCGATCGAGATGACTTAAACGAAAAAGAAATGGTTCTACCTTTGTTACTACGTCGATGACTCGGTGGCGGTGGTTCCCGAGGGGGTGGCGGCGGGCCTCTCGCTCCAGGTCCTTGACCCTGACCCGGAGGCCTTCTGCCACCCTGCGCACCCGGCTGGCCCTTAGTCGGCCCTGCATCTGTGAGAAAGTTGCTCGGCACTAGCCCACGCACGCCGTCGAGCTCACCCATGTAGAAACCGTCGTCGTCCATCTCACCGTAAACGTAGATCTCGTTGCCGGTCTGGAAGCTAAGCTCGACTTGCTGCAATAAATATCGATAGATAATCAATAAAATTGGAAAAAGATACATCGAAAATTACGACACTTATATTTATAGCAAAGAGGATTGTCAACTGTGTCTAGAAGTGAAAAATTGAAATAATCTAATGCGTAAGTAATAAAATGCTCATATCGAAAGGTTAGTGTAATTTTTTATTCTTGCCTCGGCATCAACGTTCGGAGAGAGAACTTGAGGATCGTAGTCATAGAGCGCGATCATCTTTCTCACGGGCATACTCGTGTAAATATCGCCAAGCCTGTCGCTCTGCGTTTGTCCTCTCCTGCCGGGTTGACCCTGAACCTGTGCGCCACCCGGTGGATTTTTCACTTCCTCGACCATGTTGTGCGGCACGAAACCCCGTCTTCCGCAGCATTCACCCCAGTAGAAACCGTCGTCGTCCTTGTCGGCGTACACCTTGATGGTGTCACCCTCCGAGAAGGGCAACTCCTCCTCACAGGCGTTCGGATTCGGTGACATGGAGGTTGGATCGTAGTCGTAGAGGGCAACGAACAAGCGTGGCCTTTTGTTCACCTGCTGACCTCCGGGATGCGGAGGCCCACCTTGAGCCATTCGTCCACCTCTGTAGCCGGAGCCGCGTCCCCGTTGAGCGCCCGACGGATCCTGATAGTATGGATCCTGGCTCGATCTCGGGCCGACGCCTCCTACCCTACTGGGCCTATGAGTTCCCGGCGGTCCCTGAGGAACGCCCGCCTGCGGGCCGTACCTGTGATGTCCAGGATGCTGGCCCATGGCCCGCGCCCTACGCGCCATGTCGTCCTCCTCGCTGTAGTTCGCTTCGCTCGCCGAGTCTTTCGTTATCTCGGGAATGCCTGCAAACAAATAGGGAAAAAGGTCACATAAACACGAGTCTCTTATAACTCGCGATAGTGGCGTTAGTAGTTAAAGGAGATATTGTATACAGAAATTAAAAAATTCGTCCCGGTGCGCGACATGCTGTATTCCGGTAGCTGAAATCATAGAAATATTGGATCAACAGAAATCCATGAAACGGTAAGAGAAATTATACATAGATGAAGAAATAATGAACAGCTAATTCGAGATAACTATAGTAGTTTGCAACTGTGACTGATGTCAATGGTAGTGTGATGGTTTTAAAAGCGTTTTATTTCCTTATTTAGATACTCGTTCAATTATATATATATTTTTTTATAAATTCGTCATACAAGTACACCTAACGGCTCTGCAAATTGTTTACCAAATAACAAAGTAGTTCTTAAATAGAATGGAATATTTAATATCCGAGTTGAGAAAGAGTTATCACTTATAGTTTTTGAGATGCGTTTGCTTGAATAACGGACATTTTGTATGTATGAATACAAGCGATACACCAGCTAAACTGAATTCGCGCATTAAAATTCGTTTTGTGTAATAACGTAATCTTACCGAGCAATCCGAAGAAAGAAATAAAACCATTTGTTAAATTAAACAAGTGCCACGTTGAAATACGTACGCACTTCTCGTGCGCCCCTCTCGTTATGGTGAGTTGAGTTGTTGATTCTCTTACCTATTTGAGAGACGTTCTGTCCAGGATAGATCTCTTTGTCGGATAAATTTTCGTCGGTCTCGATGATAACCTGACCGTGTGCGTCGACCCTCGTCGCGCCGTGCCGTCGCATGTGCGAGGGTACCGGTGCGCCAGGATATCTCTGGCCTATTCCGCCCATTCTGTGACGATTCATGTCGTCTTGCGGTCCCATTCCTATGCCGGACTGTTGTTGCTGCTGCTGCTGTTGCACCTGATCGACGAGATGCGAGGTACCGTGCTGCAGATGAGCCGTTCCACCCCTCAGCACGCTGCAGGGTATAGCAGTAGCGCAACTATCGCTCGACTGGCTCTCACGGCTCTTGGTGCGAACCGTGATCGCCTTTGGATTGAGACCCATGAGCTTGTGGATATCGACGAGTGCGTGGTCACCGGTCGGACTGTCGACGTCGGTTACTTTCTTGCCGTCGGCATAAACCGCGTAACCGGTGACGGCCGAACCGTTTAGGGCAACAGGCTGCCAGGTCACTAGCAAAGTGCCGTCCTGCGGTCCAGCCTCCACCTGCGTGAAATATTGTAATTGCGTGAGCGTTTATTTTTTTTTTATCTCTATAAACTACGGAATTATCGCAATCATGACATTACGGGATATTTCACTTACTAAAAATATCGAAAATCTGCAGAATTGTTACTATCGAAATGAAAATTTAAAAAAAAATACAGGCAGCGGAGATACCTATAAAAGATCACGATTCTATTGCTTTGCAAAAATGTAAGACGAAATTCATGAAAAACACTGCACACCTGCCGTTACCGTAATATGTTAACAGATGATTATTTATTCTAGCCGATAGATTGATAAATAATATTTATTAATCTATCGGCTTTTAAAAAGCACGATGTCGTTGAGAATTGAATCAAAAGCCTAATCTATCGGTTTTTGATTCCATTCTTAATGGCATCGTGCTTTTGCGTATCAACAAGTGCTCCCTCACAATAGTGGTAATTTGCTGTACAAATTTGCAGATGCACAGTGCTCGGTGTCCACTTTATAAGGTTCAAATGTATTTTTTAAGTATTGATGTAATTAATGAAATATATTATCTAATGCCCTTGTGGTGGGGGAAGTGACACTGCCGCTTAAATTTAATGCGTCAGTAATGGCTAGAAAAGCGTAAGATTATAAAAAAAAAAGGTAGTAAAGATGATATAACGACCTGTATGTCGACCGGAGGATCCGGAAGTCCTTTAGGCAAAGTCTTGAAGTGAACGTGACAGGCGAGATTGTTTGCAGACTGAGCGTTTTGGTCCTCGAAGTGTGTCGCTCGAAGGTTCTTCGCTTTGACGGTAACCCGATAGATCGTTGAAGGTGCGAGGCCGGTTATCGTATGCCGATATACACCCGGTTTTACCGTCCTCACTTCCACGTTGTTAACACAAACGACGTGTTGGTGATTGCTGTTACTTGGTAGCCAGGATATTACGGCGCTCGTCGCTGTCACGTTTGATGCCTTTACCGCTGTCGGACCGATGGCCACGTCCTTGCCGATCACCATCGTACAAGCTGCGTCTCGAGATGTTCTTCTCGAGTGAGTAACTGATCGCACGCTTATCCTGTGAGGCTGCTCAACAATGAATAAAACAATAAAAATTAATTTTTTCCTTTGGTCAGACTTAGTTAAATAAATAACAAATGATCGGCACTGATTTGTCTAATATGAAACGACGAAGATTCTCAAGGTTTAGAATACCGAACGACCTTCGGAGAATCAATAAATAACAAAACCAGTGCAAGTACAAAAACATACGAACCCTGGTCGAGTCGACGCCTTCGACGAGAGCCCTCGTTCTCTCCGTTGCTTTCACCGTCACTTTCAGTACCCCATCAACGTAAACGTGGTAGGACTCCAGCTGATGAGGATTCTCCGGCGCTGTCCAGCCGATGAGAACGCTCTTGTTAAGCTGTCGCTCGAGCGTAAGATGCTGTGGCGCCGGAACTAGGTCCGAAAACAGGTAGACTTCTTCAGGAGGAAAAAGACAAGACAAGCCTAGCTGTAGCTAAATATCTCTCTCTATACTAGCATCTCTCTAAGCGAGCCTAGCGAGCCATCAAATAATCAACACTGATCGGCCTTTACGCGGATAATACAGACGGATAAACATCCCCTTCAATTCCGTTCTCTTCTCTTTGTGGCTTTTCTCTCACGTTCACGTTCTCGGTCACGCTCACGCTCACGCTCACGCTCACACTCGCGCTCACGTTCACGCCCTCGCTCACGCTCACGCTCACGCCCTCGCTCACGCTCACGCTCACGCCCTCGCTCTTGCTCACGCTCCCGCTCTCGCTCTCGTTCACGCTCTCGCTGACGCTGACGCTCTCGCTCACGCTCTCCCTCTCGCCCTAACAATCACGACGATTTTCAAAGTGACCATAAAAATAACGCTCAATAGAAGTTTTTTTTTGCACAGACGAAACTTTTGGAAATTGTAGAAATGACCTTTGAAATGACCAAACCAAAAAAGTGGGATGGCTGCTTTTTCAATAACTTACTGTCAAAACAACCTTAATATCTAAAGGGTCGTGACGACGGTAAGTTATTGGTTCAAGCGACGAAAAAGTAAACGTCAGATTTTTCGATTGGTTATTTCGAAGGTAATTTTGAGCATTTCGATAGTTTCTTCTGTGCAAAAAACAACTTCTGTTATTTTAAGAAAAAATTGAAGTTCACCTGATTGTTAGGGCGTTCACGTTCTCGCTCACGCTCTTTGTTGCCTCTCATCTACTTACCGTGCGGAATATGTGCGATAAATATCGTGATATTCGTAGAGTAAAGTGCCCGTGCTCGCGTGTCTCTATCTCTACACGCTCGAAATTAGCCATTTGAACAAAAAATATTCAAACAAATATTGAATAACGAGCAGTTACAAAATTATCCGAGGCCATGCTAACAGTTTTCATTTCTCCGATAATAATTTGCAAACTCTTTTGCTGTCCGTATTCACGTTGGTGTCTATCTCCTTCCGCCGACGCTTCTCGTGTATTTTCTCATTCTCGTCGCTTCGTGACTCAGTCTTTCTATCTATAACTTACTACCATCGAAAATCGAAGATCAATAATCAATTAGACAATCTAGAACATTCATCTATCTGAATCTCTTAAGCCTGACGTTTAATTCTCCTAATACGTAGACGAATAAGCGTGCAATTTTCAACGACCAATCAATTGCAACATTCTAATATCTAGCTCTTATGAATCTTTCATTCGAACAAAAACCAACACACACTATTGATACAAACGTCGAATAAACTCTAATCTCCTTCTAATAATTCTATAGGTTAACGGGAATTTGACAGATAATTGTTTCACCCAAGGTGACTTTTCCTCATGGAAATAAAATATACGCAGTATATACGAGAAACATAATTCAGATGCACACAATTCAGAAAATATATTTCCTAAATCGTGTGCCAAAATAAATCTCATTCAAATATATTTCTTTTTCATGGGTGTTGCGTCACCAGTAAAATGTACTGAAGGCAATAATTTTCCAGAAGCGTAGGGGAAAGTTCGATAAAAGCATCGAACACGGCAATAACGCCAAAGCGTTTATCTATATGGTTTGTGTTCGAGATAAGCGGTCCTCGCCGTCTATTTGCAGACTCACCAGTGTATATGTATATATATATATAACAGTACGTATACATATGTATAGTTATACAACAGCGAGTGTCGATGCGTGACACGCGATGCGGGAACTAGACCAACCTGGTGGCTCCTGTTCGTCCTCATCGGCGATATTATCGAGTTCTGCGTAAGCTGACAATTCGGCTTGACGATTGCGATTGCCTTCCTCGAGCGCTGCCAGCTCGAGATCGATGTCTTGCAGGTAACACTGAAATGCAATCGAAAAATATAAAAGTGAAAAAGTAATAAAATATGTTAATACGATTTAAGTGGACCGAAACATCTAAAAAGAGACATTAATAAGTGTTTTTGTTGGAACTATTGCCTTGTAAGATCTAGTGTTGAAATATTATAAAATGCGCTAATTGTAACTCCGAAGCAAATTAGCAGATTCTGTTCTCCAGTATTTACGATTATTAAAAGAGGATACCGCGCCCGTAAAGTTACAAAATATTTTATGATAATCAAGGGCAGCAAAACTCTTGTGGCTTCCACAAAAAATAGTTAACGTAACCAGCAACTAAATGATGGTACCAGTGACAATTTATATCGCTATGCACAAAAGTGCACAATTACGGTGCTCGACCTTTGTTCAATACGCTTCTTTTAAGCAATAGTAACCGAAAAAAAATTCAATGCTCATTTTTATACGGATCGGTCCCCTTCAAAAACGAAAACATTTTGCACTATATAACGATATATTAAGCATAAAAAGATTAATAATGTGACACTCGCATAAAAATTTTCTCTCGACATGACATGCCGAATTCTCGAAGGGTGCATCATCAACGAGTACGCTTTCCTCACTTGTGGAATGTTCGTCGAGGCGGCGTCATCGACGTCGCGCAGTCCAAGCACGGCCTGATGAAACTCCAGTAGATCGTCACCGACGAGTTTTTGAACAAAGTTGGCGGGCACGAGGCCTCTTCTACCGTCGAGGCTCTCGGCGTCGAGAAAGCCGTCCTCGTCCGGTTGGCCCCAGACGAGAAGATAGTCGCCGCCCTGGACGGGCAGCTCGGCCTCGGGATTTTCGTTCGGCGAATGTTGGAAAGGCTCGTAACTGAAGCGCGCGATGTAGACGTAACACCGTCCCTTGCCCGGTATGTCGAGCATGTCCACCTGACCCTCGGGCACGAGATTCTCATTGGCGAGCCGGTCGAGCGGATTCGTCAGTATACCCGTTGGTATTTTCGGCATTTGGCGGGGACCGAGAAAGTGATGACCCGTCGTCCCAGTGGTAGCCGTGGGCGAACTTACTCGCAGACTCTGCTGGATCTGATTTATTATCGCCTGCTGTTGCAGCTGATTCGCCTGCGACTGGGCCGAGAGCTGTTGCATAGCTTGCAACGGGTCATTGATTGCCTGAAGCAAGCCTCCAGATGACGCACCTGCAATGAGCAATATGTGATATATTTTGTAAGAAATTATTTTTCATATTCAACTCACATTCATTTTTGTTAATAATAGTTGATATTTGTTTCGTACCAGAATTAACACCCGACGTGCCGAAAGCATTGGTCCCCACAGTCGAGTAAGTTGATCCAGTGTTAGAGTAACTGCTCTGGACGCTCGAAAAAGGAAGGACTGACTGTGGTGCGCTGGTGAGTATCCCGAGGGTCGAATGGTACGGCGCTGACGAATATGGTGGTAGGGACGAAAGGGTTGTCTGGGTAATGTTCGTCGGTGGTACTGAATAACTGTGATGAGCACTGGCTAACTGTTGCGGCTGTTGATGACTCGTTCCGTAGCTGGTCACCACGCCCGAACTATACGTACCATTTGGGTGGGAAGTCAACGATAAATTTGGGTATGTCGTGGCCTGTGAGAAACGGCGACAATTAAAAACGTTGTATATCTCGTTCTTGTCAAAAAGATATATTGCTCACAGCAGTCTATAATTTAGTACTGTTCGAGCAGTGTCGCCTAAAGGACACGAGTATTTTTTTTATTATACGAAAAAATGCTTTTACTAAGTTATCAACAAATGAAAGGTTTAAGGTGAATTTTTTATTCGAATTGACATTCGTGGGGTATTGGTAGATGTGCACGGAACTTTTTAAATTCAATTTTCAAAAGTTCGAGTGCGTATGGGGCGTTTTTTACCAAGTGGTCACCACAATGACCGAAAAATCCTTTTCTCAAGACTAAACTAGAAAAAGATTTGGTGCGAGGGCCAGGTCTGATGTGAAATGCCTCATATGTCAAAAACAGTGTCAATTTAATCTATAACTTTTGCAAATATTAGTTTCTTTTAAGACGTCGAATCGTTTTGCTAAACATTTTATTACAAATTTGATTACTATGAAACTTCGACCGCCTTACAGTAATGGAATAGTAGACTCCAATGAATACCTCATATGTATTTTTCCTTTTCGAAGCATAATTATTTACCTGTTGCTGCGTTCCGTTCAGCTGATATGTCTGACCGGTGGTCTGCCCAGGCTGAGTATAATGCGGCATGACGCTCTGCTGGCTGACCGATCCAACGAGATACGAACTCGAGGCCGGATGTTGCTGTTGCTGCTGCTGCTGTTGCAAGGGTTGCTGATAGGTTTGCGTGTGTGGATAGGTCTCTTGATACTGATTGCTCGTGAAATGTGCGTGCGCTTTTTGTTGTTGCTGCTGCGATGGCAGAGCACCTTGGGAATGAGAACTAGGCAGATCGACGTGAGGCGGCTGATGTTGTTGATGATACTCTTGAAGTTTCTGCTGAAAAGCAGGCTGGGACTGACTGGTCGAGAGTGACGGGGCTGGCGGTATTGGTTCGCTGTAGTGATAGGGCGGACCGTTCGGAGTTAGGGGTGGACATCCTGGCATAATTGGAGTCAGTGGCATTGGCGAACCCGCGTACTGTTCATAAAAACGATAAAAATCCGTACATTAGATTTACATTTATCCTATTTACCCAACCAAACAAATCTTATTTAATATTTCTGTGCTTCCGGTAATATAATGAGCGACGAATAATCGGCGATGTTGTTATATGGAACTATGTGCTAATGTCGAAACCCCGCAATCTGGTTATGTTAATATTAAGCAAATTATACTAACGTGAGTCGCTTGACCCGGTAGCCCAAGATTGAGGTGCGAATGTGCCGTATGTTGATGTCCAAGGCTCGAGAGATTTTCCGCGCTAGATCGCAGAATGCCCTGAGTAGCCGAGGGCTGCTGGGTGGTCACAGTGCCAACGCGGCCGGGATCCAGATCGTGTAACATTCTACTAGCGGTATTGTCCTGCTCGATCTTGGCGATTATTCTGTCGATTTCAGAGCCGGCCGGTGGCCACGTAGTGCCGGTCAGCGAGGAGGACGAGTGCTGCGGAGCCGTACTACCGGGACCTCTGCTTCTCGCCCTTCTCAGACTCGTCAGCTCCAACGATAGCTCCTCGTGCCTCACCATCTGCAGCTCCGTCTTCTTCTCCAATTCGCGAATCTTCGATTGCAACGCTTCAACCGACTCGGGTCCCTGATAGCGGCCTGCTATCTTTTCCCGTAATTGATTCTGCGTCTCGGCATGCTGCCTCTCGAGATCCGCCCTGCGAGCCTCCGTCTCGCGCATTTGCTGCAAAATAATCGTTAACACAGATTACAGACGAAGAAAGAAAAATCTATGAATACCGGAAGCAAATAATTGCACCAAATATTCTATAGTTGAAAATAAAAACTTTGATCGTTTATCCCATTCATTTTTATATTTTAATTTCAAGCGAAGTGTACCAAATATTATGCGCTGAATTTTTGTTTCACGTCCTACGGATTTACAGGAAAAATTGTCGCATCAAATTTGTGTCAGCTAGCTACGATTATTATCCACGGCAATATTTTTCCACAACAGTTCGTGATGCTTTACATTCACCCTTGTGTGAACTTCACGTGAGATTCATCCATGAGAGACATCGCTCACGTAGCATTAATAACGAAGGAAGCAAAGACCGAGGCTGTAGAAGCTGAAGGGTGCTGCAGGGTGCTACAGGGTGCATCGAGGACGAGAAAAGGGGGGTGGCCCAGCGCCGCATTGTGTAACGGGAGCGTGAGAGTTGATGCTTGCCCGGAGCTAGACAGCGCGACCTTAGCTTCGCCCTCGACTGCGCAATCGTGCAGACTAATAACATTTTCACACTTGGAAAAACGAGTCCAAGAATGAATAGTAGTTGAATAGAAATAAAAAATACATTATTATAATAATTGTAAAAACAACTAAACATATTTTAATCAATTTATCGCAAGATTATTAACGCCCTTTCATAAATTATAATCTCTCATGGAAGAAACACCAAGTCAATTTTAGCCAGTTAATATGTTAAGCAAAAGCAAATTCAACGTCAGACTATTATTATTAGAAGACAAAAGTGAATTTGCATATTTTAATTTAACACTAATCGGTGAGCTGAGTCGATTACGATTGGTCTTGCGGATTGTGTAGAACGTGATTTAAACCGGCGAAATTTGTACGTACCTCCAGAATGGATTCGAGAACGGGGTCCTGCATAATGACGGTCCTTGCGGAGGCGGTGGTCCCGACAGAGGATCCGGTACCCAGCAGCTGAGCGCCTTGAGGTGTCGAGGATGCGCCACCTCCAACGCCGCAGCACTGAAACACCAAGCAAAGCAAACGGGGAACTCGACTCGTCTCAGTGCCCGCACTTACGGATATACCATCCTACGTGATATTACACAGGCTCACACGACTACAATACGCGGTGGCGTGTTTCTCACTCACTCTCTCACTCTCCCTTGTTATCTATCTCGAGGATCTGCTATATCGATCTTCTAAGCCCGTGTATCTACTGCCTACAAGCTATCTTAATTAATTGGAAGTTCTGGAAGCGGAAGTTCTGGTGTGCGAGAGATGCTGCACTATACTAACAACGCGTTGGATAAAATGCACGTTGACATTCGAGCGTCTTAGGCCGTCGGAGAAGATCCCATAGGGAGACCAGAGACTCGAGAAAATACACTATTATCGCTGTCACGTGAGAATTCCACGAGTACGTGTCATCACTTTTTTTTTTGTTCTTGTCCCAGAGGAACCTCGGTATTATACTTACTTTTTTCTATGAACATGTCTCACTTTTTTCCGTATATTCCATAAAAGCGAATGATCGAAAAACGAAAAAAAAAAACAAGTGTTTTTGCAATTTTGCACAGTGTTGTCGCAATGGTGGAATTAAAAATTGCTGCTTCGGGTTCAAGAGTGGAATTTAAGTAACTTGGTCACTCGAGGAATTCTCGGTAGGCTTCAAAATATATATATATTTTTAAATTTCTTGTGTTAACGTTTGCTTCAAGTAATTTAAATAACTTCGGGAACAAGTGCTAGCTTGCATTTTTGTTTCCGCGTTTTGAAATGCCACGTACCACATACCACAATGGCGATTCAATTTTTTACATCTGTCGGGCTGTTTTTTTTTAGCAAAATGATATGCTACACCAGTTATGAGGTATATAATACGAGCGTGAATTGAACTCGTGACTAAAAAATGCTGGCGAATTTTAATGCAAACAAGTCAACAGATGTTATGGGGTTTCAGAATGTCCTTCCGCAAACGTGAACAGGATAAAAATTTGCGATGTCTATAGAATGTCTATGGAAAAAAAGAAATTACTGTGTGCCGAGTGAAAGACCCGAGGAGCGAGTCGCAGAGACATCTATTTCACGTTTATAATGCTATCTAGCGTCGGTGGTGGAGGGTTTACGGGTACAGTTATACACATAGTTATACTGCAGTTATAAGCCCGTGGAGAATTCTGCTCTGCTTTCCAGAAATGGTTGGTTCTTAATACAGAGCAGAGGTCGGCGCGAGGACAGTCCGGGCCGGGGGAGCCCGTCGGTCGCTCTGGCTGCTGGTGCTGCTCCAGGTGCCCGGAGCTCTCAGTCCTGTACTGCATTGTCGGCGGGGTCGCCGCGCGATGTGACCCAGCGGGAAGGACTCTTCGCTTGGTCCGATATAAGTATAGTATACACGCGGACGGACAGCTCCGGGGCGTTATAGAGAATATGCAGAAATAGGAATACAGCGACTAGATCTCGAGAGGCGAGAGAATGCCGGCAGAGAAAAGAAGACGACTAACAGTTGAACATCAAGGCAACGTCATAATTATTCACGGCTTGACAGGAATTGGCAAAACTAATATTTTTCTTTCAGTTCAGTGTGTATTCAGCAATTATAATAAAGTGGATCAAATAATGAACACTTTAGCTGTCAATATTTATGTTTAAAAATCTGGATTTTTTTTTTTACGAATAACTGAATTGCATGAAAAATAAATACCTCTTTTACAAAAAAAAAATCTATTGTATTTTTGAGCAACATTCGTCAATAGAGAACATTATTTTTTTCTTTTTCGGAAAAAATACTAGGCAGTTAAACATTTTTTAAAAACTGTTATATTAGATAGAGTAGCCCGGTAGAGTTATACCGGGTGTTTCATTTTAATCATATACCTGATTTATCTCGAAAAATATTGCTCCGGTCAAGTTTTGAAAGTACTGAAACGTATAGGGTTCAAAGGTGAACGCAAAAAGCGTCAACGCAGGGCTGACCCCAACGCATGAATGCACGGACACTGCTTTGCTCTATACTTTGAACCTTGCGGAGCATGTATTATTACGCTACATACAGAAAATGCAATCGACGTCTAATCACGAAAACGTAGCTAAACAGCGAACGACAGGTGGGTCTACACGTTGAAGAATACGAACTGATGAACGATAACGATAATGTTATTCTATTTATTTCATTACTTCGAAGTGGGCGAAGTTCGAAAGATATATACTGAAAAGCGTGTTACTTTCGAAAAGTGAGAAACACAGGGCGTCTGCTGCTCAAGGGGTTAATCCCCTTCTTTTCACAAAGCCAACTCTATAAAGAAGCTTATATATTAATTTTGGCAACTTTATACGAGAAGCTTTGCGGACAATGTAGATTAAGCAGTTTTTCCGTATTTTCGACAAACCGAAGACTCAACTTCAAAAAAAAATACATGATAATAAGATTTTAATTCGTTACCTCTATGTTTTTGGTACTTACGCCGCTTACATCACAATAAGTAAGCGCGTATACACCCTTTCATGTTAATCAATAATCTGTTCACGTATACTATTTAATAGTTCCAATTTCCAAAGGAACTATTAAATAGTATACGTTCCAATTTGTTCCAAGCGTGCGAAATTTCAGCTGGATCCTCGTGTCGTTGGAAACTGACTGTTCAAGCTCGAGAAACTACAGAAATAGAGAAAAAAAGAATCAGCTGTGATTTATTGCTGTTCTTATCAAGTGATATTTTTTTCTTGGTCTCCCTTAAAATAATCCTCTCGATTGTTGTGATTGCGAGTGCGTACAAATAACACGCTCCTCTTTGATGGGGATCTATAGACGGTGACGTTGATGAAAACGAAATGATCGGATTCGTTACTACGTCTTAAAGACATTGAAAACAACACAGCCTAGATGTTTCTCAAGTCTATGTACGACATCGGGTGAAATCTAGTGGCAATGGTAATTACAATTTTTATATTGCAAATTTTTCATAATTAAAGACTCATCTTTCGTGTTGGCTCTGACCTTGTATACCTTGTAGGTATATGAAGTGCCGAACGACATATCGCACACCGCTGTGTCTTTCGGGCCTCGGTGAATACGGCGGTTGCAGTAATAGTAACTGCGGCTCTAATACCTGCGGGTCGTGCTGCAAAGAGATAAGAGAGGAATACCCGTTCGATATTCACGAGCACGTCTCGTCGCTGTCGCGAGATCTCTTTCTAATGTCATTCCAGCTAGACAGTTCATGGTGGCCAATGTCTTAAGTGTGAAAATTTACAAATCCTATGTGTATATTGTTAGGAATATCGGGACTACTGTACCAAAAGTACACAGAAAATAGAGGAGATCAATATAGGTCAATCATTAACGGCAGACAAACGAACGGACGGTTAGCTTGGCAATGACCGTCATGCCAAACAGCCTCGATCGGACTTGCAAAGCGAACTGACATATGACATATTGTGAATAAAAGATATACAGAAGTTATTAATTAATAATATTCCCCAAAAACAAAGACACGTATTATTAATTCGCTCAGCCGCAACAGTATATATATTGAATATACGGTATCCGAAAAAAAAAAAAAATACATAAAAAAGTTTTGATATGACGGTCCTACACAACAGGGTCGCTATTGCCGAAATTTTACGATTGCGGCGAGTGTGAGGTTTGCTCACGCATCTCTGATGTCAGGTTATGAAAAAAATATAAGTGCAATAAAATATTAAATTGCATACAGCAGATGGATAAAACTTTTTTGTCATTTGATCCGGAAGACGAAGGGCAATAAATATAACCGCAAAACAACCAATTTCAATTATTTACGTCATGCGGAAATTTACATTTAACGGCGCGCGCCTCTGAATATAAGTCAGGAAATTCGGAATGACAACATTTTCACAGCGGTATGCGTGAAAGTATAAATGAGGATTGTGGGCGCAATTTATAGTCAGGTGCAAACGGATAAATGCCTGCATAACGCCTCTTTTATCCTATTGAATCATTAATGTAAAATGTAAATGTCGTTTGTATACTAATTATATTTACCGGATAATACCGTACTCTCGGGATTTTCTTTGGTGACAAACTGAATTACTAATTGTTACTAAATATGTTTGTCATTGCGACCGTTCAGCGATAAGCCACCGTTTCGTCCTGAAATATTGAGAATTGCCACTAAATATTTTTATTGTACAGAGTAGAGGTCATTGTACTGTTTTTCAGTGTTCAGAATAATCCTCAAACTTTGTATTTTCAATTGAGCAATATGTCCCTAACGGCAGTATTGTTCACCAGAAAAAATAGATTATCGGAAATGGTGTTGAGTGCCTTCGAACAAAAAGAAGCGTCGATGAATGAAACACTCTTTTCTGCCAATCCTATTCTCCCGCATTTAATGTCATTGACAGGTATATCACGAGCACACATGCGGTTATCGCGTGAGCTTCGATCAGTCGTAAATTCCCAGAGAATCGATAATACCATTTAAATTGCTATTCTCGATTCAGTTGCCACAAAATGTATTAAATCGTATTTGTTTAATACAAGTTGGCCAGACCTTCAGATACCTTTAAGGTTAGATATCTTTAGCCAGACTGCATAACGTGTATCCTTTGCTTATTTCTGACAAAGGGCCCGTGTAAAGGCAAACAGAGTCCAATGACAGCGACAAAAGGACGATCAAAAAAGGTTACTAGACTGGAAGGTCTGGTCGACCTGTACCATTACCAATAGCAGCCTTTCGCCCTTACTCGTCGTCCGGGTATCCACTGCCGTTATTACTACCTTACGCTTCGCCTTTCCTCTATCACGCTCCGACCCGCCGCGCCGTTTGTCTTTCATTCATTTCTCTCGGCTCTCCGATACCGCCCACCGTACCACAGGCAACGTGAACGAGTTACGCGTACTACACACCTTTTAACTTCTAAAATAACTAGACCAACTACACAGAATGTATACACGCTAACGAAATTGTGGGATATGAAGCGTTTCCTAGCTCTTCCACCTTCTTCACTACTTCGATATTTTTTCCTTTTTCCTTTCTTTATATCTTTTACCCAAGCCAAGCTGTCGTGTCTCGTTGGAACTCTTTCAATCTCCTGAGATTAAAGTTACGTGGTGCATCATACTGCCGGCACTGTCGCGGCTCTCACCAAGAAGGCAGACAGGGGTCGTGGCGCGAAGAGGGACATCACGCGCCGTGTGGTGTTTCCAAGGTATCGTTTACGTGCGATCAACGGACCACGAGCCACCGGCCACCGAACGGCACTCCCGAGTGCATCACATTAATTTAGACTAAGCCAATTGGTAGAAATCGTGCCTGGCGTCGATTAGTCCTCGTTACCACACTATATGTATAGTACCCACAAGTTTACAATCGATATTCAGTCAATAGAGTTATTTCTTCATTTTCAACGAAGTTCAGGTTTTTGTTGCCTTAGAGAAGTTGGAAAAGATATGTTTCCAGATTTTACTGTAGATAGAGCTGCTTGGGAAACGTTATTTATATCCCTGTCTGTATATTGGGTGACTTACTAATATGTCTTGTGCTAAACCTGGCCAAAGAATCTCCGTAGGATGAAGCCAACAATAAAAAGAGCATTAATGTTCTTAAAATATGACATCAGGAGAAATAAAATCATGTGAAGTCTTTTAGTGCGCAATTGAAAATAAAAAATTGGTTTGTTTGCCCAGGGTGACAAACGAGCGTTGACACTGCATACTCAAGTTATAGAAGTGTACTACTCCCAACCTATTTAACCTACAGCAGTATAGTTAGTATAGTAAGACGGCGTGATTGTTTCTCCTGTTTTGCCTACGTACTGGCATTTTTAGTAAGGACGCATGCATGCGAGATGGAATTATCGTGATTCGTGTAGTACTCGTTGAGGAGAAAAAGCGAAGAGGCGAAAAAGTAGGCATGAGGTAAAAAAATCGAGGTAGTGTAGTCGGAAAAGTAGGAGAAACTTCCGGTCCTGGCGGCATGCTAACGCTTACGAATGATCGTCACGAGTCACGCGACTATGTCGGATTACAATAGAACCCAAATCTACCGTGTGCGACGCGCTGTGCCGCTGTCTAGGTTTTCGTACCGTGTACATGGGGCGTTTCATACGAAGTGTGCCACTCCAGTTTAAAATGTTCGTATTTAAAGGCCCAACGTGCTCAACGTCAACGTGAAGGATCAACGTGCTTTTGAGTCAGCTGATATATCGATTGTTTTACGGCAAGATTATAAACAAGCGGGAAACAAATTCACAGTAATATGTCGATATTAAAAAAGTCTGTGATTGTGAAGAGTCAGAGGCCTTTTGCGTGTGCTGGCGCTCTTAGTTAAAGTCTGGCATTAATTTGGCGCCTGTACAAATGCCTCTTGAGGGTATGTGCTATAAGATTACAGTGCCACCACAGCCTGTACCACCGAGTAATTATAGTGACGGGTTGCAGCGCTGGTGGAAAATATTCGAAGCGACAGACGGACGAGCTCTCGAGTGAGGGACGCAGAAGTTGTTGCACAGTTGGTGCGTGCGAGCTTTTGCTACCGCAAATACAGCTACCGCATGCGGTATCTAAATCAGTGTAAAGGACACGCGAGGGCACGCCAAAAAAAGCGATCATGTAATATTAATTACATTTTTTCAAAAACATTTACGCGATTTCATCTAAAGGAGAAGTCGTGACAGTTTTGACAGCCAATACAAACCTAACCTTGATAAATTTTACTCCGTTTCTTAAAGTTACAATAAATCGTGCAATAGAAGTGAAATAATGAATAAACGACCGAAATTATTGTTAATCGTGTTCACAAAGCGAACAGTGAAACGGATTAATAAGTTGCTGGTGGACGTAAGGACGAACGAAGATCAATTCACAACATAATATTTGCGCAACATATGGCATTTAAAAATCGTCAACGTCAATTAAAATTCGGTGCACGAATGGGATTAACATGATGTGTATCAAATTTGGTAAGAATCGATTGAATGGTTCTAATTTTATTGCGATTTCTACTTTTTTTAGATTAGTCAATACTTCAAGTTCGATAAATTGTGCGATATCCGATATCGTGACTATTGATTATCAATGATGAATTTACTCATAGAGATAGTCGATATGTCGGTAGACGTCAATTTTGTGAAGATTTAACTTAAAATACGTTCACATATGGACGATTGTCGAGCACGATTTGAATACCAATTCAACACATATATGTCCAGCTATTTTATTCATCCGGCTATTATGGCATATTGATTTTTTTTTAAAAAGCTCGACCGCGCTCTAACTCGTGCAAGTTACGAAATACCGGGTTCTAATTTGATCGACATATGGACTACCATGCAACAAGGTTGCGATCGAATTTGGCGCAGATCGGTCAAGTAAATCACTTACAAAAAACCTGTAAGTATAACCTTGCAAATTGCTTCCTCATTATTTCGCAGCTTTTAAAAATTATTTACAAAGGTTTCTACATGATGAAGCCAAAATGGATAAACACACTTCCTCATAGATCTTAATTGTAAATAATTTTCCAAATCTGTAGTATAATGAGAAAGCAATTTGCAATCTGTTTAAAGATCTCTTATTTTTAAGCTGTATTAGCCCTAAAACTATCTACTCATGGCCTCTTTTTCGGACAACTTAGTGTAATCATTATCTTGGGGGCGGAGGAGGGGAGGGGGGGGGGGAGTGAGAGAGTGGGGGCGTGAGAGTGTGTGAGAGAGTGAGTGAGAGAATGAGAGAGTGAGTGAGTGTGAGAGTGAGAGGGTGAGAGAGTGAGAGAGGTTCAATCGTCACCGCACTGCTTATTGATCTCACCACCAAAGGTCCGAGATATACGTACACAAGACGAGCGGGTGGCGCGCCGCGGCGGTTACAAGGGTTATACTCTATGTAGTAAGTTTCACACTGTAAAAGTAGCCCCGCACGCAAGAACCTCGCGCACCCGCACGGCTCCGCTGCTATTGCAGCATGTGTGAGAAGGCTTTACGCTTGCGCGCGTTCTTCTTCGGCCCCCACGCACGCACACGCACACGCACACGCACACACACACGCACACACACACGCACGCGCGTGGGGAACGTCAAACCGTTGCGCTGGAGCGGAGCAGCAACTGAACAAAAAGGACAGAAAAAGATGGACGACACACACAAGCGGACGTACACGAATGCTCGACATACATTTGCAAACACGAACAGCCTGAAATCCTTGCCACGCACTACGAAGTTACTCGATATCCATGTCAGCAGAGGTTTATATTACGTAGTGCCGAGCTAGTACACACGGAGCATCCGCTGCTCTTGACCATCAGTACAGCCAGTCTGCTGCTGATTGGCCGACAGCATTTTTACCGCAAAGGAAATTTCGAATATAGTGATTTCTAAGTGACCACGATTGGGGGTACAGTGACCTCGGACGGACCACTGTCGAAACGGCAAAGTACCACGTTAAAAAATAAAATATTTTAAGTCTTTCTTTTATACTCGGCGTCGAGACGACGCGTATCTTGTACACATTAAACAATATAGTCAGGAAAGTGCACTTGCTAATGCGCACTGCGACTTCGATTCTGTTCTTTTCTGAGCCCTCTTGCACGATTTTTTTATTTCTGCGGTAGAGTCTTCTCGTGGCCTCGAAAGCTCGCTGGGTCTTGCCACAGAGACACCCGCGACATCCCAGCCACTTCGAGCGATGTGTCCGATCTCTGCACCGACTTTTTTTTTCAATCGCCGAGGCACTGAGAAAGCAAAGTGAAGCGCAGAAAGAGAAGCGCAGACAAAGCCACAGGCACTCTCACCGAACGCGTTAAAATATATATATATATTATATCACGACGGGGAAAAAACCGAAGCTCGAGATGACACGACGTCAGCCGGAAAAACTCGTTTGAGGACCGAACAGAGCACTTCAGTTGGTTTCACGCCATCGCGACTTCACAATCGCGTGTCGAAACACATCCCTAACGCTGTGCACACGCACACGCCCGCGCGCGCGCGCGCGCACACGCATGCACACACACGTACGCATACACACCCACACGCGCGCGTATACGATACCTATGGAATTCTGCGAACGAATAGAAACACACGAGTGAGAAATTTTCAGATATCAAAGATGAAGGCACTCACGATGACCGAATCGAAGGGATTGTGGCAGGCCAGGGCTGCAGATGATGTCGAATTACTTTTCCGCGCGAGATGATGGCTCGTTCCTCAGCCGCCCAGCCCCAGCTTGGCCGGCCCTCGGTCGTTTTCCTCAGTGGCTCGGCCTTTGCCACCGTGCTATATCTCGATCGCCTCCTGTCGCCTCTCCCTTTTCCACTGCCCTTGTTCCGCGGACCCTCTTTCCTCGCGTTCTCGATTCTCTTCCTTTTGGTCACTTCACCTCGACCTCTTCCACCGAAATTAATACGTTTATTCCGTTTTTTTCCCGTTTTGTCAACCACTTGTTTCTTGTCTTGCACAAACTCCTCCCGCTCTGTCGTTTTCTCTCTCACTCTCTCGCTCTCTCTCTCTCTCTCTCCCTCTCTCTCTTTCTCGCCCTCACCCCCTCTCACGCTCGCTCTCTCTGTCTCTCGCCTTTCCACGGGGGTTAGTTTCGTAACCCTTTCTGTTTCACAGGGCTATCATCGCGCGAACTAGCCCGTGATCTGCTCGGCCGCGGAACGCAGGGCTGCTGATGTTGGTGCTCCGTGCTGGTGCTTGCGGGGGTGCTGCGCTGGAGTCGCGAGAGGCAGCAGCACACACTGAATGATCGAAAGTGGGGTGAGCGGGTGAGGGGAGCGGGGCGGCGGTGGCGGTGGCGGTGGCGGTGGCGGCGGCGGCGGCGGCGACCGTGCGATCGAGCACTAGCGAAGGGCCTACGGCGAGTTGCGAGCATCGGCCACCGTCACAACGCTGGCTGGCGCTGACTGGCGGTGGGGATACTCGAAGGGATGCGTCGTTGGGTTTCGAGGTTATGCGCGAAAGGGGAGAAACTCCGAGGGAGACGCGAGCGTCGAGCCGCCAACGGGAAAACCGAGCGAGAGACTGACGTGACTAGAGAAGCAAAGAAGATGGCGAGGGAGAGGGAGAGACTGGGCGCGAGGAGTAGAGGCACCAGCAGCACCGGCGGCAGCAGCAGCAGCAGCAGCGGCAGCGACTCTCCGGTTATCGCCGGATATGGGTCACTCGTGGATCGATGACGCCCGGCGTAGAGCCACCGCTCCAACAGCACCGTCGGTGTACCTTTCACAAAAGACCAATCAATAAAGACGCGCGGGGTAGCAATCTCCGATATCTCGGTCTTCCCACCCTGCTACGTCGCTACCGCTCGGGCTCTAGCCAACTGCAGCCCTAGTACTATATACAATACCCCGAGCTTTCTCTAGTTACTTTTCCTGGATATACTCGACGTCTCTGTGAGAGCGCGAAAGATAATAGCGCGCGTAGTATACGATTAGTAGCGTATACGCAAATAGCCTTTCCATCGCTTTTCATCCAGCGCCTCGGCCAAACGCCAGTGTGCCCCGCACTGTGCAATGTGCGCGCGGTTGTCCGTGGAACGCGCGCGGTCCCACACCACGGTCCGTGAAAAGTGGAGCTTTTTTTTACGGATCAATCCTGTAGTATTACGGTGGCGAGCGAGCGAGTCGGAAGAGAAAAAAACGAGGCGAGGAGAAGGGGAGCTCGGGGTGTATGCGCGTAAGATTTTTGAATCTTGCAACGTCGACGTGTAGGCGCTGGTTAACGGTGAGTGGAGAATCACGCGCAGGCGTCGCGGACGAAAAAGCAGGGTGACGTAGAGAATCCGGTTGGTTGTGGGCAACAGCGCGGGGAAGGTGGCAACTGTGCCTGTCGTCGACAACCTAGCTGCCGCAACCGTGGCCCGGCTTTCGCGGGGCGATGTACCCCTCCTCTCCCCCCCCCCCCCCCCCTACCCCTCCCCTTGACGACCTCATACAGTTGTCCACCCGCGCTACGACCTCGTGACTGTAGCGACGGGCTTATCAATGAAACCCCCTCTCCCCTCGCCCCTCTTTCTCTCTCGCTCTCTTCTTCTCCTGTTGTATTCTCTCTGTATTTTTTACACGTAAATAAAATGAGAAAATCCATTTTTTTCGGCACTGCTTGCGGTCTGAAACGGCGATTGATACAGACTCGCGAACAGAGTTGGTAAAGAACGTTAGAATTTAACAGAAAATAAATAATTGTAACTGTACGACGTATTCAAACTAAGATGAATGAAATGGAAACTTAAGTACATTTAGTGAATATATGCCACGATCTCCCAAATCTGTGGAAAAATCGATTTTATTAAGTTAAAGAACAAAAAGAAATTGCCTTACAAATTGCCGCCTTAGCGAACAATAAATACGTCAAGCTAGCAAGAAAAATCGAATGATTATATCGACGAAGACACGAACCGAGTGGAGTATAAAGCCGGGGGGGTGGTAGTCACTTCTATGAGACACGAGGCGACACTTGGACGACACGATAATGAGATTTTTCTTCGTGCGTCACAAACGTGAACAGTGATATTGGTGAGCCGGACGGCCTCAGTCCGGCAAGTGGTCACGGCCCGCTATTGTCAGACATCGCTTGCTATAGGTACTCATCATAGCCTCTAATATAGACATTAGTCGTACGCCGCTACACTCGTAAGTTTGTACGTTCTTTTGTGAATAGTTAAACGTTAGAGTTTTCTTTACAAATTAGTTTGTAATAACCAGATGCACTTTGATGTAGTACATCGGGCACTCCATATCAAGTGGGCCACCCTGATTGATTATACATGCTAGTAAAATGGGTTCATAATATTTTCTTCAGAATATTTACCGCGCCAACTTACTAATTATAATGGATTTTTAATCTCCATCGTATATCGATAACATTACAATGTGAAATTTGCCATCGGATAGGGTTTTTTAAACTTGGCGAAATCGAAATTTTTTTTTCGCAAAAAACGCAAGGCAATCCCTTCTAAAAATTTTCGATTTTTGAGGGTCAACTTAAAAAATTTGCAAAAAATCGAAAAATCGGGATATCGCGTTCCGCCTAGCGGCATTCTCTTCGTTAAAGAGTTTTCTTTCGAATGCAAAAAGAAAATCCCGATTATATTGATCCAAAGAAAAATTACACCGATTTTAGTAAAGTGCCGAAATTGGGAAAAAGTGAAAAAACGTTTTTCGCGTTTTTTTTCCTAAAATTTGTTATTTTTCCAACAAAAACCGGTCATATTTGGAATCAGCGGGAAATTTCCCATCGGATAGGGTTTTAAAACTTCGCTAAATCGAAAAAATGTTTTCTTAAAATAATACCCCTTGCACTTAAAATAACAAGGGGTGGGTTGGGGGGGGGGGGGGGGGGGTAATTTCAATACATTTTACTTTTAACTTCAAGACAAATAGTAGATATTTATAAGTAAGCAATGTGCAAAGTTTCACTTTGCAACATTTGTATCCAAGTGACTATGAATATTCTGAAGACGACCTTACGAAATTTAATATAATATTTATGCACAAAAACTTCCGATACCAATAGGTAATTTTAATACAGATATTTTTTGAGGTCTCGTTCAGTGTTTAATCGTTCCCCCAAAAACCGCAATTTTCCACCCTGCATTGCATCATTTCGGTTTTATCGCAAGTGACGTATATCCATAAAGGTAAAAAAACACAGATCTCCGCGTGGGTAGCCGCTTTCCGGCTGTACGTCGAGTGGGTGCGCGTGGAATCTGGTGAAGTCGGAAGGGCAATGGGCGAGTGAAGACTGGTTGAAACTTCGAAAACACCTGTTCACTCATGGCTGATAGCTCTCGCTCAGCGTGTTACGTATTCATTGACGGAGGCTCGTCGCGCGAAACCTCGACACGCTATAATCGATTGACCGAGTGTATGCCTCTCTGCGCGAACTTTGTGTGCATGTTTACGGATATATATGCATACGTGTTGGTGCAATTGGCATCGTCGATTCCATCTATTGCAATTAACCTAATGCGCTACACGTTTCTGCCGACTTCTCTCGCTAAGCCGAGATCACTGCAAAGATTATTATCTCACCCGCACTCAGTCGGCAACTCAGTCGGTGTTCAGCACATCACCTTAATCTCCGCTCGATTTTGCAATGTGATCTACATGAGTTTGCTACATAGGTAAAAGGTATCGTACGATACAGCGAAGTAATCACGCTGGCGCGGGGAACGGGGAAATCTGTACTTTCCTTTCCTTTCCGCGTTTTCCTCACGACGCCTGCTTTCTATTATGAGCCTCGTGGAGTCTGGTCGTGCGAGGCTTGACCACAAGTCGTCTCGGTAGCTGCAACGACTTCACTTGCGTAATATCTAAGTTACACCATAGCAAGTAACAGGCACACGTTAGTTGTAAAAGAGTATGTAACCGGTTTTGGTTATTGACCAACGAATGTTTCTCAGTATTTCGGGCGGGTATCAAAACGTACGTTTTGCATAGCCTCGAATTAACAAGTCAATTTTTTCATTCCGCACTTTGGTCTTTGTTCGGGCTCATCGATATAAGTGGACGTTTTATTTATCAGCTGGATTTATTTGTGATTGCGAGAAACTTTTCTATCTCTTCACTTTGTTTTCATGATAATCATTTAAGTTTATTGTTAGACAATGTGGGTATTTCTTAGTAACATATGATAAAGAGTGATGTTGTGGATTTGTGATAACTATATATTATGCAGTGCAAATATATTGTGCAGTGACTAAAAATCCACTTATAGTCGTTTCAGCGTTAAGTATTAAGATTTTTTTTTAATGTGGCGATGTTACCACAGTTGGTAAATCCAAACATCCAAAACATCGCACGTCATTGTTATTTTACTGCCGATTAAAAGCTATACACGGCACAAGCAAAATTGTTTGACTAAGATACGATTATTTGACTAAGAAATACAAATTTTGGTAACTTCGATAAATACATTATTCGTATCGAATCAGGAGAAATAAATTATATGCAAAAGTTAATAGCGAATGCAACCAATCGTAGTAGTAGCCAATGATCGCGAGACAGTGGTCGTGGTGGTGACGGTTACTCCCGTCGAGAAAGAAAGTGGAGGGAATGCACTCTCATCAGCAACAACTATATTTTCGCCCCGCTTTGCATCGACTCGCTCTTGACGCATTCCCACCGCTACAACGTTTCCCAACGTGCAGCTAGTCCGACATTCTGTAGGAACACACCGACTCCCGGGTCAGTACTTTGATAGCCATCATCGGTAACCGTCATGGGCTTCTCGGAGCGGTATTGCTTACGTCGTCTTGCACCTCCCGTCAACTAATAATACTCTTCGATCTCTCGCGATCACTTGGAACATACAGTGTCAGTATCGGCCGAAGTTTCAGTGTCTATAAATACATATAGTTTCTCTATTCGTAATATTTAGTTTACTGTGCATTTAGTATACACGATATAACAGTATATGTGAAAAAAAAAAAGTTTATAAATAACCTTGCAATTTCCCAATACTTGATGATCACATAAACATATATTTGTAGACTGTCAACAAAGCCATCGAGCATACTGTGGAAATATCGTGACGCAAGTAACGAGACAGGCATAAAGATTTAAAGACCGGAAGTGAAAAATACTGGTTCAAGCTCTCTCAAGAACGTCAGAATGAAGCTCGGACACACGATAGAAGATTCGAAGGCAAAATATCCGGAGTTAAGTGGCGATATGCTCGAAGAACTCCGGGCCTGGACTGAAGAGCGTGGAATCACAGGGATTCCCGATACGCAGCTTGCACTGTTTGCTCACAGTTGTTACTGCGATCTGGAAGCGACGAAACGTTGCATGACTGTTTACTACAGATTGAGAGCCGCAGCACCGGAATTCTTCGGAAATAGAGACCCAAGATCAGATGATATGCAATTTTCCATGAAAGCACTGTAAGTTTTCTTATTTCAGAATTTGTTTTTTTTCTGTTAAGAAATGAAGGTAGTTCTATCGCTTCACGCCCACTTCGCATACATTTTCGAAAAATGAGAGGGCATTGCAAACATTTCTCGATAACAAAAATCTGAAAAAATCATGTATATTAAAGGTGTTGAAAATATTAATTTGGCATAATAATAATTCCAAAATCTTATTAACAAATTGATGAAGAATTAAATTGTTTAACAAACTAGGCTAATCACACGCGCTGGCGCGCGTGCCCGAGATACTTTTGCGCTGCTGCGCTCTTAGAAAGTTTTAAAAGGGTAAATCGCAACTGAAAAACCGTTGTTCAGTTATTTTTGAAAAAAAAAAAAAAAAAAAAAAAAAAAAAAAAAAAAAAAATGTCGTTTTGTTTGTCAGAAATCGTAGATCTGGCCGTCGGGCCGAAAACCGCCGAAATCGGGGTCACGAAATTTATTTTTTCAAAATATCGACTTGTAACCTATACCATCGTTCTCAAGTCGCATATTCTACCCCTGAAAACACTGGTTAAAACCCTTTTTTAGTTGATTTTGAAAAAAAAAATTTTGGCCGAACAGTTTGTCAGAAATCGTAGATCTGGCCGTCGGGCCGAAAACCGCCCAAATCGGGGTCACGAAATTTATTTTTTCAAAATATCGACTTTTAACCTATACCATCGTTCTCAAGTCGCATATTCTACCCCTGAAAACACTGGTTAGAACCCTTTTTTAGTTGATTTTGAAAAAAAAATTGTTTGGCCGAACAGTTTTTCAGAAATCGTAGATCTGGCCGCCGGGCCGAAAACCGCCCAAATCGGGGTCACGAAATTTATTTTTTCAAAATATCGACTTTTAACCTATAGCATTGTTCTAAAGTCGCATATTCTACCCCTGAAAACACTGGTTACAACCCTTTTGAAGTTGATTTTGAAAAAAAAATTTTTTGGCCGAACAGTTTTTCAAAAATCGTAGATCTGGCCGCCGGGCCGAAAACCGACCAAATCGGGGTCACGAAATTTATTTTTTCAAAATATCGACTTTTAATTAAAAATTTTTTTTTTATTTTATTGTTTCAATGAAAGTGATTCGTTCATTTTTCTGCACACGTACGATCTTTTTTCAAATTTTTGTCTTTGCTTGGAATTAAGTAATTTTTCCATGTAAAAAAACGAAAAATTAAAAGCAAAGAAAAAAATGTATATCATGCAAGTTGTGCCGTCCCGCGAACTACTGAACGTTGTAATTGAAACTCATTTTTTACCGGAAATATACAGACGCTATGTTCTTAAAATAAAAAGTTGCTGTCGCATCAACAAGCATACAATAAAATAATAAAATGCGGAATATTTAATACCTCGTAACGCGTCAGAGGAAATAATTAAAAATACGTACGAAATTGAGGTGACGACAATTCCTTCGCGGAGAGAATGCGAAGGAAATGTATGTACGCTCATTGACAAGCAAAATTTTCGGCCCGCTTTGCATCGACTCGCACTCGTGACCGAGAAACCGCACGACTTTTCGTCGACAGAGGGTTAGTAAATAAGAAAGGCTAAATAAATAAAATCATGTTTGAGATCGAAGCTGCTTAGAATTGATAATCGAGGAAAATGGATCAGAAAAACGATTTCTCAATTGTGTGTCGAAATCCGCGTCGTTCGTTCGTGCACTGGAACCGCGTGCCGGTTGCATTGCACCGCAATCGTTCGTACACTCAAGCCGATGCAATTTGTGAGCCTGCCAATAACACGCTGCTCTTAATAGCACATGCTCGACATCTTTCTTTCTTCTTCTTTCTCATTCGCTGTCCTTCGGCATATCAATAGACACAAGGAAATCAAATTATTTTGTAAAATAAATAAATGCCCTAATAATAAAATATAATTACAGGGAATTCGTGATGTTGCCACTGCCCGACGATAATGGCAACAGAATTATGTTCCATCGGTTAGCCGACCTTAGGCCGAGTTCTTATGTCTTCAACGACGGTATAAAGTTGTTGTGTATGACACTCGATGCGAGTCTGTACTCCGAGGGTTGCACGCCGGGATACGTCTTTCTCTTCGACATGACGGGCGCAAAACTGACCCATTTGACCAGACTCTCCATCACGAGTATCCGCAGGTTTTTCGAGTATCTTCAAGACGGGCTTCCGGTGCGACTGAAGGGCATCCATGTTATCAATGCCGTGTGGTTCATGGACAAAGTTATGGCTCTCATTAGGCCGTTTATGAATCGAGAGCTCTTCGATATGGTAAGTTCGGATTGACCTTGTTTCTCCGTTTGACGGTAACTACTGGGCACCTTCGAAGGAAAAAGCATTTCTTTTTTCTTATTTAATCAAATTAATACAATGGTAAAATAACGTCGACTTCATATCATGCGACAAATAAAATGTTCACTTTTTTATGGCCATAAAAACTTGGGTTAGTTATTGCTTAAATGTGATTGATAATAATTCGTAACTATAAAAATAATGATTCAATCGAGAAAATGTTTCAACTTCATCAATCGAATGATGCCCATTTATTGTTTGTGGAGCATCGGAAACAAATGTCAAATGTTTGACCATGATACATTTAATCTGTTCCCAGTTGCATTTACACACCGGCGACGTTTCCGAAATTTACAAATACATACCACCGAAATGTCTTCCAAAAGATTACGGCGGTGAGCTCGATTCTGTTGCGAATCTTCACGGTAATAAACACAGACAATAATAATATACCTCTTAAAATGAGTCCTACTTAATCTCTATTCGTTCCTGTAATTGTTATTAATTCGCAGAAGCGCATTGTAAAAAACTGGATGACCTGCGAGACTACTTTAACGAGGAGGAGACGCTGTTTCGCGGTTGGTCCGAGAGAAAATCGTCAAAGTCATCGAACTGTAGCTCGCCAAGCAAACAATCCGGAATCGCGGGCATCAATGGAAACGAACCGATCGACATTGAGAGCTTCGACTGACCATGCAAACATTCGACATTGCAATAGCTACATTACGAATTTATTGTACGAACAAACGAAAGGCCTTTTCATTCGCATATTGAGCTATTAAGGGAATGCCCTTAAGATTGCTATGTCACTTCGACTGAGTCGATGAATTCATTTATCGCTTTTGAATATTCAGAAAAAAATTCGTAAATAAAAAAGTTGTTAATACTGATTTATGTCGTAAGAGCACGTGAAACTACTCAGTCGGTAAAAGAAACTGTAAGCAACATTTTTCACGAATTCTGTCATTACACTCAAAGATCATGTGAAACACCCACGCCGAGCCCAATCGGTATTAAAAACTGTAATCAAATTTTTTCCCAAAAGTACGACGATTACCACCAAAACAAAATTCATTCGTCGAACGCTGTGACGAATATCCGCTTCCGATGAGTGTTTTATTTTGGGGATAATTGTGGGCATTCTTAAAAAAAAATAAAGTTGATTACAGTTTCTATCACCGACTGAGTAGTTTCACAAGCTCTTGAAATGTAATTCCACTTGCGTTCGCCGAATTTTCGCGAATCCTGATTCTCAGCACATTTTCGCAAATGCTGTAGCTCGATATTGCTCAACGGCCTTCGGCTGACTTCAGTAATGAAAAATAGTCAGCATTTTTCTTATCAAAATTGCTCTCGCGTTACGCGAGCGGCATTATGCGCGAACTGACACGTTTGCACCTGGCGTGCTTATTGAGTCGTTAGTACGAAAGACATAGTAGCAGCAAAATGTGTACCACGTTTGCGTGTGGACTTGCGCGTTGACCGAACCCGAAGGATTCTCCTGGTGGCGGAGCGCGTCGTGGTCGATTCTGATTCGACGAATTCGTGACGGGCCACCGCCGACTGAATTCGCCCTGGCTGTGACGGTACTGTGGATTACCGTGTGCGTGTAAGTGTGGGGGAGGGGGAGCTGGGCAGTGTGCAAATGCACATTCTGTGCTGTGTGGCATGTACATGCGTATAGACGGTGCATATTCCACGTTTCACCCGATACAACGCTGTAGTATGCGGGTGCCCGGACGACAGACATAAGTCGAATGTACACACAATGCACACAATAACAATAAAATACCGGTGAAGCCGTAGCGATAGCCGCGAACAAACGAGAGGCCAACAACTTTTTAGCTTTCAGCCTCGCCTTCGATTAACAGTTACACGCTAAACGCGTTTCGGGAATCGACGAAGGAAGCTCGAGCACCGGGGGAGGACACTCCAAGAGCAGAACGCGTACTTATAGAACCGTGGACAGGACGTTCAGTGTCAGAGACCGCCGCGCCAACGTCACGAACACAAAGTAACATTGGATTTCCGGACGTAAACGCAATTCTGCGAAGACTGTGCCAGTGTACGTACTATTGGTAGCGTACGTTAACTGTTGTGGGAATAAGGGGGAGGGCAGAAGGGGGAAACGATTATCGCGGGTTTCTCGAAACGTTTTCAGAGGACAACATGAAACTACTCGCGTCAGTGATTTTCGTCGCCCTTGCCGGCATCCAACATGTTGCAACTGAAGACTGCAAAGGGTGCGTTCCACTGGATTCCTTTTCCTTCCAGAAGGTAAGCGAAAAGCCAACTCCGGTGTGTTTTCATCGGCTGGACATGTTTTTGTTTCATTAATTTCGTCAACGATTATCTCGTCGACACTTTAGTTTTGCGAGTGACTGTACCGCGAAGGTCTTGCTACCGTGACAACGACGTTGTCATGGTTACGAATTCGGACGCCGTGGAACGTAGAGTTTCGACGATGATGTGAACTATGAAGAATATTGTATCACTGCAGCCACTAACAAAATCTCGCGAAACAATTTTATAAAATAATATGATATAATTGACACGAAATTTCAAATTTTCAACAACTTCCGAATTATTTGTCATTCAATTTTACTGTATTTATTCTATAGATGCCCTACTTTTATTATCAAAAATCATCTTATGTTTCGCTAGTACATTTGGTTTACAGCTATAATTTACATGTCCCTTTTCTCTTACAGGTGATATCAAAATTTAAAGCGGCCCTTGTGAAATTTGATGTAGCATTTCCATATGGCGAGAAGCATGAGGAATTTGGAAAAGTAGCTGCCGATACAAAAGACTCAATGGACCTTCTGACAGCTGAAGTTGGTGTCAAAGATTTTGGCAACAAAGACAATTCTGATCTGGCACAGCAGTACAATGTCAAGAAAGAAGATTTTCCTGCAGTAATGCTCTTCGTTCAGGGACAGAGCGAACCCTACCGATTCACGGTACAGAAAGATGAGGAATTCTCTGCCGAGAATATTAAAAGATTCATCAGGGCTAACAGCAATGTCTACCTTGGATTACCTGGTTGTGTCGAGCCGTTGGATAGAATTGCTGAATCATTCAAGCAAGCTGGTAGCGAGAAGGATCGAAAAGTAAGATTAAATTGATTTTTTGTACAACACGTACTTGAAAAAATGCTGTCATGTAACATTACTTCATATTCTAAAAATTCATGAACTTGCTAATTTCATTGAAAATCATACGTCCACTAACATTTCAAAATTCCAAGGAAATTTACAAATTATTTTTCTGATTCACAGACTTTGCTCGAAAAGGCAAAAGTCTTTGAAGGTACATTGCCAGAGGAACATCGAGCTGCCGCTCGTGTCTATGTGAAAACGATGGAAAGGATATTGGAGCGAGGCGATGTATTTGTGCAAACTGAAAGAGCACGAATCGACGGCCTGTTGACTGGCAAATTATCCAAAGACAAGAAGCGCACAATGGAAGAAAGAAGAAATATTCTCCAGTCTTTTGCACACAGGGACGAGCTTTAAGTTGGGGGATCATATCCATACTGCCGAGAATTTAGAGTTCTTTTGAACATATTGTGCAACACATCTTGGATGAGACGACTACATAGTTGCTATGCTGTCCATATGTTCAATCAACACGCACTATTTGAGACATCACATTCCATATGGAATTTTGTAATAAGTTTGTTGGATATTATATTAAAGAAAAACTGTGAGGGGCCTGACTATAATAAATAAAAATTGTCTAAAGCCATATGAATTTTGTAAATTTGTGTTTGTTTACAATCTTTATTACCGACTGAGTAGGTTTGACCTCACCCATGGATTACTCTGATGATACTAAACATTTTTAGATAAAACAAAATATATATATTTCACCTTTTTAATTATCTTTCATTGCATGCAGAAGATCCCAATGTACTTCAAATTCGTTTTTATTATGCCCGGATAATATAGAAACAAAGTCTGGCAAGTAGAAACTTAAAAAGCGGGCGTAACTGTGGTACGCTGTATAACCCCAGAAAATTCTTCAAGAAAAGATCAATCTCTTTTCGTATAAATACATATCGAACGGAAAAATATTTCGTATAAGGCCAATCATAACAATAACAACCGTTATTACGGTTTCGTGGCCAAAATCACGTGAACATTCCACAACAGAATAATGACGCTCTCTGTAGAAAAGCAAACTTCTCGTAGCAGACGGCTTAATGACGTTACCTGCAAATATCCTTCATTCCCCTTTTTCGCTATTGTAGAGCAAAAGGATCGAAAATCCTCTGTCCGCTCGGTGCTGCCACACTAGCTCGCGGTCATTCGCAGGAAAGGTGAATCCGCTTGCCGACTCTGCCGTTCCAGCGGTAGGTCACGCGTAACTGTAAAACCACGTGCAGGGTGCAAGATAAGGAGAGGGAGAGAGAGAGAGAGACCATGTAGCCATGGTCGCCCTCCACGGTACCTACACAGAATGGCCGAAAGTCGTTTCACGTAGCTCAAGGGGGGCGCGCGACTCGCTTGCACATTGGAAAGCCCCTCCTCGTGTACGTCAGCAGAGCGCAACTTCGGTCGTGCTCGTGACGCCATTTTGGCCGTTTACGCTGATCGTTCGGGCAGGTTCGGCTGGGTCTGGGAATCCGGCCCGAGGCCGGGGCTTCGGGTTTTTCGGTTGCTAGTCGCGGGCAGGGTACGAGCGGTCAAGGGTGGTGGGCCGCGCGGAGAGGAGAATATCGCACCGTATATACATATAGACGCATACATGCGACACACACACAGCACACACACACGCGCGCGCACGCACGCACACACACACACATACAGACACCCATAGCTATATACACATCTGGAGTTAGTATCGGGAGGCAACGGAACGCGAAGGAACTCTCGAGGCAACGGGCCCAGATACGCGATTAGTACGTGTTTCATACATCACCAGCAGCGGATACACGCACATTGAGGCAGTAGTAGACCTCGCAACGCAAGTACGGGAGTCGCTCGCGTAAAGCATCGACGGTGGAAATTGTGGCGGAGCTTCAAACTGGTTGAACGTGGCCACAACCAAGTGCAAGCGTACAGCTCGCTCGCATACACACGCGCGCGCGGACGCACGCGCGCACACACACACACACACATACCGACACGCGCGCGCCAGCGTCCAAAGACAGGAAGAAAAGTCACAGGGCGGGCGAGAAAGTGAGAGAGTGGGTGGGTATCGAAGGAGCTCCGAGCATTTGGGCTTTCGACTGTCGGCTGGGCCTTGAACGAAACGACGACTACCAGCCAGTTAATCGCAGCCTTTGCCCGAATATCTCGCCTTGTTTTCGTTTCGCTTGTGACATGAGTTTACGTTTTTCCCCGACATTCCCGAGTGTATTACACCCCCCCCTCGTGCATTGTGTCGTTCCCGCTCCTACCGCGTTGCATTCGGAGAATCGAACGACGGTAGAACCATATAGAACGCGATAATAATTGTTATCTCGAATCGGCGGGCGTCGCTGCTGCGGCGTAAAGATCGCGAGGCGAGTGTCGGGGGACGCACAGCCGGAGGAACGCGGAGAGACGTGGAGAGACAAGAAGGGACTCGCTAGCGGGCTGGATCGTCCCGAGGTCATCGTCGGTCGGCAGTGATCGCGTCGTCGAGCAGCGGAGCAGCAGCCGAGACGGGAGAGGAAGAAGCGCGTGCTGCTGCTGCAGAAATCGAAACACGGGGGACGAACGGTTCGACGTACAGTTCGCGTTCGCGGAGTAGGCCGAGAAGCAGTCGCGCGTCGCCGGGTGCAAGGTACAGGTGCAAGGTGCGGGTGAGCCGGGGAAGGTGAAAAAGCTATATAGACTGAAAGGTGGAGATACAGCGAGCGAGAGAGTGCGTGCGAGAGAGAAGCAGCGCGAGAGAGTGTGAGAGAAAGAGAGAGAGAGAGAGAGAGAGAGAGGGAGCGCGCGAGAGAGAGAGAGAGCAGTAAGAACGAGCGCCGGAGGGAGAGGAGAGGGAGAGAAAGAGAAGCTGAGGTATACAAAGTCGTCACGACCAGTGGTGCGGTTGGTGTGTTACGTTTGTAAAATGGACGGCAGCTCCGAGCCGCCGTCGGGCGTTACGGCGATGGAAACCAACAGCAGTAGCAACAGCAGCAGCAGCACCACCACCAGCAGCAGTGGCAGTAGCAGCGGCGGTGGCGGCGGCAGCAGTAGCAGTAAAAATACAAATAGTAGCAGTGGCAACGGTGCCATGAAGGAGAACAGTAATCCTAGCAAGAATATGGGAACGGAAGGTAGCGTCAACGAGACGGCGTCGTCCGGCACGGGCTCGTCGGGTTCGTCGAGCACAGCGACGTCCGGGCTCGTCGCGTCATCCAAGTCGTCGTCGTCGTTGTCGTCATCGCCATTGGTCGCATCGGCCATAACGGACTCGGGATATCATTATCGAGGCAGCGACGCCAGCAACGGCTCGATACAACACGCAACTGGCGTCGAGAGGAGCGTCAATGGCAGCAGTATTATTCGTAGTCATCACGGCAGCGGCAGCTTCGTTCTGCCGAGCCCGATACCATCACCACCGGGGTGTGGCTGCGTCATCAGGGCGCCCAGTCCCGATCCCGACGAGATTACCATCACCATAACACCCACCACCGGCGGACAATTCGAGCTCTCCGTCGATCGCAACGACACCATCGAGAATCTCAAAAAAATCATATCCAAGAGATTGAAGGTCGCCAAGGAGAGGATTTGTTTATTACACAGAGAGAGGTGAGTCCGTTTTTTTTTCATTCTTTTCTTTCGCTGCTTCGAAATTTACACAGTGAATACATATGCGAGGTTATTGGAATAGAATGAACAATGTTTTTTTTTGTTTGCAACATAAGCTCTACAAGTTCCACTGAATCCCCAATCGCCCGGTCGAAAGTTCGATTTTTATTTTTGCGCCGCTTTGTACACGCGTTTATGCATGGTAATGTGTTACTCTACAGGACAGCTGCTTGGAAACGGCTGAAGCGGGGTGGGAGAGGGAGGGGGGCTTCAAACTAACGACTGTGAGCTGTTCAGCACGAGGCGCTTTATCAATAAGCGCCTGGCGTCACGGTATCGCGGTATTATGAGAAATAAATAAATGCGGGGAAAAACCAGTGTCTATTCCGGGAGAACTCCTACAGCCACTCAACATCCACGACAGATTTTTTTTCTATAATTCGTAACGTCTCGTATCGCTCGACGAGGTAGATGTGTATACATTCCTAGTCGTGTCAAAATGGAGGGAAGCCGTGTGGTTTGTGCATTGCCGTAAACTACCGCCCGCTGCCCCCTCCCACCCCCTTTGTCGGCCCTCCCCTCTGGCGACTTTTCCGCCATCGCGTTTGGCGACTAAGCCGCCGCGATCGTTCCACTGTGACTCTCCGCTCCTTCTACCCTTTATCCCTTTCGCATTCAAGAACACGCCTGATTGACAAAACGACATTTTTGTGCATTTGAAAAACTGGTCCAACACTCAAAATGGCGGCGCCAAGACGCTCCAAATCTTGTTTATAAACAGAAACATGACTTTTTGATCGAAATTGTTTACGTTTTAAAACCAACGACTTTTGTAGAACATTTTTTTTTATGAAGTTCACAATATGTAGGTTTGAAGATCATTTTTTATTATTTTAATGCTGTTCAGGATGTATCACGAGGAGGTGAAGACTAAGTACGAGTGTGCGTGTTTGTGTCAGGCATCTAGAGATTCGTGCGTGTAATGCATATACGTGAGCGATAGAGAGACTGAATGACAGAGGGGTTGGTGGGTCTATGCGAAGGCAGTAAGATCTCCGTTCCTTGCGCGTCCGTGTCACTTTGTTGAGGAAGATACCATTTTCCTCTCTTGACGCTTCGTGGTCACCGTGGGTAGAATCGACCCGAAATTTACCTGAAACTACGTTTCCGAATAGTGTAACCACGAAGCATTAAGACCTCGAGTACATACACGCGTCTATCGCGCGGACGTGCATACGCATAGTGCAACATGTACGTGCCGTAAACCGGAAGAAGGTGGAATGAAGAGCCTCGGCTCGCGAGAACACGTGAGGTTAGACTATACCAGGCTGGTACGTGTGTCTCGCTGTAGGTGGTGTAGGCACTGTCTTGTGAGATCCGTAGTAGGTGGTGATTTTGGTGACGCGGCGGCAGTGGCAGGCATACTGGCGTTTCTAAAGTACACACGTGTCTTCTTGCTGGAAATTGCGCGTACGCGATGTGGCACAGTGACGACCCAGGCTGAATTTCGGAGAACTCAATATCGGAAAGGAATCGAAGAAAGAGCGGCGGGAAAATGCATCGCACGTTCTATTCTCGCGTTTCAAACACGAGCCTTTTTTCCCGTCTTTGTCTAGTATTTCCATTCTTCGTCGTTTTTCGTGCGGTTCTTGCTCAGTCACCGATTCGTGGGGCCACATGCGTTCTATATGCGAATCTCGAGAGAATAAGGACTCCGGCTGATGCCTTTACTTATATACGCCCGTTTGGCCTTCTCAGTCATCTCGGCAGCTTCGCGTTTCTTTGTGCCCAAGCATCGAGAGAACAGGCCAGCCCGGGACACAGGTACGGCTGAGCACCAGCTCTCTCTCTCTCTCTCTCTCTCTCTCTCTCTCTCTCTTGCTCTCGTGTTTGTACGTGTGCGTGTGCATCGCGGCGCTCGGTTATGCTCTCTGTGGCTGTGGCTGACCCGGCAACGCGTCGGTGGACGGGCTAAGGAATTGAGCCAGTGTTGAGCAGGACGGCGCTCGGTGACTCGCGATATTTCGAGACCGAGAACCAATGGTACGGACTCGGAGCGTCCGTCCACCTGGTATGCTATGCTAACTAAAGCTTCACTTGACCGGTCCCGCAGATGCAAGCTCGTGTAGCGTATTGCCTTTTCCTACGCAAATGACTTACCAGCAATAAATAATCTTATTTAGGCATCGGCTCTTCGTCTGGTAATATGACGAATAATTGTCTGTTATTCGTCCGGAAAATCCAAAATTCAAGATTTTTTTTTATCGGGATGGATAAAACACAATTAATCATCCGATAAAATAAGAGGTCGCCTTTTAGATATTCAAGTGCGGTATGTTTGATCGCGTACCAAGGGTACTTTTAACAACCCACAACGAATCTGACGAGCTCAACAATTTTTCGGCAACATTTATCCGGCCGTCACCTTCGTCTAGGACGTGCGTAGGTAGAGAATGCAGACGAGGAGGTACGTTCAAAGAGCTTGCACATGGCGTCACAGTTCATTTACCGACGTACACGTACAACGCCAAGCTCATTATGTTTGGTGTGCAATTTTCACAGAGTTCTGTGCACTATTTTTAAGACCACTTTTATTTTGCTTTTGAATTTCACAGAATTCCCATAATTATGTTTATAAACTATAAAAAATAGCGCGATAGTAAATGTTTATCATAGAAAGATGAATAAATGATGTGGCCGATGCTTAAATTATTGTTGGAGAAACTGTATGGTAGAAGTTTAGCTGCAAAGATAAAAATCTCGTGGGCGTCGAGCCCACGATGCAGGACGCCCTCGTGCTGGGCGACTTTTCTTTCTCATGCTCTTATTATCCTTCGTCTCGTGAGAATCCGGGAATCGGTCGACAGCAACGACCTCTTCTTTTGATCGCGAGGAAAGGGCAGATCCCTATGCTTCGAAATTTGTTCTGCGAAATTTCTTGGAGAGAAATCCGTGGGTGTTTTTCTATATTCAGCTGCGGCGAATACAAAATAGAAAAGCGATGTTAGGCGCCAGTGCCCTTCGGAAAGTCCACAGGTCTTTCCATCACTGCGTCCAATTTCCTGTCGTACGCTCGTCCTGTAGAGCCCATATTGCATAGTAGCGTCACATCGGCACGTATTATATTATGTTTCGCAATGCATCGAGGGAGGATAAAAAGTGCACCAACACACACAGACAGACATACACAATAGAGATAAATATATGTGTGCCCCTTTTTACCTTCCCTCGGTGCATTGCGAAGCAGCAACGGTATATTTATTAAATAATCGGTTCATATTTTTCATTTTATAAAAGAAATGGTATATTTATGCTTTCAGAAATATAAGCCTCACATATTAAGTTCTGAAAGAATTCGGTAAAAGAATAAATGTACCGTTTCTTTTTACCTCCAATATATTTCCTTTCACCTTCACAAAAGTGAGGAAACGAAGATGCTATTAAAAAAAGCCGAAACTTTTCTGGGAACACCTGCACGTTCTTTCAGCGCGGCTTCGATATTACCGCTCGGTCGTTATTCTGTCGCGTATACCACCAAAATTCCTTCCTCTGCGGGCTGCTTACAAACGCGTATAAATATGTAGTAAAGCTGAGTACTAGCCGCGTTATATATGGGTAACCTGTGCGTCACGAGGGACAGAGCGCAGAGGCGTTGCTAAGGAAAACGACAGTGTGCAGGCAGGTATACGGCGGTCCCATGGTACGAAGGCGCAGGCTCGATAGTAGGTGTGTAGAACATAAGCGAGCGAGCGACTCGTATGCGTCGTCCTATGGACCCCGGGACCACCGAGGCCCACCGCGTGTGCTTCTTCGTTTCTTCCGTCATCAAGTTTTACGTCTTCCACTCGGTTCTTCACTCGTTTGTTTGCTCGAGACCGTGCGTCTGTGTGTGTGCGTGTTGTGCTTGTGTGTTCTTTACTCTCTCGATGGTGTTTTCTGTAGTCGCTTACTCTCCTCGTGCGCTTAGGATACGCTGCAAATGCGTTACAGGAGCAACAGCCGACTCCAGACGCTAGTCTCGGGTCTGGAGGTCACGTGCTCTCACCGCGATTTCCATACGTCTGACGGACTTCTCAAGTTTATAATGCGTATATAGAGATATGACTGCTATATGGTATACGTATACCAGACGGCATAATTTCGTAATGGGTAGACTATGCTGCAAGTACAGTCGTACATAGGCGTAATAATGAAAGGTGCTTTATGATAACCGTTTGCTGTGGTTTTTCAAATATTTGTTCAGCCCTTTTATCAGGTATCTCTTGATAAGCAGAGATATGCTGGGAATTTAGTCCGCAAATGTTGAACGCCTATAGGGCTGTGTCGCTCCGAACCTCACTTTTGGGTTTTTCGGTTTCGAAAAAACATGGTGGGGGTTCCCCACCGCTACTCAATATTTTCAATCACATTTTCTTTTAAACTACTCAGTAGATCGGGTTCAAATTTTCATTCGTCATTTTGCAAGAAAATATTATTTGGTCTTTTCAAATTGCGAAAATTGCAGCGCGGGTTGGTCGAAACGTATTCCAAGAGAAACAGAGTAGTAGATGTAAAACCGTGACTGATCGGCATGGGGGTCGCATGCTGGAAAGGGTCTCAAGGGGAAACCACCCGAGAGTAGCAGCGGCTACGCTGTGCCGCTCTGTCTTGTTCGCTCCCTTCGACCCGCTTCGTCCTCCCGTTGCCTGTCCCGCTCTTTCTCTTTCTCTCCCGTCTTTTTACGTGAATCGATTCCGAAAGTGGAGGCCTCGCGCAATGGCCCCTAGCCGGCCTTATGCCTCGACGCCGGGCAGCATCCGCGCGTCGAGCGCGGCGCTCGTGGTCGATCGAGTGAACGCGCTGTGTGTCGAAGCGCAGGACCCCTTCACGGTGTATAAGCACCGTACATACTCTAAATACGCCGGTAATAAAAGGTCTCGCTTCTCGGTCCGCGCTGTGATTCGCTTCTCGCCGAGCCGAGCTTCGAATATCCGATGGCTCCCTGTCTCCAATGACGCATACTCGCAGTTAAATCTACCTACCAAATTGTAGGCCCGGCGAACGATAAATCAATATTTTTTTTTTTTATAAAAAATGTGATATTTTCGTAACTTCACGCGGAAAAGTTCGACATTTTTTATTTCAAGGTTTTACTTAGGAACCGAATTGTTTGCCACTGTTGTTGTTTCTCCGTTAGTTTATAATTTCTTATGTCCGCAGCTCACTTAGTCGGTGCATTCCTGTGCAACAAAAATTGCACAGGAAGGCACAACCAGATCGCTGACAGCTAAAGAACCAAACGAGTCGACGATATAGTGCACGTAAGCCATCAACCTGAGTCTGGCGAAGCACTCAAAATGTGTGTATCAATGCCTGCTCTCACGGGGCATTAATTGAACTGCGAGAGTTTGCCTTGAAATACATAGCAAGGCGTATCGCGTTTAGTTATACAAGGTTTCGCGGTCTACAACATGGCTGTTCTAGCTACTGTCTGTATTTCGTACGCTGTTTTCGATGTGATCCAGGATTGATGGGGGGGGGGACGAGGAGAGCTGGGAAATACGAGCCTCGATCGAATTTCGTTCTTGCACAGATGGTTGGGCCTTGCAAATCACGCAACAGCTAAGTAATTCTTTACTGCGTGCGCAAAATGAGGGGGGGGGGGGGGGGTGCTGTAAAGTCGTAGAAGACCAGTGAGCTGTAAGCGGCAAAGGTTTAAAGAGCTAGAGGAGCTATGCCTGTCACCGCAGTCCCTCGGTTCTCTCTTCTTGTTTTCTTCGTCGTGACCTTACTACAGTTCGAGACACATTCTCGCCGTCTGCTCCATCGCGACCGTACACTATAGTGCACGCAGCATCGACTACAATGCTGCGAGGAAATGAGCGTGCTACACATATAGTCATAATAATGCTGTGCGCAGAATTAATTCGCATAAGTGAATGCTTTCCAGTCATGGAGACTCCGCCGTTGTCTTCGACTCTTGACGAACGCTCGTTCTCCACTTTTAGCTAATTCCTTCGTTTTATTTTTATTTTTCAACATCGCCAACGTGTACGAGTTGACTCAAAGCGTCAGCTCGATAAAACACAAAGCGAGGTCGCCGACAAAAAGAATAATTGCATTCCCGCTTCAGTTTTTATCGCCAGCCACGCGGACAACGCCCGGGGGGGGGGGGGGGGGGGAGAGAAAAATGTTGCGCATCGGGCTTATCTGCGTCTTGAAGTGACAAAACAAGACAAGATTCGCATACGTGTTGATGCCGCATAGAACGTCTGATAAGTTTCTTCGTCGCTTGTTGTGACGCTCATGATCGACACGTGTTGCATGTGCATGCGTTGAACGCGGCTCGGTGAATTTTATTTTTGCTGCAGGTTTTTTTATTCTCTTTATACGGGTTTTCTTATACGATAAGATCCATCTGGTTTTAGACACATCATTTTTTTCCAAGTTTGGTATGCCTAATCAAAACGTAATTGAGATGGGTTACCTACAAATTGCTGGCGAATGGTTAGGTCCGTTTTGCCAAATTAATATATAAGAAAAAAAAAAAACTATTACACAAATTCTTTTAAATGGGGATATTTATCTCTTTTTTATCTTCATGTCAAAATCATATCAATACAAGCGAGCGCGTGAAGTTGTAAAGTTTTTTTTATATGCTTCTACTGTTACTACTACTACTATGTACATGTAGGCACCAAAATATGTACGCACCTGGAATCGATATACTGAAACGCTTTGCTCGATCTTTTTGTTCTAGGCAGCTGCGCGACGGCACACTCAGGGAAAATCGTCTTCAAGATGGGAGCAGGCTCACTCTGTTACCCAGCGTGGAAACGGGCCTCATGGTGAGTGTTGTTAAGTATGCAGGTAACTTTGTCTGCATTCCAAGCAGGTTTTGTCACACCAAGGGGTTCTCGCGGCTTCAGGGGTGCTTCGTTGGTTGGGCTGGTTTAAAATGCCCATAAGTAAATGTGCCATTGTCAACATTCCCTTTCAAGGCGACAAGGTTTTTCGATCAAAATCAATGACGACGCCAATCGTATATTTCGTACGGAAAAGTACCTATCCTTTTCTGCATAACGACGATAAATCATTCAAGTAAAAAATCAGCAAATTAAATAATGTAATTTGAAAATCCCGAAAGCGGAAATATATAGTTTGAAATTTGAATGCATTCTCAGGTAGTAATTGCGGAACCTGACGCAAGTCTTTTAATGATAGGACATTATTGTCGATATTGTCGATAATGTTAATACATCGTTTCAGAAGTTTTTGACATTGACGCCAAGTCATTTGGTTTCTCGGTCACCATATCGGGTTATATTTCACGGCTGTACACGTATGCGTACATATTGCTGTATAAGAGCTAGTATACTGCACCTATACATACTGCTATAAGAGGCAGTATATCGCAAGCTATAGTACATGTTATGTCTACGTGTAGCGGTGCAGCGTGCGCGCTGCGCCGTTGCTCGCCTTGTCCCCGTTGCCCGTTGCACGCGCTGCGACCCGGTACTTCGCGCTGCACCGACAACCATCACTATCAACATTACGAGCGGCATAAGCGTTGCTAACACACGAGTATTAGCAACGAGCTGTTGCGGTTGCGCGATCCGCGGCAAACCGGAAAACCGCGTCGAGAAAAATGAAATTAATTTTCTTTTTGTCTCGCAATGCGCGTTATTTCGACAACTCGTAACATTTTTGGAGTTCTCAGACGTCGTCGGAACGAAACGAAACGAGCACCCCGATGTTAACAGGAAAACGAAATATGGAGCTGCTACTTATCGTTACTTCGTTGAAGCCAATCTCTCTGCTAATGTCGCCGAAAAATCCGATGTATCTCGCGTTGGTTCGTACAACGCGGAAGATGATTCCGCGGTCGGGCATCGGTTGTTCACTGTACATTGGGAGGGGAGGCTATGCCCTATCCGCCTTCGGTGGTCGTCCCGAGTTTGCTCGCATTGTCACCGGAGAACTTAGGTAGACACCGCCAGCTGTATCGCTACAGGTTTTCCGCAGTTTCCCTGCGCCCTCGGCAAATGCGATCTGGTGACGGTAATACGGCTGCAGCCGCACAGGGGCACGATTCTCATCTACTGTCTCACTTTCTCTCGTGTGGAGTTCTCCCCGCTGTGGAATGAAAGCGGGGGACTGCCCGGAGAGTGGGATACGAACAGGCCCGAAAACTGTCTTCCACTCTGGTGTTTAGCGTCCTCGCTAACTCGCTCGCTGACGTCCCTCCCGCTATAGAAAGCGCGTTGCCGTCGAAAGGGAGACGTCCGTAAAAATTCATGATGGTATATGGAAAGAACACAAACGAATGGAAACCCAAAATACTCTCATGTCTGTGCAGTAACTATATATTTTATATACACGGTTGCTCTGAATATTTCTAGAGCATTTTTTCATATTGTCCTACAACATCTTAAGGACTTTTTTTTTCTCTTAATTTGAAACGAACCTGTCGACAAGCCGTAGGATACCCCGTCTATACTGGTTTATAGGCGTATATATATCGTGTGAGTCAACTGCGGGCGTGCTGACTGCGCGTTGTTGCTCGCTCGATGCACGCAGTTCCGACATCCGGTAAACCCCCCACTCTCTCTCTCTCTCTCTCGCTGTTTGAGAGAAAGAAAGGGGGCGAGGGAGATTGAGGAGTGGAGGGGGGGGGAGAGAGAGAGAGAGAGAGAGAGAGAGAGAGAGAGAGAGAAAGATGCTCTGGCAACGTCGCCGCGGCGACTCTGCCATCGGTGCCCGGTCGAGGTCCTTATCGCTTGTGCAGCACAGCGGCAATGGGCAGCGGCAGTGGCGGGCCCGCAACGTGCGGCTGTCACTGCACTGGCGCTGATGAGGCTCTCCGCGCGCCCGTGACTCTCGACGCGTTCGCATTGCGCTCGCTCGACCGTCCGCTCCGCTATTGCCTATCAGAGGGGGGAGCGGTGGTCATGGGTCGCTGTAAGTTGACATATTTGTGCCTCTCTATCCCTCGCGACTCCCTTGCCCCCTAGTCATCCCAGGACGAACTTTAATGCGCGCACAGTGACACTCTTGTGCGTGTATTAAAATTTGAGGGTGCGCTAAACAGAGCAATGAGCATTGCGCAATGAGAAATGCATATTGATAAATAAGTTATAATAAAAAAATGTGCACGGGGTTTAAAGGTAATTTTTGACACAGTGTGTAATTTTTTCTCTGCTGTTAATAATCCGCACAGAATTTCATATTGTTTGAAGCGAGCATTAGTCAGTCGAGGTATCGGATTCTGGCCTCTTCTTTTCTCGGCCTTTCTGTCTCGGTGACTCACGCGCGGTCGCTACGTCACAATACGAGAGAACACCAAAGACGACACGTCGTGGAGGACCTATGGGCGGCTTAACTACGGGGGTTACAGATAGCAGATAACACAGTCTTATCGCGGTGAAGAGCCGGGTGACCAAGATAAATATATATAACATATGTACAGATAGAAAAACGCGGTGTAGTATTGTGTCGAGGATTGTTGCAGAGGGAAGAAAGGGGCAGGGCGGCGTTATTTCTCGTTCAAGATACGCGCGATATACTCGCTCTCACGACCCGCGCGTGGAGTGATAGAAAGAAACAGAATGTTGCCCTCGTAGTTCTGCTCACGCACACGCACACAACTCTTCGCTTCCTCTTAACCCTCGCCTCCATAAATACCGTAATACTTTATTAATACGCCGCGAAGTCGAAAATAAAGCGGAGTATGCAGTCGAAAACTAATACTTTTTCTTGCCACCCCCGCGTTACGCCTGCTGCTGTACTCCACAGTTCTCGTTCATCTCCGACCTACGTCGACGAATGCTACTAGCACTGCTGGTATACTATTATATACACCAACGCTACGAGTACATCTGGCGCCACGCCCCCGCGCAGTCTCAATAATACAACGGGTTAGATGTAATGTAATGAAATCTATATCGAGAAATAAATAAATTGCAAATAATTATCTTCAGCATATATCATATTGTGACGGGTGATTCGTAATATCACTATTTTGCTTATATAGAAAGCTTTGTTTTCATGATTTTTATATATTCTGAACCAGAAACGTGGTTTCAAATGTGTGTGCGTGTGTGCGCACGCACACCCACATAGCTACAATTGCTACGACAGATAAGAAGGCTGCATTTTTCACAAAGCTTCCTCATAAAGGAAGGTTTGTTTGATTACTATTGCAATATGTTCATCGACGATATCTTTCGACCAATGTTTTTTCTTGTCAACAGCGAATTGCGAATGGTTTTCTTCTTTGTATCAATCTTTTTGTATTCGAACAATACAAGAAGAATATAAACTTGAGCATTTAGGTAAAACAGTTGATTTTAACGATTTTTTAATATTTTGTATTACAAAAGATGTTCCTGCGTTCAGAACACAATATTTATTAAAGATAAAAAAGAGCCAGCAAATATTTATGAGATATGGAACGGTTTAAAAATTAATATCTCAATTTTAACGGTCTCGGTAGATCATATGACAGGCCACGTGACGCAGCGCTATATTGTTCATGGAGAAAAAGACTGCTAATAATCAGCTGTTTTTATTTGTAGTCGGGCCACTGTGATCTGGACGAATGTACACACAGTAATTTTCTAGAAACCATTTTTCTCGACGCTTTAGACCATTTCAAGTACCTCGAGGAGAACATTTCGAAAAAAAGGGATTTAACGAAATACGAACTTTCTCTACGGTGTAGCAAAAAGTGGCCTTGAAAATGGATAGACCAATCAGCTAGCCGCGATGAAATATAGCTCTACGTATTCCCAGAATTTCGGAAACCCAACGTAAGCGGTGCTATCCTACTCGGAACCTGCGGCAACGCAGAATACAAAACTCGGTATAGTCAGTCAGCCAGCTCACCAGCCGGAATACTGTACACAGTCACCCCTAGAGGGGTAAAGGCGGTGCGTGCTGCTGCGGTTCTACGCTGCCGCGGCCGAGTCGATGCTGGCGGATGAACGCCGCATGGTATTGGTATACTCCGTCTCCCTTCGTCGCTCTCCGCCATTCCCGTCTCGAGGAAACTCTTCTCTTCGTCAGGGGGCCACAGGGACGTGTTTTACACGCCAGGGGTCCAAGCTCCCCGTGCTCGCATCGCTGCTGCTGCTGCTGCTGCTGCTGTTGCCGCTGCTACTGCCGCCTCTCCTTCTACTTTTGCCGTTTCTCTCACCAGACACGGTGACCCTAGGCTCCGCAGTACGGTCTAGGCATTTATATGTCGCTCGCAGCTAACAGGACCCTCGACGCTTCGCTCTGGATTCATCTCTCCAACATTTGTCTCGTTGCTGCCACGGCGTTCTCTGTGTATACGCGGCGCATGCTTCGAGTACCACGCTGTGTCTGCTTCCATGTATATATGCCGGTTACTCAACTTTAAAAATCCAACAGCCTTTTTATTCTCAAATAATGTATCCTGCAAATTTCAATATAATCCGTAATGACTCAAAATAAATCATCACATCGTTATTTATACAGCCACCCTGATTATCGAAAAAATCTGAAAATGTTTGAGTATCACATTTTTGGCCTCATTTCATAATATAGTCGAAGGGAAAAAAGTATTTAAAACGGTGAGGGTCACAGCCAGATCGAAATACAACGTATCGCCTGGAACGCCTCGTATACGTTGCACGCAGTGACCGGCAAGACTCGGATCGAAATAAAGTAGGAGGGAGAACGTAATGTGTACGAAGGTACGCGTTCGGTGCAGACTTTCGATGCCCTCGCTGGGAACAAGCGTCTCGGAGAGACGCTTGGTTCCCTTAGCTTCCGCTGTTGCAGTCGCTCTCGTCCAAAGTCTCGATAATCGGAGTTGCCGCGTTCAAGCTAGTCCACCACTGGCACCGACCACCACCACGCAAGTCCTGCGTCATTATACTCGTTCTGTGCTGTTACCTACTACTCCTACGCGACGCTGCTAATTCTATATTGCACCTATGTATTCACTTTGTTTTTCTCGCACTTCGAATCTATATACACACGGCTGCAATACACTATCGCATAGATACTCGTGGAGTAGCAGTAGCAATTCCCAAGGCTTTTGCTTTGTCAGTGTGCGCTGTGCAATTCATTGGTATAGTATTAACACGTGGGACACTCCGCTTGGTCGTCAGCGAGTTGCGAGTTGCTACAATAAATGCTACTCTCACGACTGAAAAGTACAAAGGGCAGCGTGACGGGCTGCCCGTTTTCCGATTTCATCTTTTTTGATCGATATTTGTCTTTGCTGCTCTCGAAAATCTTCATACATTTTCTGCGCGCTGTCTTCAAACAAACGTTCGGCCGAATCGCAAAAGCCCGTTTTACAATTTTTTTTAACATGTGTGTTTGAAAGAAATGAAGAAAAATATAGCTTCAACTGTTAACCTAGTATTAAAATTTGAAACGTGTTTGATCCCGTAACAATGTGTGCATTGAACTCGGAGAAATTTAATTGCAACAATGAAATGAAACATGACAACGTAATCAATCGGTAAAGGAAATAATTGATGTTTGCAATTAAACTTCTGCTCTTTCATGTATACGGGCTTTTAATTTTTCAACGTTTTCGATACAAAGCCAAGGAAAATTAACGATGGATACGTGATGCAATTCATCGCTATGGTCGCAACCTCGGAAAAATAAAATATTTAAATCGAATTATGGTATACGGGGAACTTGGATACACGAGTTCGCATCAGCAGAAGACTTTCCAGGGCTCTAAAGGAAGTCCGTTAGGTGTTAGGAGAGTGAGTGGTGCGGGCGAACCGTGTACAACGTTGACGAACGCATGTGCCAGGGATGGCGGCCGCGAGGGCACACAGAGAGCTTCGCGAGGCCCGTAGCGAGGTTTCCTCCTCCTCTGCTCTGCAGGTCTTCTCCCGACTACCGATCTCTCTTAGTATGGGCTCATCGATTAGCATCATCTTTGGCTTTCTCGAACACTTCGCCGTCTTTGCCCTTATTCTGTCCCGTTCATTTGTAAGCTACGCACAACCAAAAGTCACAATTCGGCTGAATCCCCAGGATTTTTATTTTCAATGTCGTCATACGAACTCAACACCTTCGTCTACGCGCAAAACTCCAATCTCTTTTTGCTTATCAATGACTCGTATTAACCATGACTCGTATTCTTGTTTATCTTCGTAGATTTAGTGTGAACGATAATGATTCTGATAATATTTGGGTTATAGAATCTCTACGATACCTTCAATATGTCGCACATCGAGTTATATCCAGTTAATATTTTGGCGTAACATCATAGTTAAGTATAGAATAAGGTCGCGACAATTCGGCTTAACTAGGAGGCTTAAAAGTGTCGTACATTCGAGTGAAATTTCATATCTGATGATCGTCAATGATGCAAATGAGCTCTCATCAAATAACAATACTCAGTGATGGAAAGATAGCATTTTGTTTTTATAGTTTATGAACTACTTACAACCGTGCATTCTGGATACCAATTTTTAATATATCTTTTATATATAATGAAAAAACACCTAAATATACGCTATCCCATTTTTTTTTAATGAAAGAAAAACTTGTATTTTCATTAACTGGAGACTAAAATGTTTAAGTGGCGACTAGTTCCAAGGTGATTACTGGGATTTTTATCTAAAGCTTCCAGCAATCAAAATCGAAGTAAAATATCTTAACACATTCACCCCAACACGTCTAACCGCATGTTCTTTGTTGTTTTCCAGGGCCAACGTCCGGAGCAGAGCGTGATGCAGGCACTGGAGAGTCTGAACGACTCACAGGTTAATGACTTTCTATCGGGAAAGGCGCCGCTCAACTTGACGATGCGATTGGGCGATCAGATGATGTTAATACAGCTGCAGCTGTCGACGGTGACGCCAGCCTCACCGACCAACAACAACACCAGTAATAGCAACGGCAACTGCAACAGCAGCAGCAGTACAACCAGCAGCAGTAGCAGCAGTAGCAGCAGCAGCAGCAGCAACAGCAGCAACAGCAGTAGCAGCAGCAGCAGTAGCAGTAGCAGCAGCAGCAACAGTAATAGCAGCGCGACCGCCTCCAGCAGTAGCAACAGTGTTAATGCAACACCTTGTGGCACCGTGGCGTCAGCGACAGTAGACGGTCTGACCGTCGGTCTGGCGTCTCATAGTGTTAACATAACTGGGACTTCACCCTCGTCGACGAGCACCGGCAAAACAACAACGATGCAAAGTTCCTGTCCGTCGAGTCAGGACAATTCAACGGCTTCGAGAAACTTTACCTCATCGTCCTCCACAGCCTCGACGAATTCCACATCCTCGGCGAACCTTCGTTCGGGTTTTCCGAAAAGATCCACATTTTTAGCGGCTGCGGCCCGAGCAGCGCGCACCTCCCTAATAATGAACAGCTATTCCTCCGCCGCTCTTCACGCTACCTCCACTTGCGTCAACACATCCACAAGCAACACGAGCGTCTCTACCGCAACGACCACCACGAATTCTTGCACCGAACGTTCGAGCCCGACCTCGCCGAGCTCCCCAACTTCGCCGACCCCCGTCACAGCCTCCTCCCGTCTCTCGCGCCCGCCATTCTACAGACCTTCCGGTCTTCAGTCGTCAGCCTCCTCGTCTTCGTCGATCTCAGCCCCCGCCTCAGCCTCAGCTACCTCCAACACTTCGCAGAGTAACTCCCAGTCTAGAGTCAACTGCCGCAACAAAATCGGGAGCCTGCCGTACATGTACACACGTCCGCATCATCGGCATCATTACCACCATCATCCTCTTCATCGCCACTCGAGAAACAAACATCTGGGATCCGCATCCCCGAACTCCTCGTCCGGCTGCGAAACCGCCCAACAAACGTCTGCCTCAACGAACGCGTCTCAGGAGGAAACTATGGCGACGACGAGCCTGCCCTGCACGCCAGAGAAGAAGGATGTCTGCAACGGTCATCACCATCATCATCACCACCATCATCATCATCACTCGCAGCAACAGTCGTCGGGACATCAACAGGACGTCAAAGGCAACAGTGACGGCCTCTCTAGACCCCAAAGCCCCAACGGCACCATCGTAGGACTCGGGAATTCAAGCAAAGTCTCCGCCACTCTGGACACGAGGGCTCTGGCCGAAGCCTCGCGGAACCTCACACAGAAGCTTAAGCAGCTCTCCTCTGAGGTACTCACCTCGCGGGTCGACCTCGCCGAGGTATATTTACCGAAGCCAGTTCCCCTGTGTCATTATTTATTGTTTATTCACGTTCACGCTGCAATACGCAAAAGAATTTAATTAATTGCTTGTTCTTTATTCGATTAATTGTATAGGAACACGCCAGGCGTAGACAAGGCGCCATAATTGAGAGCATGCACCACCACGGAAAAGGCGTCTACTCTGGCACTTTCAGTGGTACCCTCAACCCGGCACTACAGGATCGTCACGGAAGGCCGAAACGCGATATCAGCACCATTATTCACATTCTCAACGATCTCTTGTGCGCAACACCCGCCGCCGCCACTGGACACTACAGGCATCATCACAGACACAGCAGTGGGCGTCAGCAGAACTCCTCCGCGATCGTCGCGTCGTCTGAAGGATCCTCCGCCATTGCTGGAGCCTCCGGTACGTCTTACAATGACGGTGAGTGTTCGAAAACGTTTATTTAAAAAAATCTGGTACTTTGACGTAATGTTCTTTTCTTTTTATTCGTGTACTTTTATTCTGAGTGAATAATCGCAGTAGATATATGAAAGAGCTTTTCAAAGCAAAATGTAATTTTCTTGTTGATTTGTCCTTTCAACATAAATGTAACGCGTTCAAAGTATCAAAAATATTGTCATTTCGTTGTTGTGTTATTATTTATTGTGTGCGAATGTATATTAATTAATACCGTTAATTACAGAAGAACTGTCTAAGGAAAACGAGGCAACTAAGGGAAAGATGAGGCGTCTCCGTCTGGTCATGGAGCAGCGAAGGGCCAAGAGAAAAGCAAGACGTCAGGCCCGCGCCGCGCCGTACACGACCCAGTGGGCAGCCCTCACGCCCGATCCCAGTTCGAGCCACGATCCGAACACCTCAACCTCCGCGTCGAGCGGTGCCACCAGCGGAAATTCCACAGAGCCTCAGAATGAGCCTGAATTACAACCCTGCAGCCCGGAACCGGTGGTAGCTTGAAGAAATATTCGATGTCTGCACGCGTAGGCAAGAAAACCATTGACAACGATGATTATCGGACTCGCTCGACATCGCTAATATCTTCGTCGTCCGTCAACGAATTCCCGTCGATTTGTTGTATTACACTTGCGCCACATGACCGGTTCTACCGATCTAGCAGACAATAATTGTATTCATGATCGATTAATTCGCGCGGCTATGCTTTCATGCTCGTTCGACGGGTCGGCGGAAACACGGCGAGTGCGCGTGCAGAGTTTGTGGAAGGTCTTGTGTCGGGCAGGCCACGTCGTTAGGGTTTGTCGATGTAAAAGATTTGTAGTAAGTATAAGAAAATTGTAGCGAGGAGAGATGAGAAGAGGGAGGAGGAGGGAGAGAGAGAGAGTTGCGCGAATTATTCAAGTAAGCGCGTACCAATGTGCAATGATTTGTGCCGCTGCCTACGACACCTGCCTGACAATAAAAACCACATATTACAACAAAAAAACGTCGTGTAGTGGTCGAAGGAATATCGCTGCGAATCACGTGAGTGCGCGCACTCTCGTTTTACGTTACTTGTGAAATGTAGAATAAATGCAATGGAAGCGACATACGACGGTGTAGGGAGAGAATTATGTGAAGGGAGGAGGCACGGTGGTGTCGCCGGTAGCGAAAATTTCGCTCTGGTGTTTGCCACGAGTCTCGTTTTCGCGTAACCCAGAAAACCTCTGCGATTGCGAGATAAAAAAATATTCTCCCAATATATCGCAAATGCAAATTAAGTTTAAATTTAAGATGGAAAGAGAAGAAAAAAAATATGAAAACGGAAATTCGCGTTAGCGAGCTCTTTTCGGGACGCGGGTAGAAGGACTGCGCAATATAAGAAAAATATAAATATAAAAATTATCTTCGGTGGCATATCGCGCGCTCGAGACACTCGGTGCTCAAAAGATACCGAAGGCTCTCTTCTTTATTAGGCGCCTCGCTTGTTTTTTGTGATCGATTTCACAGAGATACGCTCATTTTTGCGGCTGAGACAGAAACGGCGGAAAAGAGAGAAATACCATTGTCCTTAGTATCGTTATCCGAGGTTAAAAAAAGGAAGATTCAATGCATACGTATGGGTGATCCTAGTAGGTAGAATTTAGAAAGACCATACTGCATGGCCTCGACGCCGAAAATTCGTTAACGTTTACTAGGCACTATATTAAATCCTGTATCACCCTATAGTATACTGCCTTAGGTTATCTAGAAAAAATATTATTATTATCATTATTATTATTACTATTGTCATTATTATTAGTGTTAATTATTACTACAGTTTTGCAAACTGGCTCAATATTGTATCATACGATTATGGAACCTATCGAGTACCAAAATAAATAAGATTGCTTGCCAAGTCCAAATTAATCGTTTTGCATTGTGAAACCCCGAAATTCTGTAGAATATGATCTCTTACAGCTTTCCGGCAAATTCAATACAGCTGTGTCGCAGTACTAGTCTTTTAAATTCACGAAATTGGCTATAGTCAGGACTGGGTATGTTTTGGCCAGACCTTGTCCAGGTTCTTCCATAAAGCACTATAGGACACAAAAATTCGGTCCTGGGAGGATCTAAAGGTTACTTGGAAAAATTCCGCTGTAGGGTTTTTTGGAGGATTTGGAATAATTCACGCTTTTATGTATCCTTTGACCACGGGTCACTCGATTCTTCACGGCAGTGGCGGTAGCAGCAGTGGCAGTGCGTTCTCATAACGGTCGCTTTCATGCACTAGTATCGCAAAGTACTGTTCTTGTCCTCTTTTCACATCTGAATTCATTTGGTATCAGTTGACCTGGTACAAGTTGAAACAAAACGATCTTTTTCTACAAAATTTAAAATCCTTCTAAATATTTCTCTACATAGAAGTAAAATCGAGCCAAATAGTTGAAACTGGTTTATTTAAATTATTACCTACAATCGTAAAATACAATCGTAAAAACTTATCGGCGTTACAAATTTCTCCTATGACGATGTGTTAAGTTTATTTATGACTCCGCTTCGCTTCGAATATGCGAAACCGCACTTCGCGCACGCGTAACATAACATTTTGTTCGAAACTCGTGCGAGAAACTTTTTCTCAACTCCTGTGATTGCAGCACTCATCTTCGGCTCGTGATTCAAACTCACACTCGGTTCAGAAAAGTTTCAGCGCAATTTTATCGAAAATTACTATTTTTTGTTTTCGATTAATTGTCATTAACGGTGGCGACTTATTACGAGGACTCGATACTCGCGTACTCAGGACACGGGCTAACATTGCGATACTTTATGGAAAAAAATTCGGTGGTACCTCGAAAAATTATTTTATATCACTGCGGGCGGAAATGGCTGCTTTTACGCCCGCTTCGCGGGCGTAAAACCGCCATTTTCGCACCTTGTGATATAAAATTTCGTACATCCCTCGTGCGAAACACTTTTTCTAACTCGTGTGAATGCTGCACTCGCCTTCGGCTCGTGCAGCAAACTCACACTCGTTAGAAAAAAATGTTTCGCCCTCGTGGAGTAATGTACTATTGTTTGGCGATTCGCACTGACACCGACTCGTCACAGCGCTAATTGGTACTTAAATGCTAATCGTACATTTTTTAAATTCAGTCCACCGGTTGTACCCTGAACCGGAGCGATATGCCGAGATGCCCGAATGTGTTTTCGTAGATATAATTACTCGGTCGAGCGCTTGGTCGCATCCGAATGTTAATTTATCACGAGGCACCATTAAAACAGGCTTTCACTCGTCTTTAAAGGACTCGATACAATAACGAATTTATTAATGAATTGGTCATAAGAATAATAATAATAATAATGATATTGATGATGGTAATAATAATAATGATGATGAGGATGATGATGATACAATACTACAGCATACTTTACATAAAGATAAAAAGAAAGAAAGAAGAAAATTGGCATACGGAAGATAAGAGAGCGCAAAATGTCATAATTACTACATAATTCGATAAAAACTACGCTCGAGGAACACTAAATATTTTGCGAGTTTTCCGCAAATTGTAAGTACACTGGTAATAATGATTAGGAAGATTAAAACACCGATGCATGAATATTAAAACAAGTATGACCGGTACATTAATTTTCGTAAAAAGTTATTGTTTTACAGTGCGTATAAACAGTGGTGTAAAGTAAGAGAAGCTTATATAAACACGCATCGATCCAAGTCATTGAAGCACATTATATATACACATAATAAAGTTATGTTTAGTAAAATTCAACGAGATGCAACGGAAGGTGTATAAGTGGAAGGACAAGAGAAAAAGTTTGTCGCGGTAGAAACCTTCCGATAAATCACGTTATGGCACGTTGCTGTACAATATAATGATCGAGACACGCGCGAGGTTTTCATCACAACGATCCATTGGCTTTTCGAGACTAAAAAACTTACTTTTCTTTTTCCGATTTTTTTCACAATAAAATGTGGGTGTATAATCGGTATTATTAGTTTTCTCGGATTTGGCAGTTCTAAATGTACAATTGTAAATATTGGATAATCGAGAGAACGATAGGAGAGGAGATGGGAATCTCTCGCGCGTTCGATGCACTCGTTTCTCGTCACCTCTTCTTCTAATAGAGGTTGATCTTTTTGGTAATGGTTTTTCGACACATGTGGCAGGTCTTGAGCGGCGACGCGCAGTAGTCGCAGGCACCGTGACCGCACAAAAATGCAACGTTTCGACGTCGTTCCATGCATATGCTGCACATATTCGCCTCCTCGAGATCGGCTATCCTCGTCTCTAGGTAACGCAGTCTTTCCAAGTCTTTGTCCTTCTCTCTCTCGCGGTCCCGGTCCATCTTTTCGCATCCCTTGTCGTCCTCCGGCGACGTATGTTTCTGCGGGCTCTTCGCTGGACTCGTGGACGTCGCTTCTCCTGCCAAATTGTTTCCTGCAAACAAACGAAAAAAAGTTAAACACTTTTCATAAAATTGCGATTAGATGCAGATGAAACAAGCGGAGGAGTCATATCTCATATTTTTTCACGATTTTATAATTGATAGACAGCACATTCATTTGGTGTTTTTCTTGAATTATGAAAGTATGAGCCAGCAGAAACAAGAAAAATGAAAAATGTTCAATAATCAAGTGAATGAAATAAATCTTATTATTCCTTACCGTCCAGAACTTGAGGTTTCGTTCTGCTGCCGCATTGGCAATTCCCACCAGTCCCGACGACGCTACCACCGGGGTTGTCCATCGCTCGCTCGGCGGTTCTCGTTATTGACCCCGCACACTCGTGACATGCGTCCGCATCGCCGGCACCTCGGGAACCCTCCGTAGATTCTTCGTTCAGGATTGGTGTTGTCTCGGACGCGGTTGTCTCAATTTCGAAGATCGGACGCTCCACATTACTTGCGGTCGGAGTGTCTTCGGTAGTTTCTCTGTCACTGACGTTGCTTCGTCGACCTCGATTCCGAAAAGATCTCACGAGATCGCCGACGCCGGCGGTTTGCTGTTCCGGTTGTAGAAGCTCCAAAGGCGTGTTTCCTTTAGAGTTTCGCTGATCCAGCAAGAGGCCGCTGGTATCAACGCTCACGAGAAAACAGGCCAATGCTAATTCAGTGGGAGCATTTTGTCTTGAAAGTTCTTGCCAAATCTAAAAAGTGATTCAACGAAAAGGCAAATAATTTTTTTTTCTTCATTCCTACCGCTTATTATTATCATTATTATTATTATTATTATTATTCAATTTCGGTTTAGCACAATGCATACTTTGCACAGACTCAAGTTTTGTACTATTGCAAGTGAGATATAGTTGAAATAAAAAATAAAATACGAACCGCATGTATTACAGGCGAGTCTCTGTTGCTCTCCTGCGTCGGTACCACAGCCGGTTGATGACGGCTCTTGGCGATCGCAATGTGCAGTACAGTGTCACCCTCCTCGTCCGTACTCGCGATGTCGGCGTTGTGCTTAAGCAAGAGCTCAACGAGGGTCCAGTGACCCTGGGAGACCGCGAGGTGCAATGGCGTTTGGCGCCGATTGTTACGGAGATCGACGCGTGCCCCACCGCCGGTTTCCGAGAGCAACAATGCCGCGACTTCGCAATGTCCGTTCAACGCGGCCAAGTGTAAAGCCGCGAAACCGTCCTCCTTTTTCACATCGATTAGCTGTCGACAACGAGACACGAGCCGTTCCGTGGCGCTGCAAGTTATGCGCATTATAATCAATTATTATTTATCGCTTCAAGTCCGATTACTCATTTACAACATAGAAAGCAAACATTTTCAATGTGTAATTCATTGTATATATGATTTTTAATCAATTGGAGTTTCATATTCTCGGGTGTTACGCAATTGTGCACTCAAAGCTATCAGTTATATTTTTTTTTCTTAGGAACTCAACTTTCCTCCAAGATCATCTTTGCCAAGTTGTAGAAAGTTAACGTAAACTCAAAACAATTATGGCAATTTAAACAAAGCTATAACGCGAGTTGTCCGATTTTACGACTTGCGCTTTTTTATGGTTTTTTTTTAACCGTTTGTACTTACTGAGCGTTCCCTTTAAGTGCAGCGTGATGAAGAACATTAAAACCCCGCTTGTTTCGGAGCGTAAATTGAACTCTTTCGCAAGAGCAGAGGGCGTCAATTATGTCGAGAGCGTCCTTTCCAATTGCATCATGAAGGGCTGTGTCGCCGTATGAATCCTGCAGATTTACGTCACAATTGTGACGCAACAGAACCCGTACGCATCCCGCGTGTTGCTTGTTTACAGCGACGTGCAGCGCACTGCAACGACCATTGTTGACGGCGTCGATCGGTGCACCGCGGGATAGTAGAAGCTCCATTACTTCTGGTTGATTCCTGCAGAAAATTTAGCAAAATAATCAATGTAACAAAGATCTCCATGTCAGTATTGTAAAACAAGGAATTATGTTGTCTGCGTGTTTGTATGTAAAATAAACATGGTAAACTTTTCGATACCGGTTGAATAAAAAAAAAAAAAGGAAGAAAGTGAAGAAAGCGTACCCGAAAGCTGCGTAATGAAGCGGAGGATCGCCATCCTCATCAACGGCTCGAAGAGACGCGCCTCCGTCTAGTAGCAGAACGCACAACTCTCGATGACCCTGATGTGCTGCTACTTGAAGACAAGTTTTCTTTCCCCCGCAAAGACCGCTCGGTCGAGCGTCTACATTTCCGGAATATTTACGTAGATATTCTCTGAGCGCGGACACTCTCGCCTCTCCCCTCGCTGTATCTCTCATCAGTTTTTCCATTTCTCTAGCCGCACGTTCGAACGGGAAAGATGAACCACCTAGAATCAGAATTTACTTATTCAGTAATGTATTTCTGATACTTATTGAGCTAGCGTTAATTTTTCATTTTTTACCGGAAGAGTTTCCTCTCGAAGATTCTGTGACAGAAGCGGGAGCACTTCCGGCATCTGGACTTGGTGTTATACGCGTTACGCTCAAGGGATTAAACGTCCATGTGTGACCGTCTAGCGTCACCCGCAAGTCTCCGTCCGGATAGACTTTTATTACTTTCCCCGTCTTTCCCAGAGCCTATTCGACGTATCCACGTTAAATTAAAATTTCGTTTTTAGAATATCCTCGAATAGAAAATTAACACAACTTTGTCTGTCCTTAAGTCAGCACTCCAACGCAAAGCTTTGTAAACATTTGCATTGTTACATTAATTATGAATATATATGACGTATGTTGTGTGTAATAATAAATAACGAAAACGTTAGTTCCTCAAAATAATCATCGAAACTCATACTAGGACTAGAAAACCGCGTTGATCGTAAAAATGTACATTTGTAATGCTTACGCTCTTCATCACATCGGTCCACTCTCCGTGTCCTTGCTGATAATTTTTAACCGCAGCGGCGTCAGTTTTCACGCTAACGAGATCGCCAAGAGCGAATGTTTCCTTGCTCGTTACTTTCGTCAGAGCGCGTGGATGAAAAGTCCATCGATTGTTACAGCCCTCATACTGAACCCTAATGTCACCCTTATCGGTCACGCGATGCACAGTTCCGATTTTACCGATATACTCGACCATCCGCGGATTCCATCCCCCATGGCCTGCTTGCATTTCCTTGAGACTGTCGACGTCTCTGAGTACCTTCACTTTGTCGCCGACGTTGAAAGTTAAATGAGAAGGACTGGACGTAGTGCTGGAGACGCTGCCACATTGCACTGAGGAGGCGCTGACATTTTGGCCCTCTGCGTCCGTCAGCACGGGCTCTCCGAGAACCGGCAAGTGCTCCTTATAGTAAGTCCCCGATGTCGCTTCTTCGATGTAACAAAGATCTACGCAACCCTTATAGCCCAGCCGATAAACGTTCGTGCTACCCGACGACCACGTTACTGTCGCAACCGATCGACTACTTTCGTTGTCCCAGCCACGAATGTCCATTACTCTGCCAGTTTTTACTACACGAGAAAAATTATTCAATTTTTTACTAAATTGATAAATTTAAAAGAAAATCTATAAAAACAATTTCATGAGTCCTCTTAAACGTAATTCCTAAAATCTGTTCAATCTGATGTACAGCTTGTGACTTTCATATTTGCGCTCGTTTCATTGTGAGGTTTTTGTAAAAAAAGGGCGGTAAGCCTGTTTGAACAGTGAACAAAAGCAAAGCTTACCAATTTTAAGTGAACTTTACTTAGACCTTTTGTGGTCACATTAATCACAAAAATCTAGATTACAAAATAGAAATGTCTTACCAGGTCCTCCATCCTGATTCCCCCATTCCCAGTCTGGTCCCCTCACAACTTTAGCTCCGATGAATATGCCTTTCAATGGAATTTTTGTGCATCCTTCCCGCGCTGTCATTTGCACTCTGTGTGTAAAATCTTTTATTTTCAAATCCTTAAAAAAATGTGTTTAAACAACAATCAGTGGAACAGTTGATCTCTTACCCGACTGCGTTCGCTGTTTGAAATCGTTGAAAAGTGTGCGTTAAGTTGTGTACATCGCCCATGTAGCATTGGGTGCAGAGATCGTAGTCAAAACACTGAGCACACTTCCATCGTATACCTACGATACCATGACGTTTGCATCCGTCACAGACAATGTTGTTGTGCTGTACACCAGCGGTGGCATTGTCAAAGACCAATAAGTCATAGTAACCCTGATAACCGATTCTATAGTTGCTTCTTGAGCCGTGATCCCACTGAACTATAACAGTCTTGTCCGGTGTCTTGTCCGCAGGATTTGGAGCAGTTGCTCCATTCCCAGACGGCGGAGGTGGCTTGCCAATCTCAACAACCGTGCCTGCATGGCCTTCCCCGCCATCCTGGTCGCTCCAGTCCCAGTCATAGCCACGCACAACTCTTAATCCGACCTCCAGCATTTCCAAATGTCCTAACTACAAACTCCCTCTGCAATAGCACAATATTTTTTCACTTATGTTACCAGAATAGTACTGAACCAAGGTAGATAAAAAAGGAGCATGATATAGCCATGTTACATTTCCCTGAATCACCCATGCTCAACGTTCGATTCATATGTCACGTATGACGTTAGAAGGCGTACGTTTATCTATTTGCCTCTTGTCTTTTTTTTTAATCAATTTTTTCATCTCCTGAATGCACCGATTTACGAGATCGTAATCACAGCAGATCCGTGCGAGCGAAGGATAAAAGATACACTTGGAAAATACGCGACGTCCGAGCGGCTGATAAAACCGAGAGAACAGACGAGAGTTAACGAAACAGCAGCAGCAACGAGAGACGGAAATTCAAATACGATGCACACGTAACACAGATATAACTTGCGACGAGTTTAATCGAGAAACGGAGCTACGAACCTTGTGTACAGTCGGACGACGCGTCGCACGTCTTAGGAATCCCGCGCCAACATAATAATGTCAATGACGAGCCTACGGAATCTCGTGGGTGGCTATTATTTCGGAACTTTGACAGAAATAGAGAAGTACGCGATTAGAGCAACCCCCGAGGAAGAGGACCGTCCGACATTACTCACACGACCAACACCAGTGGCGGAGCGCAGGATCGGCTACTGTGGCGGCCACCGATACACCGACATTTCGATATGGTAGAACTCCGTTTAATCGGGATGGCCGCATGATGATTCACGCAAAAATATATATCCACGCGGACAATTTTCCAGCTAGCCATGTTATCCACAGACGGTACTCCGATTTTACGGGGATTTACGAAAATTCGAGCCTCGTGCTGCAAACTCACAGTTTCGAAAAAGTTTCATCGCACTAGTATTGTAAGGTATTATTATTATTTGACCTTTTTTTTCGACCTACAGAGTAACTCCACAATAACGTAAGCAAAAGCGGAAAAAAGTGAGAATTTCCGTGAATTATTGTCCCAAACATCATTTGCTATCTCACTCGCACTCGCGGACTTGGAATTTGGCTATCAATAAGTAGAGATGTGGCGTTAATTCATTCCCTGTTTATTGTATTATTATTGTAATATCACACACGGTTATCTTTCGTTTTCATATCTTGGTTGAACCCTCGATTCTCGAATTCTATTATACCAAAGTACGATAAAAAGGTTCGCGTCGATCGATCTCCCGCGTACACGCTGCGTCGCGCGTGTATCGTCACGTTGGCAGCTGTGAATGAGCAACCCGCTCAAAATGTGCAACGGTTGTGTCTTCGAATTCAAAGTTTAGTCTAATATTAACAAAAGTGGCGAAGAAATAGAAATTCATACGGTGATGGAATTTCCACTAGGATATCGCGAGGTCGTGCCTGACCAGACACTGCCGGAGAAATGGAAGGAAATATCTTTGAATACCGGTGAGCATACTTCTAACCTCCTTTGTAATCTCCGGCTTTTCGGTGCTTTGAGTAGTATAACATTAGTAAGTTGTTTTTTATCGGTACACCAATAATGTGCGATAACCTGCTGTCAAAACGAATCGTTTTTGGCTTCAACGATGTTTACAGAACCGTGTTTCCAAACAAATTTGAGTACCTAACCTCAAAAACGTAAGATTCATCCGCGTTGATTTGTCCTCTTCTTTGGTTAACACGACTATTCAACTGACGACAGTATGAATATGATGCTCGAGTTTTGCAACTACCTGCTGTACGACAAGAATTATTGAAACGCATTACTTAATGTCTGATGATCTGTAATGAGACGATAATCGCTGAAAGTTGGGTCACAAACATTACTGTCTAAGGCAGCTGCGTTAGAAATGTTCAGTTAACAAACAAATTAAGATTTTTTTGTGAAGTCAAATTTTTTTATTATATTGCAATCTCGTGGAACTGTATCTGTCACTGTCTTTCCAATCACAAACAAACTCTTGTAATGTTTTATAGCTTAAGGCGAGGTCGAATCAGAGTTGGTAATAAAAAACTATAAACAATAATTCACGAAAACTACACATATATCAGGAAAGATAAAACTTTACATCATTTGTCTTTTAATTCTAATTGATGTAAAACTTTCATTTTTCCTGATGCGTCTCTAGTTTCTATGAATTATTGTTCCAAAAATGATTTGCTATCTCAATCGCACTTGTGGACTTGAAATTTGGCTATCAATAAGTAGATATGTGGGATTAATTCATGCTCTGGTTATTGTATTATAATTCTTTTATGTAAATATTATTCTCAGGTGGAAGCCAAAGTACTTTGCAAGACATCAAGGTGCCAGAAAGGGCAGGAGGCTACTCTTACAAAGATAGCTCCAAACACTTCACTCGCAACCGTTTTATCTACTGGCGAATATGCCACGACGTATTGGAACTTGTGGAGCACAGTTTGGATGTGAATCTTGCCAACTGCAAAGTTCGTTACAAATTTATGGACACTCCCATATTGGATGGGATTTCCATTCACGAGACAGTCAACTCTGTTATTATACTTGTGGTAACAGTGTCCAGTGTGCACAAGCTCACTTTTCCTCATCCCGATAAGTTGTCCAAAACTGAGCATTTGTTGGGGTCTCATCCTGATCTCAGTGTTCAGTCTATTCTCGCTGAAGCTTCCGGAAAGACTGCAAGAGACCCTCACACCTTCCATGTGATTGCCAGTGCAGGAACAACAAGTGAGTTTCAATTTATCTTTTTGTATTATGTACCAACATAAATTATTTAGCGAAATTTATGTTTTACTATGTATCATGTACTTATGTGTACCGGGAATAGATTATTATTCTGATTATAAATTCTTAACAATTTAGATTCGCCAGTACCGCACGCGGCTGCATCATGGCTAACTTTGCCGCACGAGGAAGCTTTATTCGCCTTGGCGTACAACTCGGGAACGATACTCGTTCTTCGTTTGGACACAATAACGGGTCTGGTCCACACGAGCGAATTGAAACAGGATTCATTAATGCCAAGATTTCTCAGTGGCATAGCGACAGCCTTCCGAGGACGAAGTTCCGAGGGCCAGGTTGCAATGTCCCTTGTTATACACACTTACGGTAATAATACGTACTTATTCGCACTCTGCCGCGAGGGTAACGTGCGTATGTGGTCCTGCAACAAAGCACAGTGCGTCGCCGTAGCCGACGTAGCGATCGACAATCGCGTAGCTTCCCAAGGTGCTCACGGTCATATGCTCAGAAAGGTACTTGGTTCCGACAATGAACTCTATCTGGGCACGTATTTGAAATTCGGCTCGGGATGCGAATTTAGTATTCTTAAGCCGGTGCAAGACGCTGGTCTCTTCAAATTCGTGAGGACCTGCACGCTATTTGCACCAGACGTGAGTAAAAATTCGAACATTTTTATTAAAACCTAATGTTTAGTTAAACAAAAAATATTAAAAATATCTTTTATTCTAATAAAGTAAATTATTCAATAACACAAGCAAGGTTTCCGAGATCACAATAAGACATTTACATGAATTATAACAACTATTATACCAAATAAATTATTGATCAATGAAGAATTTCGACTGTGGGATATAACACGATACTCTTACAGCAACATCTCGTCGACTTCGCGTTCACGCCGTCACGACTCTGGGCCGTCTGGAGAACAACCGATATGGACACCGTCGCCGTGACTCACGCTCAACTTCCTTTGAACGGTGCCCAAGTAAACTCCGAATGGGAGACCGCGGTGCTGGAGCAACCTCCCGATCGAGACTACATCGTAAGCGATCCGGGAACGGATCCTCGGCAAGCCTACATCAACTACATCTTCCATCCCGGACAATTTTCCCTCGCAGACATAACGCGAGCCCTCAGCATTTACCGGAGATCAAATCTTATCGCTGACATGACCCTGTCTCCGGCGGTACTGAAAGAGCGCGTTTGCATGGCTGTAGAAGCAGAGATTCAGGCAGAAGTTATGGACTACGAGCTGATGGACGAGGACTATTTGGAAATCGCTAATCGTTGCTGGTCGAAATTTTACTCGTGCGTCATTCAGTATCACGCGAATGGCACGCGGCCAGTGGGTCTTCTTCTTTTACCGAGCGCCTATGGAGTAGCGCTCCTCAAGAAGTCGTCTTTTTCCCTCCTTCGTCCAATGGAAGCACTCGAACATCTCATGCTCTCCAACGAAAAGTCGTACGCGTCGCGCTTCAAAACAACTCCCGTTTTATCACAAGACGAAGACACCTGCCAAGATCTCATAACTCTCATGTCCGCTCTGGTGATGCTCGAGGAACAATTGTCGGAGGAAATCAAGACCGGAATCGAGAAGGAATTATATCATCTTCGAAGCCCGGATATAATTGTCGAAGATTTGTTCTCCAGGCTCGTCACGGAAACGGATGATCCGGTAGCTATTAGTTTTCTAACACTAATGTTGCGAGAAACTTTAATAACTGTGTAATTGAACCTCCGTTTTATACTTTTCCTTAGCTCGCGGATTTCGATTTCCAAATGGAACTGCACCACAAACTAGAAAACGTGAAGGACCCTTCAAGTGCGATGGCGATGCTGCTTGAAGCATTGACTTACGATCTCGATCAGCCGAATAAAATGAAATTGAACATAGAGCAGGAGCCCTCAAGGCTGCTTTCGACCGTGAGCCACCTTTTTGGCAGTCAATTGGGAATATCAACGGTGTCTGAGAGTGTCGCACAAATAACACTCCTGAGGTTCTCTATCTGTCGGGACTTACTCATTCTCCAGCAGATCATCCTCTCCCGACCGGAAGTCTCAGACTCCCGCGTTCTCCATGCCATAAAGTCGTCCCTAGCTCCGCGAACCGTCGTTCTCACTCAAGCCTATTATGTTGTTATATGGATTTGTGAATCGACGGCAACTTGCACACCGCCACAAGCTCTGCTGTGAGTTTTTATGATACTTTTCTACGCTATTTTTCATCAATTGCATTTTTTTCATTTTTTCGTCGATAAATTACTCATTGAATATTCGTTTTTTTGTTTCAAATAGGGAAACTAGCGTCCAGAGACTGTCCATTTTGAAATTGGCAGATTCCAAAGCGACATTGGGCCATCGACAACAAAGATCGCTGTCGCTACTCGAGTTATTCGTTCAAAGTGGAGGTGCGAGACACGCGCATACGTTGATGGCTGATATAGATCCTAGCGCTCTGACACCCTGGCACTACGGAATGCTTACGCATGTCACTCTCATTGCACAACTCGTGTATCCTTTTCTTAAACTTATGTTTCATTCGCGTCTTTTAAAATCTATCTCTTAAAATATCACCATTGAATTCCGAGAAGCGTAACAAGAATAAGCATCGGATAAAGAAACCAATCTGAAATTAATTACAATTCGAGACAAAAATAATTTCTATTTTTTTGCAGCATAATACAATTCAATGTTTCCCTTAACTTTTCTCATAGTTGGCCAATTTCGGGTAACTTTATATTTCCCGAATGGTTACTGTCCAGTTGCCAGTTTCTCCTTGTTCAGGAGTACGTACGCTTGCTCCGAACTTGGTGCGAATGGAATAGTGCCTCCCGAAAGTTCATCCTAGCCTTGGCTCTTCTCGAGATGGGAGAGACGCGAAAAGCTTGCGATCACTTTCTCCGGGCTTCGAGCGGTGTCCTGACGGACTCTTTTCTCGCCGATGTACTTCTCGAGTCCAACGTTACGTCGGAGAGCAACGCGCTGGTTCAATATTATCTTAAAGTGATCGAATTCTTCGAACAGCACAACGCAGCGGACTGCATAATTGAACTCGCTGAAACGGCGATAACCGTCGCATCTCCCGACGATTCCAACTTGCCGACTCTTCATTCCATAGTATTCACGCAACATCTGAACCTCGGTCATCACACGGAAGCTTATCACTGCTTGAATTCAAATCCAGATGCTGCCAGACGCGCGGATTGTCTTCGCCAACTCGTTGTCACGCTCTTCGAGCGAAAGAAACTCATTGACTTGGTGTCGTTCCCCTACGTCGACATGTACGAGGATCTCGAAAGAATAGTCGAGAGCAGAGCGCGAAGCGTCGACCTCATGGAGAACAATTACTACAACTTCCTGTATAGTTTTCACATTAACAAAGGGAATATAAGAAAAGGTACGAGGAATCACATTAACTTTTGCATCAACAGTGGTGGGTGCGAAAGATTTTCACCGAATTTCATAAAGACTGAATCAAACCGTAACTCTATAAGCGATTAACTGCTATTACCGTTCATTTAATAATTGTAATGTTCTGTTTCAGCTGCTTCGGTGATGTACGAACAGGCCATGCGGTTGAGCCAAGAGTCTCACTCGGCGCCGATAATCGTTCGTCAGGCTCAGTGCCTTTTGGCTTGCATAAACGCTCTCAACCTCGTAAACGAGAAATACAAGTGGATCGTTCGTCCCGTAGTAGATCAGAGCTATCCCGACGAGTCGAATCCAAAGAAAAAGAGGAGTATAGACGGTCGGGAGGTTCTGCACTACAAAGTGAAAAAGCAGGTCGAAGTTCTTGAGCTTAAAGATATTAAAAACGAATATCATTTGGTCGATGCCAGGCTGAAATTGTCCAAATTAAATTCTGAGATACACACGATCGCTCAAGCTGGTCCTTCAGAACTCATAGCTATTTTGTCGAGCGTCGGACTTTATACCACAGCTCTGAAATTATGCGATCACTTCAACGTTCCAAAGAGTCCTGTGCTTGAGAATCTTGCCTCACAAAGCCTCAGACTCAGCCAACAGGAGGATCCCAACGCGTGGGACTGGCTCATTCAAAATGACGTTTTCGGTAAGAAAAAGGCGTCCATTTTATTGAACCATTCTTTTTTTTTTTTTTTTTTTTTTTTTTTTTTTATTAAAAATACTTTTTATTGCGTTTTTAAAAGTTGACGTACATCCTAGTAAACTTATTTGCTACAATCATGGTATATTTTGTCGTCGAATAAATATATGATTTTGCATATTTTTATGCGATTTCCCTTCTGAATGTGGCTTGATTGTCAATATGCTCGCAGATATCAGCGGGTGCGGAACAAATGTGGCAAATATCAGCTGGAGGCTGTTGGAACGGTTGACATTGTCGCACGAGAAGGAAGCGAGTAGCGAACTGCACAAAGGAGTTGCAAGAAAGCTTCTCCATCACGGGGCGTTCCTGCCGCAGTGGCTCATGTCTTCTTACAAGGTAGATCAAACACGTTTAGCGTTTTGGAGCAGTATTGATAATTGTAGTCATTAATTACAGAAACGCAATCCCTCGGAACTCCTTCGCCTAGTATTGAACACTGGCAGACTGTTGGAAGCCACGGATTTGGCCGTGGATTACATAAATGCGGTTTTGGGCGACGGCAAAGAATACTTTGGCCTACAAACTCCGCTCGTGGCAACGGCACCGGCCGTTTGGTTACCGTACAACACGTTGGAATTGTTGTTACTTGAATTAGAACACGCTAGCAAGGAGGATCACTCTTATATCGAGGTAAAGATAAATAAAACTGTAATACATTATACTCAGAGATAATGGACGTTTGAGAGTAATGTAAATTTGAATTCACTATAGAAAACATAGTCGAAGTGATGTCGCGATTTTCACTTGTTCCATATGTCAAACGGCTCATTGTAAATCGGATTACAGTTTTCCTTATCGATAACAGCTTCTGTACAAACATACGACCTGTTACTGTTAAATGATCCAACAATTTTATAGTTTACACTTTATACTTTTTTCCAAATAATACATTTTGACTATTGGTGTCGTAATATCAGCAAACAAATCTTTATTAATTCAAATTCACTAAACTCTTCAAAACATCGAATTTTTAACGGGTTCTTATCAATATTATCATATGACTTTCAATGCTACATGAGGTCAAATATTTTTTTTCGATTGTTTTATCAAATTGTACTAGCATTTTTATTTATTTATTGATTACTTTGGTATATTGCAGAGTCACGAGCGTTTGAAGAAAACCTTGGACCACTATGTCGAAACGGTGGTTCGTGTGTCCGACGACATGTTTCGATACAAGGTTCGGACAACAGCAATCAGTAAGTTGACGCCCAAATTTTATCGTTAGTCTGTAAATCGTTTCCCTTCCAAATCGGAGTCTCCATTTGTCAGGAATAAATAGGCTTCTGATTGAGTGACATTAGAATAATAAAGACAATAAGAGTTCCGAGAATTCCGGTGACTACTGCTGCAATCATTTGTGGGCATCTGTTGAACATCACCTGAAACAAGGTCACAAGCGTGATTCCGAGGGATCAAGCTGAATCCTTAATAGAGTCGCGTGTTAAATTATTCTGTTAATCGCCTATTACCATCAACAAGACGACAATAGCCGTTATGAATATCGATCCCACTGGTAGCAACAACCATATCGCTGAATATTGTCGCTGCATTTCAGTTTCTGAAAACCGTTAAAGATAATTGGTAAATCCTATCCAGAGACAATAATTTTGTATAATATATAAAACCAGTCTCACGTATCTAGCTCGGAAAAAACGCATCTTAGTTTAACCGAGAAATGTAGCTAATTTTACAATAGAACTAACCACTGCGGATCCATTGAACGAACCGTACTCCATGCCCAGGGTAATAGAAGCTTGTAATATTTTGGTTTATGATTACAGAGGACAGGGATGTCTGACTCACAGTCTGAGTCTCTTGTGTCAACATGTTTCCTGAAAGCAAACAAACAGGCCATGGATTCATATCGAACGAACTACCGCCCTCCGTTACTCCTAAAATCAGTGAACAATACTCGAGAAATGAGTCATGGCATTTTGTAGCAGCTCTCGAAATACTCCAATTGTGCCAATAGAACCTCGAAAAATAAACAAATCACCTTTCGCGATAATTGCAACACCAAAAAAGCATATTTCATTAATTTAACGAAGTCTTTCGAGCAACAGTGACGAATCAATAGCGAATTCATTTTACCATCATGCCACAAAATAATTGTTCCAACGTTTTGTACACTTGTAAAAAAATGTTCCAATGACAATGGTAATAAAATATAATTAAACATTTATAAATCGGAATTTCCAGAATTTATTCTCATATTTGTTGTCTCGTACCTAAAAATGTTAAACTTTATTGCAGTTAATTTTTGCAATTTTTACGATATTGTAGGAGTACTCAAACAAGCGTTTGAGCGTTTTGTACGCTCAAAAATTATTATCCCATTTTACGAGCGCGTAAAGCCAGAGTGGTCTGCTTGGCATGGAATGCCCCATATACATATACAGGACCAATTTCACAAGCTTGGACGTTCCAACCTTTTCAAACCTTGTCAACTTATGTTTAAATATAATCGTACTTGAAACATTCGAAATTTTTTGTTATTTCCCCTATTCCTTTCTAATAAAGACCCCTGTTAGCATTTCTGCAGATATTCGTGCTAAATCTCTCACATGTATTTTTCGTCTTGACCAAGAAATATCCGACTTACCCCAAAGTACGTGCATGATCACAAGTTTTTCTCACGTCACGAACACAAATATATTTTGGTCATCGTTACACATAGCGATCATATCGACGCGCGATATCGCACGTGATTTCACTGTCGTCGCGCAGTTTCCAAATCTCCGAACTGAGCTTTACACGCCGCGGGAGATCAACAACCAAATAGAATTATGCGCGGTCGAGCACTATTTCCGTACTGCTTGGCTGTTGGGGCTGCATCTGCACGGTTTCTCCGTCTCGGCACAATGCCGAGCGAACTCGCAAGATAAACCCGGTGTCAAAGGTTGAACGCTCGTTCGGCTTTACTCTCAATACGCGACTATTACGTTCATGCGACATGACTTACAAACCATGCTCTCGTCTTGCTGGAGATTTACGAGCGTACGAGCACGTCGGATATGTCAGATACATTGTTAGACGATTCGATTATCCAGAGTTTATCGTAAAGCATTTTATTTTTTTTTTGTTCCAAGCAACACTTGTGCATATACTATACATACGTTATTATATGAAAAATCATCCATACCTATCAACGGGGGCGTGGGGGGCGTCGATGTACGGCTACTAAAAAGGCGTCTGTTTATAATATAAGCCGATTTTCACGAATCCCTCGCGCCAACAATATGAAGGTAGTTAAATGATGTCCAATTAATTTTTAAGTTTTTTAATGCGTCGGTTTTCAACACATTTCAGATTTCGCTCTCCTTGAGCCGTCATTGAGTCGTCTTAGTCTAAAACTGATATAACAAAAGCGGAATAATATGTTAATATCATTTGGTCATACTTTAAGCTTTCCGTTCTGTGGGATGCGATTAATTATTATAACATAGATGGTTGCCTATATAGCCGCAGAAACAAATATGATTAATAGAAACAAAGAAAATCAGACGTACCGAATATGGATTTTATCAGTTTCGGGAGTATCATCTTTCTATTCAAACTGTTTATTGATTAAACTTTCATAAAACTTGGATTGATAACTAAGTGCTCGTATAAGTTATTTCAACAACAAGTAATAACAATGAGAACAATTCCAGCGTCTCGATCTAATCAATTGGTGGCGATCCCTCATTGCGCTTCAACAACAACAGTGATAATAATAATGCCGCCCCTCCTACAACTACGGGACTCCCGCGAATCAGTAGGGGCGACAGAGACGGCGTCAGCGGAGAACGCGTTTGACGTCCTGTCGTGCGAATCGCAGGCTAGCCTCATGGCGTGTACAAAACATTCGGGCGTGCGATCCCTTGGAAAGTGTTGAAAATGATGAAAATATCGGCACTGAATGAGGCTCCCCGAGCGAGGCCGGAAAACGATGACGAGGACACGCAGTCGATCACGAAAGAGGCACAGGTACGAAATTCGACCAAAACCCTTTCCCCCCTTTACTAACCTCCGTTCCGGCGTTGCGCGAATATTTCTTTTCCCACTCGAAATGCTCAATGAAATCCTATATGTCTTTTAGGAACAAATAGCCCTCACCGAGTACAACAGAGCCCTCGAATTGTTGAAACACGGCAAAGTTCAAGATGCCCTGGCAATTTTTAAAGACCTTCTGGACACCGAACTGCTCGATCAGGTGACAAAGCCAGAGTTACCGGATGGCAGATCACGACCGATGCTGTCGTTGAAGTACTCATGTTTCAAAAACATAGGCGCCGTTGAAGCAACCCTGGAAAACTATGAAGATGCTATAGACAATTACTGTGAGGCGGCGCATCTCGACGGCACTGATGTTACTTTATGGTACAGAATTGGCTGTCTTGCTGTGAAAATATCCAATCTTGAGTTAGCTTGTTCCGCCTTCAAGCAGGGACTCAAATGCAATCCCCATCACTGGCCATGCCTTGATAATATAATTTCAGTACTTTACGCTGTGCCAGACTACATGAACTGCCTTCTGTTCATTTCAATGGCTCTCGAGAGAGATCCCAGCTATGTGAAGGGTCTGGCATTCAGGGAGAGAATATTCAAAGATATTCCTTATTTTGAGGAGAGCTACAGGCTCTACAATGCAGACTGGGCACTGGATCCACCCATGGACACAGAATTTGATAAGATTTTGGGTGAAAAATTGCTCCTCGAGGCCAAAGAAATTGCCGATAGGTGGGCTGAGGCTTGTAAATTTGAATTTGAACAGAAACCTCTACCAATATTGTCACTGAACAAACCGCTGACGGAATCCACTTGGCTGGAGTTAGGAGAGAGCTTGATAGACATGCACAAGTGGATGTCTGAGAATTCGTACAATTTCGTGAGTCGGGTGACACTGGAATTCCAGAAGCCAGATGACGAGGAGTGGAGAGTTTCCTCAGTAGAGGATAACAATGTCGAAGATGTCGAGGACGCGGAAATGACAGAGGCCTCGGAACTTGGAAGCGTCGGTGCGAAAATTGATATGGAGATGGAGAATATGGAAGTTGATTCGAAGCAGGAAATGGATATGGAGGAAATGGACGTCCTGGAAAATTCCGACGATCAGCGAGTGCCGACCGCTGATTTCGAGACGGAAATCAAATCCGATGCTGAGGACGACGTTAAATCTGGCTCCAGCGATATACAAATAATCGAGGACGAGGATCCGTTTAAAATGCCGAAAGTGGATCTCGTGCGAACGGACAAAGAACCCGAGGATCAGGAAAAACAATTGGAAGAGGCACTCGAGTTTCAGGTACGTTTGGAGGTCAAATTTTGTTATAGTTTAATTATTCATTACTTTTTACGAGACAAAAGACAGTCAATTTGGGGAAAAGTTGATTACAATTTTTAATGCTGACTGAGCTCGTCAAGGGCGCGGAGGAGAGCTTTCACATTCCAAAAATGACAAATAATTTCGAATCTGTATTTTAGGATGCAATGATAACTGCGAACGAAGAGGAAACGGAGGCAAATGAAAAAATTCCCACCGAGACGATAAACTGCGAGAAATCCAACGACGAGCCCGCTGACAAGTCAAATCCAGCTACGTCTGAAAAGGGTTCGGAGAAAGCGAACGAAAAGTCTAACGACAAGTCGTTTAAGAACGAAGAGAAATCGAAAGAGCGCACGGATGGTAAAGAGGAGGGCCAAAAGGTGAAGAAGAGGCGACGAAGTTCGTTGTGCTTTTTGCAGCAGTGGGCGTGGAGCGCGAACAGCAGTATGCGCAGATCCGCAAGAGTGCGGGGCTCGAACAGAAAGGAAAACGAGCGGGACGACGTTCAGCTCGAGGATACTCTACGAAGAATGTTTCCGACGTCTTTGCTACCAGACGGCGTGAAATTAACCAAGGACGATCCCTTCAAGAACGACGACTCCATGGATACGATGGATCTCTACCAGCTATTTGCCAATCGCGAGAATTGCGCGTTGACCGAAGGTAGCAAAAGCTCGGAGAGCTCGAAACCGAGTAGCCCGGCAGTCATCGAGTTGGCCAAATATTTCGGCACTAATTCGGAAAAGGCTGACGTCGAGGAGTTCATGAACGAGCATAGTGGCAAAAGTAATCTCATGATAATTATCGCGAAATTCACGGAATTCTTGTGCACGAAATGGAATCACGAGTGGCCGAAGGAAATGGGCGAGGTGTATATTCAAGCGTACACATTCACGCGGGAGCACATTCCGCATCCATCGCCATTTGGCGACGATGATGATCACGGAATTCTCAAATACGACGCCGAAATGACGCTCCTCTACGGTGAGCTGCACACGGATCGTTGGATGGACAACAAGCCGGACGTGCTGCCGACTGCAAAACTCGATCGTCTCGGCACTGGGATGCCATCCGAGGAACTCGGACACATAATATTCGCAAGTGTACGCGAAGATCTCTTTAACGAGGAGAACACGATTTATCTTCTCCGAGTTCTCTGGCTAAAGGCGAACATATTTCACTGCCAGGGCGACACAGAGATCGTGATCGAGACTCTTGAATTGTTGCTTAGCCACATGGAGGAATTTCAACAGCACCAAACGCCACTTCCATGCGTGAAGCTGCCAAACTGCAAGTACAATTCGCGCATAAACATTCCGGTTATTCAGAAAATGCTCACGGCCATACGCCGCGGTCAAAAACTCGGCGACGTTCAACGTCTTCACGATGAGAAAAAGTACGCTGAACTCGCAGCCACATTGCAGGATACTTTCAAATTCGCTCGGCAGAGACAGAAACTCGTGCCACATATAAAAGTGACGACCGATCGAATAGATCAGCTGGCGATGCTGCTTGACAGTCTGTGGAAACTCGAGCAGTACGAGGAGTGCTACGTGTGGGCTGAGGCATGTCTCAACGAGGCTTGGCAGAATTATCTTAATGCCAGCGAGGAGGGCGAGCAGAAAAAGTGGTCGGCAAGCGTCGTAAAATGTCTGGAAAAAATAGACGCTTGTGTCTCGGAGGTGAGCACGTTCGTTGTGCGATATCTCCCGGAAACGCGGCTCGCTCGTCTCGTTCAGAATCTCGTGCAAATGGTTTGTCATCAGCTCGACGTTACGGAGAATGCAGTCGAGATGCCGCTGGAAACAGTACTCCCCTGGATTATTTTGCATTACGTTTTGCAGTACGAGGAGGACAAAGGAAGAGCGAAATCTCCCTCTCACAAGACGAAAGATCACGGTTCCGATCTCGATGATCAGAACGAAGATATACCGACCTCTATAATGATTCTCCTGACAGCTCACGATTTTCTCGGACGTCACTCTTGGTGCTGTGCGAACGAGGCAAAGCTTCTGCTGTTCACGATGAAACTCGTGATTCCGCGGCTGAGAACCCCGCAATTTGAGTCGGTGCGCGACAAGCTCGGGAAATATCTCGAACAAATTTTTTACTGTCTCTACGGGCATCCGAACAAGGAGAAAAAAACGAAACCCAAGTCCGGGGGCAATTTGGAGGATCACAGCGTACCACACATCGAACTCACCTGGGAAGGCGCCCAACTGTTGTTCGATTTTTACCGACCTGATACTCTGCCGGAATACGACTCGCCACGAGCGATTTCTATCAACGCCGATACTCACAGTCTGTTCAAGAAGATCATCTCGCTGGTGCCCGAGGAACACGACCCTAGGCCGATGATCGACCAAGTCACGGCTTATATCGTTGGTGACAGGGACACGATGCCTACGGTGAAAAAACCACTGCCTTATCAAGTCTCGTCGGTTTACGCTCTGCTTGGAGACTACCTGCTCAAGTACAATCAATACTCAAACTCTACAAACTATTTCCTGATGGATCTGTGCCTCCATCCCGAGGCTTTCAACTCTTGGACAGCCCTGGCGATGGTCACCAGCACGGAATTCGGCACTGCGCTAACGAGCTGTAAACCACTGCCGTAAGTATAGTTTTCTCGCACTTATATACTGAAAGAAAAAAAAATATATATTCTTAAACGTGAGCCAAATCAGATTTTTAATCGTATTCTGATTTTCTTGTCTTTTCAGAGACACGAAAAAGCTTCTCTTAGATGCTAAAATCGCGCAGTCGTGTTACCAACGCGCGGTGGAGCTTGCGCCAGCCCAGAGCGTTATTTGGATAGAGTACGGAAATTTCGCCTACACCGTCCATTCTTTTTGCTCTCGTTTGTTGAAACAAGAGACTGACACTCTAAGCATGGAGAAATTCGAAGCTTTGGAGAGCCGCAAAGAAGAGACCCTCGAGATAGCTGTTAATTGCTTTATTTCTGCAAATCGTTTATTCCTCACGAATATCGAAGACAAGGGGAGCGTTCACGACGAGCGATGGCTCTATCATTACATGCTGGCCAAAATTGCAGAGAAGAAGAACGAAGATCCGCCTGTTTATTTAGATCACTATGCCAAGGTAGGCACCTCAGCTATAAATGCTCTTTACATATTCAAGGTTTATTCTAATTATTTCAACGAGTTTCGATTAATCGATGAGAAATATTACTTTCGTCGCCTTAATTCAGTCTTGTGCCAAAAATATTACTCTTATCTTATATATTTCCGATTGGCAATTATTTATGAAACCTGTAAATTGTTTCTCAGGCTAGCAATTGGCTTCACAAGAACCAGGCGCACTATCCATCCGAAGTACCTTACAAAAATCCACCCTATCTCTCGGTTGAGGCCCTCGAGGTCCATTACAGGATCCATGCGTGCATCCTGAAGTATCTCGAGCAGCATGAGGGTAAACCTTTGAAAAAATCGTTAGGCCAAGCGTTCTTGAACCATCTGCTGGACTGCGCGAACAGTCCTTTCATGCAGTTCGAATCGAAACTGAATAGAAATGAACGAGTGGACAACAACGGGTACACAGAATCCATTTACGTCGAAAGTATCGTTGCGGACGTTCCGAAGAGTAGAACGAACCAAGAGCGCCGTTTCAACAGCGTCGAAGAGATTCCGGCGCCGGAGAAGCCGGAATCAAGCAAATCCTCAAAAAGCGAGAGTCGCAAACGTCAGGCCGAAGCTCAGCAGGACGAAGCTGGAAAAAGAATAAAATTGGGTAGCGTGTCGCACTTGCAACTGATGCAGGACGTTGTGGGCCTGATCGACGATCTGATAACCAATGTCTGCGATATAGTAGCTCATCGAGATGGTTCCAGCGACGAGGTAATGATACTCTCGAGCGACGAGAGCGAAAAAGCCCATCGCGTAACGTTCAAGGATGATGGACGAAAGAAAGAGCGGGGCAAGACTGCAAGCGAGGAAATGGTGAGTAATATTGCAGAACGGAAATTGTCGAGGATTTCGGAGAGTCCTGAGGTCAAGGCTGGTGAGAATGTTCAGGATCTCATGGATGCGATGATGAAGATGGAGATGAGCCACGAGATTCTGCCATCGCCACCCGAGGAAGACGAAACCAGAAAATCTGACGGTAAATGGTTGCAAAACGAAGATGCTCAGTCTGTCGAGGACAGATGTAACGCCGGTAAACACGATAAGGAGGCAAAAGACAAGGGCGCGGAGAGGAAGAAGAGTCAGGTAAATACGGTTAAGGACGAGGTGACCCTGAGTCGCAGGGGTTCTCAAGAGAGCACGACAACGACCCACACGACCACGACCACGACGGAAACGAACAATTCAAGCTCCAGCAGCAGCGACGAGTCCAGCAGCAGCGAGGACAGCTCCGAGAGCGACAGCTCTAGCGATAGCGACAGCGAATCAGCGGAGAGCGACGTAGATAAGAAGAAACCTGTCGTCGAGGCTGAAGGGAAGGGTAAGAGAGAACAATTACGTACAATGATTTTAACCGTATTCTTGTTTGTCGATATCTCAGTATATAATCATGACTTTTTTGTTGCGCATTTGTACAGAGGAATTTCTCACCGAGGCCGAGGTCGGAAAATTGATAGCGTATTGCCTGGCAGGACTCGAACAATGCGTTCTACGCTTTTCCGAGCATTACAAATCGATTTACCGGCTCTGTCATTATTACTTCAACAACAAAACCGCTAAGGACAATGCAAAATGCCGGGATTTGCTCCTCGGGACTTACACGTGCCAGTATTACTCCGGACGCACATTTAACGGGCTCTTCGCCGATCGCAAATCCATCAACTTCTTCCATGTGAGTTACGAGTTATATATATTATTCGTAAATTTTATATTGTTTTCTAGAATGCGTCGGGCAACAGTTTTTTGAAAGCTTCGACATCGTACTGTAATAAAAGAACGATCGCAGGACGATATTTTCCACGTCTATAATTCTAGCTCTCATTATAAACAATCGGTCGCTAACACAGTTCTGATTCAGGGTTATAGCAAGTGCGATGTTTGTCACTAAGGCGAGGGCCAGAATGATTTGAATCGACCCGACTTGACGTTTCTTATAGCCCTTACCCATTCCTACGTTGCCTTGCTTTGCCTTTATCGAATAATATGTCAAAGTAGCAGAGTCAATTACAGCGATAGGCAATTTCGCCTTGACTCTATTTTCATTCTTTTTCTTAGAAAAATACTTACAATTTAAACTAACTAATCAAACGCACTGGCGCTCGTGCCCGAGATACCTTTGCGCTGCTGCGCTCTGATACAGCTTTAAAAGGGTAAATCGCAACTAAAAAACCCTTTTTTAGTTGATTTTGAAAAAAAAAAAAAAAAATTTTGACCGAACAGTTTGTCAGAAATCGTAGATCTGGCCGCCGGGCCGAAAACCGCCCAAATCGGGGTCACGAAATTTATTTTTTCAAAATATCGACTTCTAACCTATACCATCGTTCTCAAGTCGCGTATTCTACCCCAGAAAACACTGTTATTAACCTTTTTTTAGTGGATTAAATAAAAATATGATATTTGCCAGAACTGTCGAAGTTATCAAGAACAAATGAACTTGGACTCGGTCTGAGAGTCCCAGCAAATCACAGCTCGAATAGTTTGCTAACAATGCTTTCCGTTACGCATGAACTTTTTAAAAGAGGGTTAAAATCGCAAAGTTAAGACTTTTTATGTGAATTACCATAGTTGCGTCGAGAAATTAGGCTAGGATCTCAGAAATGCACATATTTCGTAGCCCGAGATCCAAGATAGACGTTCGAAAAACAGAAATTTATATATTTTGAACGTTTCTGAATACGACAGAATTAAGAAAACATAACTTTACCGCAGATTAATGGTCGAAATATCAATTTGAAGTTGTCATTGCGCTCCCAATAGCAGACGGGTTATGTTATATCTTAGCGTCGGCTCCTCGAAGCTAGTCAAATCAACTTCTCAATACAATTTTTTATAACTTTAAGACGCTTAATATTTGTTTAAATCTTCATATTAAGGTCTGTAAAATATGTATTTTTTTAATGATTAACTCTTCGTCGTTTATTGTGTTGTTAAATTATAGTTGCACATTTGATTACTACGTAGTGATCGACTCACCTTAATAGAGGATGTCCATTAGTGTCAGAAATTGAGTCCGGACTTTATCTGCTGATTCGAGCCTTTGATTTCAACTTTCTGTCTTGGCCAGAGGAGGAATTATTCAAAATTATCAACTGTACAATATCAAATTAACTTTATTTGGTCCTTTTTTACATAAGCTCATTTTTTCAGTGACTTATACATTGCTGAACTATTTGTGTTTTCGTTGTTCACGCGAAAAGCTTCAACAGTAGTCGCTTGTATCCTTCGACGTTGAAACCCTCCAAAAGTTCAGCGTTTACCTGTTTGCCCGTTGTTTTCGCATAATCGACTAAAACAGCACCCCGAGCAGCTCCGTCGCAGACGGGCGTCATGTTTATCACTTGGGTACTCGTTATTAATTCCGGATATAATGCTAACGCAACTAACGCGAGATCTGCTGAGTTGAATCTCGAACGACGGAATTGTTTACGGTCGATACTATTTAAGAAACGCATGGTTCTTGATGTTAAAGCCCCAAGGGTGTCAACACGCCACGACTGTTGACAGAAAGTAATAAACAACACGATTAATATAATGCAAACCACAATAACGATCGAAAACGGTAGTATAAATGATTCACGATGAAGATATTGATCAGTATCACGACTGTGCGATAAGTCGAAATGTTATATATCAAATTATGGGAAATCTTATTCTAATTAAAAAATATTTGTTACCATTGGGATTGAAACCGTGAGCATCTTTCCCGACGGCATCAATTGAGCCGGAGGTGTTGTGGTCCTATTCAGTACGATAAAGTTGCTTTCTGGATCGTGTTGGAAGTTAAAGTCGACGTTCGGAGCAACAGATCCTCGTCCGTACGGGCTAGATCCCATTATGTAGAAACGGTCGACATTGTGGACAAAATTGGGATCCAACGTCATGGCCATTGCGACGTTAGTCAGTGGAGCGAGGGCCAAGACACTTACATTTCCTAAAATCAAAGATTCATGAGTAACGGACCATTGTCATCGCTTTATTCGTGATGTGACTCGCTGAGGCTCTCAGACCGAGGCCAAGTTCTTGGTAACTGACAGTTTCGGCAAATATCGTTTTTTTTAAACCAAAAAAAAGGTTGAAGCCAGCGGTAGAATGTGCGACTTGAGAATGCTGACATATGTTGAAAGTCGATATTTTGTAAAGAAAAAATGCGTGGCCCCAATTTAGCCTTTTAAAGCTTTATAAGTGCGCAGCAGCGCAGAAGTTTTCCGAACATACGCGTGATTTGCCTAGTTTCCTAAACATAACGATTAGGGAAGAATTGATCACTTAATTAGGAATCACAACTGATAAATTAAACTCTATAATTACCGGCATGCTGCCTCGCCATTTCGACCATCGCAAGACTAGCGTGCTTAGAGTAGTCAACTTTTGCAATAATTGTTTCTTTAAATTCCGCATCGTTCATTCCATCCTTGCCAAAATAATAGCTGTCCGTGTAGTTGTTCATCAGAGGTTTGGCCGCACCGACATAAACGGGTATCTATAAATCCGTCAAAATGTCTAATAATCTTAAATTTATTAAGGTGTGTACATATTTAAAAAAATGTCTACTCACGTCGCTCCTTTTTGCAACAGTTAAGATTTTTTGTACATTCGTTACTACGTTCGTGACCGCTGTGTTACCGTAACTGCAGGTGATTCCGATTACTTCAAAGCCTGGCAGCGTCCTCTCAACTGCGAGAGCCAGAAGAATCGCTGCAGCGTCATCGGTGCCAGCGTCTGTGTCTATTATTACTTTTCCAGGCCGTCTTAAGTCCACACTGATAGAACAATAAATGTTCGCGTTAATTCCTAAACATTTACCGGTTTTCGTATTTTCTCTAGAGTTCTCTAATTTCTGAGACACATTACTTACGCGGCTACTGCTAAGCCCAGACAGAAGCCAATCAGCAATCCCAGTGATCTGTTAATCTTCATTCTCGCAGAATGCTTTTTGTAAACCTTGTTTTTACAAAACAAAGACATTGTTAATTTTCATAACACTGTTACTTAATTAACCTCTGAAGCCCTCACGAATAAATATACTATAACTTTACAGTTGTGACTAATAAAAATATTAATATTGCATTGTTTGATAATTGGGCGAGCACGGCGATTTCGCTCTCTTTTTTTTTTTTTTTTGGTATTTTCATGTCTACCATTTTTTAATCCGTTCTTTTATTTTAGTCATATTGAAATTGCAAATTTTGTTGATAATTTTGGATTAAGTGCCCCAGAAAGCTTGTCAGCTCATATGACAACAAAACATTATGCGCTGTTTTGAACATTTTTTAATTGATTTCTCCATGTCAATGAAGGGCATGGTGATAGAATCACAGTTAGCTTACCGAGTTACACTATACCTCTTTTACAGAGGTGGTCGTCAAATCAAAACTAACACGTCGGCGGTCTTGATCGTTTGACAGAATCTACGGAAGTGTTACGAATATTTATACTAATACCAGGCAAAATCCTCCGAAGCCCTACAAATTATGTATTCGTATAAACAGCTGTGTTGAATATTTTCCTCTGCGTAGTGCAAATCTTAACATAAAACTGAAAAGTCAACTAAAGCTTCCGCTTTCATGGTTATCGGTGTCTAACTCGTTTCGAAATTTGGAATACGTGTTTTATAGTTATATAGCGATAGAGGCCACTGCACCGATTGTGGCCATTTTTATTATTTTACGTCACTGCGGCTTGGAAAGTGAGATTTTCCACCCGCTTCGTGTGCGAAAAGCTCCCGTTGCACGCGTTGTGACGTAAAATTTTATACGATGCTCGGCATAATATACTTCCGAATATACGTCTAAACTCGTGCATAGTATATACTATTACATATTCTTCAAATAATTTTGTTATTGAAGCCTTGAATAGTTTTTTTATCTCTCGTAATTGAGATTTGAAATACCGGTTCGTTATGTTAACCGGGTATCCGACGTGCCATACGCAATACTCACGACATCAAACAGGTGTGCGATGAGTGAACATAATAACATACTTGTAGTTTCACAAGATGTGATCTTTAATATTGTGTATTTAGGTGCTCGACGCGAAGATACAAAGACATTTGACATATCGGGAATGCGTAAATCGAAATTTAATAACAAACAACATTGAACATATGAACTAGTTTTAGTATAAGAACTAGTTTTTTTTTAACCAAAGAAATTTTACAAAGGTAAAACATGTTTAATGTAAGAATATCAGGAGTTGGATAAAATATGTATGTGTAGATACATTCCAAAAAAATCACAGTAATTAAGTTAACATTTCACGTGCATAATTTTAGCTCGTTCTCTCGTGCCGGTCGAGAGTTATGGAGGATGGAATTTTCAAAACTTGAAACATACACGCACGCAAATATACAAACATTTCTTTCTAGACAGCTTTTCTTGATTTAAAATAGAAATAAAATATGTTCATGGAAACAAAACCTGCGCTATGAGGAAGCAACATACAACATTTTAACCGTGGGTGCGTACAAATAAAATCTATGTAGTTTAAATTTTTTTAATTTATTTTATTTTCGTAATTCTTCATGTCGCTATCTTTTACGCAAAAGCGCGTAGCAGCAGATTCTGGAATCCTTCAACGTCAAAAGCGTCTAAAATTTCGGCGTTCTGCTGTTTGCCTGATCGTGCTTTATAATCGACCAAGACGCTGCCCCTGGCGGCACCATCGAACACAGGTGTGACGTTTGTCACTATGGTACGCGTTATAAGTTCTGGCCACAATGATAACGCGACTAGTAGGAGATCCGCAGTTGTCCAAGTAGGACTATTAAAATTCCTTTGCTCGACTTGATTCAAAAACTTCATTATTCTGGAGTCTAACGCCCCGAGTATATCGGTACGCCACTTCTGTTGACAGATAGGAAACAGTATAAATGTAGGCTGTCGAAATGATAGCAAAACTTCTTTCTTTGTGTAGGTAGAACACAAAAAACATGTAGTCTTGATTTCAATAAATTCTATTGAAATCATTCTACTGAAATAAATAGGAGATTAAAAATCGAATTGTTACCATTGGTATTGCAGCCAACATTGACGTCTCCCAGGGCAATAAAACGGCCGGAGGTACCGTAGTGCTGTTTAGGACAATAAAGTTGCTTTCCGGATCTTGAAAGAAATTGAACTCGGCGTTTGGAGCAATGTTTCCAACACCGTGGACACTTGAGCCCATTATATAAAAACGTTCAACGTTTTGGATAAAATTAGGATCCAGTGTTATGGCTACAGCTATATTGGTCAGCGGAGCGAGAGCCATGATACTTATGTTTCCTAAGAATTAACATGAACAAAAGAACGATCATTTGGCTCATTACATCAATAATCATTTAAATGTTCAATTACCAGCATGCTTTCTCGCTAAATCGACCATCGCGACGCTAGCGTGTTTAGATCGATCAATTGTACCGATAATTTCCTCGTCAAAATCGATATCGCCCAATCCATCCTGACCGAAGTGATAGTCCTTTGTATAATTTTGTCTCAAAGGCCTCTGTGCACCAGAGTACACTGGAATCTGCGAGTTCGTTATAGTTTCTTGTAAACTATAAATTCATTGTTATTTAACCTTATTGCTTATGATTTACTCACATCACTCCTGTTTCCAATCGTCAAGACCTTCAGTACATTCAGTTCTACGTTTTCGACCTTCGTGTTACCGTAACTGCAGGTGATTGCAATGATTTCAAAACCTGTGCCTTGAGACTGACTTTCAGCTATGAGAGCCAGAAGGATAGCACTCGCGTCATCGCCACCGGCGTCAGTATCTATTATGACTTTACCAGGCCTCTTTAAAATCGAACTGCCAAAAAATAAGTTCTAGCTGTTATTACTTACAATTATGTTTGCAAATAGTGGATAGAATGACTGCGTTTATACCTAAAACGCAGTTATTCTTTCCTAAGAATAACTGCGTTTCACTTTTAAATAACAGAATATGAAAGTGTATACTTTATTTCATAAATGTTCAAATTTCACTGATTCTAAAGTTTCCATCATGTGATTCTCACTTGGCGGCTGTTGAAGTCAGAAAAAGTCCTATCAGCAATCCCAACAGCCTGCATATCTCCATACTCTGAATTTGTGCACCCATCTTCGTGCTGCACAAAACGAAATGATCGCTGCACTATTGATGAAGCAGTCGCGATAATATAGAATATAATATTTCACTAGAAAAAATTGTTGCCAAGTAGAACTTTGCAAATTGCTTCCTGTTTAATTTCCCTTTTTCCCAAAGCCTCCCCTATTAGGAAGCTTATTTATCACTTTTGGCTTCTTTACAAAGTTCTATGTCGCATCTATTCTACCGATCCGCACCAATGGTACTTTGCGATACTAGCGCGTAAAAGCGACCGTTACGATAACGCTGCACAGTGGGTCGCACAGGTTGTACCAGGATCACAACCAGCACGAGTTTTGTTCGACTCGTGCTCGTTGTGGTACTAGGACGGTTCGTGCGATTTATTTCGCAATCTTATCATAGCGTTCGCTTTGACGCAAGAGTATATCGCATACGACTTTTTTTAACGAATGTAGGAAAAGTGTCACGTTATGATAGGGGCAGGCGTGTCATATCAAGGTTTTAAAGGTGTTTTATGAGAAGGTGTTGCATAAATACTCTAAGCATTGCATATAATACATTTTGAACCGTTCTTGTATTTGGTAGATCAATTAGTGCCAAAATGCAATTTAAAGTACTTTGAATTACTGTTTCTTTCACAAAATGCTCCACACTAACGCTAACTGATCTGCATAACCCATAATCGTTTGTCTTATGATAATTGATCAGATAGTACGACTGTGTCGATAACAAAAAACTACAAGTAACAAGCAAAGTAGTGGTTTGCACATTGCTTCCCCATTATTTTCAAATCTTTACCAGTTTACCTCTTTGAGACAGTATGTTTATCTATTTTTAAAGAGGATGTAGAAGATTTGACTTGATTTGATATAATTTAGCGTGAGTTACAGCAAACCGTAAATTTTGTGAAAAATTCCAAATCCCATAAGAACCGAGCTTATATATAGATTCATTCAAAATGGAATAGTAATCGTTCTTTAACGTAGATTTATTTGTAAAAAAATTATTTAGCTCGATATCCAAGCATTTGCGGCTATTTGGGCGATAATGAGGACTTACCGAGCGGCGATAAATATTTTACAATAACAGACCACGTACACTTGAATCGGAAATGACGTTTATCGGTGGTGAACGACTGACAAGACACGCGTGAATACTGGCTGTTTTTTATACGTGAGCACTGGATGTCGCTGATTTGCTATCTTCCTATCTCTGTATCGTAATTTTAAACACTTCCTAAGACCCCCTATCGTTTATCTCTGCGATCAGTATCTCTCAAAAAGTCCCGGTTTTCAGACAACGAGGAATAACACGAAATCGTTTAATCAACATTGGTTGATAGTAAACTAAAATTAAGCATAATCAAAACAATGTGACACACCTTCAGAGAGTCCTATCGGTAACACTCAAACAAACTGCAATAATACTACGGTTGCTACTGCGATATTTGATACAAAAACAGATTCGACAGAATATTTATGTTCTGTTTAAATGAATATTAACTAACATTAAGAGTATTAAGTTTTCAATTATGTCCTTGATGAAATTGTGCGATTTACGCTAAGTGCAGTCACAATCGTTGTACGGCAGCCTCCTTGTGTACCAAATTTAGAGAATTAACATGAAAGATTACGATACTTACTGTGCTTCCAAAAAAGTCTGCACATAGTCAGCTGCTGTTGCATGGGGAATTGAGTTGCTTGGAAAAGCCTTGGAAATAATTAGTCTAAAAAACTAGAGAAAAAGAGGTATTTATTCATTTCGATTTTAATTTCACGAAAATTACATACATGATTGCAAAAGCATTAAACACACAGAACGCAATCTTCATGTATTGTGTTACTGGTAATTCTTATTATCAAAACATTTTGCGGCGGAATAATTTACGAAAAATATTTTAGCAGCAATTGCTGGTAAGCTTCGACGTCAAAGGCCTCCAAAAGTTGGGCATTAATCGGCTTTCCCGTTACATTCTTATAATCGACCAAGACGGCACCCCTAGCGGCCCCGTCAAACACTGGCGTTATATTCGTGTATTCGGTACGCGTTACTAATTCCGGCCACAGAACTAACGCAGTTAATATAAGATCAGCTGATTTCCATATTGGGCCATTGAAATGAATACGTTCGATGCGATTCAAAAACTTGATTATTCTGGAATCTAACGCCCCGAGAACGTCTGTGCGCCATTTCTGTTGAAAAAAAAAAAACTATTAAGTAGTCGACACTTCTTATTATTATTTTACAAATAGCAGAATGTCAATACTGTCCGCTATGAAAAGGTAATACAGTACTTGATAATACGAATTGTTACCATTGGAATTGAAGCCCAGGATGATATGCCCGAGGGTAATAATACAGCCGGCGGTGACATGGTGCTGTTGAGTACAATAAAGTTGCTTTCCGGATCTTGATAGAAATTGAAGTCGGTATTTGGAGCGATAGACCCACGACCGTACGGGCTGGATCCCATTATGTAAAAACGCTCGACATTGTCGACAAAATTAGGATCAAGCATCATGGCTATTGCAATGTTAGTCACTGGACCGAAGGCCAGAATACTCAAGTTCCCTAAAACGAAAAAACCAAAAACGAAACGAAAAATACGCAAACGTCCAACAAATTATACGATTGTTGAAATACATGTGTCTGTAATTACCGGCGTGTTTTCTTGCTAAATCAACCAACGCTACGCTAGCGTGCTTCGGATCAATTCTTCCTTTAATTTTTTCGCGAAACTCAACATCGCCCAATCCATCCCTGCCGAAGTGATAGTCCAGTGTGTAATTTTGGATCAAAGGTTTGCTCGAACCAACGTACACGGGTATCTGCGAATCCGTACGTCGGACACATTGTAATACATTTGTTGAAATATATATCTTGTTCATAATTATTACTCACATCATTTCTTTTCGCAATCGTCAGAACTTTCAGTACATTTGTTTGAACGTTCGTGACCTTCGTGTTACCGTAAGTGCACGTAATCGCGATGACTTCGAAACGGGAATCTTTCGACTGCTCTTCAACTGCGAGAGCCAGAAGAATTGCGGCCGCGTCATCGCCGCCCGCGTCTGTGTCTATTATGACTTTGCCAGGCCTTTCTAAATTCGAACTGCCAAAAGATTGAGCTTCGACGAAAGTTACTATTCCATAATATTAATCCATAAGAACAACATTTTGTGCGAAAGCTCAAAATCTGTCCACCACTACTTTTTAAATATTTAAAGCACTCCAAATTTCATTGGTTGGATTTCTTACCTTGCGGATACAGATATCAGACAAAATCCGATCAATAATCCCAATGATCCAAATATATTCATAGTCATTGAATACTTTCGTAATGTTCTGCAAAATACATGAACATATTGCAACACGATTCGTCGCATTCGATAGTATGCATGTGTATTTTATATTGAGGGCCCCGTTTTTTTAATACTAGAAACACTGACACGCGCAAATGGTCGTTAGTCAGCGCCACAGCGCTTATTTCCGATAGCGTCAAACTGTTAAATCTCGCGATACTAAACACTGCACGTGCCGGTCGTGCCGGTTTCCCAACGTCCTATCGGAGGCCAAATAAATGTTCAGCAATGTTCGGATACATACGTAAACTTTTAAAAAGGAGAAAACCCTAAGATAACTACTGAAATAATGATGCAACGCAAAAAAGTTTGATATAAAAGTAACATCAATTTCATGAAACCGTTGTCGTTAAATTTCTTCTAGTTCCCTTAAATATCTTACCTAGCAATGACAATTGTTTCACTCCGGTCAAATTATTTTGATTCGAAAGTAACACATTGACGGTCGTCAGCTACTGATCGTTCTGCAGTACACGCTCAGAGTTTTTATAAATGCGACTCAATTTCTTTATGTCGAATTGTAATCACAAATGTTCGTTAAGTATCCCTCAATCATTTATCTTTGGTAATTTACACAAGCTTCTAATCGGGAGATAATATAATAATATTATTAGGGGTGGTCAATGTATTGGAAATTATTTTAAGATGACATGGTACAGTTCCTTATCGGTGGTAACTTATAGGAAGTTTCCAGATAAACCAAAATTGTTAATGCTTACAAAACTAAGGCGAAAAGAACATAAAAAATTGCTTTTGTAAAAAACATTTGACTTATCTGTCCCGCATTTTATGAGATCATCCACAAAAGAGGTGACGCAAACGCAAACGCAAATTCCAATGCTGAGAAACACATTCTTTCTCTATCGCGGACCTGTCCATTTGACGTACTCCATTATAATTCTGTTATACCATAACTTGAAGCAAAATATATAAATTAATGTAATGTTGAGATTTTAAGTGGATGTAAAAATATAACTCCTCTAACAATGTAGATGTACTTTTGTTGTTATAGGGCGTGTGGAGAAATCCTATCGAGGAAATTGACCGTCCAGGAAGCTTTGCTTCGCACATGTCACGATGCGTTACCCTTCTGATGCAAATTCTGAAGGAGACTGACGACAGTTGGATGCTGATGGAACTATGTGTTCAGTTACGGAAAATACCAGAGGCTGACAAGTACGTTTCACCTCCAATGTTTTTACGGCAAACTTGTCGATAGAAAGGTTGGAAAAGTTTATGATTTTGATTTCAGGAAGTATCTAAGGGACTCGGAACGAGAACAGCTTGCTCGGCAGGCTCAAACACTCTGCCTGCAGTCTCTTCGCACACGAATTCAAAACATGCCCGCGGCCCCTACAGTCGTCGACAGTACGCAAATCTACCGCGCGGATCCCCGAAAAAATGTGTTGCTGGACGTCTACAAAATCTATAGAGAAGTTCAGAAGACCTTCCAGGGCAAGGACTCGACTATTCAAGCATTCGCCACTCTTCTTATCGACACATACAAAGCTTACATAGGCGTAAAGGTGAGAAACATATATTTTTGTGCGTAGGTCCGATTTTTAAATGTCATTATTATTTGCAAGAATGTTGAGGGAAACGCTCTGGAAGTCGCGTTGAAGTACTGCCACCAAACAAGCAAGATCACTGCAGCTTCGAATTCCATTCCCACGACGAGCATTATTCTGCAACCAGCGACTTCATCCAGTCCGGTACGCAAATCTTCTTTCTTCCGTTTACTTTATATTTTTACTCGCTCTACATTATTTTCATTAAAAGATTTATTGTATGAAGGAAACAGGAATTTGTCATACACAGTATGACCGTGAGTGTATAAATACAAGAACGCAACATATTTAAACAAGGAATAAATGCTTTGAGCAAAATTTCCACAAGACACTGAAAATATTGACTACAAATATTGATACGAGATAATACGACTACCAAGCAGCTATTAATAAATTTGATTTAAAATTCTTTCACGTAATTAGCAGATATTTTCCCCCTAATGAAGTTCAAGCGAATAATTTGAGTAAAAAAAAGTAAAATAGTTTTCCGAAGATTGATTACATAGTTTTGATTGTTATTCAAAGTCAATATTTCAAGCATCTTCGGTAATGAAGTTTCAGGGTTTGCTCTTGTCGCTAAGTACTGAAATTCCAATGAAAATAATTGTATTGAGGGAAAATCTATACGCAATAGATCGTGAAGAACCCGCAGACCTTCGTTTAACCTGATTGTTAAATTATACAGGTCACTTCGACTCAGCCGCAGAGCCTACCAACATCGCCGCAAACGCAGCAGAGCCGCAAGCCTTACAAAAGCTCGACGTCGACGGGTCGCCCGCGTGGACGTCCGCCCAATAGCAACAAGTATGTGCAGCAGCTACAGCAATCCGGTGGCATGGCCGGTCAATTCAATGCGAAGTCAACTTTCGCCAATTATCTCGGAGTGTCTGGTAACCGCTCGCTCATGAATCCGTACTTCATGAATCCTCTGATGGACCCGAGTGTGTTATCAGCGGCTTTGCTCGCCGGTGGTCTCGGCGGCAATATGATGGATCCTCTTGCAGCTGCCAACTATCTTAATCAAATGGGAACGTACCAAGATATAATGCGGCAGTATCAGAATAATCTGTCTTCGATGACGACCCTGGCTGCCGCGGGTTTCGGTAACATCGCAACGAGTTTACCAAACACCGGAAGTAATAACGTACCAACCGTGAGCACCGTGGGCTCTGGAGGTATTTCTACTGCCGGGAACATCGGAAATATCGGCTCATTGGGAAATCTAGGAAGTTTAACAGTTCAGCAGTTATTGAATTTGAGTAGTTCGACAGCCTCAACGTCACGTCCATCGTCGAACTATCATCAGTCAACTGCAAAAACGACGACAACTACTTCCACGACTAAAGAAGTCCCAAGTATATCAATCACCCCGGTGGGATCAAATCTGCAGCAGCTGCAACAGCAGCAACAGCAACAGCAGCAGCAGCAACAACAACAGCAACAGCAGCAACAGCAACAGCAACAACAACAACAACAACAGCAGCAGCAGCAGCACAAAACGAAAGCCCCGAAGCATTTGTCGTCGCATAACGAGCCTCCGTCGACGCATCTGTCGAAATCTATGCCATCTTCGCAAGCTACAGTTAAACCTGCGATTCATACAGCAGCGTCCCAAGTTTCCTTGCTAAAACCCTCGGTCATTCAGCAAACGAAGACTACTCCGCCGAAGCAAATGTCCGCGCCGCAAATACGAGTATCCAAGTCGCTGACGGAGCCCCAACCGGCTCATAACTCCTCGCAGATTTCACACACGGGGCTTAACATTGGAAATCCCAGCACAAACCCGGGCAACGTGCCGCAGGCGGCGCACACGGCTCTTCAGGGTGGCCCTCTAGGGATAAACACGACGAACGCGATGGGAATGCCGCCCGCGCGAGGCGGGGGCACTTCCCTTCAGCACAAACTCCTATCAAAGAAGATGGCCCAGCAGCCGCCTCTTCCGCCGCCGAAGTCGCAGAGCAATCCCGTGCCGAAAAAGCACAAAACACCGAAAAACAGTGTCCCGCAATTGCCGAATACTCTGCAGAGCCTGTTGAACACTATGTCCGGCTCTCTAAGCTCCGCGCCTTTCATTCCACCGGAGTTGAGCGGAATTTCCGTCAGTCCCGTCGGCCAGTCCATTCAAAAACCGCCGCCACCACCAAAACATCCGCCGTTTCGTAAAACTGGCGGTAAAGTCAAATCTACGGCTTTAGATATGCAGGGTGCGATGCAAAATCCTCTTCCGTCGGCCAATTCGGCGGAAACGCTTTCGATGCTGACGCAACTTCAGCAACACTCGCATTTGGAGATAATACCACAACAGAAGAGTCACCCAAAGCCCAGTCAGGCCGATTATTCGAAAAATCTGCCGCTCTCGCTGAGCGTCGTTCCACCACAGAAGGCTTCGGAAAATCTGAGACCCACGAGCACGGACTGCATGTCCGTTTTCGAACTACCGAGAAACAAACCAAACAACAATCCTCCGAAGAAGGCTGATAATAACAAACACGCGAAGGACAGCGTCGAAATCATAACACTGGACGACTGAGTTGTCGATGGATTGCATCATTTTGTAAGAAAAATTTCATATCGAAGCGTAGCACGATTGGTGTATCATCGATGTAATCGCGGTCGGAGATAAACTGGAATGGTGACGGACGCGGTATGATCATTGTTCCAATTATTTGTTCGCACCATAGATGTGTTAATATCTCCTAAAGGAGCTGGTATAAAATGGTCTGTGCTCAAGAATCCTGTGACCGTATCGAGCAGGAGAATTTGTGATAATAAAAAAGAGAACTTTGCAGTTTTTGTGTCTAGCGCGTGAATTGTGCATACGCGTATACTGCAAACGCGCGGAAGCGTGTACTGGAATTACGTAACAACGACTGAATCCTTTATCGTGTATAATTTATTTAGTGTAGTAATTTTTTCACGTAAATTAATAAACGATGCTATTTAATAATGAAAATTTGTAATTCAAGTTGCATCGTCGCGTCTTCACGCGAAAGCGTCCAGTAATAGTTGTTTGAAGGCATTGACATCGAAGGCTTCTAAAATCTCGACGTTGTGCGATTTGCCAGTTAAATTACCGTAGTCAACTAGAACAGAACCCTCTGCAACACCGTCGAAGACTGGTGTCACGTTTGTCACTAGAGTGCGCGTTATCAATTCGGGCCACAGTATCAACGCGGTTGCCATTACATCCGCCGCGCTCCATACGGGATCGATAATAGCTTTGCTCTCGGCTTGATTCAAAAACCGCATTCTCCTCGAGTCTATAGCCCCGAGAACGTCGGTGCGCCATTCCTGTAAATAGAACAAATCAGGTTTAACAATAATTGTTATCCCCTGCACGATAATTCGACCGCACCTTCGGAATTGCAGCTGAAACAGCTGTTTCCCATGGAAACAAAACAGCTCCTCTTGTATTGTTCAACACGATAAAGTTGCTTTGCGGATCGTGTCGAAAATTGGCCTCTACGTTCGGAGCAACATTCCCAATGCCGTGAACGCTGGCTCCCATAATGTAGAGTCGATCAATGTTGTGCACGAAATTGGGATCCAACGTGATCGCAAATGCGACGTTAGTCAGTGGGCCAAGAGCCACAATGCTTACATATCCTGAAAGTCGAATTTATAGGAATATAATACATGCGCGCTATACCTTAACCCCTTCGTTGGCAGGAAGAACTCAACTAAATGTGCCCGAAATGGCAGAGACATTTTTTACCCAGATGTTAATGCCAACTTGTACTCAAGGGTTTTTTGGGTCGCTGATTACGAAGCTGAACTCAAAATTCGTGAATTAAAAATGACGGATCCAATATAGGGGACAATTGCTCTGAATACCTGGATGTTGTCGTGCTAAATCCACCAACGCAACGCTAGCGTGTTTGGTTCGATCGATTCTGTCGATGATTTCTTCTCCAAAATCGAAATCGCCCATTCCGTCCTCGCCAAAGTAGTTTGAACTTTTATAACCGTATAGCAAGGATCTATGGGCACCAATATAAACAGGAATCTGCAAAGAATAATAAGCCCGTATCGGTGTTTTATCGAAACGTCGATAAGGTTCTAGTAAATATATAGTTCAATCAAATCGGAAAAAACACTGTCGCCTCAAGGTGATATGCTACTGCTCAGTCGTGTAAAGTATCGTTCTCGGCCACAATTGATCTCTAAGGCGAGCGACGAGAAATACCGACTGTGTTTGAGTATTCTGCAGGCTGCACTTCTCAGCTTTTATCCAAAAGATCAACGATGACGACGAACAACCCTTAGGAAAGATTCAAATTCGCGAATGCAACTACTCACGTCATTTCTATCTGCGATCGTCAAGATTTTAAGGACATTCGTGGCTACGTTTGTCGCATTAGTGTTACCGTACGTGCAGGTGATTGCGATTACTTCGAAGCCCTCAATTTTTTCCTCGGCCCAGAGAGCCAGAAGAATCGCGCCCGCGTCGTCTCCACCGGCGTCCGTGTCTATTATCAATTTTCCTGGACTTTTTCGAGACAAACCCTCGAGGGGAAGCCTTTTATTGTGATAAAGTGAAAAATAAATCAAACTGTAATGAAATTTTTTTTTTACGTAATACAGTTTGATAAGCTTCGTGAAATATAAAAGACCAATGAGAAAGATAGCGCTCTAACTTTTTCATGGATGCTTTATTAATTACAATATTAAAATAAGCAGGATTTTCGCCGAGGGTGAAACTTGTTTACAAACCGCGAAGGCGGGAAAAGCAAAAAAAGATAAAAACCGCACTGCGCATGCGTACCAGTCCCGGATTAGCAATAAGCGATGTTTCCATCTTTTTGAACGGACGAGAATGTGACTCTACTTTTCGACGAAATCGAGAGTACAATACAATAACGTATGGGGTGCTTGACTTTAACCTGCGATAAGTGCCACAAGCAAATTTCACACTCGACGACAATCACGCGCTTGTAAGTTTCTATCTCTATTAATTATATTGCTTCTCTCACTTGGCGGATGTTACGATCACGCAGAATCCAATCACGAGGCTTATCGTTATGTATTTCTTCATCGTCACTTGTCACTTCCACCCGATCCGGGCACTGCCGAAAGCATAAAATGATCGCATCAGTTGTGACGATATAGTTATATAATCGAGCGTGATGTCTACCGTCTCTCAACTTGGTACCAATTAAGAGCCATTCTTCTTTTAGTTTCCTCTAAGCGAACTCACGCGGGTAACATAATTGTCGAATTGACGATGTTGCTGGTCGCGACAGAAATGAGAACCGATTGACGCGGATCTCTTCGAAGAATACGTTCAGACGTTGAGTCGCAGACGTGGACCGGAAATTACCCTATCCACATCAATTTTTTTTCATCCCTGTTTTTCTTTTATTTGTTTATTTATTTATTTATTTATTCATTTATTCATTTTTTCATTTATCCATTTATTTATTTATTTGTTTATTTGCCAGCATACGAGACTGATCCCTTCTCTCACTAGGCGAGCGAATTGCCAACGTGCCTACATTAATAAAAGAATTGAATTACATTTTTACGCGCCCGTTTATTGCAACAAGTGAATCGTTGTTTCACAAAAGTTTGCTACACGCGGTTCACAAAAGATGTGAACCATCTTTTGTGAATCAGCACTAAAGTGATAAGAATGACACCGCGGCCCCTCATTCAGTTTAAAAATGGAAGTGCGTAACGCAAATACCAGGTAACGCAAACGTTCGCAAGGTGTGAGGATATAGATACACTTTACTTTGGCGAATTTATGATTTGCCGCTCAAAAAGAATTTATACATTTTTTTCAGCTAAGACATACCTTGTGCTTGGCTACCGACTTTTTCACGCGGCAAAACAACGTATAATCTGCTGATTTACGTATATGGTTGATTTTCTCATCTGCAATATCAAAACGCACTTTACGAATTTCGACGTTCAGAAATGGACCGTGCAGCAGTAGCTACAGAAGGAGTGCGTCAATCTTCGAGGAAAGTACAAGTTATCTTATCGTCAATTTATGCCAAATCTCAGATAATCGCGAGCAACGACACAACGAATCGTCTCGTATCTGGCCGAGACAATAAAGTACAACACAGTTGTCAATCCTCGTTTTATTGATTACAATAAAGCAGAGTGGAACGCAGTAACGTCAGGATTTACGCGTTACCGTGGAGACGGCAAAGCGCATGCGGAAACTCAATTAAACAAATTGTCCGAACGAACGTGTCCCCTTGAAAATAAGTGGCAAAAGTGTAAAACTGTCTGTTACTAACTTGCTTCGCGTTAAAATTGAATCTGCATCAAGCGGTACGACAGCGCCTCGACGCCGGCGCATGTGTCAAGAAAGATAGCTTGGTTACGAATTTTTCCATTGAGCGTGCGAAATATGATACCTACGATACGTGCAGCATCGTTTGCAAGCACAGCATGGGTCTTCAGTATCGCTTTTCAAATCACCTATACACTTTTCTGCATTTTGTTACGAGAAAGTGTGATTAATTAAAACAAATTGAGATAGACTAATGCGGCATAATGTATACTTGCAACTATTTAAAAAAAAAAACCGATAATATAAGTTTAAAAACAAATAATCATGATTTAGTCCTACGTACTGATTACTTTATTTATATTTTCCCGTAGACAAATATTAAAAAATACATTAAAATGTCGTTTATTTCTATCACTGGTAATTTTATGCACGTGAGTTACAAAGCACTTGGAAAATGCGGCTCACATCTTATAGCTCTGCATCGATTTTCCGCTAACCCCGAGACCACTAATGGCGAAGACACATCCTGCCTTTGGCTGCGACTTGATGTCCTCGTCCTTCAGGCCTTGTCTCGCCGTCGTTACGTACAGAATGTCATGTTTTGGGCCACCGAACGCGACGCTGGTGACTTGCTCAGCAGGTAACTCGATGGTCCTCATCAACTTGCCAGTCTTCGGGTCTACGCAAATGACCTGAAAAAATAATAGGTATGCCATTTACTGTTTATTTATTTACCTGTTACCTATTTTAATTAATTCATTTATTATTTTACCCGTCCTCCGTCATAGCAGGCGATCCACAGATTTCCAGCGGTGTCAATCGTCATACCGTCGGGAAACCCGGGAACGTTGTTTTTCTTCAAATCGAAGATGACACGTTTGTTTGCTGAAAGCAAAAAAAATGATGATAAAATTGAGTCCGTGGCAAGGACTGGAATTATAAAATCGACAATTAATTGATCAAGAAGCTCACTGATATCACCGGTCGCCAGATCGTAGTCGTAAGCGCTGACCTCCATTGTCGGAGAATCTATATAGTAGAAAGTTTTGTTATCATGACTCCAAGCCAAGCCATTGCTGATTGTCACCGGTGTCACCATTCGCTTCGGCTCGAGTTTGGAATCGATGCGGTAGAGCGATCCTTGTTTCGGCTCACTCTTCATACCCATGGTGCCTTGAGAAAAATGCCAAGAAGATATTTGATTTTTCAGTTATTGAATCAACATTTGAACTTTATATTTCAATAAATACCAGAGAGCTTCAGACTTTTTATGGGTAAAAAAGGAAAGTAGTGGCGAAAACGATTTATGGGGGGAAATTGTGTGACTCATGAATTACGTACCGCCCCAAAATCTGCCGCTCGGATCGATTTTTCCATCGTTGAATCTCGTGCCATTCCGGTCACCGTCGACGGTAGCGAGAACTTTGATCTTTGGATCCGTCGAATTGGTCTTCGGATCCCAAGTGAATTCAATAAAATCGGTGCCCGCGCCGGCGATAAATTTGTTCTTCTGGCCGGCCACCGGAACTGCTACACCAACCTGCCCATTCTCTGACGATACAAGGAGAACGTTGTTTTCATTTTTATATAAAACGTTATATTCAACATTGCCGCAGCATTCGTATGAAAATAATTAATGCGATGACTGACTTATGTAAGCGCTCGTTACGTTTTCCGTGGCAGGATCGTAACAGAAGAATTTCTGGTTAGGGATGTCGACGAAATAGAGAACTTGAGCTTCGTCGTCCCAGTGCGGACCCTCGGCAAGGGTGACCGGTTCGGTGATCCACTTGATGCAAAAATCCGATTTTCTCTCACAGCTTTGTGCCTCAGCAGTCCTTGAGAGAGAAAAAATATATATTATAAGCACATCGACACTGAGTTAAGCAGCATCTCGAGGGATGGGGGGGAGGAGGGCCGCGGCGACGGCGGCGGCGAAATCTTTTTACAATATAGAGAGATAAGCACATTGATACTGAGTTAAACAGCACTTCGTGCTGTAATAACTACTCGGATAGGTGACGCAGAGTAGGATCGGTGTAGCAGAATTTTGTTTATATTGTTAGGTACTTTCGGATATGTGTCGTACCGGGCTGTCGACTCAATGAAGAGCGGATAAGGAGGGATAGGAATTTAAATATTGGGTAATGCTGTATAAGACGATTAAAAACATAGCACAAAGGAATCAATAATCATATTTTATAGTGATTAGTGTCTTAGTGTAATCTTAAGATTTGTGTAGGGTGGTCAGGTAAAAATATCTAAGTGCACTCGGATATAGGATAACAGTGTTAAATTAGTTTTTAGCAATTATACGCAAGCGAGAGTTGACCGCAGGAGCTGAACAAGTACCACAGCAGCACGAACCGAAGGCTTGTAACCGATCACCGATTTCGGAAAAGGTTTTTTAAATGGGAAAAAAAAAAAAAAAAAAAAAAAAAAAAATTCATTTTTTTTCTGATGAGAAAAACCCCTTTCGTTGGAAATGCCAACGAAAGGGGCAATACTCCAATACTCTGTCCAATACTTTGGTTGGCATGAAAAAATCATATCTCGAAATTGCATCACTAGTGTGATTGCCGTCAATTATCGCCGATAAATTCAGGCATCGGAGACGGCTCTCATAAAAGGCTCGCGAAACAACATTAGATGCATTTTATTAAGTAATAAGGGTCTCTTTCCTGATAATCAATCAATTCATGTGGAAGTAAAGAAATAAAATTGAAAAAATGATTGATCCTGTCATAAATTTTCACAGACATCGAGATGCCTTTATCGCGGAACGATTTACTGCGTTTGCGCAGATCCGAGCCAGCGATGGGCGCAGTCTGCGCAGCGGCGCTGTCAATTGGATTACTCGGAAGACATTAGATGATACACCGAAGAATCCGTATAATATTTACATGGTTCGATGGTATATGGAAATACCGGCCGGTTGAACAATCTATATCCACTATTCCCCGGAATGACCTTGAGTGATTGTACAATTGAAATCCTCTGACCGCACAATCACCACGTGTTACGGCGGTTAATTTGAAAGTTACACGGTCGCTGTCTTTCCGCGAAACTTATGAATATTGATAATAACGTAACTGACGATCGATGTGATCGACGCGGAGCCGTCGCTGACACTGAACGTACGTCGCTTGTGCACGGTGCACGAGACTAAGCGGACGATTGAACGCCGCGCCGGGCACATCTCCCACCATATATAGCGCGGGAGGTTTCATTTTTTTCCCTATTTCAAAGTCTCGCGTACTGATAAAGCCCACGGTATCAAATAAATATGTACACCCCATGTGCACCGATATCGACGCTCCTATACTCATTTTTATTAGATTGCGAATCGCGAAAAATCTTAAATTGCAAACACTCGATCAACGCCGATAATTCGCTTATACGCTGATTAAAAAAATCGGAAACAAAAAATCAAAATAGCAGATGATAGTACCATTGATTTCCAATAATAATAATAATAACAATATTGATTTTTAATAATAATATTGATTTCTAATAATATCAATAACAATGTACACAAGTTGTCAATGAATGAGGTGACAAAAGTGCTATCAACTTTTCGGAACCTTTTATTCATGTACTGTCTCTTTCGCATTCCTATAATTCTTTCAATTATCTTTT